>JAESUZ010000532.1:0-600000 GCA_017311185.1 Proteles cristata cristata | reverse complement strand
CCCGGGCCCTGCAGCTTCCGCCTCTGGATCCTGCGACTCTGGTAGAACCTCATCCCGGTTCCACGTGCCGGTGTCCGGTCCGGGCCTGCTGCCACCACTGGGTCACCTGAAGTCCCTGTACTCCTGTTCCGCATCCGCAAAGCGGGGAAGGTGGTGCCTCCCCGCAGGTGACTGTGTTTCCCGAGCGGCAGGTGCCCACGTAACCCCGTGACTAAACCGGGCCACCGCAAGTAGGAGGGTGTTGTCAGTGTGCTCCCACCACCACCCTTCACCCCAGCGAAGGCAGGTGGGGAGGGGGAAGGTGCACGGAACTGGGAAGTGGGAGAGGAAGCGCTCCCCCCTCTCTCAGCCCCGGCCTCCGGGGGCCGTAGGACAGTCTGCCTCAGGCTTCTGACCCTGACAAGCCCAGTCTGCAGTGGAGACTCCTCCAACAGGGAAGGCAGCCGGCAGAGCTCGCAGCCCCGTCTGTGTCCTGCGCGGGCCCCTCTTCCTGAAGGAAGCCTGCTTTTCTCCAACATTCTCCTCCTCTTGGCACTTTCTGCATTGCCTCCTCCCTCCCCCCTGCATGCCCCCAGCCCCTTTTCCTTCCCTGTTGCTCCTCTGGCCGTTGGCCATTGGGGGCTATAGCTGGGCCCCGTGCCTGGAATCTCTCCCCTCCCTGTGCCGCCCCCGTGCCCACGTCCTCAGCAGAGGCCACATCTCCCTGCCACTCCGCTAGGGCTGGCCCGAGGCAAGGGAGGTCGGGTCCACGGCCTCAGTACCCGCTTCGTCAGAGGACGCTTAGAACCCGTCATCATAAGCTCGTTTCTTGTCACCAGCGAACAGGAACCAGCCACTCCAGCGCGGCTGCCCCCTCAGGGCAGGACATTCTCACGCAGCCCCTGTTGCCGCAGCGGGAGCTGTGACCCCCAGGTGTCCAAGTGGTAGTCAAGCACCCACAGAAACCCCTATCTTTCCCTCTCAGGGTCCCTGGGTTTCACCCCCAGAGAGTCCAATTCCCGGAGTCCGGGGTGGATTTCAGGAATCTCTGTGACTAACAGGCCCTCTGGCCGGAGGATTGTGGCTCAGAAAGCGTGGACCATGGACCACCATCTGTGAAACCCTGGTTAGATCCACCAAGAAGAGCTCTTGTCTCTGGCTCTTTTTTTTTTTAATAAGTTCTTTTTAATAATACTAAAATAAAATTTTAATAATAAAATAAAGTTCTTTTTATTTTAAGATTGAGAGAGAGAGTGCAGGTAGGGGAGAGGCAGGGGAGGGACAGAGAGAGGGGGACAGAGGATCCGAAGCAGACTTTGTGCCGATGGCTGAGAGCCCGATGCGGAGCTCGAACTCACAAATTGAACCATGAACTCATGACCTGAATGGAAGTCTGACGCATAACCGACTGAGCCACCCAGGTGCCCCTTGTCTCCTGTCTTTAAGGCCTTGGAGTTAGGGTCAGAGAGAGAAGCCATCAGCTCCTGCCTTGTCAGAGGCCTCAAGGAGCAGCTGACCCTAGGTTTTTAGGTTGTTTGCAGAGCCCTCGTCCTGCCTGGGTGGCCCCTGGTAACCCTGACCCCCGCCCCCACCGCCCTGGCTGAGGAGTGGGAGCCACAGGAGAAGGGAGGGGCTGCTTGGGGGCGGCATCTGGGAGCAGAGATAATCTCTGTAGGAAGGATATTTCTTTCCCCAGGGATAAGGCAATGCCAGCTTTAAAGGTTTTAAGGCCTCTCTCAACTTCTGTAGATGCATTTTGTGATCAAAGCACTTTGAATTCTTCCCCTGGGCTCACTCAGCTGGTCACAGCCCCAGGCGTCACATGTCACATACGCAAACTGTGTAAGCTTCAGCACAGTCCCTCACCTGGTCTCAGACCCCAGCCCAGAGGGCAGTGGTGTCTTAGCCAGAAGGCACAAAGCACATCTTGTCACCCTAGGACACACATGCCCCACCCCCTCCCCTCGGGCCGTTGCGGCTGCTTGCCCCTCAGAACGGTAGGTGAGGAATCAGGCCCATGGAGCTTAGGTCATTCATATCAAGGATCTAATGTTGGGTTGGACTCGGGTCACATGCCCCGTCCTTTCGTTTTACAGTTGAGAAAATCAAGGTCTACAAACGGGTGAGGCTTCCCAAATTCTCACAGAGAGCAGTAGAAAGGCTGAGCATCCAGTGATTAGTGATTAGTGATTAGTGATGAGCGATGAGCCTGGGAGAGAGTTCAGTCCTAGCTCCCAGCAATGGGGTGGGGGGTGGGGGGTGGTAGGGGCTGTTCACTGGGGGGTGGCGGCACTGCTCACATGTACTGATCACCCATGTGGCTTGTGTCATGCAGCTGTTTTCCACACACAGAGCACTGTTTTCAGTCCTCACACCAACCTCACAAGAACACACTAGCATAATTCCACATTCGGCATGATGAGGAAATTAGGACTTGAAGAGATTAAGCAACTCAACCAAGAATCCTTGAGTAGGTAGTGAAGGTGACATTTGAACCTATACCTTTCTGATCTAGTCTAGGCTAGTGCTGGTCAATAGGACTATAATGCAAACCACATGTGTGAGTTTCACATGCCCGTAGCCACATTAAAAAGTAAAAAGTAGGGGTGCCTGGGTAGCTCAGGTCATGATCTCATGGTTCGTGAGTTCAAGCCCCACGTCAGTCTCTGTGCTGACAGCTCAGAGCCTGGAGCCTGCTTCGGATTCTGTGTCTCCCTCTCTCTCTGCCCCTCCCTTACTCATGCTCTGTCTCTGTCTCTCTATCTCTCAAAAATAAATAAATATTTTTTTAGAAAGTAAAAAGTTACAAGTAAGGGTTGCCTGGGTGACTCAGTCGGTTGAGCATCCAACTCTTGATTTCAGCTCAGGTCATGATCCCAGGGTGGAGGGATCAAGCCCCGAGTCAGGCTTTGAACTGGAGCCTGCTTAAAGTTCTCTCTCTTTCTCTCTCCTCCCTTTGCCCCTCTCCCCTGCTTGTGCTCTCTCTCTCTCTAAGATAAAAATAAAAGTAACAGCTAAAATTAATAATGCTAGTTAGCCCAATATATCCCAAAAATTATCATTGCAAAATTTAATCAGCATAACAAACTTATTAATGAGATATTTTGCAGCCTTTGTCCATATTAAATCTTCTCAAGCTGGTGTTCATTTGCATGTACAAGGCATCTCAGTTTGGCCACATTTGAAATGCTGGGCGACCACATATGGGGCGACCGTATTGGACATGGTGACTCAGCATAAAATCCGGAGCCATCTTCTCTGGCCTCGGCTGCCCCCGACTTCCTCTGTCCTCAGGAAGCAGCCCTTCCCTTCCTCTGGGCTCTTTCTCTCCCCTTCCCTCCCACCTGCCCATCCTTCAGTACACCTCTCTCTCTCCTTAGCTCTCTCCTGGAGAAGGCCTTGTCAGACAAGAAACCTTCACATAGGTGAGACAAAGGTGACAAATGTTCCTCATTTACATTCAGGTTCTATCTGGCATTTTTGGTCCCGATGAATGGCACCTCTATCAAAACATCTCATTTGGAAATGTCATAGTGGCCTTTGATAAAGCATCCGTTACCCTGATGGCGGCTGACAGACAGTAGCGGGGGGTGGGGGGGGAGTGGGGGGATCTAATACACTGTGGAATGCGTCTTTTGCAGTTGTGTAGTATTTTATTTATTTGATGTGGTATGAAATCTCTCTGAAACCGTTAACCCTGCCACACTAGGCTCCTCCAAAGCCTCTTCACCCTTAGCTTTCCAGCCTCCCTTCCCGCCCGGAGGCGGAATCCTCCAATCCCTCTCCCTCTCTGACAAGAGTCAAGCCAGCCAACCCCGGTGGTGCCCCTTCAGGAAGTTGTAGAAGGTGTGCCCCCAGCCGTCCCCTGCAGGACTCTGGCTCCGAACCCAGGTGCTTGGGGTTGCCCATGACTCCCCCCACCCCCAACCTCCTGGTCCTGAATCAGGGAGGAAATCCAGCCACCTACGGCCCCTCAGTTTCAATGGAAAGGAGAGTAGGGGGTTGGAAAGCAACATTCACTAAAAACTAAAGGAAAACAGTAACACACATGCCAATAATAATAATAATAACCCCTCAAAAAGCATAGAAATAAGTCCCAAGTTTTTTTCAGATCACATATTTCTGATCAGAAACAAAGGCAACTCAAGTCCTCGATGGGCCCTAGCAGTCTACTCCTGGCTCCTTCCCCCTGTTCACCCTTGTGTCTGGAGCCCTCCTCTTTTCTCACTGGAAGCGCTTCCTCCTCCCCTCTCCATGCCTCCTCCCCACACTTTGGGGGTTGAGGCTTTGGCCAAGCAGTGCAAGTAACAAATATGCTGGGTTCGAAATGGGTGGGAAAGGCTCCTGAGTTGGCCCTGAGTTAGAAGAGGAAATCACTATGTTAAAATAGCCACAGACCACGGAGGTGCTTAGAGGGTTACGTTGTAAACATAAACCCCAGTGTGAGATCCACTGACCCGGACTGTGATAGGCTGGATGTCTATCCAAAACCACTTTGGCAACTGATTTGAACCATCCTCCAACGATTCTCTTTGTCTTCGTCATCAGTGAAGGAGAAATGCCCCATCTGCGTGTGCGTCCGCGCACACACGCGCACAGTTTACCAGTGTGAGCCTGTTCCTGCTTCCTCCGGGCGCCGTGTGATGATTTCTGCAGAAGACAGTGTCTCGTAAAGAAAAGATGCTCTAGAGCTGATCCAACCCGCTCTGACTTGAGCCCTGTGCTACTTCTAGTGTTGGTCTTTGCAAGGAGACCATCTCTGAGCCTCAGTGTCCCCATCTGTGAGATGAGCTAGGGACACCAGTGTCATAGAGCTAGACCTAGCACTGCCAGTGCCCACACCCCACCTTCCTCACCCCTCCCCACCCTCTCCCTCTCCCTGTGCAGGTGGAGGGTGGGGGAGGCGGTTCCTGACTGGCTAGCAGAACCTTCTGCCCTTGCCTCAGGGCTTGGATTAGCCATGTGTGGAATCCAAACCGGATGCACACATGAGTCTCTGTCACCCACCTAGGTGTCTAGTCCAAACACAGGGTTAGGCCCCACGTCAGCAAGATCTGCCCAGGGCCACCCTTGAGAGGGGACTGCCACCTTCATAGAAAGCCTTCCATTAAGGGGGACCCCGCCGCCAGCCATGGGCAAGCACACCATTTGATATTTTACCCCCCACCACATTTCTTGACCACCGACCGCTTGTTGGACTCTGTGCGCGGTGCGGGCGAAGCTGGGCCGGAGCGGGCCAGCCTGTGCTCCGGAGAAGCTGGGATGAGGGAGGTGGAGCACCACTCCATGGCTCTGCTGAGCTAGGGGAGGCGCCGTGAGAGCAAGAGGAGGGCCAGAATGGGTCACAACGGAGAGGACAATGGAGCTGGCGCTTGGAGGATAATTAAGAGCTCCCCAAGTAGAGAACAGAAGGACATTCCAGATCAACAAGTTCAAAGCCCTGAAAGCACAAAAGAGAACAGCCAGTCCCTACGCAGTCTGGGGAGAGAGAAGAGGAGGGGAAGGCCTGGAGGGGTGGGCAGGGATGGGGCTGGGGGGCGGCTGCTGCAGGAGCAGCCAAGGGGCCTGCCCTTCCATCAAGGGGAGCAGTGACCTCTCCTCACAAGGCAAGAGATGAAGTGGAGGACTGTGTGATATAGACAGAAAGCCCAGGTGGCAGCTGTGGGACATCAGGACCGAGCCTTATGAGGGACATTTCATGGGGGAGGAGGGGCCCCAGGCGAGCCATGAAGGATCGAAAGATTCTGGTCAGTGTGGGGAAAGTGGCTTCTGATTCCCATCCACATGTCCCCAAGCAGCCGTGCCCTCGCGGCCCCCTTTCCTCTGACCCTGTAGCGATGCAGCAGGTGGATGGAGAGTGCAGGTCCCTGCCCATGGCTGCCGGTGGAGAGAACCCTTGTTTCTAGCTCCTTCTGTGAGCCTGCGCTATGCCAGATTGGCTGCATTGCCTTGTTTAATCCTCAGAATAACCCCATGAGGTAGCATTCCCATTTTACAGCAACAGAAACTGACAGAGAGGTTAAAGAATTTGTTTAAGGGCACGCAGCTAGCTAGTAAGAGACAGAATTCAGATACGAACTCAGGTCTTTCATAGTCTAAAAGCTTTGTTCTTTCCGCCCCGCTCTGCCACGCCTTTGGATCCCAGCTTTCTGAACCTGATCTCCTTTTAGCTGCTGGGGTTCCGGAGGAATTTATATGACACTGATGCCATCTTCATCATTAGGAGGCTGTCACTAAGGTGACAGGGAACAGTAGATACGGAGCTGTCACAATGAGAAAAATGAGGTGATGGGGAAGGCATTTCATCACTGCTTCTGGATTAGAGGTGGCCACGGCTCTGCCTGGCAGAAGTCTCTATCGTTCTTCTGCTTTAGTGCATCCCCCAAACTCGTCATTGCCGCCCCCTTCAAGCAGGTGGAATCCAGGCCTCAACCCCCCCCCACCCCCCGCCGGATTCTGAAAGATGAAGTAACCTTTATGGGAAAGTTGGCCAGCCCATCATCTTCAGAACTGACCAAGGAAGAGAGAGCTGTGCCTCTGAACGTTTTGGGGGTCACAGACCCCACTGAGAATCAGAAGCAGGCTGTGGCCCTTCTCTCCGTGTGTGCACACACACACACTCACACTCACGTGTGTCTGCATACAATTAGAGGCATTTCCACGCTCTTCAGCCCATCTGTGGGCTCCAGAGGCTCAGTAGGAGTTCTCTGTGGAGATACTGGGGGGATATATTCATGAGTAAAAGTAGTTCCTGACCGTGTTTCCCCTACTCACCCCTTCTTTGTCCTGCGGTGTTTGGAGAAAGCAAAGGAAATGGAACCCCAGTCCTGTAATTGCTTTTGTGAGTGTGCATGGGCAGGTGGAAGTCCCCGGCCAGGGGTTCTCTGCATATTCAAATTGCTTGAGGTTCTTGGAGTCTGTCAGGGAGCAGATGGCCTGCTGGGCAATCTGTAGTGAGCCCTCTGTCTGAAAATCGGTCAGGCTCCTTGCTGCTCAGGACTTGGCCCTGGGAATCCTGGGAGCCCCACCTTGCACTGAATTCACCGAAAAGACGGTTTGGAGAAGAGCCCGCTGCCTCAGGGCCCTCCTGCCCCGGCTGCCCCCGCCCCCTGGAGCTCCTGACCCCCCCTGGCTGGAAGCACGTGCTTGCTCTTAATAAAGCTGCCTCATCACCTGTTTAAACTAGACATTTCCTGCATAATGACTCCTGTCTGGGACCAGAGAAAGCCATCAGCCGTCCTCTGCAGGGAGCAGACCTGCGTGTCTCTGCTGGCTGTGGGCGCAGGGAGGCAGCCCTCCCTGAGGCAGAGCTGGCTGCGTGGGGGAGCCCATGGGTCAGTGGGGGAGCTTTTAGAAGTTGGGCAAAGACAGCTGACATCTTGCTCCCTCCTTTGCCCTCTCTGCTCCCCCTGGGCACACAGTGATCCCAGAGTGGGAGGGGATGGAGCGAGGGAGGCGCAGGATCATTTCCCAGCCCTGCTGTGGCCCCGGTCCATCTTCGGGGCACCTGCACTTGCCTCCCGGCCGGAGGAGTCAAACGGCGTGGCAATACTGAGGCCTCCTTGCAGGCCCTGGGTGTGGCCGTAAAGCCAGCAGATGTGCTGTTTGCCCAGAGTTTTGAAGTCCGGGGAGAGAGGCTCTGGAGAAATAGAAACTACAGCTGTGTTAATTATTATTATTTTTATCATTATTACAGAGGAGAATGTTCCCCTGTTAATTCCCTGGGAAAATGGCCATGAAAACAAGTTGGCACCACCTAGGCCTTGTGCCCAGGAGAGCAAGCACTGGCAAAGCACAGCTTCCAGACCCTCCTCCCCCGAGCCCCACCAGGCTGGTTCCCCTGGCTGGGCACCGCCTCTCTGCCCGCCACCTCCCCTACTGCGCATGCACCTTGTGCACAGCACTCCAGCGGAGGGAAGGGCAGGTAGCCCCTGGAACCCTTGTTCTCACCTCCTCACCGGAAGAAAACCGGCAAAGCTATGTGTAGCAGAGCCACATGAAGGTCGGTGGGAAGACTCTTGCTTTCATTGTTCTGGAGATTTCTGTTACCAAACACTTTCGCACAGGGCTGGACTCGAATCACGGCTTCCACATGGACTAACTGTGTGATCTTGGGCAAGTTGCTTTACTTCTCTAAGCCGCCTCCATTTCCCTTTCGCTCTTATGGGGGAAGGGGTGTGGACTGAATAAGAAATAAGCTTTGTAGTGGTGCCTGGGTGGCTCAGTCGGTTGAGCGTCCGACTTCGGCTCGGTCATGATCTCACAGTTTGTGGGTTCGAGCCCCGCGTCGGGCTCTGTGCTGACAGCTAGCTCAGATTCTGTGTCTCCCCCTCTCTCTGACCCTCCCCTGCTCATGCTGTCTCTGTCTCTCAAAAATAAATAAAACATTAAAGAAAAGAAAGAAAGAAAGGTTTGTAAAAGAGCATCCAGTAAGTGGTACCTGTGGAAATTCGAGGCAGACATTCTTGTCGCCATTTGACAGATGAAAAGAAAACGGGGCTCAGTGAGATTGTCCCAAAGTTGGTAAGCGGTGGAGCTGGGATTGGAACCTCTGAACTTCTGCCCAGACTGAGTCTCTTCCTGCCAAACCCTTCAGGGGCTGATAGTTCCCTGCCAGATTTGCTGGCAGTTTGGGACCAGAGTCCCTTGAATTGGCCCTTTGGCGTCTGCCATGCAGCTAACTCTGTCCACCACCAGGGAGGACCCCCCACACACACGGCCGCCTTTCCAGGGGCTTCTCAAAGGGGTCACTGGGGATCGCTCCCACAGCCCGTGGCTCATAGTCTCTGTTGGGTAGAGCTAGACAGTGGCGACGGGTAGGGAAACCCCCGGAGCTGAGTGGAAACCTGATGGCCTGGCAGGGGCAGGGAGAGGGTGGCCAAGGATGAAGAGCAAGGGTGGAGGAGGGGCAGAGATGGGAGAGTCAGGAAAAGAGTGGGGGGGGGAAGAGGACACAGGCCTCACAGCTGCCTCCCCTCCGGGGAGCAGCGTGGTTCCCTACAGCTACTGGTGGCCTCTTCCAAGGTGAGCCACCCCACATTCCCAAAACCTGCCTTCCTATCAGACGATAACACATCTTTAAGCTTGGTGGCAAATCGGCTATTAAATTTACTTGTCAGATATAATGTGATTGTGAATTTATTGTATGTGGGTTGTATCTCAAAGCTGCTATGAATATGTATAATCATATAATATGTACACGCATTTGCCTATATACATATACACATACGTATTCGAGTTTTATCTACATCCCTGTTGCTAAGAGCACTGGTTCTTGCCCTTCACTAGCTGTATGACCTTGGGAAAGAGGCTTAATTTCTTTTAGTCTCAGTTTCGGCCTCTGCATAATGGGCACAGTAGTTGCTATGAGGATTCAGAGATAATGAGTGGCAAGTCCCCGGCAGCCTTAATGAAATTAGCTCAGGTTTTTGTTGTTTTTTGTTTTTTTGGTCTGTGTTAGCTACACAAGGCATATGTCATCGGCCCCATTTTAGAGTTGAGGAAACTGAGCCCAAGAGAGAGCACAGGTCTGGAGGTCAGGCACCCTGTCGTATCTCTGTGGTGCCATGCACGGGGCGGGGCTCAAGAAATGTTTGCACAGGGAGTGGCGTTTTGTCCCTTGCGGGCACAGCTCCTAAGCCCAGGCTTTCCCCTCAGCCCGGCCGACCACTCGTGGAAGCTAAGGAGGCCCCAGTGGCCCAGGGGCCTGCTCGAGCCCTGGAAGACAGTGGGCGTCTCCCGGTGTCATGCCAGACTCCCCACACTTGCTCAACACAGGAGGGACCCCCATAGGTGAGGAGCTGAAGAGGTGACAGTGTTGTCAGAATGGGATCCTTTTGTGGGCTCACAGAGTCCCAGAGACCCTTCCCCAGCCCGGGAAGCAGGAGCCCGGTGGCAGCCCCCCCACCCCCGGCGGGCAGGCCCCCAGCCCCACTCCGCTAAGGGCAGATTGGGTGTCATGCGGTTCTTGGCAAGTCATACCCGTTATGTTTCCACCTGTCTCTCACCCAGGAAGTTCTTCTCCACATCCAGCCACAGCGTCCTAGAGTAGTTCATCTGGTTTCCCGACCTTTGGTCCCAGACAGAGATGGGTGGCCAGGAAGAGTGAGTGTGTCAGCAAGTCCCTGGCACCTGGGTATAACTTTCATGAGACACCTTCACACATTCTAGACCTACGGGGGTTAGGAGACCAGGGTCCTGGCACCACCACTCCCACCCAGCTTCACCCTGGAATTGTTCTCCTGGCCGAGTGGCTGGAGTGGAACTGGCCCTTCAGGTAGAAATAGGAGAGGCTTACCCCCAGCCTCAGGAGGTAGTGGGGGTCATGATTTGAACTGTGGCCTCTGCAGTCAGCCTGTCTGGGCGTGCTTGGCCGCCTCGTATTCTACTTACAAGATACTGGTCAAGCTGCTTAGTGTCCGTAAGCCTCAGTTTCCCTTGCTGGAAAATGGGGATGCCGGCCATTCCTACTCCAAGGGTGCGAGGGGACTCACTGAGATGAAGCCTGGGGAGCACGGAACTGGTGTCCACAGCATGTGGCATGTGCTGTGTGGATCCTGGTGCCAGGGTCCGAGGCCTGGCCCCGGGGGCACTCTCTGAACGGCGACACACAGGGTCAGTGCTGCTGATCATGGTCCCCGGACCGCTGCCTGCAGACCCAGGCCCAGGCCCGGGCTGGGGGAAGCGGCAGGCACAGCTGGGGTCTCCGTACACTCAGTGAATGCATTCATGAGGCATAAGGGAGGCCAGAAAAAGCAAAGAAGAGAAAAGAAAACCCCAGCAAATTCTCCGCCTCCCCCAGCTCTATGCAGCTCCTAGGGGATCGGAGCTGCATAATACAATGGGATTTAATAAAATGCCTTTAACTCACAAAGTTTGTCTGCTGCCAGCTCCTTAATTAAATTGCCTAATGCTGCTTTGCGACGGCAGCACAAACTCCTGTGTTTAAAGGGCACAGCGTTGCCATGGCATCCCCCTCCCCCCCACAACAGGGCGAGCAGGGCCGTGGAGGAGCATACAGATGAGGCGTGGGGTCAGCCCTGCCTGCAGTGTCCTCCCCACCACACACACACACACACACATACACACACACACACACACTCGCACGCACGCACTGCAATAGACTCTGGTCTCATTTTCCTAGGAAAGCATTGAATCCTTGCTAAGGATGCTGAGCCACAGTTTACAAAGGGGACACTCAGGGGCATTTGAGCAGAGCAGAGGCAGCCGGCAGGGCCACGGTGGGTCCCAGGCAAGCCCTGGGCACTCAGGGCTGCCCCGCGAGGCGTGGGGGCAACCTAGACTCTCCCCAGCTGCTCTCTCCTGCTGTGAATGGCCTCCGTCTCCCCAAGTGCACTGTACAAACACTTGGCTGTGTGTGCCAGGACCTAGGAAGGGTGGGGAAGCCCTGGGGGAGAGCCTGGTTGGTTTGATGAGAACACGGGAGGGTGAAGGAAAGAGAAACATACAGGCTTATGGATTTTTCCGTCAGATGCAGTGATTTCTCAGTCACGGCTTCCCATTTAAACCACTTGGGGATTTTCCCCCCAATATTTTATTATGAAAAATTTGAAATGTACCGCAAAGTTGAAAGAATTTTACAGCAAACAACCATAGACCCAGCATCTAGATTCTACCTTAAACCTTTCCCTAGACTTGCTCTCACATCCCTCTCCTATCTATCAAGCCATTTTATGTTTGGTGCATTTCAAAGTAAATTGCAGACATCAGTATGCTTTTCCCTAAATACTTCAGTATCAATGACAAGGGAGTTCAATTCTGTTTCACGGCATTTTTTTTCTTTTGATGTAAGATTTACATATAGAGAAATCCTGGAGAGTTGTTTTTAATATTTTATTTTTGAGAGAGAGGGGGAGATAGAGCATAAGTGGGGGAGGGGCAGAGAGAGGGGGAGACACAGAATCTGAAGTGGGCTCCAGGCTCTGAGCTGTCAGCACAGAACCTGATGCTGGGCTTGAACTTGTGAACCCGGAGATCATGACCTGAGCTGAAGTCAGATGCTTAACAGACTAAGCCACCCAGGTGCCCCTAGCGTTGTTTTTTTTTTTAATACCATGCCTACATCACATAACCAGAGGCTGATTTCACTGGACTGGAGTTAGATGTAGGCATCAGAATATTTTAAAGGATGCCTATATGATTCTGTTGGGGGCAGCCAGAGTTGAAAACCACAGGGATAATAAGAAGCAAGGGGTTGTCCTTTTTATTTCCCTCAAGCAGAATGTGGAGGCACCCTGGCCACACTTAGGCCTGTCCCTTGCCAATTCCCTTCCCCTGATGCTCTCTGCGTATGCCTCATACCACCACATTCATGCTTCTTTTGGGGGAACCTCTGTGTTCATGTGAATCTATTCATCCTCATGTTAGCATTATAGGCGTCTCATCGTCTGACGTGTATTTCCAGTGGCAAAGTCCGTATCTGTTTCAGACTCTGCACATGTCACAGTGATGAAACAATACAGGTTGTCCTGTGAGGCATAGGGCACTTACAATGTGGCAGCAGATGGAGGAGGTGATGGTGTGTGGTGATGGCAGCGAGCGTGGCACCGGTGAGGCTGGTGATCCTGATGGAGATGGCAGGCTGCGGGTGGGAGCCACCAAGCTGGCGTGGTGGTGACCGTCATCAAGATGATGCCACTGGTCACCTGTCCCACGAGGGCAGTGTACAGACAGATTCTCCACACTAATACCGTCTGGGAAGAATGTCACTTGCCACATGGCCAGAAGGTTGGCCCCCTATTTGAGAACTCCGCTGCTGCAAGGGGCAGCTCCTTCCAAGATTCAGAGAAGCTACCTGGGACCCTTATCCGCCCCCAGAGACCTGGCAGCGGCCCCGACAGAGCGCCAGCAGCTCCATGCTTGGCCACCCTGTCCTGCTGCACTTTGACAGCACACAGCTCTGGTAGTAAGTACCAGTGGATCATTAGGAATGTTTATTTAAGATGAACAGTCCTGGGAGCCAGCCTGGTCGGGATGCCAACCATCTAAAGATAGAGATTTTATTTGCTGGCTATGTGATTTCCTGCCCCTTCCCTGCCTGGTACAGTCGAGGGAAGACAGAGGAAAACTGCTCTGGGTCCCTCTCCCTTGATGCCGGCAGTAAGGGCAGAGGACAAAAAGCTTCAGAACACTCTTGATCTCTCGCTACGGCCCTTAGCCAGCACCTCTCTGAACTGTCCTGGGCTACTGGGTTTCGGAGAGCTGTTCAAGGCTGGGAATGAGATTGGGCTGCTAAGACATCCTGCCCTCTTAAAATATATACATAAACAAGCCCAGAAAACAATGCTGAAAAATGCCCATAAAAGAGCACTGTCCAACCATTTCGTTTTACGGATGAGAAAACCAGGGCCAAGTGGGCAGCAAATAAAATAGTGCTGAGAATGACAACAACAATACCCTCATGGAAATAATACCTGTAACACCTGCAGCCCTCTCACACCTGGGATTGACTTGGGGTTTAGGCCGGGCCAGCGAGCTGGTAGGGACTCCAAGGCACCTTCCGTGATCCGTAGCCAGCAACGAGCCTACGCTACATTTGCATGGCACTGACGGCTCAGAGTGTACCTCTCACGCTCGTGTTTTCATCTCATCTGCACCACACCTCTGCACAAAAGACAGAGGGTACTAGTCTTACCCCTCTTTTGCAGAGGAGAAAACAGAGGCTCATGGAGGCAAAGCATCTTGCCAGGCTTGCGCGGCTAGTAAATGTCAGAGCGGGAACTAGAATCCAAGAGCTCCCCTATCAGTTTGCTGGGACTGTCATCTCAAAGTATCACAAACTGGGTGGCTTACAAACAATAGAAATTTATCATCTCAGTCCTGGAGGCCAGAAGTCTGGAATCAAGGCGAGGCAGGGCCGTGCTCCCTCTGAAACCCCTCGGGGAGCTCCCGGTGCCAGCTGGCTGTAGTTGGCAGTCCTCGGCTTGTAGCCACTGCGTCATCACACGGAATTCTACCTGTGCCTCTTTGTGTCAAAACCTCCCTCCTCTTATATGGACACCGGGCATTGGAGAAGGGCCCCCCAATCTCGTGTGACCTTAACTTGTATAATCTTAACCTGATTACACCAGCAAAGACCCTATTTCCAGATTAAGGTCACCTTCACACATATCGGGAGTTAGGACTTAAGTGTTGGGGATCACAGTTCAACCCGTAATGGTCCTTGTCCCAAGCCAGTGACCTTCTACAATTTTTTTAACGTTTATTCATTTTTGAGACAGACAGAGACAGAGAGTGAGTGGGGGAGGGGCAGAGAGAGAGGGAGACACAGAATTCGAAGCAGGCTACAGGCTCTGAGCTGTCAGCACAGAGCCTGACACAGGGCTTGAACTAAGGAACCATGAGATCATGAAAGTTGGATGCTCAACCGACTGAGACACTCAGACGCCCCTAAGCCAGTGGCCTTCTATAGCATACTGTCTGCATCCTGTGCTCCCTCCCACTCCCTTCCTCTTCCCCGTGCACCCCCAAGGCCAAGGGGCTCCCCCCCCTTGCAGTTGAGAAAGTGGGGCCAGCCAGGAGCACTGTTCATCTTCTGCGCTTCCCAAATCATTACAGGCTACTAACATAGAATCATGAAATATAGGTGGGTTTTTTATCTTTTTTATTCTCAGACAGTGAAAATCACTAAGACTTGTTCTTAATTAGTTTAATTTTGAAGCTTCTAAATATTGATTTAACCTACACTCCTTTGTACTTGCCGCAGTCACTGAATTATGCCTGTTATTGATCACAGATGAAAGCATTTCCATCCACCGGGCTCTGGGGCATCTGGGAGCCCTCGGTTCCCTAGCAGGTGCACTGGGCTCAGAAGGCAAGAACAGGCCTAGAGGAGAGGGTGCCTGTGCCAGATTGGAAAGGGCCTTCCCTTGAAGGAGAGCTGCTCAGCATAGGCTCAGGGCCGGTTGCTTTCTAGTAACGTTGGCTCGGGCCGGGGGAGGTTGAATGAGACGTCCCTGGAAATCCCATTCCATTCTGAGCCCTAGGAGAACAGGGCAGGGGCAGGTGGAGGAGGAGGACATGGGGTCGGGGTTTAGAGCACAGGTTTTAGAGAAGCGTTTAGGCTCAGAACCTCACCTGAGCCCTGTCACTACTGGCTAGATGATCTTGAGCAATGTACCTACCCTCTCACATCTGTGAAGGGGGCTAGTAATCCCTGTCATTCAGTGCACATTCACGTCTGGCCCCCTGCCCAGGGCCAGGCTCACAATCGGTCTTCAGTCAATGGCTGCCATTATCCATACCACCATCCCACTGGAGACAGTAAACACCAGCCTCAGAAAGCACACCGCATCTTCTAGCCCTGGCTGCAGGTCATCTTTCTGTATGACCTTGGGGAAGTCATTTAACATCTTTTCCATTAAAAATGGGGTAAGGACACCAATGACTTCCCAGGGCTCTGTGAGAATCACATAGGATCACAAATATGGAAGAATTTAAGCTGCAAGGTGCACCTGGACCTGAGAGACCGCTGGTATAGATGGGATGGCTGGAGTAGCAGCTGATGCGGAAGCCCGTTTGGCCACACTGTGCATGCGCTCAGTGTCATGTCCAGATCACTGTGCTCCAGCCAGCTGCTCCAGCCTCTTCGCCTCACCACCTGCATTCTCGGGATCTAAGGGGAACCCCTCCATTTTGGGATTCACTTCACATGTTTTTATTCCAGGATCTTTGTACCCAGTGTCTCCAACACGCGTAGAATTCCTTCCGACCATCTGTGCATCTACTGACCTACTGATTCAGGCAATGCTTCCTCTGAACTTTTTTTTTAAACTACTTTATCGAAATACAATTTACATACCATCAAATCCACCCATTTTTAGCGTGCAATTCAATGACTTTTTGTAAATTTCCTCTAAACTTTTACCCAGCTCCCAAGTGTGGCAGAATCATGTCCTCTCCTCTAGGCTTCACCCCTGCTGCCTTGGTAGAAACTTCCGTGACCACTTTTCTCATGCTTTAGTAGATTGGGGTTTTTTATCTGTGACTCTCTGCCTGCCCTTCCCATAACCTCGCATCCCGACCCCTTCACAGTGCCAGCATACAGTCGGGGCTCTATTAATGTTCATTGGGGAAAGAGTTTCCCTGTGGCCAGGACAGAAAGGGAGAGGGGGGTCTGGAATACTGCGGTCCTAACTGTCAGCAGAGTGATAGGCAGATCAGCATCATCACGGGTGCAGCCGAGCCCTCCCAGGCGCACCGTTCCTGTTTATGGAGTTCTGATCTCAGCTGGAGGCGTCTTAGAAATGATCTCGCCCAGCGATTCTCAAACAGGAGCATCCATTGGATTCAGAGGGTGGAGGGCTCGCTCGCCCCCCGGGTTACCAGGCCGCACCCTATGAGCTCCTGACTCTGGAGCCATTCTCGGGGTGAGGTGACCTGCACCCCTAAGGAGCTCCCAGGTGACGCTGCCATGGTGGGTCCGGGGACCGCAGTTTTAGAGCCGCTGCTCCAGCCTGGCCACTTCATCTCACAGGCCAGGAGCCCAAGGCTGAGAGACGTAAGAGGGCATATTCCCAGGTCTGTCCCCAGGCCGGGACTGGAACCCAACCCTGCCGTGTCCTATGTCCACGGGCTCCCATGCCTGGGCCTCTGCTTCCCCCACCCTCATCCCCATCGAGCCTCCGAGAAGCCGGGGGAGGGGTGGGAAGATTGGATGGAGCTTCAAGACGTGGTCCTCAGGATCCTGCCCCGAGCTGCTCAGGGAGAGGCCCGTGGCACCGAGGATGGGGGCCAGGGGAAGGGACGGTCAGGGCGGGCTGGGAGCAGGTGACAAGGGCTGATAGGCCAGCCTTGCTGCGGTTAGGGGAGGAAACACGCCTCTACTGGGACCCCAGCTGCGGCCATCTGTCTCCCAGGCCGCCTGAGACAGCTGACAGAGGGAGAGGGCGGCGGGGCGCGGGCACCGCGGCTCCTTCCGCCGCGTGATTTATCTCCCGGCTTCATCTGGCAAACCTGCTGATGAAACGGGTCTCCTTTTCTCTCCGCCTCATCAATTTTCATTCTGATTTCATTTTCCTTTTCCGTTAGAAGAGGTTTGGCCTTTCTCCTTGTTTAACTGGCCTGCTCCCCGTTCACTCTGCCTCCCTTTCTCCTCTGCCAGCCCGGCCCCAGGCCCTCCCCACCCCCCCAGGGTCTCCCCTGACCCCCAGCGTGCCCTGGGGCTCCCTCCCTCTGCACCCTGACACTGTGGAGAGAGGGAAACCTCCCCGTCTAGCTCCCCATTCACATCAGACAACACCGCTTCCCTCTGCTCCTTCTGGGGCCACGAAGCCACAGAGCGGTGCTGGGACGGCTCAGGGTCTGAGGGAAGAGACAAACATGGAACATCATACTTGGGTGTGGGTTCTCAGAGGATGGGGGAGGGAGCAAGGGGACTGATTCATATGTAGGAGAGGCCACAGTCAGGGAAGACCTGGGGGCTGGGAAGGAAGTCCCAAGGTACTCGAGGGAAGCAAGGGACTTCTGGGTAAGGACGGTGCACGTGCAAAGGGGCAGGGGCAGGAAAGAGCCTGAAATCTTCCCCCTCCTCCCCCTGCCCTTGTGCCTGGGTCCCAAGGACCTACTGCATTTGAAGAGATCTCCTGGGACACTGGCTGTGGGGCCTTTCCAGCTCACCTCCTAGATTGTAGGAGGGCCAAGGGGAGCTATGGGGTGGGAGGTTGGAGACACTTGTGGGTCAGCAGCCGGGCTTGGCTGCCCCTCTGGCTCGTGACTGGTGGGTGTGGAATGACTATGGGCTGCTGTCAGGCTGACACATCTAACCTCTGCTGCAGGAGGGGACCTCTCCTGGCTTCCAGGGGACACGTGGGGGATACAAAGGCACTGCTCACCTAAGCCAGGAGGAGCCGCCTTGTTTATTGGGCAAGAGTTGTGTCGGACATCAGTGACCGGTAAATGAACTGCGTTCCAGAACTGTCCTGGAGACTAGAAACAGGACCGCAGCTGGAGGCCCCCGGGGGCTGGGGAGGGCTCACTGCATAAGGAAGGCCAGGCAGCCTGCAGCGGAAGGTCCCTAGGAGAAGGTGCCTGCCTTCGATGCCACATGACCGTTGACAGGGCCAGTCCGGTGCTGGCTTGGTGCAAAGGTGGTCTAGAAGCCAGGAGCCAGGCCTCGGACAAACTGAGGGGGATAAGAAGGAAGGGGGGGGGCTCTACTCAACACCAGACGCGTTACAGACGTCATCCTCAGGCTCCCCCGTGAGCTAGGCTCTCTCTCTCCGTGTCCAGAGGGAGAACCCAGATAACGAGGTCACACAGCTCAAGGTCACACAGCCAGCACCAGGATCCAGGCACAGAGCTGCTTCTAAAGCCTAACCCTGCACCTCTAACCTGCGCTCTCAGAGGGGCTGGTGGAGTCCACAGGACTTCCGGGTGGGGGGGAGCCTGGAGAGCTCTAGAAGGGTGAAGACCATCACAGGACCAGGTCGAATCCCGAGGCAGAAGCCTGAGTCAGAGAGAGGTGCCTTCTCCCCCCGAGGGAAGGCCCAAGCCAGGGGCAGGGGGGTGCGGGTGCGAACCTAAAGGAAGACGGGCCCTGGGAGCAAGTGTGTGTCTCCTTGCAGGTGGCAACAAAGGAGACGGAAGGGCCTGAGCCCAGACGCTGAGCTGCCTGGTCTCCAGGAGCTCTGACCAGCTTGGCCCCACCCGCCCCTCCTCACCTCCCTTTCCCTCCTGCCCTCCCACTCCCTGTCCTTCCACAGATGTGCCCTGAGCTCCTACTGTGCGCCAGCCCGTGGGAGGGACCAGTGACTCCAGCACAGGCCCTTCTCCTGAGGGGCTCACGGTCTGGTGGGAGAGACGGGCTGACAACCAGCCAGCTCCTGACCGAGGGATGCCGGGGCGCCATGGGGGGCGGGACAGGGGGAGAGGGGTGGGCAGACGATCAGCAGAACCTGGTGGCACCTGGTGGTGACAGACTCAGCTCACACTGCACCCCCCTGCCCTGCAGCCTCCTACAGCCCCTGTGCACTACCTCCTGGCATCCTCCTTGCTAATCAGGAAAGAACGAGGCAGGCTGCCTTCCAGACGCCAGAACTCTAGCACCCTCTGCCCAGGCAGACCAGCCAGGACACAGGGAGGGAGAGACTTCTGCTTGGGACAAGGGCCTGCCCTCCAGGGCAAGGAGGGCATTTTAGCTAACGCAGACTCCTCACATCACAGCGGAGGGTAGGGCAGGAGTGGGGGAGGGAACCCGCATCCTTTCACCAGGAGATACCCTCCCGCTTCCCTCCCTGCTCTCCTCCAGGGCCCCCACCCTGACTCAGAAGTTGGCTTGTGGCACATGATCGCTGGAAATAGGAAGGGCTGGGGAATGACACACTGGGTTCAGGCTTTCTACACTCCAGCTGCGGGCCGCTGGTCTGACCCCATAGTTCCCCTGAGCTGGAGCTTTCTGCTCTGTTCAGTAGCCACCTCTCAGGTCGTGGGGAGCAAGCAGAAATCCTGTCACAGAGAAGGGGCTCGGGAATGCCCCACTTTCCTCTGAGACTCTGCTTTATGTCACCCTTCCAGCGGGGCCAGAGCTGAGGGGACCCACCTTACCAAAGAGAGATGCTCTGTAGAATAATGGTTTTCAGGCTTTTATTGTCGTGGCTGAAGGGCAAAGAACACATGGCTTTGCCTCACGTTCCTGTCTGTACCCGCGTGAGCGCATGTGTGTGGAAAATAGGATAAAACTTCTCAAAACAGTGCATGGTCTAGCTACAGTCCACGCACTCTGGTGTTTTCTGTTGTGTTTCATTTTTTAAAAAGTGCAGATTGTGACCCACTTTAAATTGTTTCCATGACCCGTTAACGGGTTGCCGTTCACAGTGCACGCAGAAGACCTCCGGCCCCGACGGGGAGAGCATGTCCTGCACCGACGCGCAAGGACACGCAGATCAGTAACCGAGCCCCCTTCCCCCCAGGAGCTCACGGCCTCGTGGGGAAGACAGACTCACAGACTGACAGGAAGGAAGGTGCTGTCGGGGAGGAGGTCTGTTCCAAGGGTCTCGGGGACTGTGAGGCGGTGGGAGAGGCCTCCCTTCCTGGAGGGAGTCGTGGAAGGTACCAGAGGAGGGAGCACTGGGGACAGGCTTCTGTGGCTGAAGAGGACGCAGTGGTTGAAGTTGGAGGACGGCTTCGCAGACTGAGGGGTCCGAGGCGTGGCCGGAAATAGCAAGCCCTGCTTAGTGGGCGCATGGGGTCCCTGGGAATGAGAGCGCCGCTGGGAGGTGAGGAGGCAGCACCGGAAGAGGCTAAGGTAAGGGTCAAGGCAAGAAACGGAAGGGGAAAGTAGGTGCAAGCACTGAGGCAGGGGGGGTGGGGGGGGGAGGGACGGGCCCAGGTGGCAGAGATGTGCAGTCTCAGAACTGGGCAGAGGTGCTGAAGGACGGAGATGGGGTGACAGGAGTAAAACCAGGCTTGGGGGAGACACAGGGTGGGGGACAAGTCGAGAGGAAGAGCCTCTGAGGCAGCCAGGGGGAGGGGCCCGGGGGCAGCTGGCAGCGAGTCTGGGCCTCACCTCCATGGCCATTCCCACGTTTGGCCTCTTGCCTGGTGCCCCACACTCTGTAATGAGAGGATCCAGGTGAAAGGAGGCCACAGTGCTCCTCCAGGCGGTGGCCAAGACCCGGCAGGGCTTTAGGGAAAGAAGGTTAGTGACAGGCATAGGGCTGCGTGGGGCCAGGAGGTCACTCCCACTATCTTCCCACCTGCAGCACATGGTGCTCACAGTCCCAGCCGAGAGGAGCCCCCAGGGTGGGGGACCTAAGGGGTAGAGCAATTTCTAGACACAGGATTGAGAACCACAAAGGGGAATAATAGGAACCAGCCTCCCTGCCTTCCTGTAGACCGGTGGTTCAGGGCGATGCCCTGAGAAGGATAACCCACTTTGTTTTTGGTTTTTTTTTGGGTTTTTTTTAATGTTTTATTTATTTCTAGAGAGAGAGAGAGAGACAGCGTGAGCAGGGGAAGGTCAGAGAGAGAGGGAGTCACAGACCGAAACAGGCTCCAGGCTCTGAGCTGGCAGGCAGCACAGAGCCCGACGCGGGGCCTGAACCCACAAACCGCGAGATCATGACCTAAGCGAAAGTCGGACACTTAACCGACTAAGCCACCCAGGCGCCCCAAGGATAACCCACTTTGAAGCAGGAAGATGAAATGAGGGAATTTCAAGCCTCGAGTTCTGGTGTCCCGAAAGCCCGAGTCAACTGCTTCCAGAATCCCCGGTCCCAAGATGAGATGGAGAAGGAAGGGGAATTCTGGGTTTAAAAGATGAAACTGATTGACGGTGATGGAATTCAGGACAATGGTTAAGTCCAGGTGGGGGCTGGATATTGACCGGGAGGGCCACATGGGAACCTTCTGGAGGGCTGGAAACATTTACATCTTGCTCCAGTTGGTGGCTGTCCGGGTACCTACTCACGGAGGAATTCACTTGGGATGAGTGCCATTTAGGCACTGTACACATGTCACACTTCAAAATATGTATATTTTTTTTATCACAAGAGGTGAGAGATGAGAAGCGGGTGGTAAGATGGAAAGAGAGGCAGGGGTGAGGGGGGGCGAATGAAGGGAACGCAGCGCCTCATGCACCTGAACTCCCGCGCTCCTCCCTGAAGTTCTGGGAGGAGGCCGTTACCTCCACTTCCCAGTGCAGGCACTTGAGGCTCAGAAGGCTGCCTGCCTGGCCCAAGGTCACACAGCCAGCGACAGAGCCAGGCTCCAACTCTGATCATGTAGCATAGCCTGGGCTCCTTCTGCTCCAGCGCTCCTCCTTTGCATAAGTTATTTATGGAATTCAGACTCTGCAAGACTAGATAAAGCGGAGGTCTCCTCCGGCTCTGAGGTCCTGCTTGTCTGTGATTAAATGAGAGGTGAGAGTGAGGGGCCCCCGCTCATCTCCCCGGAGGAGCAGAAGGCCAGGTGCGCAGATGGAGGGCTGGCCTCCCTCCCTCGGCACCCCTCCCGTCCGGCGCTTATCTGCCAGTGAGGAGGCCGGAGTTTATCAACGCTACACTCAATTATGCTGCCCATCTGTCTCTACAACTCAGGAGGATCCAGCACTGAAGCAGCGAAGGCCAGGCCATCGATCACCACCGCCGCTGCTCCTTCCGGACCCTTGGCCGACGCTCTGGAGGCCAAGTGAGGGCTGCACGGAAGGGAAGGGGAGAGAGAGGAGGGCAGGGAGACACTCCACCTCCACCGACCTCCTGGGGGAATCCTGGTGGAGGACGGAAGGGGGACAGAGCAGCCCTAGACACAGCTTCTCCCAAACTCTTCATTAGGAGCTTTGCCAGGGGTCCGCGTTTAACAGGGGAATGTAAAGGACCCATTCCACGCTTTGTGCTAAATCCGCCCCTGGCGTGGCTGGCCCTGCTCCCCTGACTGCTCCCCAGAGCGCCCAGTCTCCTGTCACTGAAGGCCAAGGCTGATCGCAGCCCCCAGCCCCCTATCAGAAGGCAGGCGAAGGTCCACGTGCAGCCTGCTGGCTCCATTTGTCCTGTGGTGCCAGGCCCAGCCACGAGCAACGTCCTCCCTCTGCTGTCCCCCAGGTTGGGGGGGTCGCTCTAGCCCAGAATCAAGGAATAGTGTCTGCAGGGCCCATCAGGTGACCATAGGGGAGGAAGAGCTAAGGACCCAGGTCATCTCTGAAGGGATTTGTGCCTGAGGCAGGCATGCGGGGCCAGCCCTGTGCTCTGCTCCTGAAAGGCAGGCCTGGAACCACCAGGCAGCAAGCCTCGGCTCGGCCGCTGGCTCAGGTTATAGAGTCCGAGACCTAGGTTTGAATCCACATGGAAGTTTGTGCAACCTCTGACAAGTCATGTGATCTCCGGGGTCCTTGGTCGCTGCCCTTTCAGATGAGACTACGTAATGTCTCCTCTGCCTGCACACGAGCTCGATGGGAGAGTTCACATCCACTTACGAGTGCCCTCTGCGTGCTCAGCCCTGCACTCGGTGCTGTGGAGGCACCACAAGCGTGTAAGGCATGGCCCCTGCCACAAGGCGCTTGAAATCCAGTTGGGGAAGATGTCCACGCAGTCGTGTGAACTCCCGCTCACCCCCGAGATCACAGATAAAAGACAATTCGATTTCTCTGCAGCTCCCGGCAGAAATTGCTAATCAGCCCGCATGGGTGGGCGTGTGCAAGACAGCCTGAGACTGCGGTGGCGGGTCAGTGGGCAGCTCTGCCTTCCTCCCTGGGGGGCCTGCGTGCTCAGCCGCGAGGGGGGGGACTCGCCTGGACCTTTGCCAGGCCTGGGGATCGGAGGTGCGACCGAATGTAAGTCATCAAGCTGCTGCCTCTCTCTGCACGCCGAGCCCCAGCCCTGGGCTCCTGGCTGGCGAGTGGGGGCTCTGCCTCACCCACCCAGCCAGAGGGGGTGCTGCCCGGGGTGGAGGGAAAGGCAAGACTGGGACGGTTTCTAATTCAGCCGTAAGTGGTTCCCTCCTCCCCTCCAGCAGCTGAGCATCTGTAGAACAAAGGTGTTAGAACAAAGGTTTTGGAGGAGAAACACCTGCGTCTCAGAGAGCGTCTGAAGGCAGGGAGGAGGCTGGGCGGGTGGTGGACTCCTCTCCACTGGCCGCAGGCTTCTCTGCCCTTTGGAACTGTCCTGGGCTCTTCTGACCATTCTGCCCTTTTTAGCCCTGCCAGAGTGGAGGAGTTTAAGGTTGCGACGTTTTATCTATTGCTGCTCATTGCTCCCCGTGCCACCCGGAGGCAACGCCAGGCCACAGTGGGCAAGCTCAGTAGGGGCTTGTTGAGAAACGGGGTCCAATTTCTGTTCCCCCTGAGAAGTCCTACGGCTTGGAGAGCCTCCCAACCCTGGGGAGGGGGTGACCGGAGCCGGAAGACAGCTAACATTTATTGAGCTTTTTCTGGGTGTGCCCCACTCCGCTCCCTTTATCCTAACAGCAACCTCATTTTAGACGAAAGGGAACAGACGCTCTGAGCAGTCAATCCCTTTCCCCAGCATGCTCTGGGAGGAGGCAGGAAGTCCGAGTAAGAGCTCTTTGCTGGTGGGTTCTGCTCTCTTGGGCCAGGTCTAGGCAGGAGGCAGGGGCCTCTGGGATGTATATGTGCGGCAGGAGCACTGGCCTAAGTCCAGTTCTGTGATGAGGCCGTCCTGGGACTCAGCTCATTTCTGCCGCCTCTCCAACCACACGGTGCGCTGCGGAATCCCCTGCCCCCTTCCTGCCCACCAGGCACTAGCCTGGGGGGCCAAGTTCCCTGGGCTCCCTGCTGCACATGTATGTGGGCATACGCGCATGTGTGCACGTGTGTTTGTTTGCTCGGAGTTTTACGTGTCAGTGCACACACACCCCCACGCAAAACCTCTGTGCATTTTAAGTCACGGTTGTTTTCCCACCTTCAGAAATAGCTGCAGAGGAAGGTGGGAAGTAGTCAAATGTAAACAGGCATACCACTTTCCTGCTCAAGGGAGGGGACCGCGCCTCTAGCCACTCCCCTCCCCAGCATCCTGGAAGCAGGGGCAATGTGGGCGAAGAGCCCCTCTGGCCAGCTGAGGGCACCTGCCCAGAAGGTGGTAGAAGACACGGCCCCGGTGCACAAGAATGGGCACCCCCACTGGCCACGGCAGCCAGTGCAGCCCAGGGTGGGCTCAGGTGGGACACGGGAACAACGAGATGTGGTGTAAATAGCACAACCTCTGAACCTGGGTGGATTCCCGTCCCCTGCCACCTGCTACCTCCAAGTCTTGAGCAAAATTCTTTACCTCTCAAAACCTCAATTTTTTTCATGCGCAAACTGGGGGTATTATATTAATGCTTATCTTGTTGGCTTGTTTTGACGATTAAATAAGATATTCAGAGTCTATGGAGTCCTGGAAAATCTCAGTGATTAGTAAGTGTTGGTGCAGTTGGAAAACTACCCAAGTTGGACTTCTGCTCTGGAGGGGACCGGGCCCAGAAAGGGTTTTTACCCCATGTTGGTTGTAAGCCGAGGCTGGATTTGCTTTAAGGGTGATTCAGCCTGGCCCTGGGGTCTGTGGGAACCTGGATTACCCATAACTAGGAAGCAGGAAACAGTGGCTTAGATTCTAGACTGGGGGTGTGGGCGACCTCCTGAGGGGGGAAGGGGCCCTGGGGCCACAGAGATTGAGTCACACAGTACACACTCACTGGGCACCTGCTGTGTGCTCCAAGCCCAGCGATGGCCAAGACAGGTCCCCAGCTGGGGAGACATTTCCATGTGATGTGGTCTGGGCTAGGACAGAAGGGAGCACAGGACACTATGAGAGCATAAGGTGGGCCCTTAGCCAGCCAGGAGTGGGGGTGGTGGGGGAGAAGCTTCTGTAGAAGGTGACTGACCTCAAGTAGAGGCTTGAAGAGCAAGCCTAGGAGACCAGAGGGGGAGACACCAGAGGGGGGCACGTCAGGGTAACGTCAACTCAGAAGTATCACTGTGCTTAGTCAGTTGTATGGGAGAACAGCAAGAAAAGCCAGGAGATCGGCCAGGGACAGGTCATGTAAGGTCTTTTTTTTTTTTTTTTAATTTTTTTTTAATGTTTATTTCTAGGAGAGAGAGAGAGAGCGTGAGCAGGGGAGTCAGAGAGAGAGGGAGTCACAGACTGCAACAGGCTCCAGGCTCTGAGCTGGCAGTCAGCACAGAGCCCGACGCGGGGCTCGAACCCACGAACCGCGAGATCATGACCTAAGCGAAAGTCGGACGCTTAACCGACTAAGCCACCCAGGTGCCCCGGGGTCATGTAAGGTCTTACATGCAGGGCTGAGAAGCTCAGATCCAGACTTCTTAACTCCACCACCTTCTTCCAGGGAGCTCAGTCAGGCTGTTGGAAGGTTCTGCCTCTGGGTGGGGAAGTTGGCAAAAACCAAAGCCGTGCACACGGAGAGCCTATGCAGACCCCAGGCAGGAGCACCCACTTCCCCAGCCTGTCTGGGTGTGGGGTCAGGGACCATTGCCTTTCTACTTCCAGAGTCCTGAGGGCCTACCCTGGAATTTCAAATCTGTACTGTTTCCACCACCACACACACACATGCACACACACACACACCCCTTCCCGAGTTCTCCTGGAAGCTTCCCAATTCAGTCTCTCCCCACTTCCATGAAGACTCACCATTGCTCACTCCCCCTGCAGATGGTAGAAAGGACACCCAAGCCTCAGGGCTGTGGAACAGAACCCGGGAGCCCTGGCTGTCCCCTCTCTCCATTCCATTGCCCTCTGGAATCAAACAGCAGTGACAAGGAGGAGGGAATAGATTCTGCATCTCTGCCTCCCCCTGACTGTGCATCCTCTTCTTCCAGGGCTGCCCTGATGGGGCATGGCAATGAATGAGCAGGCTCAGCCCCAGCGGACAAGGATGGAGAGCCGTGCCCAGGAGGGCAAGAAGCGACGCCCACCCATCCCCACGTAGAATGGCCATCCTGGGAGGGCAGGTCCCCGGGCCCTGGCAGGGCTGCTGACCCTCAGCCTGCAAACCGTTAAGAGTAGAAGGTCCCCAGACCCCTCCTGTGGATGGTTCCCTGCCCTGCGGCTTCACCATGAGGCTCCTCGCGGCCCCCCTTCTGCTGGCGTGGGTGGCCGGTGCCACCGCTGCTGTGCCCGTGGTACCCTGGCGCGTGCCCTGCCCCCCTCAGTGCGCCTGCCAGATCCGGCCCTGGTATACACCCCGATCATCCTACCGTGAGGCCACTACGGTGGACTGCAATGACCTGTTCCTGACGGCAGTGCCCCCCGGGCTGCCCGCGGGCACGCAGACCTTGCTACTGCAGAGCAACAGCATCGTCCGCGTGGACCAGAGTGAGCTCAGCTACCTGGCCAATCTCACGGAGCTGGACCTGTCCCAAAACAGCTTTGCGGACGCTCGAGACTGTGACTTCCGCGCCCTGCCCCAGCTGCTGAGCCTGCACCTGGAGGAGAACCGGCTGAGCCGGCTGGAGGACCACAGCTTTGCGGGGCTGGCCAGCCTGCAGGAGCTCTATCTCAACCACAACCAGCTCTACCGCATCGCCCCCAGGGCCTTCGCTGGCCTCGGCAACCTGCTGAGGCTGCACCTGAACTCCAACCTGCTGAGGGCCATTGACAGCCGCTGGTTCGAGATGCTGCCCAACCTGGAGATCCTCATGATTGGTGGCAACAAGGTAGATGCCATCCTGGACATGAACTTCCGGCCCCTGGCCAATCTGCGCAGCCTGGTGCTAGCGGGCATGAACCTTCGGGAGATCTCCGACTACGCCCTGGAGGGGCTGCAGAGCCTGGAGAGCCTCTCTTTCTATGACAACCAGCTGGCTCAGGTGCCCCGGCGGGCCTTGGAGCAGGTGCCCGGGCTCAAGTTCCTAGACCTGAACAAGAACCCGCTCCAGCGGGTGGGGCCTGGCGACTTTGCCAACATGCTGCACCTCAAAGAGCTGGGTCTCAACAACATGGAGGAGCTGGTTTCCATTGACAAGTTTGCCCTGGTCAACCTCCCCGAGCTGACCAAGCTGGACATCACCAACAATCCCCGGCTGTCCTTCATCCACCCCCGCGCCTTCCATCACCTGCCCCAGATGGAGACCCTCATGCTCAACAACAATGCTCTCAGTGCCTTGCACCAGCAGACGGTGGAGTCCCTGCCCAACCTGCAGGAGGTAGGTCTCCATGGCAACCCTATCCGCTGTGATTGCATCATCCGCTGGGCCAATGCCACGGGCACCCGCATCCGCTTCATCGAGCCACAGTCCACCCTGTGCGCCGAGCCGCCAGACCTCCAGCGCCGCCCGATCCGTGAGGTGCCCTTCCGGGAGATGACAGACCGCTGCCTGCCCCTCATCTCCCCCCGCAGCTTCCCCCCCAGCCTCCAGGTGGCCAGTGGAGAGAGCCTGGTGCTGCACTGCCGGGCACTGGCTGAACCGGAACCTGAGATCTACTGGGTCACCCCGGCTGGGCTTCGACTGACAGCTGCTCACGCGGGCAGGAAGTACCGAGTATACCCCGAGGGGACCCTGGAGCTGCGGAGGGTGACGGCAGAAGAGGCAGGGCTGTACACCTGTGTGGCCCAGAACCTGGTGGGGGCCGACAGTAAGACGGTTAGTGTGGTTGTCGGCCGCCCTCCCCTACAGCTGGGCCGGGACAAGGGATGGGGGCTGGAGCTCCGGGTGCAGGAGACCCACCCTTATCACATCCTGCTGTCTTGGGTCCCTCCACCCAACACAGTCTCTACCAACCTCACCTGGTCCAGCGCCTCCTCTCCCCGCGGCCAGGGGGCCCCTGCTCTGGCCCGTCTGCCGAGGGGAACCCATAGCTACAACATCACTCGCCTCCTTCAGGCCACGGAGTACTGGGCCTGCCTGCAAGTGGCCTTTGCTGATGCCCACACCCAGCTGGCATGTGTATGGACCAGGACTAAAGAGGCCGCTCCTTGCCATAGAGCCTTAGGGGACCGACCTGGGCTCATAGCCATCCTGGCTCTGGCTGTCTTCCTGCTGGCGGCCGGGCTAGCCGCCCACCTTGGTGGTGGTCAGCCCAGGCAGGGGGTGGGCGGGCGGCCTCTCCTTCCGGCCTGGGCTTTCTGGGGCTGGAGCACCCCCTCCGTCCGAGTGGTGTCCGCGCCCCTTGTCTTGCCCTGGAATCCAGGAAGGAAGCTGTCCAGGTCTTCGGAAGGGGAAACAGCATCACCACTATCACTACAGAATTCCTGAAGCTCGGCCTGCTCTCAGCAGTAGACAAATGACTAGGACTACTTTTTACCAAAAGGGAAGCGATCTGGGCCCGATGCCCTGCCAGGAAGGTGACATGGACCCACGTGCTGGAGGCCTGGCAGCTGGACTAAGACAGAGGGGGCTTTGTAGTTCCAAGGGGTGCTCCCACTGCCTCCAGAAAGTCGCCCTTACCTTCCGGGAGCCTGTCCACCAACATTCTGAGGATCATCTCCAAGGAACAGGAAGGACTCCCATCCCCCCACCCTCCAATTGTCTGTGTGCCCGGAGGCTCCTGGGCTTCTGCTTGGATGTCCCCTGCCTGTGTCCCCAGGCCCTTGGCCCACAGGATGCGCCCCCTCCACTTCTCTTTCTTTGCACAGTCTAAGTTGCTTGCTCTTCCCCATCCTGGGCAAGGGCTGAGGGAGGCCTCTCCTCCCCACCATGGGGGACCACTCCTGAACAAGGTCCCAGTCGCATCTGAAAGCATCTGAAAGACATTTGGGGAGAAGGTTGCCGGGTATCGGGGATCGCCTCATCTTGGCAGCCGGTGTGGCACTCCGAGATTGACTTTCTATAGGCAATTTTGTACCTTTGTGGAGAAATGTGTCACCTTCCCCACAACCCAGTTCACTCTTTTCTCCTGTTTTGTAAAAAATAAAAATAAACAAGAATAACAATCATAAGGGGGGAAAGGAAACAAAGGGAGAATAATCTTTGAATACTAAGTGTAACCAAAAAAGCTCTCTGCTCTCCACTCTCTTCACAGCTGGGGGCATGGTTGGAGGGAGGGGCTGCGAAGGGACAGGAGGGGAGAGGGAGATGGTGACAGAGGGCACAGTGA
The DNA here is from genome assembly GCA_017311185.1 of Proteles cristata cristata. Classification (NCBI taxonomy): domain Eukaryota; kingdom Metazoa; phylum Chordata; class Mammalia; order Carnivora; family Hyaenidae; genus Proteles; species Proteles cristata. The sequence goes on along the minus strand of JAESUZ010000532.1, from coordinate 570,517 downwards.
TCCCTGTAGGTCTGAATTGCAGACCTGCTCCCCAGAGTCCCCAAACCGAGAACAGGAGAGCTGGGGGGAAGAAGTGGACAGGAGACGGAGCAATCACAGGAGGCAAGGAGAGGGTGGGAGAGAAAAAATGGAGAAAAGCACAGAGAGCCATGGAGAGTGGAAATTTCCATCACCAAACATTGTCACCCCTTCTTTCCCTGATAAGCAATTAACATGCCAGTGCATAGGAAGCACTACCCGGCCTATTTCTAATTAAACAAACCCAAGAGGCAGAGTCATGCAGAGAATTGCAAATCATCAAGACAGCAAGAACTTTGGCTCACTGGGGTAGAAGGGGGAGCGGGGTGATAGAGGATTTGGTGACGGGGGGAGGCTGTAGGAGAAAGAAATTGCTGCACTGATCTTTCCGGTCCATTTCGGTATCATTTGCAATGAGCCTGGTTTGGTTTGCAGGGTTGTTTTTTGTTTTTTGTAGGCAGACGGACTTCTTAGGACCACATGCAAAGAGGGGCATCTGTCAGAAAGACAACAGAGCCCAGGGGAGGGGGGTGTCAACAGGGGTGCTCCCGAGCAGAGGCCACTGGGCCACACCTTTTGTTTTTGAAATGGGCTGAGACAACCCTGGGTTCCATGAGCCTGAAGCAGCAGCACAAGAACCCAAGCACCCCTGTGCTACAGACGCAGAGGGCAGACCTGTTGCAGGTTGGCTCCAAGCCGCCATGGAGATCGCAAATGTACACGCAGGTGCAAGCCAGACCAGGAGCCGGAGCACCAGGCCCCTGGGAACCTGGAGGGAGGACACGCACCCCGAGCCAGAAGGCAGCCCTCCTTTCTGAGCGAGCGCAAAGGAAGCAGGGTTCTCGGAAGTCCTTCAGTAACTGCCAGTCTAGAGGTCTTCTTTCTGCCGGCCGGGCAGGGGTCTCCCACGTCGTCAGCCTGGATCAGGACCACCCCAGGGCTTGCTAAACACAGATATCTGGGCCCACCGCCGGTTTCTGATCAGAACCTGGGAGTGCCTGGGAACTGGCATTTCGAGTACGTGTTCAGGTGACGCAGCTGCTGGGCTAGGGACACTTTGAGAACAACGGAGTCCAGCCCGTGGGGCTAGAATATTTCTCTCCCTCCGCTGCAGGCCCCAGCGTGGTTATCGGGAGCAATAAGGGTTCTGGTCCCAGGAGGGTCAGAAAAGAGGCAGGAGGATGGTCTCTCCGGCCCCCTCCCCTCCGCTGGTGTGCTGCTTGGCCCCCATTATGAAATGAACACCCTCTGCCCTAAGGTCGGCAGGCCCCCTTCGTGCATGTTTTTTCCCATGGGCCAGTTCTGTGCTCTTCAGGGGAGGGGGCTGGGAAAGCAGAGTGTGACACACTGGCTCCCCTTCCCCACTGGGCTACCATTGCCGACATCCCCAACACCTCAAACAGTGTCCGTTCCTGATGAGCTTTGGGGTCGCCTCGGCTACTCCAGGCAGCCCCACCCACTGACCGGAAATGGCCTGTGGGATCTCGTGTGTCCTCCACGGTGAGGTTGCATCTGTGCTCTGATCCAGAGCTCTGCGGGGGAAGACACGGGGTGGGGCCTGTGCGGAGCCTGGGAAACGGGAGTTGGAAATCAACATCTTTCCCTCCAGGACAACAGGCACTTACTGCCTTTCTTGATAGAGAAAGAGAATCAAGAGAATCAAGGTGCTGTTCCCTTGAATAAGCCCCCAGAGCCCCGTGAAGCCTGGGGAGCCCTGCAGCTCCCTTCCGTCACTACCTCCACTGCCACCCCTAGAGCATTCTTAGGAGCCCCCGGCCTGGTCATAGCAACTCAGAGAGCGGCCACCTGCACAGCTAGGGGCCCAGGGCCTTCGAACCCGCTGGCTCAAAATACCAGTAAATGTGCCTGAGGTTGGAGGATGAAAAGGCTGGGAGGTGGGAGGCCTCTTTGCTACCCTCCTCTCTCACAGACTCCGCAGTTACAGACAGGAACGCTGCAGGAATGGTATGAGCCGTGAGCTCCCAGGAAAGGGGACATGGGTCAGGCTCCCGGTCTTCAGGCTTCTAGGCTCTCACTGCAATGCTGCCTCCCTGTTGCCATGGGGCTTATACTGCTTGTGCCCTTGACAATGAATCCCTCCTTCTTAAGGGGAAGAAACAGTGATTTAACCCGTCTCTCCTCTGAATCCCAGTCCTAAATATGTTGGCTGTCCCAGAGAAACTGGGTAAGGTGGAAGAGGATGGAGTGAGTGACCTCTTTACTGTCACAGAGATGCGGCTGGCGAGACATCAGTAGCCAGTTGGGGAAGGGGAGGAAGAGGCACTTTGCAGGTTGCTGTGTTCTAGAATAGCTAGAAACCGAGCAGATGAGAGTGAGCAGCCTGTCCCCAGACACAGAGAACACATCTGCTCGGGTGTGTTCTGCCCAGCAGGAGGACAGCGCGACCGTGCCCCGCAAGTCTACTTAGCCTATCTGGCTGGTCCAGCTTCTACACCAGATCGAGCCTGTGCACAACTGAACATGCTGGGTCAAAACCCAACAAAACAGCTATTAAGCCTGGTCTCCTCTATACATTTGAGATTGCTTTTTTTAAAACTCTAAATAGAAAGCAATATTTATTTCCCTTTTAATTTTAAGGTGTTACATATGGCCTGTCATTTCCATCTATTGAGATTATTTCAAAACCCAGCCCTACTGTTGAGCATATTAGCTTTCCCTCCCTAGCGCAGACCACTAAGAGATCCTCCCCCTGCCTTCCACATGCTTGTCCACGGAGCCAGGACACGGCTCTGTGGCTCACCACGGCAGCCTTCCCATCATTTCGGGGTTCTATCAATCAATGTGTCTGGCATGGCCACTCAGCCAACAGTGGACTGCTTAAGCACACTATCTTACAGCCCACATTTCTGCATTCTCCCACAGATGGACTTTGTGGGAGGCTGTGAAATGCAGAGATAGTGAGCTGGAGGCACTCCTGGGAGCTCTCAGGCCAGTCCTGGCATCCGAGAAGTAAACGTGGTTGGCTAAGCCCGTGTAGGTGACCAACCAGAATTTTACTGGTCTCAGCGTTGAAAATCCTTTGTTTCAGGAACTCTCCCAGTCCTGGACAAATTGGGATGGTTGGTCACCCTAGTTCGGCAGCCTCTTTCTAATGGTGACCTCTTCCTTCCTTCCCCTCCCACTTTCCCTCCCAATCAACAAATAGTTAAGGAACAGGACTATGTGGCCTGCACAGTTGTAGGAAATGGGGACGCAGATACAGATCTCTGAGCCCGTGGACCTGGCTATTCTAGTAAGAAGGGAGAGTTGATGCAGGACACAAGGTAAGAATACGTAGTCTTATAGGATGGTAATGAGTAGTATGGAGAAAAAACAAGTCAGGGAAGAGGAGGAGGGGATGTGTGGAGCCTGACGTGGGGTGCTGAGGGAAGGCCTCATTGAAAAGTTGACATTTGAGCAAAGATTTGCGGGGAGAGAACCAAACAGTTATCTGGGGGAAGAGAGATCCAGGGAGAGAAAATGGCAAAGGTGAAGGCCAAGAGCAAGGAGGTCAGTGTGGCCACAGCAAGAGAGGAAAGGAAAGGGCAACAGTGACGGTTGGGGGGGTTGGGTGAGGGTTGTGTTGAGCCTTGGTGGCCGCTGGAAAGCCTTGGGCTTTTCCTCCAGCTAAAGGAGGAGCCTCCTGGGAGGACGTAGCATGGTTGAACTTGAGGGGCGGTCTACCGGTTGCTACACTGAGAACAGCATGGGGGGCGGGGCTGACAGAAACAGAGAGGCCCAGTGGGTGCCTGTAATAATCACCTCCGTGTAGCCATCACTTGTAGAACATTACCAGATATGGGCACTAAGTGCACCTCTGTATTCTCTAAACCTATCCTCTTCCCCATTTTTGAAAATCAACGCCACAGTGACTCTTTCACAAACTCCCGGCCGCTCTGCTTTTCCTGGTAATTCTTCAAAGGGGCTGCCCATCATGTTTGCAAGTCCTGTCCGTGCCCTTGCCCATAACGGCCAGGGGAACTCATTGGAGGGAGTGAGGAATGATCTTGACCGGCCTTCAGTTCCATCTGTGTTCATCTGTCCCTCGGGGAGAGGCCACAGTGACTGTGAGAGCCCCTATCCTGCCCTTTCCTCTGTCAGCCACCAACACCTTCGCTGTTCCAGGCCCGACGTCTACATTCCTTCTTGCTGATTTTACCCTGAGAACCCTTGTTCCTCAAAGGCTTCCCAAGTGTCAGATCAACCTGTAATTAGCCTTCCCAGTACAATTATTATTTTAATATTTATGTCTTTTGGGAGAGCACAAGCGGAAAGGGGCAGGGAGAAGGGGAACAGAGGATCTGAAGTGGGGTCTGCATGGACAGTCTGACAGCAGTGAGCCTGTTGTGGGGCTCAAACTCACGAACCACGATATCATGACCCAACCCAAAGTCCAGATGCTTAACTGACTGAGCCACCCAGGTGCCCCTAACGTTCCCAGTACAATTCTGATGCATTTGCACGATCATTTTGCAGTTGCCCGTTGATTAAGAGCATCTCCTACACTTTTCATAGAATGGTAGTAATGGTGACCATTGAGCATTGACTATGTGCTAGCCACTTTCATAGACATGTCACACACGCCACTTCACTTCATCCACATCCTCCTTACAGAGTGATACTACTAGCCCCATTTTATAAATTTGGATGTCAGAGCTCAGAGAGGTTAAATGATTTATCCAAGGTCACACAGCTAGTGGGTGGCAGAGTCAGGCTTCAAACACTGTCTGATTCCAAGGGCTCAGGTTTAACCACCATGCTCGACTATATTCAAATTCATATACTTTAAAAGTATGTCAGTAGTTTTTCAAGAACACGAGAGCTTCTAAAATCTGCGTGCATTAGAGAGCCCCTGCGCAGCCACGTTTATTTTTAGATGTTGCCCTCTTTTTTTTTTTCTTGCACTCAAGATAATTTGTGACTCCATTGTCAAGACTTCAGTTTTGAAACCTCTTAAACTATATTCTCTTGAGAATCACAGTTTTGATTCTTTTCTCTGAATTTTTGAAACAGCCTTTGTAGAAGTCAGGTGGGGGGGGGTGTCTGATTTTGCCCCCTCATCCTTCCCTTCCTTAGATACTGTGAACTCTACAACCTCGTGGTAGCTACATCCAGAGTTTCTGGTCCCTCCCCTCACCAAACAGTTCTTCTTTGTCGGTCAGAATTATGTCCGGAAGAGCCTTTGCCAATGGGTTTCCATTGCTTCTGAGCTCAGACGTCAGCTGGGCAAGGCGGGAGCTCATCAGAGGCTGACACTGAGCCCAGAAGTGCACCAAACAGGTTTCTAGGTGGCAGAAATAGCCATTGCTGCTTCATCTGGCCTTCGCACACTTTATAATATTGATTAGAAAATGTGGTCCTCGGGTGCCTGGGGTGGCTCAGTTGGTTAAGTGTCCAACTTCAGCTCAGGTCATGATTTCACAGTTCATGAGTTCGAGCCCTGCATCAGGCTCTGTGCTGACAGCTCAGAGCCTGGAGCCTGCTTCGGATTCTGTGTCTCCCTCTCTCTCTCTGCCCCCAAGAGCCCTGCTCATTCCCTGTCTCTCTGTCTCTGAAAAATAAACAAACATAAAAAGAAAAAAAGGAAGGAAGCAAGAAAGAAAAGAAAAAATACAGTCCCTATGGCCTCCTTCTAGCCAAGTGGCCCAGATCCCTCTCATACCACAAGGCTCTCCTGAGCCACTCTCCTTGGTATCTTCATCCAAAAACTGGTTCTGCTGTTTGTGACCTTCCATTGCTTGGCTACAGTCCTGAATCAGTTGCCCCATCCTCTGCCCCCAGCACACACTCAGGGTCTCCGTGCCCCTCTGGGTTCTCTTCTCCACAGTCCCCAGCCATGGAACCCAGAGATCCCCCTCTGCCTTGTTTGTAGAAATTTCCAATCACCACGGTCCCCCACCTCCACCTTCAGCAGCACCGTATAGACAGACGTTGTCTTGCGGGTGGGTGCCTTAGGGTTCTGAAGGAGCTATTGTTGGAAAATGGCAGCTCCCTTGTCAACAAGAGGACAGGAGGAGGTTGATGGAGTGCTAAGGACCTCTTCTTCATCCCTTTGCTGCTACGGTCGGAAATCAAAAGGGGCCAGGCTGTTGGCCCGTACGGAGGGAAGAAGGAACCCATGCTCAACCTCATGGTAAGAATAATGTACGGCCCATTGTGGTCCATTACTAAGCTCATCTTCCCTTAGTAATAACTCAATGAGTTAGGCAGCACAGATAGGATTATAGTCCCCATTTTACAGGTAAGGAGACTAAGGCTTGGGAACTTTAACCGAATTCCCCAATGTCATGCAAGCAATAAGGGCAGAGCTGGAATTTGAATGCTGGTCTCCTAATTCCAAATTCCCATGCTCTATCCACTTACCCACACTACCTTCTACATAAAAAACAAAGGAAGAGTGGAGTGCATTCCTCTCAGGGGTGTGGCAGTAATCAGGCACCAGTGACAGAGGATAAGAAGGATATGGTATCACTTGTGCTGACAAGGGCTGAATGGGTGTGCGGTAGGTAGGAGCAAGAGCCCCATCACTTGTGGGGGTGGATTGTGGGGGTGGAGAGGACCCTGGGCAGGGGAGCCACGGGCTGAGAGGGTGAGCTGCGGCAAGTGTGTAGTTCCAGAACTCCATGGCCACTGACCATCACTTGATTTCATCCCGATTCTTGCCGCTGAAGCCAGGCACAGAGTCCTCTGATTCAGGACCCTGCCTTCCAATGGCTTCAATGTCATTAGCTCCATTCATGTCACAGTGAGGGGTGGAAGGGAACTAGTACTCTGGTGTCCTGGTTCAGGGCTGGGCTGCACCGAGCCACTGGAAGATGGGGGGCCATCCTCCTCAGGGCCCTCCACTAGAGCCAGTGGTTCAAAGATGCACTTGGAGAGTCCGTGAGTCTCTATGAATTCCTGACAAATTTTTCTGTGTATATGATTATGAAATCCACTGGAGAGAGGGCACCTTGGGTTTCAGAAGATTCTGAAATGGGTCCAAAATCCAGAAAAAAACAATAATTACCACATTAGAAGGTCCCAGGTCCCACTCACAAGTACACAGCCTCTAGAGCACAGTTGGGAGTTGCCAAGGGAAACAGATACACCCACAACAGTTTGACAGTCAGGGAGGGTCAGATCGACGAACATCCCACCATCTCTGCACCTGAATGGGATTCAAATTGACACACAGACATTTCCTTTAAAATGAGGAAAATGAATTCCCAGTGTTTCCATTTGCGAAGCAAGGGCTCCTGTATCTGCCCCTAACCTTCAATCCAAATGGCAGGCTTTTGGATCATCAAAATCTACAAGCTTCCTGAAACTCTGCTGAACCCCCATGTCAACTACATGGGTCCCCCAAGAGCCACATTAGAGATTGCTCAGTCAGTCAACAACATCTTTCTGGTCACCAAGTGCCCAGGGAGGGCACAAGATTCACCCAAGTGCCTTGGGAAACCCAGCCTCAAGCCCTTCCCCTCTTTGATCTACCTTTGATCTTAGGTAGATCCGAGCCATTCATCCTGTTCTACTCCCCCTCCACATTCCTCAACTTCTCTGACAACGCCTCCTGCCCCACATGCACACACACCAGTGTGCACATGCATGTGCTTGCACAGACACACACACTCTGAAAATGTCATCTGCAGCTCTGCTCCAGTCCCCCATTCTACACACCATCTGCTAGAAGTTATTTTAAGCACCTAATAAAACTGTTTTAGAACGAATCCTGAGGTGTTCTGCCCTTTGCTTCCCTAGGGCAAGAGCAGTTGGGCTCCAGATGGAGCTACATATTGGCACCAAGTGACGAGAAGGAGGAAGAACTGACCCAGGGCTAGCAGGAGACCCCAGTCAGCGTGGTGTGTCTTAGCTTTGACCATGGAGGACTATACTTAAAAGGGACGACATTCAGGTCTGCGAGGAGGAACATACCTGGATTCAAATCCCTGATGGGAGCCTCACTATCCCTGAGATGTGGGCTAGTGGCTACACCTGTCCACCTCATCCATGAATGAATGAGGGCTGCTAGTACCTAACTCCAGTCCTCACTGAGAACTAGAGCACACATCACAGCCCCCTGGAGGGTGGTCAAAACACAGATTGCTGGGCTCATCCCCAGGGGATCCAATCCCATGCATCTGGAGTGTGGCTTGAAAAGTTGCATTTCTTACACAGGTGCCTAAGTCATGCAGCTGATTCGGGACCAGGCTCTAAGAAGCTGTGACCTAACTCCTGAGTTGTTGTGAGGATTAATGAGAAAATATATGTAAAGCACCTGGCACTTAGCAACATCGTGGTTCTCAACCTTGGCTGTGCTTTAGAATCACCCGGGGAGCTTTAAAAACTGATGCCCAGCTCCATAGACCAATTAAATCAGAGTCTCTAGGGGTGAGTACAGCCATTACTACTTTTTTAAAAGCTCCCCAGGTGACTTAAATGTACAGTCAAGGTTGAGAGTCACTGGAGTGAGAGCTCAATACATTTAAAACAACTTTTATGCCTGCACCAGCTGCCCCCTCTTTTCAGGACCTCTCTTCTCTCCCTGGAGCCCCAGTTGCCCACTCTGGTTCCCATGGGAAGGATGGTGGGGAAACTTAACCTTGGCTTTGGCTTCTACAGTGGCCAGGTGCTAAGGCCCATTTGGAAGATGAGAATTTGTCCATGCCTTCAGGAAGTTCGTCAGACATTCACTCAATCGTCAACCAAGGTGCTATCACTGTATTTATGCAGCTCCTGGGGGATGCAGGGATGAATAAAATCCAGCCCTGTCTGCAGGAGTTCATACAAAAGATACAGACTGATCGACATCTTGGATCTGGAAGAGTCCTCCAGCCCCGCCCCTCACCCTACACCAAAGTTCTTTCCACAGCCACCCACCATCTCATTCCAGCTTAAATACTTTAAGTGGCAGAGAACTCATTGCCTCATAAGGCAGCCCATCTGGTTTAGCAGCTACTTATTCAAAAATTCTTCCTTAGATTGAACCGAAACCATGGGTCTGTGATACCTGCTCCTAAGCTCCGAACTTGGGAAGAGACTCGGCCCAGGCTTCCCCCACGGTGACGGCACTGCAGACACTTTCTGCAGTGGGAGGAACCCAGAGAGTGCTTTCGACAGCACTGCCTCAGGGCAACCCAGAGGCCCTTCCCTGAATGCTAACTGTCCAGCTCTCAGGTTGTTCGGGGACACAAGAGTCCACTTAGCACAAAGTACTCCCTGAGAAACCCACCACACTCTGACCTTTACCCCCACAGAACTCCTTCCCGCTTATCCACAGCTGGGCCCCACCCAGCCCGTGTCAGAGGTCCTTGTTAGCGTCTGCTGACAGTGGTGGTTAGTGGTTGTCACCACACAAAACAAATGTGACTTAAACCCACCACGAAGTGAAATTGGGCATCTCAGCCCCCAATGTCAGAGGAGTGTTTAAATCACCCACAGAGCCAAGGAAAAAAACAGTCATGGGGCTTGATAACTGAGGATTAGAAATATCAACAAGGACCATGACACAATAGCACCCTCAAAAGTAAAGGAGCTGGATGGAAAAAAATCGAGAGAGGCCCACGGGAAATGGACAAAGCACTACAATATTTTCACAAAAACAAAACCTGTGTTAAGATCCCACTGCAGAGGGCACCTACCTGGGTGGCTCGGTAGGCTGGGTGTCCGACTTCAGCTCGGGTCATGATCTCGCACTCCGAGTTCGAGCCCCGTGTCGGGCTCTGTGCTGATGGCTCAGAGCCTGGTGCCTGCTTCAGATTCTGTATCTCCCTCTCTCTCTGCCCCTCCTCCACTCAAACTCTGTCTCTCAAAAATAAACATAAAAATTTCTTAATAAATAAATTAAATAAAGAAGATCCTGCTGCAAAATCAGAGAAGAGATGAAGAGTGTTTCCCCCCAGGAATCTACCGTGTGCTTCGGGACTCAAGTCTCACCCAATAAAAGCATTTCTATACTATGCCGGTAAAATGAGACCACGATGATCCAGAGTGAGATGGAGGGGAACACAGATTAAGGGCTCGGAAGAGGAGAACCAACAGAGATTAGAAAGGCTAGTGAGGCTTTGCCAAGAGGGAGCCAGTTTTTAAGAAAGACACCACCTTCCTGCTTGCTGACCCCTCTGCGGATGCCCACCGCATCCTGGTTAGAGAAGCCCCAAAGCTTAGGAAAACCGAGAACCCGGCACGCCGAGAATTCAACCACAGTGTTCGTGGTCGAGACCCCACAACAGAAACAAGCCATGGATCAGGCCAAGTGGCAGAGGCGGGCTTGGAGCTGGAGGAACCCCCCAGGAGGCAGAGAAGGGCGCATCCGAGAAAGCACGCCAGCCCCTGGGTGACCAAGGCCCAGCCCTTCAGGAGCCCAGCAGGCCCGAACTGGGACCCCCAGTGGGTCTGGCTGCTTTAGCCAGGAGGGGACATGAGGAAGGACAACATCACATTTGAGCTAATGGGAAATCCGCACAGCCTCCTCTCCATGCTGGCTCTTCTCCACGCGGCTCCCCACCTGTCCTCGCATCCATCCCTGCCTCCAGCTGGACCTCAGCTAGTTTTCTGGAGAGAAACCAGGTGAGAGACATAGGGAGAGAGAAACACAGGGAGGGAGGGACCCCCCACACACAGGAGTGTGGGACGGAAAGGAATATCATGTTTCCCTCCCCTCAGCCTTCCCACAATTTTTGCAGAGAAGAAACAGGCTGAGATTAACACAGAAGGGAAAGTAAGTTGCAGATATGTGTTGGAGGGGAAAGGGAGTGTTTGTATGGAAGAGATAGATGCAGGGGGGAATCAGCTGTGATCCTTGGCTCACAAGGATATGCTCAGCTCCTCCTCCTCCTCCTCTTCCTCCTCCTCCTCCTGCTGATGCTCCTCCAGCGGCCTCTCAGTGTTCACGGGCACCAGTGAGGGCAGGGCGAGGGGATGTGTGAGAGTAAAATGTCCTTACCTGGGACAGCCCAGGCCAGGGGAGTGGGAATCTGGGTTGACCTTCTCTCACTTCCTGCTCCCCTCAGAAAAGAGGAGGTACTAACACACCCCACCTTTGCCCCTGCTTGGCTTAAAAAAAAATTTTTTTTATGGAAGTCACCTGATTTTTTTTAACTTTTAATTGTGGTTAAAAAACACATAACAGGGGCACCTGGGTGGCTCAGTCAGTTAAACATCTGACTCTTGATTTCAGCTCAGGTCATGATCTCATGGCTTGTGGGTTCAAGTCTCAAGAGATTCTCTCTCTCTCTCTCCCTCTCTCCCTCTCTGCCCCTCCACTGCTCACATTTTCTCTTGATCTCTCTCAAAATAAATAAACTTTAAAAACAAACAAAAGCACATAACACAAAAGTTACTCTCATAACCACTTCTAAGTGTGCAGATCAGAGGGGTAAAGGGCATTCACCTTGTTGTGCGACCAGCGACCAGAATTTTTTCCTCTCGCCAACCTGAAACTATACCCGTTCGACAACAAGGGCACACCGTCCCCTCCCCCAGCCCTCTAACCACCACGCGGCTTTCTGTTTCTGTGAATTGGACGTCAAGCAAGTGGAATCCTACAGTCTTTTTGTGACGGGCTTATTTCACTTCGCATAATGTCCTCAGGGTTCCTCCATGTTGTAGCAGGGGGCAGAGTTTCCTTCCTTCGTACCGCTGAGTAATACTTCCCTGCATGTATATCCACCACATTTTATTATACATTTCTCCACTGATGGGCACCTGATGTGCTTAAACCTTTCGGCTCTCCTGTGCCAGGCTGCTGTGAACGTGGTGTGCGTGTATCTTTTTAAGACCCTGCTCTCCCTTCTTTTGGGTCTATACCCAGCAGCGGAATTACTGGATCATATTATATTTCTATTTTTAATTTTTTGAGGAACTGCATGCCATTTTCCCCAGCGGCTGCACCATTTCACATCCCCACCAACAGCACACAAAGGTTCTGTTTTTTCCACGCTGCCTTATTTTTAAGAGGACACTGAGCGCAAGTCCACCCAGCACCTCTGGACTTGCAGTGAGGATCTCGGTCCAGTCGGGATGAGTGTGGCCTCGCCTTTGCCCTCCCCTCAGGGCCCCACGCCCACTTGAGGGGCAGTCTCGTGGCCGTGGTGGGGCCTGGCGAGCCCTGTCCTCCAGCAGGCCTGAGAGGAACAAAGAAAACAAGGACTTTGAAGGCAGCGAGTAAAGCAAATGCACAAGAACAGTCGTGCTCACATAGAAGCTCCCGCTGCCGGAGCACTCGGCCGCGAGTCAGGTTTGGGGGAAACGGAACGGCGGCCACCAGCCCCTCCTGAACTGGCTGCAGGCGGCAAGTGGCCAGAGCCCAGGGCCAGAGGACCGCAGCAGAGAAGCTGGCGCGGGAGAACAGGCGTGGGAGTCCAGGCCACCGTCAACTCTCCCCTGAGCCTTCGTGATGGTCGTCAGCCTGGCCTCCCTGCCTCCCTTGCATGTGGTAGAGAACCAGCAACTAAAAGGCTCCTTCTAAAATTCAATCGGGGCGCCTGGGTGGCTTAGTCGGTTGAGCGTCCGACTTTCGCTTGGGTCATGATCTCATGGTTCGTGGATTCGGGCCCCGCGTCGGGCTCTGTGCTGGCTGCCAGCTCAGAGCCTGGAGCCTGTTTCAGTCTGTGACTCCCTCTCTCTCTGACCCTCCCCTGCTCACACTGTCTCTCTCTCTCTCCCCTAGAAATAAAAAATAAATAAATAAATAAAATTCAATCCCATCCAGGGGCGCCTGGGTGGCTCAATCAGTGGAGGTTCCAACTTGGGCTCGGGTTGTGATCTCATAGCTCGTGGGTTCAAGCCCCATGTGGGGCTCTGTTCTGAGAGCATGGAGCCTGCTTCAGGTTCTCTGTCTCCCTCTCTCTGCCCCTCCCCTGCCTGTGCTCTATCTCTCTCTCTTTCTCTCAAAAATAAACATAGAAAATTGTTTTTTAATTCAATCCAATCCTCTCACTCTTCTACTGACAATGTGCCATGGCTCCCCACAGCCCTCAAACTAAACTCCTGGGACACACAATCACAGCACTTCACGACCCAGCCCTGCCTACCTCTCAGTGCATCTGCTGTGTCACTCCCTCCTCATCTGACAGCCAGCCACACAAATGAGTTTCACTGGCTAGAACATACCACGCTAGCTGTTTATCTTGAGACATTGCTTACTGTGTTCTCTCAACTTGGAACATTCTCCTCACAACACCATCCTTCTTGTCTTCATCCAGCTAGTTCTAGTCATCTTTAGGGTCATAGCTTAGATGTCACTTCCTCCAGGAAGTCTTCCATGGTCTCTCCGATTCTGACTCGGAGCTTCTTCTCAGCATTACCACGGAGATCATGAGAGGCTTCTCGCACTGGGTGTATTCCCTGATGATTTGCTTGTGTTCCTAAAACACTAGGTTCTGGGATCAAAGCAGAGTCTCATTCACTTTGTATCCCTGGCACCTAGAACACAGTTTGGCTCAGTGTAGGTGCTCATTACAAGTTTTCGATGAGTGAATGAACATGTGAGTGAATGCATGAAGGCCTGAATGGTGGGACTGATGAGACATGGGAGCATTGGGGGGCTGGCCGACTTCCATCCTCGCTCCACCCACATAGAGTATTCTAATGTGCAACCATTAACGTCAAGTTTAAAATTAGCCAGATCTGGGGCACCTGGGTGGCTCAGTCAGTTAAGCATTCAACTTCATCTCAGATCATGATCTCACAGTTCGTGGCTTCGAGCCCCGCATCAGGCTCTGTGCTGACACTCAGAACCTGGAGCCTGCTTCAGATTCTGTGTCTCCCTCTCTCTCTGCCCCTCCCCTGCTCATACTCTGTCTGTCTCTCTCAAAAATAAACAAATATTCAAAAGTAATAAAAAATAAAATTAGCTGGATCTTTTGACTTCTTTCTTGTCTTCTGGCCTTTAGTGCCTCCCCAAAGTTATGGGAAATGAAGGTAGGCAAAAAAGGGTGGGGACCATGCAAATGACATCTGAATGCTGGAGTTCCTTCAGAATCTGATCCAAAGCTCCCGAACATAGGCATATTTGAATTTATCCAGCTGTCCCCTGTCTTGTGAGGAATGAAGAGTTTATGGTTTCTTCAAGGCCTCGCTGGCTTCCCGGCTTCTACCCAGTGATCATGTCCTTCCTCCTTGCAGCTCCCTGCTGCTGGGAGACAGCTGTGATCTATGGCCAATTGCCCAGCGAGCCAGCCTGGCCAAGGGGCCCTAGGAGTCAGGTGTGACAGTGATGTTCTCTCCGAGCTGGACTGTAATTGGCCATTCCCTGCGGAGTGTAGAGACTTAGCAAGACAAAAGCGTCCCCTAGAGCATCCCGAATCTTTTTCCTGCAAATGATAAACAGCAGGTCCCCAAAGAGGGAACGTTTGGAAGGGAAGAGCGATGATGTGGGGGAGAGGAATGCAGAAGGGATCCATCCCAAAGTGCTGGTACTCTCCCCAGGGGCCCCTGAGCTGCGTGCTCTGGGAGCAGAGTTCTAGAGAATTTTATGTAAATACTGCTGTTGCTATCACGCTAACTAATAACCACATGCAGAACCCCAAAGAGCTTCCATATCCACCAGCCCTCTGTCGCCCCCATGCCGTCGCCGAGCGGGTGGCAGCAGCAGGCAGGGCCTCCTTACAATGATGGCAACTGCTCCCCATCAGGTGTCCCCTGTGAGACAGGAGGTTTGCACACATTATCTTTGATCCTCCCAGAAATCCCAGGAGATGAAGAGGGTTTTTTTTTTTAAATGTTTATTTATTTTTGAGAGAGAAAGAGAGAGACGGGGAGGAGCAGAGAGAATGGGAGACAGAGAATCCCAAGAGGCTCTGTGCTGTCAGTGCAGAGGCTGACATGGGGCTCAAACTCACAAACTATGAGATCATGACCTGAGCTGAAATCAAGAGTCAGCCGCTGAACACACTGAACCACCCCGGTGCCCCGAGATGAAGATTTTTAACCTCATTTTATAGACAAGGGTCTGGAAAGCTTATGTGACTTAACCAAGATCAGGTCTAGGATTCAAACCAGAGTCTGTGTGGTCCCAGAGCCATTCCCTCACGCGACAGGTGGGTGACATGTGGCCCTTTGTCACACAGCTAGCCGAGGGCCATGTTGGGACAGAAGCCCGGGATGCCTGCCCTCTTCTCAGCAGCCATGCTGCAGTGGGTGGGGGAGAGCAGAGCCCCGCGCTGCCCCTCCTCTTGCCCCTGGGTGCACCTGGCTCCCTGCTCTTACCCATTTCAGGAATTGAGGGGGTCAGGTATCATCCAAGACCTCTCATGCTCATTCCCTTCTGTGCGTCAGGAGCCACATCACATCATAATCAGGAGGAAGTCCAAGGAAATTCGCATGGGGCCGCAGGCAGGGAACACGCCCATGGTGAGCAACCACCGCACCCACACAGGTCCCAGAGGACCCTCCCTGGGCCCAGGCGAAGCAGCGGCGTGCCGGACCCTTTCAGCTTTGATGGGTTGCCAGAACGGAGCTTCTGGACTTCCTGGTCCCACTCCAGTGCAGCCTCCGCAGTATCTCTTTGCACTGGGGGCTAGAGGTACAGAAGGAAGGTCCGGAAGTTATCTCACATGCAGAGCTCAGCTCAGTCTGGAAGATGCTTTCTCCAGTGAAATGAGATTCATTCACATCCAAAGTGAGAATGGAAAGGCCCAGATAGACGAAGCTCTGAGATTTGCACTCAACAGCTGTTTTCTAGATTACTCTGATACATCATACACACCACACACACACACACACACACATACACACGCAGCACAGCTCTGCTCCAGAAGACAACGTTGCCAAGCATCACCCCACAAACCAGGAGAGGCACTCCAGCTCATGCTCGAGCTCCCCTCCCTCCCTCCCTGCCCAGTACTTGGGCCCAGAGACCAGAATCACAGGCGACTCAGACGAGACCCCAGGAGCTCACTGCTCTTGCCCTCTCATATACTTCCTGCTTTGAGCTAAGTTACACAGTCATGCAGCCAAGGAGGCCGAGCAATAGAAAAATTTCTCTTGCCAAAAAAGTGAATGCGAGGTGAGATGGCATTAATAACAGTATAGTGTCTAGACAGGAGGCAATGATCTGGAAACTCCGCACTGGTCAGACCTTACCTTGAGCGGCCTGAGTGCCACACTCTAATAGCACCGATAAACTGGGGCTCTGACAGCGAGGGTACCAGAAGCAGCTTTAGCTGAGACCCTTGCACATTGTAGCCCATGAAAGGCAGCTTCAGGTGGCTTCAGGATGGTCATATGGAAGAAGGAGAGTGGTTCCCAGACGTCCACAGGGGATGCTCAGAACAGGGCATGCAAGCTGAAGGGAGGTAGGCTTCCACTTGGCATAAGGAAATTCTCTAACAGCCAAAGCTGGCTAAGTTCTATCCATCTCATATGTAAGATATCATTTATATCTGTATCTATATCTAGAGCATGAGTTATCACTTGAGGTGGTGACAGCTCTGTCACAGTATATATTCCAACAGTACAGCAGAGTGTTCACCAATGGAAGCTACCAAATCAGATACATCTGGCTTCAATTCCTGACTCTTATCATTTACTACCTGGGTGACTTTGAAGTAGTCACTTGAAACTTTCTTCATCGGTACATAGGCTTAATTTCCTCCTCAGGTTTTGAGGTTTATATGAGGTTAATGCACACAGAATACCTCATGAGGGTAAGTAAGCACTTGATAAATTGTCACTAGAACAATTATTATGTATAATGACAAGCAGACACGAAGTGGCTACCAGTTGGGGGATGTCAACGAAGAGCATCTCAGAATGGCTGGGGATGGGGCTGGATCATCTCTGAGATCCCTTCTATCATGGAAGGAAACCCAGATTTATTCACTTGTGTTTTTTCTGTTCTTTTTTCTCATTCAGCAAACAAAACCACTCTGTGACAGGGCCTACATTAGCCCCTGAATAAACAAGGACTGAGAGACTGCCTCGCTCTACTCTTCCCTCTGATACCTCTTCAATCATCCCTTGCCTGAAAGCCCTCCTCAGTGGATCAGAAAGATGAGACACTGGCAGGCAACACACACAGACACACACAGACACACATAGACACACAGACACAGACACAGACACACACACACACACACACACACACACACACACACAGCCATGCCCTCATCAACACAACAATCACTGAACTCTGTACAAAGCATAAATGTTTCAGAACTTGGCTATTCACCCCTGTAGCCAGCTCTGGCTCACGCACCTGTCTGTCCACAGTCTGTCTTTGAACCCTCTTGATGATCCACCCATGGCAGTGAAAGCTATCTGCCACAGCCTGGCTCTGTTCCAGGAATCTGTTCCTTGGGAAAACAAACAAAGGTCGGCAGACTTCCATCATTATGAAAGTGATCCTGGTTAGCAGGGACCCTCATTCCACTGGGAATAACTGTCTGTTCCAGGAGAATAAATCATAACCTCTCCACGGATGAGATCTGAAATAACCAACCTGGCCTAAAGCAGCTGATGGGCCCCCGAGTTTACTCTACCATGTCAGGAGCTCAGGGCTGATTTCTGCTTTTGGAATGGTGGGCATTTAGCAGTGGCAGGTTAGTCTTGGTGAGACTCTGCAGTTAAGCCTTTGCCAAGCCCTCAACTTGGCACCGTGGCCACTCAGTTCATAAGCCCACTGAGAAAACTCTGGAGTTGCTGAGGGAAAATTCTAACTAACTTCCACAAAGTGGACCATCTTGTCTACCTGATTAACAGTAGGAGCTCGGCAAATGTCCAGTGGAACAAAATATTCTCATTCTGTGCCCCTTCCAAGAGGCCCATCCACGTATCTTTTTCTAAATGTCCTTGTCACCAATTCTTGAATCTTACCCCTTTCAAGTTCTTGACTATCTGGCCAAACCTTAGCAAAGCACATGAATTAGTGAGAACCTTACCTCTGGCCATCTCTCCTCCCAAGCAAAGTAGTCGAGTTGTACTGCTCAAAGTACTACCACCAGGATGATATCTGTTCTCTATTTCAGGGGTACTTCCGAATGACCTATAATGCTAAGGTAGCTTCTTTGGGTGGATAAAAATACATCATGAAGAGTTTTGCAAAGCAATCTTGATTATTCTCCTTCTTGGTTAACTTTCCACGGTTCCATGGGTGTAGACTGAGGAAGAGGTGGTAAAGCGGCAAGAGTGAGCACTCTTGGAGTTTGAATGACTTGTTTCTAGAACATGAGCCACTGGTATCTTCTTGGTCAGGTTCCATTGGTATCATTTGCACTTCATGATGAAGTGCTACTGGGCATGCCTGAATTTCCTGCTTGGTCAACATGATGAGTAGCTTTGGCTACCAGCTCATGTGTTGTCTAGTGGTCAGGGGCTTTGTCTATCAGGGCCAGAACAAAGCCAAAACTATCACCCAAAAGAATAGTGACCTAAGAAAGAAAGCATATGTTTACTCCCAATGCCTCAGGACCTCCCTTGTACGCTCCTACTGATTTTGCCACATTTGGCCTCAGCATCATAAAATTGGTCTCCATGGGTGCTGGGGTGGCTCAGTCAGTCGAGCATCGGACTCTTGGTTTAGGCTCAGGTCATGACTCATAAGTTCTGGCCCTGCGTCTGAAAGCAGGAAGCCTGCATAGGATTTTCTGTCTCCCTCTCTTTTTGCCTCTCTCCCCAACTCTCTCTCTCTCTGTCGCAAAAATAAGTAAACATTTTTTAAAAATCGGTCTCCAAAATCCAAAGGGACCAGCTTCTGGCCAAGATGAAGTAATAAGGATAGGCTCACCCTCCCACCTAAAACAACCAAAAACCAGACAAAATATATGAAACAACCATTCACAGGACATGGCATACTAGGCAATGTAGCACAGTGATCCTTTTGAGATGAGAAATAAATAAGACTATCCCTCTGATTGCCCAGGCTCACTACCTTCAGAGAGTTTCCAGACCGCAGGTAGGGAGGGGATGCCAGGTGGAGCCTGGCAGGCTCCCGGAGTCAAGGAGACAATGCTGAGAGTACAGGACATGGAGAATTTGCAGAAAAGAAAACTGGAGAGAAAGAGTTGCACAGAACTCTGGAGATCTACAAAGAGAAGCTCCCTCTATAACTCAGCTGATGTGATCTCCCTCCGTTACTCATCAGCATGTACAGGTGAGGAATCCATGTGAAGCTGGGGAAAAGAGTAAACTGAAAAGGTTAAGGTGAAGAGTGCCCGCCACTCACACATGCCGAGAATAGTGCCAGCTCCCACAGCCCACACTGGAAAACCCCTGACTTGTGGGGCACCGAACAGGGCACATAAAAGAGTCTTGTCTCACTAGAGGGGAATAATTAGCTCTAGATTATTGCTTCTCAACTTTCTCAATTGACATTTGGGGCCAGATCTTTATTGTATAACAACTGTAAACATCGATATGCCTTACAACAGAGCTCCAAGATATGTAAAGCAAAAATTGATATAACCACAAGGAGAAACTGACACACTCACAATTACAGCCAGAGATTTCCATTCCCTCCTCTCAAGAATAACTAGAACAAGTAGTTGGAAAATGAACAAGGATATAGACGATCTGAACAACACTATCACCAGCTTGACCTAGTCACCATGACAGCACACTCTACCCAATGAGAGCACACTTTCAAGGAAACAGGAAACTTTTATCAAGAAAGATCATCTTCTGGGCCATAAGTAACATTCAATAAGTTTTAAAGGATTTGAGTCATACCAAGTATGCTCTCTGACCACAAGAGAAATAAATTGGAAATCAATGCAGAGAGATAACTAGAAAATCCCTAAAAATCTGGGAGCTAAATAACACACCTCTACACAATCCATGGACCAGAGCAAAGGAAAATTGGGAAGCGTTTTGAGTTGCGTAAAAATAAAAATACAACATCAAAATCATTGGTTTCGGGGTAGTGATCCTTACATGACTTTTATTATTAATCATAATAGTTAAAATTTATTGAGCACTTATTATTATGTGCCAGGCATATGTAAACACTTTACATGTATTATCTCATTTAATCCCTACAAAATTTTCATATGAATGAGGTACTATTATTATTCGAAATAGAGATTTAGAGAAACAAACAAAAATCAAAGCAGTACTTAGGGGGAATTTATAGCACTGAACACATAGTTTAGAAAAGAAGAAAGGTATCGAATCACTTCTCTAGGCTTGCGTCTATCACTGCCCTGATCTGTGTAAGCGTGTGAGCGCTCTGAGGACTGTGCACATACTTTATCCATCCCTAGTCTACCGAACAGAACACAATGCCCGGTCCCCCAAAGGCCTCCAGGAACATGACTTGACTTAACCAAAATTCCACCATTATTGTTCTTCCTGTTCTAAGAAGTAGGGGATGCCCTCTCCTCCATTCCATCTGGAACAAACAAAATTCTGGCCCCATAACATAACCCAGGTCTGCCTCCTCAGAACTAGAGATGGGCCCATTCCCAAGCCCAGTCTGGAGGGAAGACAGAACCGGCTGCCCAGACCCTTGAAAATCCAAGCGCTTTCCTACCAAAGGGCTTTGCCCCTGACCGTCCCTCCTGCACCAGGTCTTCATGTGTCCGGCCCCTTCTCATCCTTGTGGTGCCAGCTCAGATATCCGTCCCCTGGAGGCCTTCTGAGATAGAATGTGCACCTGAGGCTCCAGGAAGCCCATGACCTGTGCCCCGGATTTCAGCTGGATAACCACCCCTCCCCCAGTGGGCAGCCCTGGTAAAGCTGTCCCTCAACGTGCCCTGCCCTCCTGAGCCCGGGAGTGAGCACCTCCGTCTCTGGACTGTGACTCCTGGGCAGACTGTCACGAGAACAGAACAGCGTCCACAGACGTTTCTCCCAAAGGCCACCCTCTGAAGAGACCGTCTGTGGGGGCCTGCCTCCCTTTATCCTTTTTTTCTCTTTTGCTCTTTCTCTTGGTCCCTTATGAATTCCCCTTGTCCTTTCAGAAACTTCCTTTTGCTCCACTGCTCAAGGGCAGGAACTCTGATACTCATTTCCTATCTTCAGTCACTATCTATTTACTCCTTCCATAGCATTTCTCAAAACCCAAAATGATTTTTTAAATGTTGTTGATGTTTATCGTCTGCCTCTGCCACTAGAATGTAAGCCCCATGTGAGCAGGGACCTTCCCTGCCTCGCTCCCGGCTGTCCCCCAGCGCCCAGCCCCAGGCTGGCATGTGGCCGTGGGGCTCCAGAGGGAGGCGTGACCGCACTGCGGCCTGGGTGGCTCTGTGAGGTTCGCTGCACTGGAGCGGGGGGCTGTGGGAAAGAAGAGGAAGGAGAGGACAGTGGGGGCCCACGAAGGAAGCCTCCATCTTTGCCTGGAGACCCGGCAACAGATTCCAAGACCCAATCTCTCCTCTGCTCCCCCTTTGATCTCTATCAATCCTTTGTAAATCTCAAGCAGTGTCTTGTAAATGTTTAATTACAAGAAAATTGCAACCCAACCAGCAAATACATGAACAGTGTTGATAAATATTTAAAATTGCTACAGCAGCAGATCTGAAGGGATTAAGAAAAGATATATTGGAGTGACAGTTATTAAACACTACATCCCGGTAAATGTTACAGAGCAGATAAATAATGCAAACCCCTGACAGTCTCTCCCTTGCCGACAAGACAGGGGAGATCGGCGGGGGCTGGGGGGAGAGATGGTGTCAGGGTGGGGGGTAGGGAGGTGGAGGGGGATGCAGGTCCTCACTGCCTGTGGCTGGGGTGTCCAGAGTGAACAGCTATGGACTTAGCTTGGAGGTCTGCCCTGTCTCATACTCCCTCAGCACCACTATGTCCGCGAAGCAGAGGTGGATGGTGGCTGGAAGGAAGGGGAGAAAAGTCTCTGGAATGGTTGTATTTGGAGAGCTCCAGCCACTGAACCCTCCCGCAGGGCTGTCCCTCAAGCACCCACAGCCCTCACTCTTCCCAGGGCTCTGGAACTGGGCCATTTAAGCCGTCACCACCACGCAACCTTTCACAAGGAATCCGGCATTCCATCCTTCATTCAATTCTTTCCTCACTCACTGATTCACCATTCACCTGACCCCTCCTTCAAGCCCTGATGGATTCATCCATTGATCTATACATTCACTAGAGAGTGCATTCCTTCACATGTTGATTCAATTACTTACGCTTGTACTGAATTACTTATTATTTGCTCGCTCTCTGGTCAAACATTTATTGAGCACTGTTATAGCAGGGTAGACACAAAGCTGAGCAAGACCCAGCACTTGCCCTCAAAATCTGAGAGCCTCGTTGGGAGGCGATGGGGACCAGAAAGATAGAAATATTACAACAAAGGGATGCAGTATTTGACTATTCAATATGCAACCACAGAGGTCTGTGGCTGTCAGAGATGTGCACTGTTGTTGAGACACAGATTTAACTACATGTAGTTAGTTAAAGGCTGGCATGTGGGAATAAGGAAGGCACCGGACAGGCTGGAGAAGGCAGGGAAGGCTTCCTGTAGGAGGTGATGTCTGGGCACCAAGTGTATGCCAGGCAATTTACTTGTTTACTTATAATAATTTCCCAACTCATCTTAAAGATTAGGAAATCAGAGATCAGCTTGTCCAAGGTCACAGTCATAGCGGCAGAATAGAATTAGAAAATCCTTCCCTAGACAACTGTATACAACCAGGTAACAAACACCTAAATTAAGACATGGAACATTCCTATCACCCCAGGAAGATCCCAGCAGAGGCCACCACTGTTCTAATTTGTCTCACCATAAATTTCACCAGTTCTTGAGCATCACACAAATGGATCTAAAGTATAAATGGTTTCTTTTTAAGAATTAAAAAAATTTTTAATGTTTATTTATTTTTAAAAGAAAGAGAGACAGAGTGCAAAAAGGGAAGGGGCAGGGAGAGAGGGAGACACAGAATCCAAAATAGGCTCCAGGCTCTGAGCTGTCAGCACAGAGCCTGACAAACCATGAGGCCATGACCTGAGCTGAAGTCTGATGTTTAACTAGTTGAGCTACCCAGGAGCCCCCCAAAACATTTTTTAAGTAATCTCTACCCCCATGTGAGACTGGAACTCACAACCCTGAGATCAAGAGTCGCATGCTCCACCGACTGAGCCAGCCTGGTGCCCATTTCTTCCTCTAACCATAATAACAGAAGGTTTTAAAAGGGGACTTTTGTGGGATGCCAGGGTGGCTCAGTTGGTAGAGTGTGCAACTCGTGATCTCAGGGTTGTGAGTTCCAGTCCCACATTGGGGGTAGAGATTACTTAAAAATCAAAATAAAAGGGGATTTTTGTAAGGAGTAAGGGCAGTCCTCAGGAATGTCCAACACAATGACATGACATATCCCCAAGTTCTGACTGAACTGTAGAAAAGGCGAGACTGGACAGCACTGCCCAGGCCTCCCAAATCCCTAGTTCCATTTGCTTGCCCCAACCCTCTAGGAGGTGAGTGGTTACCACAGAAGCTCAGGGGCCCCAACCCCGGGTCTGAGGAGACTCTGACCCTTCCATACTTGCCCCCTTACCTCCTCTCAAGGTGTGAGCACCAAGGGCATATTTGGCCTATGCTAGTCATCTACTTTCCTACTGCCCTGGACCTCAGGAGTTACCCAAACCTCCTGAGTAAGAAAGGCTCCTTTCTATCTGACCTCTAGATTCCTCCCCAGCATTTGAGGCTGTCCTGTACTTTCCCGGCCATGTCTTCCTCATGTCTCTAGGAGGCAGGAAATCTAGGCTTGTTCTGGAGAGTGCCCTCTATCTCCTTTGAGGTCCTGGGTGCCATCTTGGTTCTGGCTTTCTAGGAGCTGGGAGCCTCTATAGTAGACACAATCTCTGCAGGGGCTCCTGCCTTCACACCAGATTCTCTGTGCCGCAGCACCTGGCCCATGCCTTTTGTCTCTGTCAAAGCTGGGTTCCCTTTCCAGAGGCCCACCACGTCCCTTTGCCATTTAAAAGTGCCTCTTTTCTCATTTAAAGAGCAGGGACAATGGAAATGGCTTGACTCACAGAATGAACAAGTTACTCCAGGGAACTAGACTTGTCGACTGAGGGTGTGACATCCAGGTATTCCCCAGGGAGGCGCAGAACATTCCCCAGTGCTGCTCAATTATATTTTCACTGTCTGGGAAAATTTTATACGTAACAACTGGCTAGCAAAATTTCCTGACACAGGGTGACTGGGGAAGGGAAGGTAGACCTCCCAAATATCTGCAACAATGGAGACCCCTGATGGGACCAGAACTGGGTCAGAGGCAGGGATGGGAGCAATGACTTCAGGGCCCACTAGCTGCTCCAGGGTCTTCCCCTTAAAAGGCTGAGGCTGTCGGAGCACCTGGGTGGCTTAGTCGGTTAAGCGTCTGACTTTCGCTCAGGTCATGATCTTGCGGTTCGTGGGTTCGAGCCCTGAGTCGGCCTCTGTGCTGACTGCCAGCTCAGAGCCTGGAGCCTGTTTCAATCTGTGACTCCCTCTCTCTCTGACCCTCCCCTGCTCACGCTGTCTCTCTCTCCTAGAAATAAATAAAACATTAAAAAAAATAAAAAAATAAAAAAAAAGGCTGAGGCTGAGCCAGGGCTGCTGGGATGACTGATTGAATTTTTTAATTGATGTCCTGAACATCTCAGCAGTGATTATCTGTGGCTCAGTACTAATGGGCCCTATGGCATCCTTCCAACACACCCCTCACAAAAGACTCAGGCTCTGTCTCACCAATTATCTTTCTGGTGCTGCTCATTCCAGAGGGAAGAAGGGGCTGGGGCAGGATGGCGTCTCTGTTCCAGAGTCTGTCCATCAGTCAGTCAACAACCTTAAAAAGCCCTTCAGAAATAAATGCCTCTCTCATTCACTCTGATTCACTCTTGTACTGTTTCCTAATTGTCTCTGTCTCTGTCTTCCTCTCTGAGATAGTCATTTATTCAACAAAGAGGTAATGAACTGGAGGGGCAATCTAGTACAATAAAGAACACCAGCTCTGAAGCCGGATTTTCTGGGTTTGAACTCCAGCTCTTCCACTTACTTGCTTTGTGATCTTGGGCAAACTGTACTTTGGATATCTTGTCTGTGAACTGGAAATAATCAAACACTCACTCATAAGTTAAATATGCAACCCACTGGGGCACCTGGGTGGTGTCAGTCAGTTGGGTGTCCAACTTCAGGTCGGGTCATGATCTCACAGCTCATGGGTTTGAACCCCGCATCGGGCTCTGTGCTGACAGCTCAGAGCCTGGAGCCTGCTTGGGATTCTGTGTCTCCCTCTCTCTCTGCCCCTCCCCGGTGTGCACTCTGTGTCTCTCTTTCTCTCTCTCTCTCTCAAAAATAAACAAACATTTTAAAAAATTTAGAAAAGAAAACACAACCTGCTTTGGAGGGTTTCTGGCACATAGCACTGTAGATGTATTTCCTATTAAAATAATCACTATTGCTATGATCAAAACACAGCACTAGACAGAGATAAACAGTGATCAACAAAGAAATTCCAAGGGGAAAAAAAAAAAAGGAATCCACTCGCCTCATGGACCTTACACCTTCAGAGGATGCTCCATCTCCCAATTGTGACAGGCAGGAGGAAGTAGAAGCAAGGGCCTGGAAGGAACGTGATGGGGAGAGAGGCACCCCAGCCACACTGGGACCTCAGGGAAGGTGCCCCTAAGAAAGCTCATGAGCTGAATTCCAAAGGCTGGCTGGCAAAGGCCGCAGCAAATGAGGCCATCTCGGGAACTGAAAGGCTTGTGTTAATGAAGTTCATGGAGACCCTCAAAGTTCAGGGCAGGGAGGGCAGGGAGGGCAGGAGATGAAGGACCCAGGGGAGTCAGCAGTCAGGAGAGCTCTGGTGTGGTCCATGCAAAAGTAGATACTGCACCAGAGGCATGGCTCTGAGAGAAATAATTGATAAGCTGGACTTCATTAAAATTACAGACTTGTGCTGCGTGAAAGACACTGTCAAGAGGATGGAAAGACAAGCCACAGACTGGGAAGAAACATCTGCAAAAGACACGTCTGGTAAAGGACAGCTATCTAAAATATACAAAAACTCAGGGCACCTGGGTGGCTCAGTCAGCTAAGCATCTGACTTTTGATTTTGGCTCAGGTCCCGATCTCACGGTTTGTGGGCTTGAGCCCCATGCCGGGCTCTGCACTGACAGTGCAGATCCCTCTCAGGATTCTCTTTCTTCCTCACTCTCTGCCCCTCCCCCACTCATGTTGTCTCTCTCTCTCTCTCTCTCTCTCAAAAAATAAGCTTTAAAAAATAATAAAAAAATAAAATACACAAAGAACTCTTAACACTCAACAGTAAGAAAACAAACACCTGATGAAAAGATGGGCAGAAGATCTGAACAGACACCTCACTGAAGAAGATACGCAGATGGCAAATACGTGTAGAAGACACCCCACGTGATAGGTCATCAGGGAAATGCTATACACCTGTCAGATGGCCCAAATCCACAGCACGGACGACACCAGATGCTTCTGGGGACACGGAGCCACAGGAATTCTCATTTGTTGCTGGTGGGAATGCAAAACAGTACAGCCACTGTGGAAGACAGTGTGGCACTTTCTTACAAAACTAAACATACTCTTAGCATACGATCCAGCAGTCGTACTATGTTGGAGGCCGCGCCGGCTCCGACAGGTCCAGGGGTCCCTGAAGGATGGACGGTGTCGGCGAAAGAGAATGAGAGAGCCCCGAGATTCTTTCTGATCACCAGACAGGCATCTCTGTCCTGTCGGTTTTTTGCGTCTTTATTTAAAGGTTCAGCAACAACATGAAGTCAGAGAAAGGAATTTCTACAATGGGAGGCCTTTTGTGATAACAAGTTTTTGATATTCTGCAGAATTATCTCAGTCATAGTGAATTTACAGCCAAGGAATTAACAGGATGCTCTTAGTGAAAAACAGGATAATATATAGGTTAAGTTGTATATAGATAAGCCAAGAGTCATTCTGTTTGGCTCTCAAGAGGATGAATGTTTCTGAATTGGTTTGTGTGTGGAAGCCATCATGGGGGCCCTAAATGTGTCCGTCTTTGCACCTGGGTTTATGTTTTAGCTACTCTTATCTATCCTCATCCCAGTTGCCAGTGTAAGGGAGGGTGTTTGTGGAATGTAGGCCTTGAGGAAGAGACTGCTATGCTTCACCAATTAGCAAAGATATATGTAGTAACTTATGTTCTGCCCTGAAATAGGCTCTCTGTCTCAGGGCCAGGCTCAATTGTAACTCTTGTGTTCTTAACCCCTTAAGTCTTGGATCTGCAAGGCCCATAGAAAGAGCCTTTTGACAATCGCCCATAGAGCTTTCATCTAAAGTCTCTTTTGTAAAGGCAGGAATATGCTTTTCCTTATGAGGTATCTGTATTCAGAATATGGGTCTGATACGGAATATTGGGAGGCCTGGTCAATACCAGCAGGCTTATATCCAACATGAGCTAATGGTAGCAGAAGGAGATACCAGTTTTCATTTCTCATGGGAGGAGCTGCAAACATTGTCACTTCCTTGCTGTGATTGCCATCCAGAGAGGCCAGCGCGGCTCCCGGCAGTACTACTTGATATTTACCCAAAGGAGTTAAAAACCTATGTTTGCACAAAAACCTGCACACGGATGTTTATAGCTCCTGCATTTATCACTGCCAAAATTTGGAAGCAAATAAGATGTCCTTCAGTAGGTAAATAACTGTAGTTTATTCAGACAATGCAATATTATTTAGTACTAAAAAATAAAAAGGAGCTATCGAATCATGAAAGGACACGAAGGAAGAACCTCGAGTGCACATTACTAAGTGAAAGAAGCCGATCTGAGAAGACTACATACTGTATGGTTCCAACTATATGACGTTCTGAAAACAGCAAAACTATGGAGCTGGTGAAAAGCAGTTGCCGGGGGGTAGGGGATGGAAGCGATGAAGAGGGTTGGGAAGACAACCAAACTCCTCTGTGTGAGACCGTGATGGTGGACCCACGTTGTTACACGGTTGTCCAAACCCACAGAAGGACCACACCGGGACTGAACCCTCATGTCACCACGGACTGCGGTGATTGGGATGTGTCAGTGTGAGTTCATCAGTTGTAACAACTGCATCCCTCTGGCGGGGGATGGGGTGATGGAGGAGGCTGAGCATGTGGGGGCCAAGCATATATGGGAACTCTCTGTACTTCCTGTTCAATTCTGCTGTGAATCTAAAATGGCTCTAAAAAAAATAAGCCACATTAAAAAAAGAAAGAAAGAAAGAAAGAAAAAGTCAACCAAAGCAGCATCAGGGGGAAAGGAGAGGCAGGCAAGCTACATGTGAGGATGAGCTGCCGGGGAGGGAGGGAGGAGGGTTGAGGGTGATTCCCTGCTGGGCCCCAGGCCCTGGGTTGCACGAGGGGACTCACAGAGAATCTGCCGGAGGAGTCGGTCTGCATGGGGGACGGGATCATTTGGGCCTTAGACCCGCTGGCTTTGGGAAGCCTGTGAAACTGCCGGGGCAGGGGGAGGCATCCAGCAGGCATTTAAATTCATGGCTGGAAAGTTCAGAGGTGAGGGAGAGCTCTGGGGGCACCAGCATGTCTAAGCTGCTGGTTTAAGCCTGGAGATGGAGAGACTGCCCAGGACAACAGGCGGAGACAGAAAAGTAGGCCCAGTCTCTGCAAGGGTTATGCATGGCTCCTCACATGCACCCCAGCCGCCCCCTCCTCCGCCCTCTGAAACCCCAAATTGGGCCATCTTACCAATCCCCATCAAAATGTAGGCAACTGGGGCTCCCTCTCTCGGGAGAAGGAACCCTGGTCAGAGACTTCAGGGCCCAAAGGGAGGTGGGGATGAGATCTCTGGAGGCGGCTGGGGGTACAGGGAGGACAAGCAAGAGAGGAAAGAGGTGCAGGAGGGAAGGGAAAGAGGGGGTCAGGTGAGAAGGAAGGAGAGGCAAGGTCTGGGGGAGCCAACACAGCAGGAATATTGTTCACTTTTTTTCTTTTTATTTGTTAAGTTCTGGAAGCCAGCATTTACCTACAGTGGAAAGGTTGCTTCTTACCAGATAGATGGAGGGCCCCTGGGTGGCTCAGCTGGTTGGACTCCCAACTCTTAATTTCAGCTCAGGTCACGATCCTATGGTTTGTGAGCTCAAGCCCCACATCAGGTTCTGTGCCTGCTTGGTTCTCTGTTTCCCTCTCACTCTGCCCCTCCCCAGCTAGCTCTCTATCCCTCTCTTAAAATAAATAAAAATAAACCTTAAAAATATTTTAATACATTTTTAATGTTTATTTATTTTTGAGAGAGAGACGGAGCTTGAGGAAGGGAGGAGCAGAGAGAGAGGGAGACACAGAATCCAAAGCAGGCTCCGGGCTCTCAAATGTCAGCACAGAGACCAACGTGGGGCTCAAATTCACCAGCTATGAGATCATGACCTGATCCGAGGTCAGACGCCTAACTGACTAAACCACCCAGGCCTCACCCCCCAAAAAAATCTTAACAGATAGATGAACACAGGTCTGAGTAGAAGTGTAGGTACAAACATGGACAGCGATGGGGACAGACATGGTGGACATGGATATAGGTACAGATGGAGATGTGTGGATGCAGTATACATCTCGACAAGGAAAAGAGAAATGGGGGAAAGGTTTAAAAACAGGCAAACCGCCCCTCTACTGCCTTAAGGAATCTGTTTGTATGTCCTTGTGTGCCTTCCCTGTCTGTATGTGTGTGTGTGATTTCATCTCACTATAATCTTAATGAAGCTAGAATTCTATATGCGGCCTCCCAGCACACTTACATGCACTTGAGAGGCAAGGCCCTCTGTCATGCCTACTTTGGAAGATGAGGGAGGCCAGTGATTTAGGCTCCAGCTCATTAGAGTTGATTACCAGCTGAGGAAAGCAAAGCCATGCCTCATCCAGTGAAGTCCTAGACCACAGAGAGCAAACTCCTTACTAGTCATCTCCTCTTGGCCATCCCCTCCCCCCAGTCTTCCTTCCACCCCAACCTGGGCCCAGCTCTTGGCATTGTTCTTACATCTGCTGTGAGTGTCCAGACCTTCTTCCTCTGAGTGCCTCGCTGTCCCTCTCTGGCTCTAGTCACTGACTCCTTGGCTCAGAGAGCGGCCCAGCACTGAGATGCCTCCACCTTCTCTCAGTAGAGGCCCCTCACCCACAATCCCTTGGTCCAAAGTGGCTGGTAGGTTCTCACGCAGCTCACAGTTCTTGTGCGATTCCCTCCTCACCTGAGGGGCTGGGACAACAGGGACTGGCGACTCTACAACATACCGCATAGGTGCTTTTCCACACCATATGCATCTGTGTGGTATCAGTTTCATGGATACATTATATCACATCTCCAAGATCTCCTCTAACCATTGCCTATGGTTGAAAATGCTGGGCAGATACTCCTTTTTTTTTTTTAAGGTTTATTTTTAATTTTTGAGAGCGAGAGCACAAGCAGGGAGGGCCGGGGGGCCCGGGGGACTGAGGATCTGAAGCAGGATCTGAGCTAACAGTAGTGAGCCCAACGTGGGGCTCAAACTCACAAACCATGAGATCATGACCTGAGCCAAAATTTGATACTTAACCAACTAAGCCACCGAGTGCCCTTTTATTTCAAAGATACTCTTTTTTTTTTTTTTTTAAGGGAGAGTTTTACCCCCTCAGATTGTTCCCTATGAGGCTGAGAGATGAGGAGTCCATTCCTCCCGAATCTTGGAGCAGTTGAGCCCTAGAATCATCTGCTCTACAGAGAGCCTGGGAGAATGGTGTTTACCTGTGTCCTGCCTTACCTGACCTATCTCCCCGTGGTCCCAGGAGAAGCACTGGGGAGGGGCCCAGTCCCAGGGGTGGATGGATCACTATCATCAGATTTGCCACACTGCTTCACAGCACACGTTGGGTGCCTCCGGCCTCTGGTACCCCGCGAGTATCCTCGGGGCCAGCTCGTGTTCTCTTCATATCTCCATGCTCGGCACTTGGCTCAGTGCCTGGTGGTGCACTGCAGTCGGAAAACACAGAGCAAACAGTGACTGAGCCCTTGCTCTCTGCCAAGGACTGTACATGTATTAATAACCTAAGAGGTGAATGCCGCTAGTGTGCCCATTTACAGGTGCTGAGACCAAAGCCCAGGAGGTTAATTAACATGCCCAAGGTCATACAGGTAAGAGAGATCCAATTTACCTTCAGGCTCATGGATTTCTGACATATTCATATGGCTGCAGACCTCAGGGTTCAGCTCCAGGTCTGGAGGGGCTGGGAGGAAGCCCTGTCTGCTGCTCTCCCTCTGCTGAGCAACAGGAGGCCTCAAAGGAGGTAAAATAATAATCATAAATACCATTATTACAGTAAGACTCACATGCTCTCACGCATACTTCTGAAAGTACTTCACTACCAAATATCGTTTTAGAGGCTGTGAAGAAGGCAGGGCAGGCATCTTCCCATTTCTGAGAAAGAAACTGAGAGCTCGAGAGAAATGACTCATCCAAGGTCACAGCACAGTGAGGGCAAGAAAGGCATCTGTGAGATGAAAGGCTTTCAGGACAGCAGGAAGCGAACCTGTCTTTACTCTGTTTGGAGAACAACCTTCCCCTCTGCCACTCGCCAGCGATCCAAGTGGCTGGAGAGGTCTCTGCTCAGGGGCGGGGGCTCGGAAGCGGTGCTGCCCATGCACCAATCTACTCTCACCTTGGAGGCAAAGGCTGACTTTGTAGCAGTGTGCACGGTGCAGGGATCGCACAGGGCTCCTTGACCTCAGTGGCTGCATGCTCCAAAGCCAGCTTTATGCTGGAAGACCGGCCGTTATTTTCCACATAAAACACCTTTATGGATTTGCAAGTGCCAGGCTCCCAAGTTGGCTCACTCAGTTGGACCTGCTTGAGTAAGCTATGTCCGTCAGTCACAGAGAAATGGCCCCCTCCATCCGGAAAGTGCCCTAAACCAAAGCCTAGAAGTCTAGGCTGAGCTGAGAGGGAGACACCAATGGAGACAGACAGTCCCCGCCCCCCTCAGGCAAAGTGTGCACTTCGGATGTCTGTGCAGTTATGCAGGTGCACACTCGATAAGCTGCTGCCAGATCTGTGGCCACGCAGGAGACTCCTCGAGGATCAGCTGCCCGGCAAACCCTTTTCTAGAAACTGCACACCCATGTGGTCACAGCAAGAGTCCCAGGGCTTCCTGTTTCCACTCCAGCCAAGCAAATAAGCCAGCAGTGGAAGACTGTCTGCTGAGCCCATCAGAGTTCTTCCTTGAAAATTAGGAACCAAAAGATTTTGGTGAGGTCTGACTTTCTCATAAACAAGAGGGACGTACACATCAGAAATTAGTGGTGGCCATTTTCTTCTGTATAGGCAAAAATAGAGGAAGCTACCTAGCCTAGAGCAAGAGAAAAGAATGAGTCAGATCTGGGGGCACCTGGGTGGCTCAGTCGGTTAAGTGTCAGACTCTTGTGTACCTGGGTGGCTCAGTCGGTTAAGTGTCAGACTCTTGTGTACCTGGGTGGCTCAGTCAGTTAAGTGTCCGACTTCAGCTCAGGTCATGATTTCACAGTTTGTGAGTTCAGGCTCCCTGTCGGGCTCTGTGCTGACTGCTCAGAGCCTGGAGCCTGTTTCAGATTCTCTGTGTGTCTCTCTCTCTGCCTCTCCCCTGCTCATGCTCTGTCTCTGTCTCTCTATCTCAAAAATAAATAAAGACATTGAAAATTTTTTTTAAAAAGTGTCCGACACTTGACTTTGGCTCAGGTCATGATCTCAAGGTTCGTGACATTGAGCCCCATGTTGTGCTCTGCGCTGACAGTGCAGAACCTGCTTGGAATTCTCTGTCTCCTTCTCTCTCTCTGCCCCTCCCTTGCTTGCATGTGCTTGCACTCTCTCTCTCAAAATAAGTAAATAAACTTGAAAAAAAAAAAAGAAGGAGGAGTCAGATCTGAAAAGAGAAGGCCCAGTGCATCTATGCCCTTGGGCTCCATGATACCCTAAGATTCTTCTAACAAAGTCCTGATTTTTGCTTAGAGTTGGTTTCTGTTACTTGCAACCAACATATAGCTGATGGAGTGTAATTCAGTTGTTCTCAGCCTGGGGTGACTTTGTTCCCCAGGGGACATTTGGCAATTTCTGGAGACATTTTTGGTTATCATAATTAGGGGTCCAGGAGTGCTACTGGCATACAGGGAGTAGAGCTTGTGGGTGCTGTTACACATCTGCAATTCTCAGGACAGCCCCCCAACAACAAAGAATTATCCAGTCCACATATCAATAGGGCTGCAGTGAAGACACCCTGGTATAACTGAATCCACCATGTATGTCTAAGGTAGAACATTCTCATATGAAAGTAGAGTCTATGCGTCACTTCTGCACTTAGCAAAAAAATATTTTATATTAAATGATAATATTTGGTGGTGAGAATTCTTTTACTTTGACAGCGGTAGGAAAGTCGATTAGTGCAACCTCTCTGAAGAATCATTTAACACTAGCAGGGGCCTTAAAACATCCACTCTTAGATCCAATCATTGACTTTTCTTTCAGAACGTATTCTTGGTAGAAAAACCTTCATTCCGCAATTCCGCGATATATACAAAGATTTATGCAGAAGGATGTTCATTGCAACTTGATTTATAGTGGTGAAAAATTGAAACAACTTGAGTATCCAACCACTGCATGTTGGTTACATAAATTATGATACATTGATACCAGTGAATAATATACATAGCACTTAAAATTATATTTGTAAATGTCATTTAATAACACAGGGAAATGCTCATTTGGCCAGCTGAAAACACAGGATACAGAAATTCTGAAATACATATAAGCCCAGAAAAAAGGCAATGGGGCAATATATCCAAACATTGACCATAACCATCTGGAGGGAGTAGGTTCACAGCTAGTTTGTTTCCCAGTTTTTGAAACTATTTTCTAATTCTTCTATAATGAACATGTATTACTTTTATAGTCAGGGCAAAAATGAACACTAAAAAGGAATCCCAGAATTGAAGATGGCATAGATTTATTCATTCATCCGGAAAGAAATACAGTAGCCCCCTGCCCCTTAGCCACGGCAAGGACGTTCCAGGGCCCCCAGGGGAGGCCTGAAACCTCAGAGAGTACCAAGCCCTATACGTCCTGTTTCTTCCTATAGATACACACCTTGATAAAATCTGATTTATAAATTAGGCACAGTAAGAGATGAACAATAACTAAGAACAGAATCAATTATAATAATATGCTGTAATAAGTTTGGTGAATGTGGTTTCTCTTTCTCAAAATCTCTTACTGTACTGTACTCACCTTTCTTGTGATGATGTGAGATGGTCTACATGATGAGATGAAGTGAGGTGAATGACGTAGGCGCTGTGACGTTAGGCTGCTAGTGACCTTCTGACGACAGGTCAGAAGGAAGATCGTCTGCTTCCAGACTGCAGTTGACCACAAGTAACCGAACCGCAGAAAGTAAGACCACAAGTAAGGGGGGCTACTGTATGGACATTACCGGTCTACCAAGTACCAGACACCATGGACAAAAGACAAGGCCCCTGTCCTCATGGCGTTTCCAGTTGAGAAGGAGAAGCACTTTGGAATTTCCAACCACTTTCAAATTTACAAGCACAGAAATCCCTTGAAAAGCCTTTACTTTGAACAGTTAAAGAGCTATTATTTGTTGAAAGCTTATTGGTTAAGTACCATATGTCTTATGATTTAGATCACATGCTCTCTGCACAACACCTCAAAGAAATATGGTGAAGTCTTGGTCAAGGTCGCATGGCTGTGGACAGTGGCCAAGATCCAAACCAGACAACCCTGAGAACCAATTACCTACCTACTCTGCTCCCTGCCTCAGTGGCTGAAGATTTGTGAGCATGAGGAGTAGGTAGACACAGAATTCATTCCAGAACCATGTGAGGTGACAAATGGAGGTCACCAGGGAAGACTTTAGGGTTGACAGAGCCAGATGGTAAAAAGGAACATGCAGGGGACAAAGTAGGTCACAGATTGGGCATCCTACTAGAGGGCCACCAGCTAGCTGTTTATAGCTTCAGGGAAGGTGATGGGCTCAGGAGCCAAGGGCACTGCCACCACTGTGCTCTGAATGCCCTCCGGGAAAGAAGAATAAGAGAGGCAATTAAGGAAGGAAGAGAAGGAAAAGCAAAACACATTTCAGGAACCAGGATTCGAAAGAAGAGCACTTTGCTGCAGTCCGGAATAGCTGTGGCTGCAAAGAACATTCCTTCCCCAAAAGTAAGTCACTAGAGAAGGTTCAAAAAAGGGAGAGGCAGGACAGAGGAGACTGTTCATGCTTCAGACCACAGCCCTGGGGACTCTGAGGATGGAAGGAAAGTGGGGACCTCATGGGTCGTGGAGGGCTACAGAGTTTGCGTCCTGCTGGAGGAGACCAGCAGAAAGTCCCCAGCTTCCTTGGTGACCAAGAGCCCCAGGACGGGTGGGTGTGCAGGGGACAGGAACACCAGAAGGGAAACTGGAGACTATGAGGAAGCTGGGTTCGCTGCATTAACTTTGCAAACTGAAATGAGTGACAAGCCTGGATGCCTGCAGTGGAGCCTCCTGGCTCCAGGAGGGAGGGAATGGTTTTTGCCCTTGAACCTCTGGCTGAATCAAAGCCCAGGTCGCTGGTGTCAGCAGTGCCGTCCTGGCCCCTGAGTGGCAGAAGCAGAAGCTCATCGATGGAGAAACACCAGGGTAGCCCCAGCTGATTTCCACTCCCGAGTTGGCTGTTTGCTTTAGTTCCAACGTCGTGATCTGAGGGGGCAGAGAAACTTCTGGGGGAGAGCACTGGGCTGGGAGCGAACGGGCCTGAGTTCTAGTCACAAGACCAGGCACACGTCCAGTCACCCCCTGAGCTTCCACGTCCTCCACGGCAGCGTGAGAATGACAGAGCCCTTCTGGAGAAGCCAGGCCTCTCAGGGCCTCAGTGTCCCCTTCCACACAGAGGAGGTGATGACAACACCCACTTTCAGGGATGTGGCCGGAGTTCAGGCAGATGGCACACACAGGCACCCGAGAAGAAGCCCAGTGCAGGGGGTGCTCGGTGCGCAGCTGCTGCTGTTTGTCAGCTAATTTGAGATCAGAGATGAGGGAGGGATTTGAGAAATACCAAGCACTTCGGGTTCAAATAAAAGGCATTGTTTACAGTCTTCCTTCTTCCCACCTACATCTTCAAAACTCCCTTTCCACACTAGGCAGCTGCCATACTGAACTCCTAAATGTGTACAGTCCCCCAACAGGGGCCCCCCAAAGGCGCCGCCCTAGTCTCAAGCGCCTCCCCCAGCCCCTCCTCCTGGCTGCCGCACTCCTGCCTGGCCACAAGGGCCCCCCTGCTTCCCCTGCCCTTGCTGCCTCCCCTGAACGAACACACACACACACACACACACACACACACACACACACACACACACCCCGGCCTGGGGCGCCTCCTCTAGGCTTCGCCCGCACCTGTGCTGACCCCGAGCTGTACCTCCTGCCGTGGTCTGTGTTTCCAGTTTTCATTTTGTTTTGTCCCTTTCGTAGGCTCTTGCCTTTGCCCGCCCCACCTCCTCCGCACAACCATGAGCTCCCTGGGCAGGCGCGCATCTGCGTTGTCTTCTTACTGCTCCTCCTCCCCCGCACTGGCCTCTAGTGAAGTGCAGGCAGCCTACGGGAAACCCATGTGGTATGAATGGGTAGATAAGATCATGTATACTGAAATCACTTTTGACCGTCTTCAGAATGATCACTATTAAGTGTTCATGCCACAAATACTCATCGATCACCTACCCCTCTTTGCAGGGCCCCTAGTAGGTGCTGTGGGCGATGCGTGCCAAAGTCCCTGTCCCCAAGGGCTTTGCAGGGTAATGAGGGAGAAGCCCTAGTATAACTTTACTTCCTACAAACTGCAAGAACATAATAAACACACTAAGAGAGGCCCAGGCGAGGGGCTGTGGAAATGCAGTCAGGAACCGCTCCCCTGGAGGCTTCGAGAAGTTTTCCTAAAGGAGCAGGCTGCTTGAGCTCTGCCTCCTCAAGGGCCTTGGCAAAGCCTGTGGCAGGACACAGCAGCTCCCTTCCCTGTCAGGGGGCGCCCTTGCCCTGAGGCCTCCACAGCGCCCCCTCTGGCTGCACGGAGCCAGGTTTTGGAGCCCAGAGAACCCTGGCTGGAGGCCTGGCCCTGCCACTTACTGGCTGTGTGACTTGATGTGCTTACTTTATCCAAGCCTCAGTTTCCTCATGTATAAAATGAGGACAGTGGTAGGGATTGACGTGGTGGTGACATTTAAATGAAATAACACAGAGAACATGGAACATAAAAAAAAATCTCTCAATAAATGTAAACTCCTTTCACATCTGGGATCCACTAACCTGCATGCTTCTTGGACTGGGGTGGGCACTCCCTCGTGTCACTAGCCTCGTGTCACTCCGACAGCCCACCCCCCCTGTGGTCTTCAGAGCCTGCCTGGGTTCCCAGAAAAATGATGCGGGTTAGTGAGCCCCAGACTTCCTAAATTTTACAGGTATGTTTAAGAATCTCTCCCATAAGACTGGGGGTTAAGAATTAGTCTGTAATCAAGTTGCAGATGTCTGAAATGAGAGAATGGTCCCATTTTAGCCTCTGAACCCGTGAAGCACAAAAGGGCAGGAATAATTACCCCAGATGAGGAAACCAGGTCCAGAGAAGGGAACAGATTTGGCCAAAGTCACATCGGGAGCCAGTGCTGAAGCCCAGACCTACTCTACTTTTGCCTCTGCTGCATAGAGTTACCATCTAATTAGGCTTGATGTCGGGGACTGAAGGCCCCTGCCATCGGAAGTCACACCCAGAGCCACCCTGGTTAGGATTGGTTAGGATTGGGGGAGACACTTCTGGGAGGTGATCAGAAATGTCTGAAACCCTCAGTGAATAGATTAGCTCTCAGCTCTGCAGTACACAAACTCTGAGACCTTGAGCACGACCTTCTCCCTCTCCTGGTCTGCTCTTCCTCACTGTGGAATAAAGAAGTTGTCCCTGAGGCATCCAAGACCCTTGTCTCTGGTCTCAGGAGCTCCCAGGCATTCAGCAGAGGGAGTTAAGGCCAAATCTCAAGCCAGGACCTCCTTGCCTTTCATAGGACACAGGCCTCAGAATATCTGGCTGGAAGCACTGCTCTGCCCTGCCCCCTCCCCTCTGCCTCCTGCTTCCCAAACAGATCTGTCCCTCACCCACCTGCCCCTGGCTGTCAGTGCGGCAGCTGGCTGGAGAGGAGGACAAGGCTGTGTTCGTAGCCGCTTTGCCCATATCCACCAAGTGGGTTGACCCAGAGCTTCTACCCCTACCCCACCTGCTCTGTCACTGTATCCTCTCCAGTGTCCCCTCTCCTGCACCCCATGCCCCAACCGCAGGAGCCTAACAGATGCCAAGGTAAACAGCCTAGAAGCTACTTGTAGCTGGATCCTCTGCCGGGGGCGTGGTGAAGGGGATGTAAGCCCTGTGACCTGGGCGTCTCGGGAGAAGATGACTTGGGCGTCTCGGGAGGAGATGACTTGGGCCTCTATTCACTGGGTCTCCTATCAGTTCCATCTGTCCTGTGGTCACTCCCTGTGTGTGAGGTTGGGAGGGGCAGTCACAGACCACCTTGCCTGACCCTTTAAGGCTGCAGAAGGGGGACATCTGAGTGGCTTAGTCAGTTAAGCGTCTGACTTCAGCTCAGGTCATGACCTCCCAGTTTGTGGGTTCGAGCCCCACGTCGGGCTCTGTGCTGACAGCTTGGAGCCTGGAGCCTGCTTCAGATTCTGTATCTCCCTCTCTCTCTGCTTGTGCTCTGTCTCTCTCTCTCTCTGTCAAAATAAATAAATAAACATTTAAAAAAAAAAAAGGTTGCAGAAGGGAAGTTTCAATGGCTTGCTCAAGTTCACATGCAGGAGCAGGGGGAGGAAGCCATTCACTCAGTCTGATAGAGGCTTGGGCAGGCCCCCAGGCTACCTTGTCCCTCCAATGCCCAAAGCCACATTCGATATGGTGGTTGGCTAGATGTACAGGAGAGGGGTTCTGTCTTCTAAGTCAGTTCACTGTGGAGGGTCAGAGAAAACTCAAATTGTAAAACTGGCAGGGGTGGGGGTGGCAAAGGGGGAGAAGAGAAATCAAAACCACACTCCCTAAAGAAAGGAGACTTTGATCCATGGATCCACTCCCTCAGCCCCGGGCGCAGCACCCCTCCTACTGAATCCTTTTTTTGTTGTTGTTGTTTTGTTTTTGAGTAATCTCTAGGCCCAACGTGGGGCTCAAACTCATAACCCCAAGATTAAGAATGGCAAGCTCTACTGTCTGGACCAGCCAGGAACCGCTGAATCTTTAGTTAAAAGAACAGGACATAGATGGGGATGGGTGTCCAGCTACATGCTTAATCTGTACCAGAGACTGCCCTCCACAAAGAGCTAAGACAGATCACATCTCCTTCCCTGGAGTTCTAGCTCTCCCGGGGAGCTGGAAGCAGAAAAAGATTTAGAAAACTATAAGTAGATGAGGAAAGAGAAGAGTCAGAAGTAGAAGAGTGAACAAGGAACGCAGCCCAAGGAGAGCCCAGGTTCGAGGCCATACTTGGTTCCTTGGTGTCTCTCCTCCCCACTAGCCTCAGGGACAAGATGACCGGGGTCCTCAGTTCCAGGTCACTGCAGCAAGGCCCCTGCCTCTGTGCACCTGACTCAACCGAAGATCCTTGCTGTGACTTCTCTTCATCTCTGCTCCCAGTAGTTTATGGCCCTCGCTGACCACACGCCTTCTCTCTTGGGCCCTGAGCTTTTGCCACTGCTACTTCGCCTGGAGTGCCCTTGGGTTGCATTTCTGTCACTCACATCCAAAACAGTCTAACAGAAAAGAATGTTCATCTAGGAGGGCAGAACAGATAGTTGTTAAGCAGGTGAACTCTGGAGCCAAATTGCCTAGATTTGAATCTCTGTCACCACTTGCTAGCTGTGTGACATCCAGCAAATCATTTCTCTGTGCCCCAACTTATTGATTTGTCAGATGGGGTCACGACTAGGCCTATTTTACAGGGTTGTTGTTAACGAGCTAATATCAGCAATTATCTGATTAGAAGAGCACACTATTCAAGCACAGGCCATTGTCACTGTCATGACCACTTCCCACTGGACCAGCTGGCCAGGGCTCCTTTCCAAAGGGTGGTAGGCACACTCACTCAGCCCACTGGCCATGCCTGGTTCCGCAACATTCCCTTGTGCATGGTCCTCCAGGCCACATCTGAGAGTGGGGACATGGATCCTCAACGGGGGAGGGGGGAGTTCAGTGGGAGAGGGGTGTAGAGGGAGCAAGTGGGGAGAGTTGGGGAATGAGGGAGTAAGCACGTGGGACTCCTTGGGTGCCCTCATCCTCGGGGCAGTACCAGGAAAGGGGCCACTGCCGGCTCTGCAGAGGCCAGTGCTGAGCTCAGGGCCCAGAGCTGCTGGCAGGAGGCCTCCCCCCACTCTGACTGCCGTCTTCCCATCCGCACAGCACCTGGCTTCCTCCTAAAAAGTCTTGAGTCAAATACACCTTACTGCCAAAAGATTAATTTCTTTCCAAAGCTCCCATTTGGCCCCTGCAAGGAATTCACAAATTTTCCTGGCCTTATTTTACAAATAGAGCCTTTATCCCCCATCCTTTACCTTAGAAAGCTTTCTTGACTTGAACAAAAACATTTTATCTGCCCTGCTGAGGAAAGTAGGAGGCGCAGCGCGGGGTGGGGGGTGGGGGAGGGCGGGGACAGGGGATGGGGACAGATGTTCTGCTGCAGCATGGAAGAGTGAGCAGCATCTGCCTGAGGAACACACTGCTCTTCACAGTGAACTAATAACACAAGCCAGCCCTCTCTCCTGTCTGGAAATCAGTAAATATTTGCTGAATGAATGACTATTAACAGCATGTGATCCTGCCTTGCCTGCTCTGATAAGTTATAAAGTCCATGCAGCCAAATCAGCATTAAACCCGCCTTACATGCTTGGGCCCCCAGGCCCAAAGCACTGTTTGAAAAGAAGTGGATTGTCCATTTGGGACCATTTGCCCTCTGTACATTTGGTGGGGGTCTACTTGGCTTGGTGCTGGGACTGGAGGGCGGGCCCCTCTGCTCCCTCCGCAGTTCTCTGGTTCCGACAAACCGGGGTTAGGCAGCCTGTCCTTTGTGGAACTGCACTGGGACCCCCACAGGCAGCTCCAGCGAATGACCGCCAGGTGGAAACTTGTGCCTTTCTTGCTGAGCCCAGAAACATACAGGAAAGGGGCGATGCCTGCAGGATAGATCCCGGCCTCTGCTGGGCCCTGCTTTGCTCGCTGCAGATACTTTCACTCTCTCCCCTAATGCTGGGACTGGTCTGTCTGTCCTTGGTTTTGCATTCTGCAGGGGAGTCAAACACAGACTCTGGTCACTACCTGCACACCAAGCGTGCGGAGAGATTCCGTGGACACTCATTTCTGAGTAAATTGCCTAAGTGCAGCAGGGTCCACCACGGGAGCTGGGGAGCATAGAGCAGGGACACGTGGCGGGAATAAGTGACTTGTGCATTAATCACAAAGCAATCAGTGGATGACAAGGGGCCCTGGAGCCAAGGGTCGGTCCGGCTGGACTCAGCGGAGGGAAAGGTCGCACTTGCCAGGCAACTCCCATCCATCACCAAGACACCCACTTACCTGACTCCATGTGCCCAGGCCTCCTGGATTCCAGCTTGGCAGAGATGCCTAACTCATCGTCCTTGACCCATAGCATCAAGGGCCATCCCAACATCCACATGCCCTGCCACACCCGGCCTGGGCCATAGACTCTTCCAGGCCAGTGCAGAGGAGGAGCTTTGGCTGGTTAACCTTCAGGAAGCAGCCTTCCTCAGCTCCTGAGGCCTGGGCACTGCTCTTCCAGTGCCCTGGATCTCCCCCAGTTATCGGCATCCGAGGAGAGAGGGATTAAGTGCTCTCTGCTCTCCCACCAGCCTACCTGTCTGACCCTCCCTGGCTTCTCGGCTTCCCTGTCAAATCTACCCCAACGCCCCACCCCCACCTCCATCCCCACTGAGCACAGAGGCCCCTGTCTGATGGAGCTCCCCCTCACCTGCCCCTGCTCCTCCCTGGCTGCACCCTAACCCTTGGA
Organism: Proteles cristata cristata; assembly: GCA_017311185.1. Taxonomy (NCBI): domain Eukaryota; kingdom Metazoa; phylum Chordata; class Mammalia; order Carnivora; family Hyaenidae; genus Proteles; species Proteles cristata. The sequence continues at coordinate 528,563 of JAESUZ010000532.1, read as the reverse complement.
TCAATTTGTTTCTGACATTATTGTCATTGCAAGTGTGCTCTGCCTTCCGGGGCATTTCCATTTTAATGGGAGTGATTCCTTGGCCTCTGTGTGACACAGGATTTGACAGCGGTGATGGGATTGGGGGAAGGAAAAAGAGCTTTTTTAACATTTTTTTGTGTGTGTGAGACAGACCATGAGTGGGGGAGGGGCAGAGAGAGAGAGAGAGAGAGAGAGAGAGAGAGAGACAGAATCCGAAGCTGACTCCAGGCTCCACACTGCAGGGCCAGAAACCCACAAACCGTGAGATCATGACCTGAGCCAAAGTTGGACACTTAACAGGCTGAGCCACCCAGGAGCCCCGGGAGGGAAAAAAATGTTGACCGGAAGGACTGTTCCATGGCTCAAATCCACAGCTCTGGATTCAGACCCTAGATTTAAATCCTGGCAAAACCTCCTGGCTGTACAACCTTGGGCAAGACATTTAACCTGTCCTAATTCATTTTCAAGAACAAGAATAAACACACCCACCTTACAGATTTTGAGAAGAATTAAGACATATATATTTTACGATCCTGGTTACAGGTTGAAACTACCCTCCTTAGTCTGGTAAGGCTGGGGCTTCTGACACTGGAAGGAGGGTGAGGGGAGGGAAATCAAACCATCCTCAGCAGCTGAACCCCAGGAGGACAGGTGATTTTAAAGGCCCCTGGCTCCAAACACCCACAGCACCGGGGCACTGCATTCATCTGGAGAGCCTCTGTTACAACCATGCCTCTGGGTAAGCACTGTTTCCCCCTCCCCGGGTCCTCTCGTGAAAAGTAAAAGTCCTGAGGACATCAAGGTCACTAATAGTATAATATGAAAAGTTTAATGAGAGGATTTTGTTTGTTTGTGAAAACACAGGGCACCCTGGGGCTCTGAAACCACGAGGAAGCAAGGATCGTCCCAGCTGCGGAAGGCAAGGTGCATGCTTAGCCATGACCTCGTTCCACTCTTACGTCTCTCAGCGGTACTTACTGAGGACAGACAATTGTTCTAAAGGTCAAATCAAGACGCTTGTGCAAATATAAAAGTAATACATGTCGGGGCGGCTGGGTGACTCAGTCGGTTAAGCATCTGACTTCGGCTCAGGTCATGATCTCATGACTGGTGGTTCAAGCCCTGCGTCAGGCTCTGTGTTGACAGCTCAGAGCCTGGAGGCTGCTTTGGAGTTTGTGTCTCCCTCTCTCTCTCTGACCCTCCCCTGCTCACGCTCTCTCTCTCTCTCTCTCTGTCTCCCTCTCAAAAATAAAACATTTTTTAAAAAAAGTAATACATACAATGATTTCATTTCACTCAGCAATTAATGAGAGAACTAGTAAGATGTCACAGGTGCTCAGAGAATCCAGAGCAGACATATACATAAGCCATCAGGAAACAGCACCTAATTCACCAAATAGATGCAAACTTATCAATATCTGCAGGGCAATAATCGGCTGCATTTCTGCTGGATACAATTGGTATTACTGTGGGCAAAAGCAGTTGCATTCTTATCAGTTTTCTACAGTTTTGCTCAAAGACAAAGGAAGACAAAGATAATCCAGAGGGAACCAGACAGGACAGCCAATAATAATCTTTCCTGTCCATTTCAAAGTCTCTCACCACTTTTCCTAACATGACAATCACCCTCCTTCCATGACAGAGCAGAAAAGACAGAGATGGGCACAAAGAGAGGGAAGGGGAACCCTACCCAGTGCCAGTCTCATCTGAGGGTGGAGCAAGTCTGTGACAACATCATATCTGGGATGACTTCAGAAAAACAAGAATGAGGTCACTTTCCCCACAAAGTTCTAGGATGTTCTTCAACGGACTGTCCTTCACTGGAGATCACATCCTTCATATACCTATGGCATTCAAATATCCTTTCCTTTCTGAAAACATGGTGGTCGTAGACAGTAGTACTAGTTGTTGCTTTTTAAATGTACTCATTTGATGAAATAAAGGCTGGAAACCCTAGGTTGAGTCTCCATCTTTTAAATATAGATACGGTTTTTGTTGTTAATGTGTTTTGTTATTTTGTAACTTATTCATCTGTGATAGCCTAAAATCTAGAAACCCTGATCCCGTTCACAATTCTGAAATTCTGCGTTACAGGTAAAGTGGCTAAGGACCCTCCCCCAGGTCTCCTAGCTGATCAGAGGTCTCCTGGCCCTGGTGGAGGATAAGCAACTAACCGGGATGAGGCCTCCAGATGTGAGGCTGAAGTGAGAAGGGAGAAAATGAGACTCACGGACTGAGTCCCGGGGACACCAGAGGGAGGCTGAGACAGTAGAGCCAGGGTCTTCTCTGGGGCGGGTCTCCAGATACATGCCATGCGTTGGGCTCCATGGCTTGTGAAAAGCCTTCACCTACCTGTCCTTCCTGTCTATAGCACAGAAGCTTCTGAGGCTCATTAAAACCTGGTCTATGCTGGCACTTGGGCCAGAAGGGCAAGGAGCAGGCTGGGGACCACCTCCCTTCCTGAGAGCCCGCCCCAGTGCCCGGATGTAGGGATGTAACCAAAGCCCAGAAGGAGAAGGGTTACAGACATGAGAAGCCAAAGACAGATTAGATCTGGAGAATGGGAACAGAGATCTCCCAGCACGTTAGATAGTAACCTTTGCAGCCTGGCTTTCCAACTCCTCCACATCAGGAGTTTGGTTGCCAAAGCCCCGCTGCCTCCCCCACATTTGACTATCACTGCTGCAAGTCAGAAAGCAGCAAAGGCCCAACTGTTAAAGGCACAGGCTGCCCAACCAGAGAACAAGACCTCTTCCCAAAGAGCAGGAGGGCACAGGCACCAGCCTTGGGAGTTGCACGTCTCATCATGGCCCTAAAGGAGGTGGGGGGAGTCCGATGGAGGATCTAGGGCACCAGCATTCTAAGTGTTAAGTACTGCTATCCTGAGTACCTGCTTTCTGCTGGATTAACAGGGAAGGAAATGAGCAGAGGAAAGGAGACAGCTCCCGATGGTTTTTAAAGAAAAGTGCATTTAAGCTTAAAGTCAGTGTAGCGGAACAGCTGGGCTGGAAAACTGGTTGTTTAGCTCCGCGGTTGGTGTCAGGGACCCACTGGCTGAGAGACAGTAGGAGCAGCTTGCCTTTGTAAACTGCAGGTACTGAGAACCAAGACAAAGGGCCTTGAGGGAGCAGGGACTCCAGCGACAGCTCTTCCCTATTCCTACACATCAGGGGAAAGGATAGGCCCTGAGCTGGTAGCATTCCAGGCACTGGCCAGGCTCTAGAGTTTTCCTGTTCCCAGCTCTGCTGTTGAGCGATTACAACCCCAGGATCCCAGAATTTCAGATCCAGAAGGGACCAAAGATTGCACAGGAATCCTTGCTTCAGCTTCTGTGTGCCCCTGTGTGTCCCAGCGCCCCCAGAAAAGGCCCACTCGTCCTCTGCCCAGCCTGCCCTGCTGTCTGCAGCTGGCATAGGGAGGAAAGCTGTACCTCCTGTGTCGCCAGCATGGTGGGCATACACTGTGGCACCTTAGATAGGAATGGCCTCTCAAAGATGACCTGACTCAACAAGTCATAGCCGATCCAAGTTCACTTGCAGGAATTTTTTTCCTGGCCTACCTAATTTTTTTTTTATGTTTATTTTGAGAGAAAAAGAGAGAGAAAGAGAATCCCAAGCAGTCTCCACAGTAGCACGGAGCGGGTCACAGGGCTCAATCTCACCACGATCATCACCTGAGCTGAAATCAAGAGTCAGATGTTTAACTGACTGAGCCATCCATTGGCCAACCGAGTGTTAAAACTGCTTCTAAATCCAATATCTACAATCAAAGATTTACTTTACAAATCTGGCCTGGTTGGTTCTCTGAAAATACGAGAAAGGCTGGCAACAATGACCCCACGCTACCACACCCTTTGTGCAGGCCCAGCTCTGCAGATGGCCCAGCCACAGCACCCCATTCTGTCCCCCGAACCGGCTGCCATCCTGGTCTGCGAGCCCCAACTGGTTTCTAAAGGTATGAGTTTGTGAGGCCAGACTCTGTCCACGCTCCAGCCTTCAGCAGTGCCTCGACACAGAGAGGGCCTTGGTCTAAATCATTCCCTTCCTTTACAACTTAGCCTCTTCCTTACAGAGTTCTGCTCACCCCCACGGATTTCCTTCCTCTTGTTCTGTTATCTTCATCTAGTGACCTTCGTTAACATAAAAATAACCAGAGCAGCAAAGCAATTTTGTTTAATCCTCCTTTTTCCGGTGACCTTGCATATAAGTCAGTGGTTCTAACCAGTGGCAGGGCCACCTGTACTGTACCTTCTGGGGTTTCTGGAAAGTATAATTAATACCTTAGTGACAGGGCTTTATCCATAAAACAAAACGAAACAAAACAAAACTTGTCCTTGCAGAATGCTTCAAACGCTGATTGAAATGGAACCCTGACGAAGTTTTCCCTGTCATTCATTTAGCCTCTCTGTGCTTCTGTGCGGGGATAGCACACTCCATTCACCCAACACCACACTTCTCTCATGGGGCTGCTGTGGAGGTCACATGACATAAAACCAAACGGATAGATGACACAGTATGAAGCACACGGCAGATGTCAGCCATGACAACCCATTTAGACAAGGGGATGGTCAGAAGCACCAGGGTAGCTCAGTGTGTTGAGCATCCAACTCTTGATTACAGCTCAGGTCATGATCCCAGGGTTCTCCCTCTCTCTTTCTCTCTTCCCCTCTGCCCCTCTCCTCTGCTCTCTCTCTCTCTCTCTCTCAAATAACAAGTAAAAGAAGGAAAGGGGATGGTGAGGCAGGAGTTAGCGCGTTTGCCCACAGAGCTAAGCTCTAGTCCTGTGAGAAGAGCAAGTGACCCTGGTCCTGTGGCTGCTGCTCTCCCAACGATAAGGAGCTGCCCCGCACCTGGAGTCCTTTCCACCCACCCCAAAGAGTTTACAGTTCTGTGTTCTTAAAGTGATGCATCATGACATACCCTTTTGACATTCTCTCCAGCTTTTCATGTCCGGGTCAGCATTCCTAGGTACAACGTTGGGAGCTGACCCAAGGCTATATTTCCTCTTCCATCAGATTAAAGAACAAAGATGACAGGAAGCAGTGTAAGGGCACCTGGGTGGTTCAGCCGGGTAAGCGCCCAGCTTGATTTCAGCTCAGGTCGTGATCCCCAGGTCACGGGACTGGGTCCTGCCTCGGGCTCTGCACTGAGCATAGAACCTGCTTAAGATTCTCTCTCTGTCCCTCTGTCCTTCCCTGCTCTCTCTCTCTCTCCCTGAAACTTAAAAAAAAAAAAAAAAAAAAAGAGTAAGCAGTGTGTACCTTGGATATCACTGCTCCCCTGAAACCCATGACATTTTGAGGGAGGCTCTAGTGGCTGGTGACCTCGACTTTTCCTAGCTGTCCCCCTCCTCAGATGGAGAAAGGTTTTAGAAAGTTTTTTGTTTTTTTTTTGTTTTTTTTTTGTTTTTTACCCCAGAACACAACCTCTTGTGGTGGGTACCTATCCATCACTAGATTCTCACCTCAAAGGGATTCAGGGAAATGGCTTCTGAGGCTCAGCAGTAAGGCAGAGGCTCAGAACTGGATCCCACCCCAAGCTCCCACTGCTGGAAGGAGAGCTGGCCATGACCAGGCAAGCGGGAGAGAGGCTGCACATCAAAGGGAAAAACAGCAGTTCAGTTCATCAGAATAAACCAGGAAGAAAGGAATGGCAATAGCTTATTACTGAGAGAATAATTTGTAACTAGGTTACAGATAGTCTGAAGAGACAGAGAATAGATGGTAGAAATGGACAAAATAAAAAAACGTTAATAGAATTCTCTTGATGGCTGATGGTAGAGTAAGAGCACCATTTACCCTGAACTTCTTACTTCAGATTTCCCTTCTGCATTTTAAAGGAATCTTGCAAATGATTCCTTCAAGCACCGGAGTAAGAAAATTTAAATAAAGACTTGAACCGAGGGGGTTATCCTCAGGCAGATTCAATTAAGGGCAAAGGAACCTTCCTCTCAGATTTCCAGGTTACTGGTGCCTCCTGGTGGACAATGCAGGTTATGTCTGTTGGTTAGAGGATGGAGATTTGATTGGGTGCTCAGATTTGAGGAAGCCGCCGCCCCAGCTCTGATGCAAGCAAGTGGAAGGAAATCTCAGGTGCCAAGTACCTCACATGCATTACCTCATTTGTCCATCACACTGTTTTCCAGATGAGTGAGCTGAGGCTTAGAGACATTAAGTGAACTGCCTAAGGTCACCCAGCAAGTAGCTAAGTGGCAATTCTGATTCAGTGCCAAGCATTCCAGAAATCCTGATGGTTACAGGTATTTTAAACACACACACACACACACACACACACACACACACACACACAGAGAGAGAGAGAGAGAGAGAGAGAGAGAGAGAGAAGAACGTGGATGCAATTTTTGCCAAAATGCATCCCATATATAGATAGCAGCTTTACCCAGTTTCAAACAGTTTATTATAAAGCTGGGGTTTTTATGTTAAAATTTCCCAACTTAGGGCCCAGGAAGTTTCACATTTCTTTAACTTGATTCAAATGCATGGTTTATTTCCCACCAGTGACTCTTTAAAAGGTTAACGATGAAGGGGAAAGAGTCCCAGATATGAGGAGGCAAGATGGGATTACCCAGACGAAATGTGTTCATCAGTTATAGTTTAAACTATAGTCAAAACCTCCTGGGGTTTGTATATAAGATTTCACATGTGTGTATACCCTTTCTCTGAAGAGGGGACCCAGAGCAGCCACCTCTTGACCCTGAGCAAGTTATGAACTATGACTCTATGAACTGCTACATGGTAAACACCCCCTGCCTGCATCCATACACTCTCCCTTTCCTCTGCTTCTTTAAGCCTTAAAAGATACCTGGCTTTTTGGGAGCATCTGGGTGGCTCAGGTGGTAAGTGTCCAACTTCAGCTCAGGTCGTGATCTCATGGTTCGGGAGTCTGAGCCCCATGTCTGGCTCTGTGCTGACAGCTCAGAGCCTGGAGGCTGCTTCGGATTCTGTGTCTTGTGCTTTCTCCCCCTCTCTCTCTCTCCCTCTCTTTCTCTTAAAAAAGACAGATGGTTAGGTAGATGGATACCTGGCTTTCCCCCAAAGAATGCTGGCAGTCATTTCCCCATACGTCATGTACCTTCAGCATAGGAGGTGGGCCTCCCCTGACTGCATCCAGACTACTACCCCTCCACACAGGAATCTCTGCTTTTTTGAGACCTAGACCCCTCCTTTATTGTGTCATCTGCTTACCTTCCAGATATGCTGCTCAGGCATTACAGATTTTGGGTTCCTACAATCCTGTCAACATCCTGGGTGATATCAATGCCACAGGAATGACCCATCCAACCTCCCCCAGCCTCACAGGACCCTCTCTCATTGACCAACTCAACATCAAAAAAATCCCTCTTCCATGATGCTTGAACCACTCACTCTATGCCACACCCGGGACTATCCTGACCTGGGATTGCTCCACCTTTGTGCCAGTCCACTCAGACTAAGTTAGTGTGGTAACACACTCCCAAGTCTCACTTCTCTGCCCACTGCAGGACCGGACGGCCGCAGCTCTGCTCCCTGTTCTCGTCAATCTTGGAGCCAGACTATCGGGCAGCCTTTGTCCTGGGGTGAGCTAGCCTACACTGAGGGAAGGAGCACTGACTGACCCTCGCAGTGTCCCCTGAACCTCTGCTCAGAAGCAGTACACTTCATTGGGGCGCCCGGGTGGCTTAGTTGGTTAAGCGTCCGACTTTCGCTCAGGTCATGATCTCGCGGTTCGTGGGTTCGAGCCCCGCGTCGGGCTCTGTGCTGACTGCCAGCTCAGAGCCTGGAGCCTGTTTCAGTCTGTGACTCCCTCTCTCTCTGACCCTCCCCTGTTCATGCTGTCTCTCTCTCTCTCTCTAGAAATAAATAAATAAAACACAAAAAAAAATTAAAAAAAAAAAAAAAAAGAAGCAGTACACTTCATTCTCACTGGCAGTTCATGGATAAGCCTGGTGCCACCAGGGCAAAGAGCACTACCCTCTCGGGGGCGTGGTAGAAGTGGCAGATGTTTTGATGACACCATCTACCATAATCTTTGAAGTCTTGATTGGAACATCAGTCTAGGGGTGCCGAGGTGGCTCAGTAGGTTAAGCATCCGACATCAGTTCAGGTCATGATTTCACAGTTCATGAGTTCGCGCCCCGAGTCAGGCTCTGGGCTGACAGCTCAGAGTCTGGAGCCTGCTTCAGAGTCTATGTCTTCTCTCTCTCTCTCTCTCTGCTTCTCCCCCTGCCCCACCTCTCTCAAAAATAAACATTAAAAAAAATAAAAGAACATCAGTCTATCTCAGAACACAGCCGTCTGTCCCTGCTGTCAGTCCACTCCTATGATACCATCTTTCGACTTCATTCAGGCTGTCCATTTTCTTCAGCCCCCTCCCAGAAATAATGATGATAGATAACATTTATTGAACACTTCATAAGTGCTGACTTAACATCTATTATATCATGATGAAGCTGAGACTCAGAGAAGCTAAATAACCAGTCTTCACTTTCTCCTTCCTATCTTCTAGGTTAGAAGCATCACTTCAACTATTAGGGGGACAGGAGAACCAGGTACAATTGAGAGCCCAGGTTGGGGACATGAACTGTGTCAAAACAACAGTCTGCAAGTTGTACGATTGTTCTCCTGAGCGCTCAGTGGCTGGGCTTACTGGTTCTCAGCCAAACGTGATCTTCTCCCTAAGTGACATGTGGCAGTGTTGCAGAGTTTTTCTTGGGCAAGGGGTACTACTGGCATCTAGTGAATAGAGGCCAGGGAGGCTACAATGCACAGGACACTACTCCACACAACTGAAAATCTCCCAACCCCTGGACATTTGTCAACAGTGCTGGGGCTGAGGGGCCCTGGTCCAGAGACCACCTAGTGTCAGGCAATCACCTAGTAAGTGTCCCTAGTGTGTTCTCTCCTCTTCCCCAGACTTCCTGCTTCAGGCTTCCTCCAATCTTTTCAAACCCTTCCCCCAACCGCCTCCTCCATGGGACTCCACTCTCTCCTTCCCTGCTTTCAACCACACTGAACTTTCCAGCCTTGCAGATGCCATGAGCTCCTCACCTAAAGGCCCTTGCATGTTTGCTCTTACCCCAGTGCTCCCCCGTCTCCCAGCCCCCGTCCTTCCCTGAGCTCTCGGCTTCTCAGCTCTTCAAGGAGGCTGTTCCTGCACCCACGACTAGATCGGGCCCCTCTTCTGTATTTCCCACAGCAGCACATGTGCGCCCAGCAGAACACGCACCACACTAATCCCGTGTGTTACCTAGCCAGTTTCCCAAAGCCACGAGAGCAAGGACCACGTGCCTCATCTTCAGCACGGCATGTCTGGGTCCTACGAAGTACAAGATATATGACAGACACTTAATATTTACAGCCCAGGTGTCTCCATTTCCATTTGGATCTCTCATATGCACAGTCAATGCATCCAAGTCATACCTTTTTCTTACCTCACCACCACCACCACCATCACCACCCTTTTACCATATTCTTGATCTCTGTGAATGGCACCACCATTCACCAACTACCCAAGCCATCCCCGCCTCCTCCCTTTCCCTCACACCCCCAGTCATTCAGGAAGTGTGTCCCTTCCGCCTGGGTTACCCTCCAATCCATGTACTTCTTTTGGGTTTTTGTCTCAGACACAATAGTTGTAACCACTGACTCTGTGCCACTTAATTCCCTCAGACAGGTCACTTACTTCCTCTAAGCCTTAAATACCCCACGGATTAGTAAATGCCCAGTCAGCACCTACTAAATGTTCAGTAAACGCTGGCTACTATTATTCTTGCCAGGTCCACTGCCATCACTCTAGGAATATTGTCGTTTCCAGCCCAGGTTGCTGCCGCGACTTGTTATCCCTGCTTCTAGCCGGCACTCCAGTCTACTCTCGACAATGTACCCAAAGCCTCCCCAAAATGCAAATAGTATCATGTCAGTCTCCCGCTTAAAATCCTTAAATGGCTCTCCACTGCCTCCAAGATAAGGTTCAACCTGGCTTGGCACACACGCCCACGTCACACCCCAGGGCCATCTCTCGGCCCTTCTCCCATCACACCCCTTGCTCCGGTCATGTGGAACTGAAGGCACTTCCTTCACTGCGGCTTCCTGGCCCATGTGCAAACTGCCCGCCATCCCTACCTCCACCACCAGACGGGAGGAAAGTGAGGTAGCTACTAATTCACTGTGCTATTCCCAAAGCCAAGCAGGATGTGGCTCAGATTAACATCAGATAAGTATTTAGTGACTGAATTTAACTCCTATGCTTTATTTTGAAGAGGAAACAAAGCAAAAAGAAAACATTAATCACATGAGTTCAGGTTGGGAAGGTATGTGGTCAGAGTATCCCTGTATCCCCAAACCTGTAATGACCTGCAATCTTTCTAACAGCACTAATTTTTGTGATACCTTTAAAGGGTGGATTTGTGCAAAGTCTAGCAAACAGGGGCATCTGGGTGGCTCCATCAGTGAAGCATCTGACTCTATCTCAGCTGAGGTCATGATCTCACAATTCATGAGCTGGAGCCCCACAGTGGGTTCTGTGCTGATGGCACAAGAGCCTGCTTTGGATTCAGTCTCTCCTTCTCTCTGCCCCTCCCCCATTTGTGTTCTCTCTCTCTCTCTCCCCCCCTCAAAAAAAATAATAAACTAAACTTGACATAAACTATTAAATAAAATAATAATAATTAATAATAAACTAAGGGGCGCCTGGGTGGCTCAGTTGGTTAGGCGGTTGACTTCTGCTCAGGTCATGATCTCACAGTCCGTGGGTTCAAGCCCCGTGTCGGGCTATGTGCTGAGAGCTAAGGAGTCTGGAGCCTGCTTCGGATTCTGTCTCCTTCTCTATCCTTCCCCTGCTCATGATCTGTCTCTCAAAAATAAATAAAAATTAAAAAAAAAAAAAAGATTGTTTAAAAAAAATAAACTAGAAAGAACTCTATCAAACAAACACCAACTAAGCGTTTGTCTGCTAATGACAATTCGAACCAGTGACTAGTTTCAGTTCACCTTACTCTAGCCCCAGACTACATTCAACAATGATTAATTCATAGCAGCTAAGGTGAGTAGGATGCAAAATCCAGGAAACAAAACACGTTAGCAGTTGGAATCATTACAAAGTACCTCAAAGAGGTCACAAAACATGGAAAGGGTTGTGTGGACACAGAAACTGGCTCCATCTAATGCCCCTCTAGCTTCTTTGTTTTCATTTTTTAAATGCCATCCCTGGTATTTCTGCTATCACCCCACCCCACCCCCAGGAACCCCTCATACAGGTGCACACTACACAGCTCCAGATAAGACAGCCTATGAAGTGTGCCCTCAAAAGGTGTGCAGCGCACACCAATCTGTGCCTGCCTTTGCGGTGGCCATGAGCTCAGGACAATTGACCAGAGTTTCACTCACCTTAATGGTCCTAGTGACCTTCTGAGAACATGGGCTAGCAAGCTCTTTGTGGACAGGTCTTGTTAAGATCCCTCGAAAGAACAGAACCTGAGGGCCCCAGACCAGTGGCTTCAATGAAGCTACTGAAAGCGAAGGTAAAATGCGCTTTTTTTACTAGAGATATCTCAAAAGTTTCGTTAGCTTTTCAAGGGCTATCATGTCCCTAAATTTAAAAATCTTAGCAAATGTTAGGCATGGAAGTGATTAATTAATGTGTACTTTGTGACAAACCCTCACTACCTCTTGAACTAGCCCCAATTCAAAATACAAAATAAGACCCTGCACCTAGCACTTTTCTGTCAACCCAGGAGGGGCAAATCTGTCACCTGACCATTTGAAATGTCTCCAGTGGCAAAGAAGACAGATAAGGTGATATAATCATGGGCTCTAAAGAGTTAGGTAGACTGGTGCCTAGAAAGAGGCTTGCCTTAAATCACCCTAGATTGTATTGTGCAGGTACGATACATTCTCTAATGCTCAAGGGCTATAGTTGGGGAAATTCCACTCAGCCTAATGAGCTCAATATTAAAATATACTCTGCAAAATCTTGAGGTTTCTGAAAGAAACAGAAGGACTGGGAATCTAAAAATGAAATACAAAACTCTAATACGTGACTGGCGGAAAATACTAAAATCACCGATGATTAAGTACAGCAACTTCTATGGCAAATTCTATTCTCTTTCTCCCCAAATTAGACAGAAGACAGCACATAAAAATAGGAAGTGAGATTCTGTTATGTACAAACTTCCCCAATAATAACATCACAAAACATCAAAATGAAAAATATTTAATACACAAAAAGGCACAACAGGATCAACTGGGATTAAAAGCATTACATAGTGCAAAAGCCAAAAAGATACAGAGCTATTATGGGTGCTTAAAAGGACTAGAAGAGAACACATGGCAATGTCTCCTTTCCCCACTGAGGAAGCTGGCCCCTATGCAGTTACTTACAGTTGCTTTTTTCATTTCCACACAATGCAAGCACGTTGGCTACGCTCCTGCCGGCTGCGCTACCTGATGCGATGTTACGTGCATGTTTTCCGTGTACTGGCAGTGCATTTTAGGCTGCCTACTCAAGTGCATGTAGGAAATTTTTGTAGATCAAGACCATAGCAGGGCAGCTGTATCCACCATCCAAATTTACACACACTTCTCTCAGATCCTAGAGAGAGACTTTTCTAGTCAAGAGCTTCACAGCAAGGAAAGGCTAGACGGGCTCGAGGTGGTTAGGAGGAAGCAACACGGCTCTGCTAGGCAGGCACCGAAAAGAGCTTGTGCTCAGCTTCCAGAGCGTGAGGTATTCTGAATACATACCCCAGAGCCTGGCATAACAGTTCTTAATATCTTATTTAAAGCAATTTATACGTTAGACTGTTCCCACATACTTTATTTCCATAACAAACTATGAGGTAGAGAAAGGGCAGTACAAGTATTCATTTTACAGAGGCTTAAGAAGGGCAAGACCAGGACCACAGATGGTGGAATGACCTTACTCCTGGTGTCTAACCAAAAGGCACTTAACAAGGCCTGGCTAGAGGCTAAGCAGAGTTCTACTCAGAGGCTGCTTACAACTTCTACCTTGCCAAGTGCCGAGAAAGCCAGAAACATTTCACTCCCCTTTTTAAACATCGTCTATTATTTTTAAAAGGAGGAAAAAAAAAAAACCCCAAAAGGAGACACTTTGGTTATTTTAAAAGGAAGTGAAAAAAGGCAAACTAAAGGGGGTGGGTGGGGGGGAGTCCTCCTGTAGGAAAAGGGGAGGCGGGCCTCAGTTTCTCAGTGCTGAGACAACAGGGCTGCTAACCGCCCTCGCTGTTCTCCCCTCAGGTACACGAAGGAAGCCTCACTACAAGTTGTTTTTCATTACACAGTAGCACTGATGTCACAGCTCCCCCTCCTTCCTTCTGGAACCCATCTCCTGACTCTCCGACAGAAACACTCCCTCAGACTGACTGGAAAATAGGAATCTGACCTAAAGACACTGTAGTTCCAACTACCCAGGGGGTGACACACAAGGCTTCTGGTGTAAAAGCAATATCCGGAAGTAGATCTCTTTGAACTGAGGAAAAAAGAGCAACAGTAAGGGACGAAGGAAGGGGAAAAGTAAGACATCAAGGCAGCTACTATTTAAAAAAAAAAAAAAGGGAAAAAAGCCTTATAAGATGTTACGTGTTCTCATAAACTGTCAGTGTTCTAGTGATAATGTCAACTTTCAAGAAAGCATCTGCCAAATTAGAGCAACTATTCTGAGACAGGAATTACTCTGACAGCACTATTTGACCCTTTTTAAGATCCTTGGCCCGTTCTACCCCAAGATATGAGGGCTCTTACTTGCTGTGCTACGCTCCCAGAAGGTTTATAGAAGGATCCTAGCAAAAGGAAAACAATCTGCAGGAGAAGCACAATCTTGGATTTCAGAGAAGCTACCAAGAAATACCAGCTACTTCTTTCTGCAGACACAGTTCTCTGTAACATTTTCAGTCATTCAAAACACTGATAGAGGGGGGCGCCTGGGTGGCTCAGTCAGTTGAGTGTCCGACTTCGGCTCAGGTCATGATCTCACAGTTTTTGGGTTTGAGCCCTGCGTCGAGCTCTGTGTTGACAGCTAGCTCAGAGGCTGGAGCCTGCTTCGGATTGTGTGTCTTCCTCTCTCTCTGACCCTCCCCTGCTCATGATCTCTGTCTCTCAAAAATAAGTAAATGTTAAAAAAAAAAAAAAGGGCTGACAGAGGTACAGTAAACCCAAGTGTTTCTTAAGGTTCTATTTAACAAGGCCGCATGCACCGCTGGGATTACACGTTAATTCTATCAAAAGATCTCAAAAAGCTTAGGGGACAATCTCCCATACAAGACCTAGTAGCTCCTACAAAGGAAAAATGTGGCAATGGTGACCAAGGAAAGCTCCGTCCAACAGAAAGGATGTCTCAAAGCAGTCTGGAAAAACTGTTCCCAAGTTAGGCCAGGGAGTCACTTGAACCACTACCTCAGTTCAGCTTTAGATCCTCAGTATCTCTCCTCAGACGCTAAACTGCAACTGCATTAATCACCTTCTGGGCAATTCCAGCAAAGTAACCTCAGCATATCCTACGGCAGTGCAAACTTCCAAACATTTGTAAACATTGCACATTTTGCTTTTGGCACAGGGGAGAGCTTACAGGTTCTTTATCTCTGAAGTGCAGATCCTAAACACAGCTAGTTCCTATTTTATAGCCATTTTCAGCAAAGGCATTAGCAGTCTTGATAGTAGTCTATGTACAAACACATATACATACACCTATGAGTGAAGATAACCATCAAAATAAATTCTTCTTTAGGACTCTGATCAACAATTTAAGCAGATACTTGGCTAAAAGGAAAACAACAGATTCACAGTATCTAAAGGCATATAGTTCAGAAGCTCACATAATTCTCTGTGGGGGGAAAAACCCAAATAACCGGTTAACAAGTTTCCTCCTTTTTAAAGAGAACTGAGAGATAACACAATACTTCTGGAGAACCCAAGTTCTAGCATTCACCCATTTCTCATTAATGACTTTTCAAAGGAGCCAGTATTACATTGAGTTGACATTTCAAAAAAAAAAAAAGGTGACAAATGATTCTAACCAAAAGCATTATATACATCTAAATATACATAAATTATTATTAAAACACAACTACATATGTCGAATGCTTGGCAGTGATCCCATCTTAGATTAGAAGAGTTCATGGCAGTTTGTAGGCTGGCTTGGCTAGATGCTTATCACTGTTCAAGCCTAGGCTTGTGACCCTATGATATTCCATAGATGGACTGTGAAAAAAATAGCACTATGTGTTGGCCTTAAGATTTTTATAAAGTCTGGTTTAAGTATTTAATACAAAAGCACAAGTATCAGAAGTATAATGCAAGTACGCAGAGTTAATGAGACAGGAGGCATTTTTAGCTGTAACCTAAAAATTCGTTGTTTCTGGGGCACGTTTGTGACTCAGTCGGTAAAGCATCCGACTTCAGCGCAAGTCATGATCTCACGGTACGTGGGTTCAAGCCCCATGTCGGGCTCTGTGCTGACAACTAGCTCAGAGCCTGGAGCCTGTTTCGGATTCTGTGTCCCTCTCTCTCTGATCCACCCCTGCTCACGCTGTCTCTATCTCTGTCAGAAATTAACAAAAAACAAAAAACCACACATTAAAAAAAATTTGTTTCTAAGGATTTGTCATTTTTGCTCTGAATTTTCTGTCCAGGATAACCTGATCATAAATATCAATGGTGATTAAAGGGGCGCCTGGGTGGCTCAGTCGGTTAAGCGTCCGACTTCGGCTCAGATCATCTCAGGGTTCATGGGTTCGAGCCCCATGTTGCACTCTGTGCTGACAGCTAGCTCAGAGGCTGAAGCCTGTTTCAGATTCTGTACCTCCTTCTCTCTCTGACCCTCCTCTGCTCACACTCTCTCTCTCAGAAATAAATAAAAAAAGAAAAAAAACTATTTAAATGGTAATTAAAAAAAGAAATTTGGTGCTGGGACAGCTGGCTGGGCTCAGTCAGTAGAGCATGCAACTTGATCTTGGTCATAAGTTCAAGCCCCACGATGGGCATAGAGATTACTTTAAAAACAAAAAAGAAAGAAAGAAAGTCGGTGCTGATGTGGGATGATTTCATTGCTCACAAATCTATGGCACGATGCAGCAGAAGAGTAAACTTCACTGGCCCCTGCTCTAAGAGATCCCTCCTCAGAATCAAGATTTCCACTCAAGCATCTGGGAGCGAAAGGGGAGAAAAGGAGACAAATCAGACGGGCTGTTGCAAAAGAGAGGGAAACTGGCCCTGGTTCTGGAACACCAGAGCACACTGTCCACCCTAAATAAATCTAAAAGATAAATAGTAGTGTTTGGAAATTAGAGGAGTTTACCTGATAGACGTAAAACTATGAAGACTTGACATACAAACAATGCCCTGCTTTAATGGCAGTGAGTAAAATGTATCTGTACCGCAGTAGCATTAAAAAAAAAAAAAAAGAGACAAAACCAAAAACAAATCAAGGTTTAAAGTTTCTTGCAGGTAATGAACTGCTCTGATAGCACTGTGTAGTCCTTTGTAGGGCCCTTCACCTATTCTACCCCCAAGAAATGACGAGGCCTACTTGCTATCCTACTCTCCAGGGGTGACTGCACAGGACAGGGGTCCGGGATGACGGAAACACCCTGCAGAGGAAGCGGCATCCCGAATTTCCGATGAGCTACCAAGAGATGCCAGCTGCCTCCTCCTACAGACATGCTGGCTTCCCTGTAACAGCTGCAGTCCGTCATGGGACTCTTGCCAGAGGTGCAGGGGACCCAAGTCTAGGTTGTCATACCACTCGCAGCTCAAACACGCAGCTTGGGATCTTTTAAGCAAAGTAGTTAGTGGTAACAGAGACAGTAAAAAACCCAATTGAGCAAGGGGGAGAAAGAAAGCTGAGTAGCGTAAGAGAATCCTGTGCTAGGCAAGGATGTACCAAAATTAGCATCAAATGTTTACAAACACAAAATTTTTCAATTCTTTCTGAAGTTTTCTAAAAGAAACCAAAAACCCTGCAATAAGAGAAATCAGAGGCTACAAGTGCAGATCCCCAACTCTCCCTGCCCCTCCTTTAAGTTACCATCCATGAAAGCCCTTAACTGGCAAAAATCAAATAAAACTGAGGGCTATCAAATGATTATGAAGAGAGTAGTACTTGGGAGAAAATAGGGGAAAAAGTAATTTAAATCGCATAAATGGTGAAGCATTTACCATGGTTTAACAAAACACTTGAGCTCAAAGGACTCCTGCTGCTTCTAGAAGGAAAACCCTTGTCCCTGATGCCTAGAGAGAGCCAGGGACTTGAACTTCCTTCCCCAAGAAGGAACAATACTGGAGAAGATGGATCAGGCTCTTCTGCACCTTTATCTGTCCTCCCTGTGGGAGGAGTAAGTTATTATGCTTATATAAGAAAGCCTGACATTTACAGGGCCTTTTCTCTTTGAGGAGAAAGTGTTAAAAGTTGTTATTCTCTCTAAAGTCCTATTTTGGCTATGAGTCATATTCTGCAATATTTTAAGATGATAAGCTATTCCAAATTTGACAAGCTGCACACTTTAAATATTTAACAAATAATGAGAAGGAAGTGAGTATGGTTTCAAGATTTACTACAAGTCCCGGGGCGCCTGGGTGGCTTAGTCAGTTAAGCGTCCGACTTTCGCTTGGGTCATGATCTCGCGGTTCGTGGGTTCAAGCCTCGCGTCGGGCTCTGTGCTGGCTGCCAGCTCAGAGCCTGGAGCCTGTTTCAGTCTGTGACTCCCTCTCTCTCTGACCCTCCCCTGCTCACACTGTCTATCTCTCTCCTAGAAAAAAATAAATAAAAATTAAAAAAAAAAAAAAAAGATTTACTAAGTCCCTTAGATTCTAGATGCATCACTAGCTGTGACTTTTGACAGTCATTTAACCTTAAATTTAGCCTCAAGTGCAAAATAACAGGGGCTGAGTATATGAGTGCCTTCTAGTTTTAAAATTCTAGAACTGTTAATAAAACTCCCCCTCAGAAAATTAAATATGCTGCTAAAAGTGATCTTGTTCATTCTACTTCTTATAACTGGAAAAGCCCTTTCTTCTAGGGTAGGGCTTCCCAAAGTGTGGTCTGTGGACCATTTGAATCAGCTTCCAGGAACACATGTTCAAATGGAAACCCCAGAGCAGTGGGGGAGTTTGTTTTGTTTTTAAACTTGGGCTGTTTTAACAAGCAACCCAGGTGATTTTTTAGATCAGTAAATTTGTTAATTCTAGGGCCCTGGTCAGGGAGCCTAGGTGGCTCAGTTGGTTAAGCGTCCAACTTCAGCTCAGGTCATGATTTCATGGTCCATGGGTTTGAGCCCTGTGTCAGGCTCTGTGCTGACAGCTCAGAGCCTGGAGCCTGCTTCGGATTCTGTGTCTCCCTCTCTCTCCCTGCCCCTCCCCCTGCTCGGTCTCTGTCTCTCAAAAATAAATAAATGTTAAAAAAAATCCTAGGGCCCTGGTCTCCAAAATCTCATATGCATACCCCTGGGCATACTAAGATTTTTCCATGAAAAAGGTATAGGGATAGGTATAAGGACATGAGCTTAAAGACCTTCAGTTTCCATTTGTACTGTCCTAAGATTAATGTGCTTCTTCAGATCTATCATTTTTCTTTACTATCCTTTTCACAACTACCATACTCCCTATTTCCAAAAGAAAGCCTGCCTCTCACCCAACTAGACTCTTACTATGGGGCATTGCCTCAGAATGCAAAAAACATCTAGGGGCATCAAATAAAAGAACAACAAAAAACCTCCAGAGGATTCTCAGAAGATAATGAGGACAGAGTAAAGCGAAAGGGAGCTTAGGTTAAAAATTCTGTGCCTTATCTACCTTAGAACTGTAATTTGTTTGGGCCAGAAATGTGCTCATGCATTTATTTTCAAAAATAAAGTCAAACATTTTCTGACTGAAAGTGAAATCTGATATGGCTGATGAATTTTACAATGAGAACAGCTTTGCTACTTTATACGACAAGACTTTTTCCAGAATTTAATCAACAAAATCTATAGCTTCAAGGCTTTGAGAAAAATATTAAGGCACATATACAATATAGTGGCTAGGGTATCCTTTCTAAGTACTTAAAGGTATTTTTAAAATTTGTATGTTACATTAAACATGTGCAAATGGTCAGCTAACCTAGAATGAGAGCCAGGAAATGGAGGGAGAACTGCTTGGAAAGAGGAACAAGGGAACTTTCTAAGCAGACAGAAACGCTCTGTTGCTTGTTTAAGGATGGCTACTCAGATGTCTCCAACTCACGAAGGGAACACTCTGTCTGCTACCTCGTGGTGTAAAATGTACAAATGGTTATATACACTTTTTCAAAAATTCTTTCTGGACTGTGTTAGCAAAAATGCTCAATACTATTGTTCTAGACACACATGAAAAAAGTGCTTGTTTTTCAAGACTTTTCTTGTAGCTTATCTGAATCGTGCAGCCTGACTGCAACAACGCATACCATTACATAACTTGACTATTCAAATTTATTATTTCTTTTTTTCATTGTTAGCTTTAATATTTTTCTAATAGCCACTTTGGATCTTAATGACTAATAACATTCCCTAACAGAAAAAAAGAACAGGAAATAAAATTAACTAAAGAAATAGTAAATCTTCAAATAATTTGATAAGTGAGCGAATTAATGTATTTTTTGTTAGTACTGGCAGTTGCTTTCTCCCAGATCCTCATCTTTAAAAAGAGAATGAAGTCAGTGGTTAACCTATCTTTTCATGTTAATGGCATCCCCAACTGGCAATCTAGTTCTAAGGAACTCAATTCTCAAATTCCCTATAAGTTTAAAAACAAACTGTCGGAGAACACAGATGTCTACCTAAATAAATAAATAGATGTTTTGAGTTACACGGAGTAGAGATGCTCAATACTGACATTTTGAAACACGACTCAGCCCTGTTAATATTTTCTGCAGTTCACGGAGTCAGCTACGCTATAAAAACCTTAATAACCAACTGAATCTCTTTCTTGCAAATAGGGCATGAAGCCCCAGCCTTCTTCAATCTTCTGGCACAGTGAAAACAAGTGACAAGATGGCCTGTCCTCCCATGAATAATGTTTCCATCTCGTGGTCTCTTCTCACACAGACTACACGGCTTCAAGAGATTCTGGCAGTCCTCCATGTTTTCTGTATCTGCTCTCTGTTCAAAAAGGTTATCTGATTGTTCTCCCATGCTTGATATAGTTTCCTGGCTTTCCGAACTGTGGGCCAAATCCAAGAATTCCACGGAGTTGCAAGGATCAAAAAGTTTAGGGTTTTCTTCCTTTGTGTACACATCTTTAGGTCTAACAACTGGAGCTGATATGGTTCTTCGGCAATCAGGGACATCAATTCCTTCATTTTCCTTCTTTTCAGGTATGGCAGTGATATCGGATGTGGAGAGAGAATGGGTTAACTTAGAACAATCCGAATACCAATCCTTCCTCAAGGCCCAGCAACGGAAACAGTACCTCTTGCTTGGAGAGTTAAATTTCTTGCACTCGGTACACTGCCACTCATCCTACAAAGACAAGTGCAGCCAGTTAACATTCACTCTGTGGCAAACATGAAGTTGAGAAAAAGGGACGGTAGTCCCCAGCTCATCGTCTCACTGGGCCAGTGAGAATCCGGACGTTCCCCACCAGTGATCTGGCCTCGCATATGAACAAATTCCACAGCCATGTGTAGTCTTGAGCAGGTTTACAATGACAGTGACATGACCACCATTTTCAAGTCAAGATTTGATACAGCTATCTTTAAGAAAGTTAAATGCATTATTATGGCATTCTATCTCATCCGGATGGAATTTCCATTGCTTGCTTTTCCCTGCTCCTTTTTAAGTTCACTTCTTTGTACAACTTACTCTCTTATTGGGCAAGAGGCTAAAGAATGAACAAAAGAGAACACTTTCATTCTTTCCCACTAATTAAGAAATAGAAATTTTGGCAAAAAGGAAGCTAAAATTAAATGAAATTTGAAAACTACTAAATTTACTCCTGGTCTTTCACTGCTCTCAGGATTAGCTAAATGTACGCCTAAACCCTACCTCTGAAAACTGAACGTTCTTGTCCTCGGATGCTCGTAAACCTCTCCATGTCCAAATTAGGAGACACGAGAGCTCAATGAATTTTAAATGCCTTGCCTAATGCAAAGGGAGCTACCTGGAACAGGTCTAGAGGGTTTAATGTGGCTAACTGCCTGGCTCTGACAGGACCAATGACTGGACACAGGCGGACTTGATTACTTCCAGAACAAAGGCCACACACTTCAAGTTTCGACATCGTAACTCAATTTCATGGGCCAAGAAGCAGGGACACGACCATTTGTTAAACTGGGTGGTCTTCAGAGAGACTCACAACATTCGTGCCAGCTCAAGATCCTCAGATCTCATTTGAAATGCTACACAGATACTCAGAGGGGCTTCACAACGATTTGGAATTCATAACTGATGGTGTGTCACAGTCTAATTGGCATCACTGTTTCTTTTTTAGTAGTACATAAAATAATAGGGCTTATTAAATTCAATGGTGTCTTTAATTTGATAAAATACAGTCTATTTGCTTACTAGGTTTTCTGGGCCCAAGAAGCCACAGAAGTCTGATTAAGATGGAAATACTTATCTCTGCTATTTGTATTATGGTCAAGAACCCTTAATGGACCAATATATTCCACTTTATTACTCAGCTATACACAGACAGATAATTTGCAATGAATTACCATAATGGCAACAGTGGCAGGCTGGGAGTTGGGAAGGATCAACCAGAGACAACATACAACTTTTCTATCCGCAAAGAGCAAACTGTAAACTCTCCTCCCCGGCCTTCCCCCACCACCCTTCTTCCCACAGTGAGTTAGCCGAGGAAAGGACTGAAAGAAAGATGGAATTAGCATGAAAAGAGAAAAGGTACACATTTGAATCTAAACCTGAGTTGTCATTTGGTGACAAATCCATACCTATTACCTTTATGGCTTAATACTACATTTTCATTTACTAGTCCTCCATTAATACAAATCTGTGTGGAAATTAAACCATTTTCCATTTGTCTGTTTTTGAGAAGCACTGAAAATATGACCTTTATACTGATAAAGTATTTTAGATAGCTTACATGTCTATCTTTAGGATTACAGAGAGGTGTTTAGTGGGGAAGGTAGTACAGGACTCTTTTGAATAACTAACTCTGTATGTCCACTGCATTAGGTCCAAAGCATTTTGTTAGCAGGGAGAAAGGTATACAGATAGGCATTTCTTTCTCCAAACTCCAAACCTCTAACAAAATATAAAGCAGCCAACATGTCTTAATGCCAAGAAAAGGGAGCCAGAAATGGGGGAACAGCCTACAACACAGCGCTGCTGGAACTACACACTGGAAGCCGCGGGGGGTGCAGAGCCGCATGTTTACTAGACATTCCTACCTCGGCAGTAACTTCTACATCTGTGTCATCACTTATGGACTTGGAGTCCTCTAGGTCATCATTTTTTCCCACTTCAATCACCTATGAGGGCAAAGACATCTCATTAGTGAGGTTTACCTAGTTTAGAGGAGGCTATAATCTGACAGCAAAAAAGACAGAAGAGTTTCAATTTAAAACTACATTCTGCCTCCATCATTAATACTTAGAAATAGCTTAAATCATTCCAGACGTATGCAGCCAGAACTCTAGTAGAAAAAATGACTAAAAAGTACCCAGAAAGGTCATCAAATAGAAGAGGGTGCCCAAACGTATGACTTTAATGAAAATAAACAATATCTGAGCAGAAAAGCTACAAACCATTAAATGTGAATATTTTTTATGCTGGGAATCTAGGCAGGCATTCAGGATTACACGAGAAAATGGAACTGAAAAGCACTATATAAAATAAGGAACTGAGATGTCAAGAAAAAAAACAAAGTATTTCAAAGTTTTACTTTTCATACTCAAAAGCAGACCTAGTTAAGTGATACTCTGGTTGCCCTATAAAAAACATGCCCATGGACCATGAAACAGAAAGTCAAGAAATGTGGGAAGTATATTCTAAATTTCAAAATTTGGAATTTAAAATCCTAAAAACGAATACCCTATTCTGTGATCTAGTAAATGGAATAAAACCAATTATGATTCAATTAGGGACCTCAATATAGCAACTTTCTCATGCAAGTTCAAGTATCCTAAGTTCCATCTCTTTCCAAATGTCCCCTCTGTCTTCCTTCAAGCCACTCGTGGTCCCTTCTAATGCTCTCCATATACAACGAGGCTAGCAGGACCCAAGTTATCTATCAGCCTATAAACATATCAGGATATCCTTCAGGAACCCAAATTACTACAAAAATCTATTAAATTTAAAAAATGACCCTATTTAGGTTGTGTTTTGTTGCATTTATTCAAGCGATATTTACTGAGAATCTTGTCAATGTCGGACAGTAGATCTGCTGTCCAATTTCTTTTGAGATTTGAGCACACGCTTCATCTCGGTATGTTCACGCCATGTGTATTTGGAGTTCTCTCTTCTTTCCCCTTATTTAAAATCTAAAATACATAGGAAGAACTCCTCTATTTCCATTTAGATATAAAGGGTTATGAAAGACACTGAAGTGTCTCAGATAAGAATTTCTTTCCCTACAGGCTGCTGTGGCCATTTAGAACTTTGCCTTGTTAGCAAAGAAAGGTCTCCAGAAGAAAAAAACTCCATAGTGGGAAATTAGACAAGTAGGAAAGGGTGGCTTACTGCTTCTAAAGGAGGAGTTTCACCCACGCAGTCCTATCCTATTTTTAAGACAGCCTTGGTTCACTTAATGTGAATCTTAAAACTGGATATAGGAGAACATTAAAAAGTAATGAGTAAAAAGCTCAGTCGGTTAAGCATTGGCCTCTTGATCTCGGCTCAGGTCACGATCTCATAGTTCATAGGATCAAGCCCTGCATCAAGCTCTATGCTGACAACACAGAAGCCTACTTAGGGTTCTCTTTCTCCCCCTCCCTCATGCTCTCTCTCTCAAAATAAATCAACTTTAAAAAGAGAAATTAGGGGCGCCTGGGTGGCTTAGTCAGTTAAGCGTCCGACTCTCGCTTAGGTCATGATCTTGCGGTTGGTGGGTTCGAGCCCCGCGTCGGGCTCTGTGCTGACTGCCAGCTCAGAGCTTGGAGCCTGTTTTAGTCTGTGACTCCCTTTCTCTCTGACCCTCCCCTGCTCATGCTGTCTCTCTCTCTCTCCTAGAAATAAAACATTAAAATAAAAATAAAAATAAATAAATAAATAAATAAAAAGAGAAATTAAAGCGGGGGGGAGGGCAGGATTATGCGAGTTATCTGTTATATAAAAGGGTCAGGACACAAGATCTGAACAGTTATGCTATGTGCACACAGAAACAAACAAGATGAAATGTTTCCAAACATACCTTTTTGTCTCTTACTTTCCCTACTTCTTCACTGGTTTGTTCAGAATCTGCAGCTTCAACCTTGATTCCCACACCAAACTGCTCTGATACAGACTCATTCAAAAACCACAAATCATCTGTGGTGTCTGATACAATGGCAGTACCTATATCCTAGTAGAGAGAAAGCTTTGTAGTCAGAGGCCTATCAGCGATGTTGAACCAATAAAAATGAACCCCAAACTCAATGTCCTTACACATCTCCAAAGAACACCTTGCCTTTCTTCAATGGACATCTATTCATTTAAGATATCTACTTGGCATCTACTATGTATAAACTCATAAATGGATATAAAGGAGCCTGGCAAAGAATTTTCTACTTCAACAGTAACTCAAATATAACTTGAGAAATGGCCTGAGAAATGGTACTGAGGAGCTTAAAAGCTAAAGACGCATAGCTGCTCAACCAAACAGAATCCATTCCCTCGATTTCTTTCCAAAGGTGGCATTCTGAGAACCTAGAAGACATTCCATTAACTGTGATACATTATTTCCTGGATGGTCAATGTTTACTAAAATATGAGGAATATTGATAGTAACTCAAATCTTCTAAACAACTTTGAATATAACTTTCTTTCTGCATTCATCTACGGATATTTTATGATATGCTTTTCTACAATATTCCTAAGAGAAACTTATTATTTTGCCACCATAATATACCCATTCATTTACTCAGTAAATACTCACTGAACGCCTTTTACATGTAAGATACTGTTCTAGCTACTAGGTAACAGAACAGAGTGGTGAATGACTCAAAGCCCTGGACTTAGATTTCAGTAAGGGTAAACAGAGAAGAGACACATAAACAAAATAGAGTAACAGTTTTTCAAAGTGAGAAGTGCAATGGAGAATATAAAGTAAGATAAAGGAAGAGAGTAATTATAGCTTGCATTAGGGTACGACACCGAAGGAATAAAAGGGGTTAGATTTTGGATGCGTTTCAGATAAAGAGCTGATAACATGAATGTGGAATATGACAGAGAAAGATACCAATGGTATCGCTTTATATTTGGCTAGAATAACTCAATAGAAGGTAGACTTGCGAAAAAGGAAAGGCTGAATACGAATATTTGGGGGAAAAGTAGAAATTAAAAGAAAAATCAAGAGCTCTGGTTTTTGAACATGTTAAATGTCAGATCATCCAAGCGAAGATGTTGAATAGGTAGCTGAATATAGACAGTGGGCATTTAGAGAAGAGGTCGGGGCTACAGATACAGATTTGAGCATCAGACAGACACGGATGGTGCTTAAAGTCGTAGCAGATAAGAATTCTTAGAGAATGCAATGTGTGGTCAAGAGTAACCAAGAACATTACTCTCTCAGAAAGAAAACAAAAAGTTCCTCTTCAAAGGTGACGTTTACCTGATTTGTCTGTAAATCAGTCGAGCCATTACTTCTAGGTGTATAGTTGTTCCTCAGGTTTCCTAAAAACCACCAAGGCAGCCCGGCTATATCCCACTCCTCAAACCCAAGGTCCAGCTTAGAGGTCTCACCTTGGGTTAAGTTTTTTACAAAGTCTTCACCTACAGTCAAATGGAAAGAATGGTAAATATGTACACAACACTAAGAATCAAAACTCGCTTTGTAACACTTACAATCTCTTTATAAGACAGAAATATAAACTCTGAAAGCATCCAAACAATGACAGTCCTCCTTCAAAATTGTCATTTATTTCCATGTTAAACATTCTTACCACAGCAATAACTAAAGAATGACTCTCTCTAGTACATGATGCCTGAAAATGGCTCAATTCATTGAACTGCAAATGGTGGTGAGATGAAGGCAGTTTTGACAGGTAACAACCATCATAAAATGCTGAACTCTAGGTTATCCGAGTAAAGATACACCTTTGCCCTTCCAAATCAATGGGCTCTTCTGGAAATATCTAAAATTGAGAATACTGGGGCGCCTGGGTGGCTCGGTTGGTTGGGCGTCCAACTTCGGCTCAGGTCATGATCTCACAGCTTCTGTGTCTCCCTCTCTCTCTGCCCCTCCCTTGCCTACGCTGTCTCTCTCTCTCTCTCTCTCTCTCTCAGAAATAAATAAAAACATTAAAAAAAAATTTTTTTAATAAATAAAAAAAATAAAATCGAGAATACTACAAACACAAAACCTAAGAAGGCCCCACATATGCCAAGTAAAAGATCTCATGTTGTACATCCAAATGATATTCAAGGTGGTTACTAACGTTAAGTCCACTGCCAGCTCAACACCTTCTTTTTTTTTCCCCATTATCCAATCTTTTTTGTTGTTGTACTTCCCTCTTTTCCTACTTTCTCACTCTCCTCTACCTCTTTCCAAGGCACTAGGCACACCAATGGCAACTAGAAGTGTTTAAATGTGCTGAGGTACACGTGCCTGGCAACTTCTGTAATAAATAGATCACTGTCAGAACAAAATGTTACCTACCTACTTAGAAATCATACTGATCCCTGTCCATTAAGTTCAAGGGAAAGGTCAGCCTTTTACTTACTCATTCCTAGAATTATCGAAACTCAAATTCTTGAGATGGCACCAAATTAATGTTATTCTCATCTATCCAAGCTCTCTACCTTCTTGTAAAGAGAACAGAAATATACTTTCCATATATAAAAAGTGTGTCCTTTCTACCTACACACTCTCCTGAAGACACTAAGCTATTTATTCTCAAAGTTTACGTCACAAGCTACATATAATCTCTTGAATTGGCTATTCTTATATTTCAAGTAGCTTCTGAGTAGCAAGTAAGCAAGGACCTGCAATTACAGAAAAAAATACCCATTTAATACCATTCAGAACAGAATAAGCTCCAAGGTAAATAGGTAGCCTAAAATTCAGCTGCATGATAAAATGATTCAATTTTAAACAATTAAAATAATTTCAGCAGCATCACTCTCTGAGAGGTTGCTAGAGGTCTAACCTGCCACTGCTCCAAGTGTGAGCCAGGTACCTAGGACTAGAAACTATCAGACCATAAAGCATCTCTCGAGTAATTTATGATTTTGTACACCTTTGTAGAAAAAACTTTAGGAGATGTTTTATAAAGCATGGCATGGGGCGGGGGGGGACCTTCCAAAATATCGATTAACTCCTTTAACTTGACCATAGCTTACCCAGTATGGATGGCAAAGATCTGAGGACGACCATCCAAGGGCAAAGGACCTACTAGGCTTTCAGTATCTCAGTCTCGGCTCTAACACACTAAGTATATATCATCTTTGCAAACTTCAAAATCCTATGAAAATTAGCCTTTGCCTCAAGCAGACAAATAAAAATAAAATTTCTAGCCAGATTGAATACATACAGGTGTGTCAAGATTTAAAAGGCCAAGGCAGCTGATTTGCCAGGTGGCAAACTGATAAATGTGTAGCTATCTTCTATTAGCACACTAACCAAAGGAAGGGATTGCTCCGGCACAGTTCACGGGTTGCTAAAAGAGCACTATCATTATCTTCAAAGTTAATGGTCACTGGGGTAAAGAAAAAGTTTTCAGAAAATAATAAGTATGACATAAGCCCCTCCTACTTCATATGCAAAGAAAGGACATTATTTTTTGAGTTGTTTATATAATGGTCTCAATTACAGCCAGTGCTTAATATGAATAAATGCCATTTCTAAAAGTCATCAACAAAAGAAAGAAAAAAAGAAGTGTGTATAGCCTTAACCCGAAACTTACCTTCTCTAGAATTTCTGCATTTATGTTGTGAGGTAGGTGGTGTAGGAATATTCCCTTCTTCCGTTCTTTTCCTGGAACTGGAACTTTCTTCTGAACTTTGCTGGAAAAAAGGGAAAGATGTGTATTAGTGCAGCAAAAATGACTGAGACCAAGGGATGTAGCAGTTCCATTCTGGCTCGCCAGTTAGTGTGCGGCACAATGGGTTACGCACAAGAGAGAGATCTCTGGAGTTCACAACAGTCATCAAATAAAGGCAACACTTCTCCTCAACCCACTGTGAGCAGAACTAGGAGAACCCCAAACCTGGGGGGGAAAAATCTCTGCACAAAAGGCCAAAACCTATTGTTAAAAACAGGCTATCGCTATAAAGCCTCTAGACTACAAAATCAGGCATAGTTCAGAAAACATGTGAAACCCTCAGTATATATATACCAAGATGATCATAAAGTTCTCCCAGGTCAGGGGAAGCTGTAAGAACAGCCTGACATGAACTTAACTGCAACAAGCCTGTTAAAATCAAATAAAGCAGTTTTCTCAAACACCGATGTACATACACCATCACACACACGGGCACACACAAACCCCAAAGAAAATGCAACTGGAGGAACTGAAGATCAGAAGTGCTACATCCCAAAGAAAGATTCAGAGACTGGAACTCTGTTATGGGCAGAACAGAGAAGGTTCACTCTGTCCCTGGTCTGTGAACTCCCAAGAACCTTTCTTATTAAATTCTTACCACGTTCAGGGAAAGGTCTTGGGAGTCCAAGATCCATAGGTACAGAGAAGGGGCCACTCTGTACAACAAAAGAATTCACCGTGTGGTGATTTTACCTTCAGTTGGTCTTGACCTGGAATATCCATACTGTGATCCTGTGCGAGAGCGAGAGTCTGAGCAGCATCTGGATGGCAAGTAAAACAAAAGGAAAACCTTCCCTGGTAATAACCATTCTTTCCATATAAAAGGACCTCAGCAAACAACCCTGGGGCCAGGTTTAGTCCCTAACGATGTACTTCTCCATGTTGGCTGGACAAGGATCTCATCCAAAAGGGAAAAAATCAAAACTGATAAAAATGGCAAAGACAGAGACAGGCTATAGTCAAGATATATTACCAAAATGCAATCTGGGAGAAAAGGAAAAGTAAGTAAAAAATGTTCATAGCAAGCTTTCAAATTTTAATATGAAAGGGATTCCAACCAAGAAATATTGGAAAGTATTTTACCATGTCTTCCCAAAGGTGTTTATTAGCAAATCTGCCTAACTTGTAAACAACAACAAAAAGTCTGGCTTTTAATTTTTGTTTTCAGCTCTTAAAGTTATACAGGGTTATGAAATCTGCAAATCTGGAATTTTCCCCACTTGCTTCGTTACACCTCATGTAAACTTACATTCTAAAGTATCAATGATGACTTCATGGTTTAAATCCCCATCACCTGAATATAGAAGTTTTTTAAATTAACAAGTTTTATTTTCCCCAGTTACTATAAAACATTTCCTAAGAAGGAAAAGGAAGCAGATAAGGTTTTTCTCAAAGCTAATAAAAATCAAAGAAAACAGTACCCTGAGAGACATTCTTAGTCTGAGAAATGTATTTCAAGGACTCAGAAATTTTTCAAGCAGAAGATAAAAACATAGCTACAGGAAAACAACAAGCTGTAGAGAACCGAATAACCTAGAACGCTCATTATGTAAGGTTATACATATAACTAAAGCGTTCCCAAAGAAGTCTACCAAGGGTTGGGGTCTTTAGATACTATCAGGTCCAGAAATAAGACACTTAAGGAAAACCTCATCCTCACATAATACAGACTGCCAGAGAAAAGAAAAGAATACAGATCCTGCCATGGACTGATAGTTCAATTGTTTTGCACAAAGCAAACAATTTCAAAATTGTAATTATAAAGAGCATTATTTCTACAAACATTTTTATAGGTAAATGGGGATATTGAGAAGTTTGAGACAGCACTTGCTGACCACAGCGGTTTTCAAAGATCAACTAACAGACAATGCAGTTGAAGCATTTCCTTAATAAAGCAATCTGATTACTGTCATTTGTAGTTCTAAAACCTTACTACCTTACTTAGGCTAACACAACTAGAAGCAAAAAGAAATTATCTGGGAAAACTACAAAGTACAAAGGAATTTTAAAATAAGCACAAAGTTTGTCATATTTCATTTTACTGGCATACATGTGGAGATTTGGAGAAATGATTCATAAAGAACCACCTTTACTTTAATGGCACTTTTGCAGCCATCAACTTGCTTGCAAAGGGGTTCATGGAAAACACTTTTCTCATTTTTCCTTTTAAATGTAACACATGTAACCCAATATACAGAAGATCAACAGAGATGACCAGGCACAAGCATGAACACATGTGCAAGTCAGAGCTGACACTCAATCAAAATTACTTTGGGGCAATTTTCTGGTTTTGAACATTATACTATGGTTATTCAAGATGTTATCATCTGGAGAACCTGGGTAAAGAATATCTGAAACTCTTTATAATACTTTTACTACTTTTTTGTAACTGAAATAATTTCAAGGTTGACATGTTTAAGAACAAACAAAATGTCTTAAAGATTTAATGTTCAGAGAGAAAAATGCGTTAAGAAAAATTAACTGGTGGGGCGCCTGGGTGGCTTAGTCGGTTGAGCGTCCGACTTTCGCTTAGGTCGTGATCTCATGTTCGTGGGTTTGAGCCCCGCGTCGGGCTCTGTGCTGACTGCCGGCTCAGAGCCTGGAGCCTGTTTCAGTCTGTGACTCCCTCTCTCTCTGACCCTCCCCTGCTCACGCTGTCTCTCTCTCTCTCTCTCCTAGAAATAATAAAAAATTAAAAAAAAAATTTAAAAAAAAAATTAACTGGGGCAAATCCTATGACGACACCAATGTGGCACAATAAAAAGAACAAGAACTGGCCCATCAGAAATATCTGTCCTACCAACTGTCAGTGACAACTAATCTTGGACAAATCACTCATTCTATTAAAAAAAACAAAGACGAAACCAAAAAAACCCTCAGTTTCTTCATCTCCAGACCTTCCTCAAAGGGTTGTTGTGAAGATCAGTTGAAATGTCTGTTACAGAAATGTTCATTTTAATACACAGCATGTTAAATGCTGCCGACAAAGTGCAAGAAAGAGAGAAAAAGGGAGAATCACACCCATTCTAGATATTCAGAGAACAGATCAATCAGAAAACAAATTCCACTGAAAGAGAAGATCAGCAAATATAAAATCCTCTGTGTATTTCAAGTCTGCAGTGAATATCCCAGAAAAGCCCTACTATTTCACAAGTGACTGAATTTCAATAAAGCACCATATTATTTGCAAGGCCTTTCCTCACAATAGAAATTTACAGCTGGGTGAAGTGGGCAAAGTGGGCAAACTGCTCAATGAAAGTCAACAGGCTCCAAACTTCAATGTAAGTTCAAAAATCACTTTTCAGTATGAAAGCAAAGTCTCTATACTCTCACTTTAAATCATAAATCTTTATTAGAACAGATTCTTTTCAACTACAGTATTTATTTCAGTGAACTACTGAAAGATAATCTATCTAAAAGAATTACTGGGGCGCCTGGGTGGCTCAGTTGGTTAAGCATCCAACTTCGGCTCAGGTCATGATCTCAGTCCATGAGGTCAAGCCCCACATCAGGCTCTGTGCTGACAGCTCAGAGTCTGAAGCCTGTTTCACATTCTCTGTCTCCCTCTCTCTCTGCCCTTCCCCCACTCACACTCTGTCTCTGTCTCAAAAATGAACAAACATTTTTTTAAAATTTTAAATGAATAAATAAAAGAATTACAAACTTGGGCTTTCTTCAAAGGTCAATGTTACCTAAAATCTAATTTGAAGCTCACGAAGGGACCTCACATAGGAACGGAGGGGAAAAAGTGTCATTATTCGGCAATGAGTAAGAAATCGGGTTACTCCTCGGTTATGTACAGCTGATTCACTTATCTCTAACACGCCGTATGTCAGACCCCAAAGCAGCCCATTTCCTGCACATACCTAATAAGTTCAAGTCAAAGGGCAGTATTTAAAAGATACGGAATCAAGCAAAGGGTTAGGCAAATCAGCATTCATATAGCAGAAAGCTAAAACCATTAGATGAAAGGTTCTTGAGGGACCTTTACAACACATGGATCAGGGTAACACCACGTGAGCCCAAGGAACCTGAACACGGATACGATGCATATATACAAAGTACCACCTGTGAAACCTTCTTAGCAAAAGTTTAAACTTCAAACTATTCAAGCATTACTAGTTTATTGAAAATAGAAGACATAGAGAAACACGTTTAACAGCATCACAAGGATACAATCCAGAACCCTCTAGAATGTGGGAAATTTTACAGGACAAATAATCCATTTCTTCAACAAATAAATGACATAAAAATTAAAAAAGGATTGTTTTATAAAAATACTTAGAGGCATTTTAACCAATGGCAATGTGTGGACTTTCTCTGGATTTTGATCTGAACAAGCCAAATATAAAATATTTCTGAGGTAACTGGAGGTAACTATATATACACTGGCTACTGGACAGTATTCTGGAGTTATTGTTTATTTTATTATTATTAAATTTGTTGGGTGTAAGAATGGCATTGTAGTTATGTTTAAAGGAAAAAGGTCCTTATCTTTTAAAGATTTTAAAAGTATGTCCAGATGAAAAAGAAATTATTTTAAGGAAAAAAAAGTATGTCCTGGTGAAGGAAATGTGGCAAATTTTTCAGTATATTTGAAATTTTTCACAATGAAAAATGAACATACTAAGAACATTCTGTGTGATAGGTACCCTCCCAGTCATGCTAACCCAGCATTTCATTTCCACCTTGATCCTTGTTTTCCCACCATTTGCCCCCTTGAACTCAAAGCTGACACACACTGAGGAAATATGATGTGACATACCTGTAGTGGCAGTCGCTAAAGTGACAAGATTCTTTCTTAGCATATCATAGAGAGGACTGTCAGAAAAAACAACAAAAAAAAATTAATAACCCCACAGTTTTCCAACTAAAATGTCATGTGTCTATCTGACATATGATCTTCTAACTTTCTCTGTAACACACAAAAAGGCAAATTTTCCCCCCCAGAACAATTTGTTTGTAATCATTTAAATGTCAAGAATGTTAATGCCCAAGAGCTTTTGTTACTTTGCCCCCATTAAAAAACTAATTAATTTACATTTTATTTAATTAGCTAACAGTTAACACAAGATTTCCTTCACAGACCATTCCTTCCTTCTAGGAATTAAATTTTACAATTTTAATTGGGGAAGGACCAGAAGGGAGTCTTACCAAAGTAAGACAAAATGAGCTAAAAAGATACCATCATCACAAAGCTATCCAAAGAAAACACTGGCTTCCCAATTACTAATTAGCTTTTGACTCTGTAACAACCATTTACACTCCATGCATCTGGAGAAAGTCACACAATAGGTCAGAGGACCTCTACTGTGATTCTTCTGAAGCCCATCGTCAACCCGAGCTGCCCAGCAATAGCGCGTTTCTCTCACCAGCTCACTCCTCCTCCTCTCTCTACAATTGCTTCACAAAATCCTAACCTAGCCACGTAGCTCCTCCTACCCAGGCCTTTGCACATGACGTTCAACCTGTCAGAAGCTCTCCTTCAACTTTCTTCAGGGCCCCTCACTCCTTAGTTGTCTTTCAGGTCTCAGTTCAAACTACTTCTTCAAGACTTCTTTCCTCGACTCCTAAGACCTCCAGGTCCCACCCTCGACACAGCTTCATGCATTTCTTTTCTGTACCACTCACCCACAGTCTAAGTTTAGCGTGTGCTGGCCTGACAGTCTGAGTAAGATGGGGAAGAGCACCTACTGTCTCACTACCCTCCGAGCTCCACAGAGTCTGAGACTGCTTTGCTCACTAACATGTTCCCAGTGCTTCACAGGCTACCTGACATAGAGGCCCCTAAATACTGGCTGACTGGGGGGGGAAAAAAAAGGTAACCATTAATAACCTATGGAGATTCAGTGGTTAGATGTAAGCACCCAAAAACATAAACACACCCTCACTCTTCTTACCTTGGATCTTTCACGGAGAAGCTCTGACGTCCTAGCAGTTCCCCCAGAAGATCTCCACCACAATACACCATATGCTGCTCCTGCTGGTCATAGAGCTGCTTCACCATTATATACTGGCCCAGATAGTGCATGACCTGCACGGTGATAGAGAAGCATGAAGAGGTCTGTGCAGCTGCTCCAAAAAGCACAAATTAATTATGAGAAGATCAGGTAAGTTAGTTTGCTAGAGAAAGAGAAGGCATTTATGAACGTGACTCTCCGTGCTTGAGGAAGGAGTCCCACAACAAGATCGCTGTCCTCAACTACTAGGCTCATCCACTTCTTATCATGCTGAACGTTAACAGACTCTTACTTTTTTAATCTTTTTTAAGCTCATTTATTTTTGAGAGAGAGACAGAACATTCTGTGTGTGTGCAC
This sequence comes from Proteles cristata cristata, assembly GCA_017311185.1. Lineage (NCBI taxonomy): Eukaryota > Metazoa > Chordata > Mammalia > Carnivora > Hyaenidae > Proteles > Proteles cristata. The sequence continues at coordinate 494,062 of JAESUZ010000532.1, read as the reverse complement.
GAGCAGGGGTGGGGAGGGCGGAAGAGAGAATCCAAGCAGGCTCCACACTGTCAGTTCCACAGGACCCCAACACAGGGCTCGATCTCATGAACCAAACTGTGAGATCATGACCTGAGCTGAAATCCAGAGTCAGACACTTAACTGAGCCACCCGAACACTCCCAGACTCTTACTTTTTAGAAATGTAGTGGCCTGACAATGAGAAAAAGTGAATTTTCCTAGTATTCCCTTAAAAATGTTTTTTTTTATTTTGAGAGAGAGAAACAGAGAGAGAGAGAATGAGAGAGAGTGAGAATGAGAGGGGAGGGGAGAGGGAGAGAGGGGGAAAGAGGGGAGAGGGAGAGAAGGGAGGGAGGGAGAGGGAAGGGGGGGAGAGAGGGAGGGAGAGGGAAGGAGGAGGAGAGAGAGGGAAGGAGGGGGGAGAGGGAGGGGGAGGGGGGAGAGAGGGAGAGAGAGAATGAGAATCCTAAGCAGGCTCCACATCAGCAGTTTGGAGCCCGATGGGGGACCTAAACTCATGAACTTGAACTTGAGATCATGACCTGAGCCAAAACCAAGAGGTGGACATCCAAACAACCGACTAAGTCACCCTGGCGCCACATTCCCTTAAAAATTTTTTCACCAGTTCGGATAAAGAGGTCTGTTTTATTATTAGAAGTAATAAACATTGGGGCACCTGGGTGGCTTAGTCGGTTAAGCGTCCAACTTTCGCTTAGGTCATGATCTCGCGGTTCGTGGGTTGGAGCCCCGTGTCAGTCTCTGTGCTGACTGCCAGCTCGGAGCCTGGAGCCTGTTTCAGAGTTTGTGTCTCCCTCTCTTCTGACCCTCCCCTGCTCACACTGTCTCTCTCTCTCTCTCTCCTAGAAATAAATAAAACATTTAAAAAAAAAAAATAGAAGTAATAAACATTAAGTGTGCCTGGGTCATAAAAATATTCTCTAAGTCCAGGGATCAATAACTACAAGAGGTTTGTGATGCGTGTTCGCTTAATTTTGTTTGGCAAATGAAGTGCAAGGGTTAATAAGCCGTAAGTGCATAAAACACAGGACCTAGTGTTCATCAAATTAAAGTTTAGTCTATCTAACTTTTTTCAGAGTTCACAAAAATGGAAGGAACTCAGACAAGTTCATGATTCAAAACTATTATATTATCCACTTTTTTCATAACGTTTCCTCTAGGTAAGTTTTTTTTAACTGCTTAATAATTAAAGTCACTTAGGGGCGCCTGGGTGGCTTAGTCGGTTAAGCGTCCGACTTTCGCTTAGGTCATGATCTCGCGGTTCGTGGGTTCGAGCCCCGCGTCGGGCTCTGTGCTGACTGCCAGCTCAGAGCCTGGAGCCTGTTTCAGTCTGTGACTCCCTCTCTCTCTGACCCTCCCCTGCTCACGCTATCTCTCTCCCTCTCCTAGAAATGAATAAAACATTTAAAAATAATAATAATTAAATTCACTTAATGACAATAAGAATTTTGTTGTCACAGACCAAAGCAGCTACTTTTATCTTTAGGCTGCAACTTCTCAGGAATTATTAGGTATCGACACAGAAGATTTTTCCAACACTGTTCCCATTATTGGTACAAAAATGCTCTTAGGTTCCCCTCCACCCCAAGCAACATTCCGTCCCAGTGTTTATGGTGCTGTCATGCCTAATCACATATCTAGGGGAAAATAACATGGGGAAGAGCACCTACTGGAAGAAAAAGGAGAAAGTTTTACATTTACGTCTGTTCAACTTGCAAAAAAATAAATCCACTAAGTACGCAAAATAAGACCTTCTACAACACGACGCCAGATGAGTACATAATTAAGCGTTTGCAGCCCCTGCCATACCAGCACCGCCACCCCAAGCTCCGGAGCTCCCGCTGAAGGAGCAGGGGGGAAGTAAGAAATTCTCTATACTACAGCTTGTGCAAAGCAGACTGCTCCCAAATCGACTGGTGGGATAGCAATGAGGAAGCCACTGACTATAAAAGGCCCTAGAGCAAGAGTGCGCCCACTGCAGGAGGGGGAAGAGACCTCACATCACAGCCCTTGTACCGTGGCGCTCCGTGAAACTCCACAGAACTTGTGATTCGCAAACTTCCTTTCCGGCACCTGGTGCATGAAATTGCTCAGGACTTCAAAACAAATCTGTGCTTCTAGAGCGCAGCCACAGGCGGCCTGCAGGAGGCAAGGCGGCCTCTCGCTGGGCATTTATACAGACACCAAACTGTGTGCTATCCATGCCAAACGTGTAACAATTATGCCAAAAGACATCCAGCTAGCACACCGCACAAATGGAGAATGTGCTTAAGAACCCACTTTGATGGGGGCGCCTGGGTGGCTGTCAGGTTGAGTGACCGACTTCAGCTCAGGAAACGATCCCACAGTTTTTGGGTTCGAGCCTCACGTCGGGCTCTGTGCTGACAGCTCAGAGCTTGGAGCCTCCTTCAGATTTTGGGTCTCCCTCTCTCTCTGCCCCTCCCCAACTTGTGCTCGCTCGCTCTCTCAAAAATAATAAACATTAAACAAATTTTTAAATCTACTATGACTGAAAATATTTCATTCTTTAAAAAATTTTTTTTTCCATGGGGTCAAAAGGTACCTACAAGTATATGATTACAAGTAGAAAAGTAGGAGACAGAAATCAGGTACTAGCAGCTTTTCTATTTTCATTTGTGTGTGTGAATTTTTAATATAAATGTGCGGGCCTAAAGCATTAATGCAAGTCTAAATGTTTTAGTGAACATGTGTCAGCAGTTCAACTTTATAATAATTATAAATAAACCTGTTACCTTTTTCTGGACAATGACAGCATTTGGATTTTTTTTTTTAACAAGTAAATTTCTGGGGCGCACCTGGGTGGCTCAGTCAGTTATGCATCTGACTCTTGATTTTGGCTCAGGTCACGATCTCATGATTTGTGAGTTCAAGCCCTGTATGAGGCTCCATGCCATCAGTGCAGAGCCTACTAGGGATTGTCTCTATGCCCCTCCCCCTCACTCATGATTTCTTTCTCTCTCAAAATAAACATTTATTTAAAATAAAATAAAAATTAAAATATAATGTGTATATGATTACTACTCTGACTATACCATACTGCCTCAATGCACACATACTGAGAACCAATATTTAAAAATAAAAAATTAGGGGCACCTGGTGGCTCAGTTGATTAAGCATCTGACTTTGGCTCAGGTTCTCATAGTTCATGAATTCAAGCCCCACACTGAGCTCTCACTGACAGTGAGGAGTCGGCTTAGGATTCTCTCTCTCTCCCTCTCTCTCCACTCCTCCTCCCCCCCCCAAAATAAATAAATAAACTTTAAATAATAATAATAATAATAACTAAACAATTGTGGGGGCACCTGCATGGCTCAGTCGGTTGAGTGTCCGATTCTTAATTTTGGCTCAGGTTATGATCCCAAGGTAGTAGGACTGAGCCCTATGTGGGGCTCCACCCTGAGCATGGAGCCTGATTAAGATTCTCTCTCTCCTTCTGCCCCTCTCTTCCCACTCATGCTCTCTTTCTCTCTCAAAATATAATAATAAAATAATAAGATAGAAAATTAGGAAATTTTTTATGCACCAGATAGGGTCAAGGTTCATAATAGAGAGCTTCATGTAATCTGACCCTGTCCATCTTTTTCCTCAGGAAAACATTCTCTGAACATTATGTACTTAATTTCTTCTTAACCCAGGCAAACTCTGCCATGTTATTAAAGGAGACAGCATAATTCATTATAACTTTATTGATATAAAAATCCACACTTTAGTAATAGCTTGGGAAAAAAGTCTTACTTGGAATTCTAGACATATAATCTAAGATGATGCACTTAAATTTAAAATGATAAAGGAAATAGGAGTATTCTAGAAAAAAAATGCTTCCAATTTGTTTCCCTGAAAGATCTAACAGCTCAGGAGGGGCATCTGGGTGGCTCAGTCGGTTGGGCATCCAACTCCGGCTCTGATCATGATCTCACAGCTCATGAGTTCAAGCCCCATGGCATCAGGCTCTGTGCTGACAGCCTGCTTCAAATTCTGTGTCTCCCTCTCTCTCTCTCTGACCCTCCCTCACCCACACTCTTGTTTGTCTGTCTCTCTCCCTCTCTCACTCCTCCTCTCTCAAAAAGAAATAAACATTAAAAAAAAAAAGATAGAAAGCTGTAACAGCTCAGGAATGCTGTGCTGCTAATAAGGCTTAAACTTTTTAGAAAAGTTAAAAAAAAGCTTGATAATTTTGTTTCCTTCTATTAGAAAACGTTAGATTTTACTCTAAAAAGTAAGCAGTTCAAAGACATTAACATTTTGGGGCGCCTGGGTGGCTTAGTCAGTTAAGCGTCCAACTTTCGCTTAGGTCATGATCTCACGGTTCGTGGGTTCGAGCCCCGCGTCGGGCTCTGAGCTGACTGCCAGCTCAGAGCCTGGAGACTATTTCAGAGTCTGTGTCTCCCTCTCTCTCTGACCCTCCCCTGCTCATGCTCGCGCTCTCTCTCTCTCCTAGAAATAAATAAAAATATTAAAAAAAAAAAAAAGACATTAACATTTTGAGTTTTTTCCACTTACGGAATTCAATTTGTTTTTGTTTAAAAAAAAACCTTTAGGTGCTAAATAAGTTATTTAAATGCATAAGTGTTTAAAGTAACTCACAGTGCTCAAAAGAGTATCTGACACATTTATAATGAAAAACTACTGCATTTAATTCCTGCCAGGTGCTGTATCCTATAAATCATAGACAGTATCATTTTTTTAATCCTGTACACACTTTGCATTTTAACTCTGAGATCAATGAATTCATGGTTAATTTTAGGTTTGGCTGACAACATACTTCAAAAGGAAATTTAAAAGAAATATGAAATTCGATTTAGCTCGATGATCTTTAAAATAAAGAAAAAGTTGCCTCTCTAGTACCCCAGGGGTAGAATTTACTTTCTTAGGCCTGATTTCAGAACTATATATTCATCAGCTTCTACTTTTCAGCTGTTCTTACAACTGAGAAGTTTCTTTGATGGCTTACCTCTTTAACAGTGAACATTTCACCTTGTGCACCAGCTGCCTGCAAAATCTTCAAAAGTGGCAGTTTGGGTCGTACCTGATAGAAACAAAATAAACCTGCTATTTACATTTCAATTAGATCGGTTTCTGAAACCCTAGGGAACAAGAGAACCTCCTTAAATATTTTCTTTTTTACAAACCCTGGTAGATACTTAACATCTAATAACATACAACCTTCCAATACATAAAATAACTGCAGATAATCAGACTGCTTCTTGTTACCTTCCTGAAAAATCACATTTTCAAGACAGGACATTCACACCTACTAGGATGGCCATAATAAAAAGAAAGAAGGGTAAAAATAAGTATTGGCAAGGATGTCGAAAACCTAGGACCACTGTGCGCTGCTGGTGGGAACATAAAGTGGTTCAGCTGCTGTGGAAAACAGTCTGGCAGTTCCTCAAAAAATTAAACACCAAATTACCATATGGCCCACCAGTTCCACTCCTAGATATGCACCAAGAACTGAAAGCAGGACTTAAACAAGTATTTGCACACCAGTGTTCACAGCATTATTCACAATAACCCAACACTGACAGGTGAACACATAAACAAGATGTGGTCTATACATATAAGGGATAGTGACTTTGACATCTCTTTACTGACTGTGGAGTCTGTCTTTAGCTACACAATTTTATCTTAGAACTTTTATGGTCAAATTTGTCTCTCTCTTTCTCTCAAAACCTCTCTGGTTTTATTTTATTGAAGGCCTCTGTCATCCTAAAGTTTCACAAGCATTTCCTAAATTTTCTTCTAATATTATCTCACTTTTTACATTTAAACCTTTATCCATCTGGAATTTGTTTTTGTACAAAGTTTGAGGTTGTCATTTGTTTCCTTCCAGAGACAGACAATTACATCACAACCATTTATTATATAAACCACATCTTCCCCCATCAAAGCCAAATTCTACCTTTATCATACGCTGAGGTACGTAATACTATATATCATGCAATGTTTATGAAAATACGGAACAAAATTATGTATTTTTGTATGTTAGAGGAAAAGATCTGAAACAAGACAAACCAACAGTGTTATCTTAGAGGGAAGGGACTTTGGGGGAAGAAGGGAAGAGACAGTCAAGGAGTCCCTACAGATGCATACTTTATAGATAAGTACATTATAAAACTGAATACTCTGTAAGAATACATTTGCAATATTTACAATTTAAAATTGATTTTTAAAGAAAACAAACCAGTTAAAATGAAGTGAAAGAAACAGAAAACAAACATAGAGCTTGGCCCCAAATTCTCCATTAGCCACCTGTACCCTAAAACACGATAGTTTTCAAAAGGTACCATATTTTGAACAATCTGTAACCTCTATATGTTTATTTAATCAATAATCAATTCAAATTTTGAACACAGATACCATTCACTAGTTTCCCTAATATGACATTTAAAAAAATAACCCTTTCTGCTCTACATAAAATCCTTCAGTCAGTAAAGTCACCTATATGCCCCAACTCAATGTTTTAAAAGTTTAAAGAAAACTAGAAATGGCTAAATATGATTTACCTGATTGGTCTGTTCAGCAGAGATCCTGCAAGCACTGTCAGAAGTTGAACACTGGGCAGAGGTGGAAAATGATGTCATTTTGGCAGTGAAGAAATTGCAGTCTGTTGATAAATCTAAAAGGAAAAAAAAAAAAAACATTAAGAAATCTCTTCTAAAGTAGAAAAATTTCTCGTTTAAGATTTACAAAATAGCAGCCAGCAGAAGGAAAAAAGACACATGTATCAGAACATCCTACACAAATGCAATATATCCATAATGAGGTTCTTGATACCCTCCTGATCACTTTCTAAATTCAGATACTGCAAACAACTGAAGAGCTTAATTAAGAGTAAGGACCATCTACGCTTCCCTTAGGTGAAGCCTGAAACAAACAGGTTTGGGCATGCTCCAACCCCCACAGTGATGATAATGAGTAACTGTTTTAGCTGAAAGTCAAATTTACAATCATCATCTCCCCAATGAATATCAGAGTTTCAGTAACTCCTCCTCTCTTTGGACAGTGCTCAAGAGCACCCCCTGGAAGACAACAGTTGTAGAGCTGGGGGAATTACCAAGATTAAGTAATAGATTTAAGACTCCAAGAGCACATCAAGAAAAACCTTTGCAACATGTTGAAACATGTCTTGGCGAGAAAACACTGGAGAGAGAGAGAGAGTCAAAATACTCAGTATCAGTTAAAGTGGCTTTTAACACGTGTCAAACCCAAGGAGCATAGCAACTAAGCCAAGGTGGGACATATATCATCGAGGAAAATGTAGCATGAATTGAGGAAATACAGAGTGAGGTTTAGTTAAAATTGTTACTTCCTACCATCTCTCTTTAAACAAAGAAAAAAAAAGCAGTAAGGGAAAATAAACTTGTTTATCTTCAGGTCTTTTTTTAGTAAAAAGGTAATAAACGATCAGTGACATTTATGAGTAACAAGCCACATCAGGGGGGCCTGGAAAAATGGACAAATAGTCTGGCTAAAACCAACAAGATTCCTCAATCTTCTGAGACACTTACTAACTGTAATAAAATATAAATTCCTCCCTCCCCCATCTGCTTCCCTTGCTACAGAATGGGAAGTCAGATAGGATAGAAGCATAATTTAACATTTTAAAGCAGCTAGCTTTTAATTAACATTTCAAACCTTATGCATAAAACACCAATCTTGGTCTTCCCCAAACCCACTAGCCTTCTCCATCTCAGCAAATGGCAACTCTGCTTCTAGTTGCTCAGACCAATGACCTTGAGGCCTTCCTTGATTCCTTTTTCTTTCACACTCCACACCCAGTTCATAAATAAATTCTAAAGGTGTATCTTCAAAATATACCCCAAATCTAACCATTTCTCACCACTTCCACGATCACTGCACTAATGCAAATGACCCACCTCTCCACTGCACTACGCTCCTGTTTTCTTGCTTCCACCTTTGCCCCACTAGCTCCCAATCTCCTTCTTTCGTGCTCACGGCAGTTTACCAGGGAAGCCTTCCATTTTTAAAACTGCAACTCCCAACCCCCAGTACTCCCTATCTCCTTCCCTGCCTCATTTTTCTTTACTGCCCTTGTCACTAAACATTTTTAAGTGCTTATCATGTAAAACATATAAGGAGCAAGGTTTTGTATTTACTTGTTCATTAATAAATCACTGGCGCCTAAACTGACAATTATATACACTGTAGAGCACCATGATGGATACAAATATCAGTAACAGTGTGGATGGGGGGCGTGGGGGCTGGCTGGCTCAGTCAGTGGAGCACCCAACTTTTGATCTTGGGATTTAAGTTTGAGCCTCATGTTGGGTCTAAACATAACTTAAAAATAAAATCTTAAAAGAAAAAATAACAGTGTGGATGGTTTCCAAAAATGATCTCCCAAGTGGCTCTGTGAAGTTAACCAAAAGAATACAGCAGAAGTGATAACGTGCCAACTCCAAGCATGGCAGCTTCATTCCTTGTGCCTCTGGAAGAGCCTAAAATCTGACTCCTCTACTGGAGACCACATGAAAGGGCCAAGTGTAGTAGATCAGTTGTCCAATTGAGCCCAAGCTTCCAGCCATTCCCTCCAAAGCACCACATATCATGAGACATTCCAGCACCAGCTGTCACCTGACTACAGCTGCAGACAAGTGAAGAACCACTCAACTCAGCCCACAGAATCATAGTAAATAAAACGTCTGTTTTAACTAAGTTGTTTAGATAATCAAAACAAACAGCAAAGACTCACAGACCTTACTCTTAGCAGACACATATATTAACCCATTTAATACTTAAATAAGCCTATGACATATGTAATATTATTGCCTTTGTTTTACATCTAAGGCAAGAGAAGCACAGAGATGTCTCTGCCCAAGATAACATAATTTAGTGAACTGCTAGAGTCAAGATTTCAACTCACAAGTTCTGAAGTCCCCACAGTAATTTTTTGCCTATTAGACCTCAATATACAGAATTTCCTTACGTGCATAGATGTTTATGTATTCTCTATTCTATTCCATTTATCAATCTTACCACCCTTCACATTCCCACTGATCAATCTTTCTACTGCTTATTTATTTTTAATGTTTTTTATTTATTTCTAGGAGAGAGAGAGAGACAGCGTGAGCAGGGGAGGGTCAGAGAGAGAGGGAGTCACAGACTGAAACAGGCTCCAGGCTCTGAGCTGGCAGTCAGTGCAGAGCCTGACGCGGGGCTCGAACCCACGTACCGCGAGATCATGACCTGAGCGAAAGTCGGACACTTAACCAACTAAGCCACCCAGGCGCCCCACTAATGCTTATTTAAAACTGTATTAACTTCTATCTTGAGTCTGACTATCCAGTTAATCAAGTTTTCTCCGTTTTTTATTTTTTTCCCCACCCCAACCCCTCCCCGTTCTTTTTTAGAAGTGACCAGATATTCTTGGCCTTCTACCTTTTTTTAACTTTTCAATGTTAATTCTAGTATACTTTACAGTGTTGTATTAGTTTTGGGTGTACAATACAGTGATTCAACAACTCTATACATTACTCAGTGCTCATTATGATAAGTGTACTCTTAATCTCCTTCACCTATTTCACCCATCCCCCACCTACCTCCCCTCTGGTAACCATCAGTTTTATAGTTTCTCTACAAGGGTCTGTTCCTTAGTTTGTCTTTTTCCCTACGCTTGTTTTGTTTCTTAAATTCCACTTTAGTGAAATCATATGGTATTTGACTCTCTCTGACTTATTTCGCTTAGCATTATACTCTCTAGCTCCATCCATGTTGTTGCAAAGGGCAAGATTTCCCTTCTTTATAACTGAATAATATTCCAATATATTGTGTGTATATATACCAATCTGCTTTATCCACTCCTGTCAGTGGACACCTGGGCTGCTTCCATAATTTGGCAATTGTAAATAATGCTGCAATAAACATAGGGGAGCATGTATCCTTTTGAATTGAACTAAATTTTTTTTTATTTTGGGGGTAAATAACCCAGTAGTGCAATTACTGGATCATAGGGTAATTCTATTTTTAACTTTTTCAGGAACCTCCATTCTCTATACCACAGTGGTTGCACCAGTTTGCACCCCTGACCCCATAACTCTTCCGTATTCACATGGAATCATGTACGTGTGATTAGTATCATCTCATCAAGTTTCATGAAAATACCTGTTGGGGTTCTGAACGAAATTACCTTTAATGTACAGATCAGATTGTTCTCTAATCATTAACATCACATATTTCTCTATTTATTAGTTATTTTCGTTTCTTTTAGTAAGATTTTATAATTTTCCCTTTAACACATGTGTTAGAATAATTTCATTTTTTTAAAATTCTTTTTAATGTTTTATTTATTTCTGAGAGAGACAGTGTGAGCAGGCGGTGGGTCAGAAAGAGGGAGACACAGAATCTGAAGCAGGCCCCAGGCTCTGAGCTGACTGTCAGCACAGAGCCCAACACGTGGCTCAAACCCACTGTGAGATCATGACCTGAGCTGAAGTCGGACGCTTAACCGACTGAGCCACCCAGACGCCCCTAGAATAATGTCTAAAGCAGATATTCTGATACTACCATGATGCCTTCTCTTTCATTATAATTTTTAGTAGTTTTTGCATACATAAATACAAATGACTTTCATTAATCTTTTATCCAGTCACTCAGATTAAATTTACATACTAAGTTTACATAATTCTTTTCTTTACATAATTATTTCAAATAATTTGTAGATGCTTCTGTTTTCTATGCAAATGGTTATATCTACAGATAATAAAATCTTATTTCCTCCTTTCTAATTGTTGTGCTCCTAATTTCTTCTGTCTTAATTTACTGCTTAGGACTGTTAACACAATGTTAAATACAGATTAATGATAATGGACATCTTTGTCTCTGATTTTAAAGAAAGTGCTTCTAATGTTTCCCTGTATCATGTTCATTGTTTTTTAACAGCTACTCTTTATCAGTTTAGAAGAGTTCCTTTCCTTCCTCATATCATGGAAAAGTGATTTATAAAATATTCTTTCTGTATCTATTGAAATGATCGTTAATTTTTTAAAATCTATTAATGTGGTGACTCTTGAATTTCATTTATAGACTCTCTAATATTAAATTCCTACAGGGTGCCTGGGTGTCTCAGTCGGTTTACTGCCTGACTTCAGCTCAGGTCATGATCTCATGTTTCATGAGTTCAAGCCCCACATCGGGCTATGCTCTGACAGCTCAGAACCTGAAGCCTGCTTCAGATTCTGTGTCTCCCTCTCTCTCTGACCCTCCCCTGCTTGCATTCAGTCTCTCACTCTAAAATAAACATTAAAGAGGTGCCTGGGTGGCTCAGTCGGTTGAATGTCTGACTTTGGCTCAGGTCATGATCTCACAGTTTGTGAGTTCAAGTCCCACATCGGGCTCTGCTGTCAGCGCAGAGCCTGCTTGGGATCCTCCGTACCCACACTGCGTCTCTCCCTCTGCCCCTCCCTTGCTTCCTCTCTCTCCCATTCTCTCTTGGAAATAAATGTTTAAAAAAATCAAATTAAATTAAAATTTTAAAAAATTAAAGACAAAATAAATCCTTACATAACTGAGATAAACTGCACTTGGTTTGGGAGTATTATTCTTTTTTTGTACACTGCTGGTATTGATTTGCTATTTTGTTTAGGTTGTAAAGTGTGTATGAGGGAGTAAAACGGGTCTGTAATTTTCCACTGTCATGTTTTTGTCTAGTCTGGATATCAGGGCTAGCAGGTCTACTAGAATAAATTGTTAAATAGTCCCTAGTTTTCTACTGTCAGGGAAAATATTCTATAAAATTGAGATGCTCTAGCCCTTGAAAGATTGGTAGAATTCAGTGTTTCTTTGTGGGAAGATTTTTAATCACTTTATTTTGAGAGAGCGCATGCACACCCAGGAGCTGGGGGGTGGAGTGTGAGAATCCTAAGCAGGCTCCGTGCTCAGCCCCAGAGCCCAATGAGGGACTCAATCTCACAACCCTGGGCTCATGACCTCAGCCAAAATCAAGAGCTTGATGCTCAATCGACTGAGCCACCCAGGCACTCCCCACTATTTTATTTTAATAAATATTAAAGTATTCAAGTTTGCAGGGCACCTGAGTGGCTCAGTCAGTTAAGTGGCCAACTTTGGCTCAGGTCATGATCTTGCAGTTCGTGAGTTCGAGCTCCGTGTCAGGCTCTGGGGTGACAGTTCGGAGCCTGGAGCTTGCTTCAGATTCCCTCTCTCTGCCCTCCCCTGTTCACATGGTCTATCTCTCAAAACAAATAAATGTAAAAAAAAATTTTTTTAATAAAGTATTCAAGCTTGTTATTTCTTCTTCCATGTGTGTACATTTTCAAAATTATTGGCATATAACTAATGGTATTCTTTTTATCTGTATATAAATGTATCTTCCTTTATATTCATGCCATTATATATTGTATTACCTCTTCTATTTTCAAAAAATTTATTGTTGGTCATTTCCTGATTTCTTAAGACATTTAGCTTACCCATTCTCTTTTTTTAATTTTTTTTTTAATGTTTTATTTATTTCTAGGATAGAGAGAGAGAGACAGCGTGAGCAGGGGAGGGTCAGAGAGAGAGGGAGTCACAGACTGAAACAGGCTCCAGGCTCTGAGCTGGCAGTCAGCACAGAGCCCGAGGCGGGGCCCGAACCCACGAACCGCGAGATCATGACCTAAGCGAAAGTCGGACGCTTAACCGACTAAGCCACCCAGGCGCCCCTTACCCATTCTCTTATCATTTGAATATTTAACGCTAAAATTCCTTCCCCCTCCCACTCTAGCACTATTTTTTAATTCAGCCCACAGATTCTACTAGATATTTTCATTATCACTCACCTGTATTTTTTAATTTTCGTAATTTTGTAAATCCATGAGCATTATAGCTATGCCTATGCATACTGCTTTTCCAAATTTATGTTTGTGTGATTAACTCCTAATTTAAAAAGCACTGTGGGGCGATATCATCCTCTCTGTAAAATCTATTCTTTGAAAATTTTTTTCTGTTTTATTGTTGACAGAGAGACAGAGCACGAGCAAGGGAGAGGGCAGAGAGAGGGAGACACAGAATCCGAAACAAGCTTCAGGCTCTGAGCTGTCAGAGCAGAGCCTGACACGAGGCTCAAACTCACAAACTGTGAGATCATAACCTACGCCGAAGTCGGGACACTCAACTGACTGAACCACTCAGGCACAGCAATTCTTTGAAAATTTTAAGGCTTTCACTTAGCCTAGTTGGTGATCAATTCTATAATATATGCTTGCAAAACTCAAGCCTGTTGACTTTTTACAATCTTACATATCTACTAATTTGTCAGCCTGACCTACAATTAAGAGAGATGTTGGGGCACTTGGGTGGCTCAGAGGAGGGGAGCTAATCCAATTTGTCAGTTTTTACCTTTAACTAATAAATTTAGTCCGTTCACTGTAATTACTATACATGGATCTGTTCCTACCACCTTGACTTAGCATTCGTTCGTTCTACTCTTCCCATGCTTCTTTTTAATATGTTACCTTTCTTAAAAGTTCTCTCCCCAGGTCCCTGCTAGTAAGATAAGAACTTCAGCATGTTATCATCTGGACGCAAAATTCTGGGAAAAATGTATTTTTCTTTTTTTTTTTCTTTTTGCCTTAGCCCTTACAATAAATATCAGGGAACCAGAATCACCTTTACTTCGTGTACCTCTTGTAACGTTTCCTAGTACTTCATCCAGAGCGGTGTCAGTATGAGCCTTTGTATGGCAAGGCTTCCAAGATCTCAGACCCCTGAGTGTATCTGTATCCTTCCCCTCCTATTGAAATGAATGTGGTTGGGTATAAGATCCTAAGTTTCTTTTTGAAAGTCTGCAAAAGCTTTTTTGTTTTCCTATATTTGGTAACACTGGTCCAAACTGGTTTCGATTCAATTTGTGTACCCTGTAATAATCTGTTCTTTCTCTCTGAGGCTTCTTCTGCTTTGTCACTTTTAAATTTTATTACAATGATCCTAGAAACAAATTTTTCCTGATCTCTCATCGTCAACATTCTAAGGAAATTTTCCTTAGAAAACTATTTTTCCCATTATTTCTTTAAGCATGTCCTCCTTTTCCTTTTTTGATTTTAAGTAGGCTCCAAGTGTGACATGGGGCTTGAACTCATGACTAGAGTCAAATGCTCAACCACTGAACCACCCAGGCACTCCCTCTTTCTCATTTTTATTTAAGATTCCTATTATTTAAGGGTGCCTGAATGGCTCAGTCAGTGGAGCGTGCAGCTCCTGATACCAGGGTTGTAAGAGTTCAAGCTCCACGTTGGGTGTATTACTTAAAAATAAAATCTTTAGGGGCACCTGGGTGGCTCAGTTGGTTAAGCATCTGACCTCGGCTCAGGTCATGATCTCACAGTCCGTAAGTTCCAGCCCTGTGTTGGGCTCTGTGTTAACAGCTCAGAGCCTGGAACCTGCTTCAGATTCTCCTGTCTCCCTCTCTCTGACCGTCCCCAGGTTCACGCACCCACTCTCTTTCTAATAAACATTAAAAAAGAGATTTAATAAATGTTAAATTTTTTAATTAAAAAAACTCTATTATTTAGATGTGAGTACCTCTATACCTATTTTCCTTACCTTTTAGTTTTTCTTTTATATTTTCTTGTCCTTTCCTTCTTTTGTTCTGGGAGATTTTCTCAATCCGGAGTTCTAATTCACTAATTGTATCCATTCTGTTATCTGAACCACTGCATTTTTCAACTCTACTATTTTCACTTGGTTCTCTTAGCCCCAGCTTATTTTTGTTTCAAGTTATGATCTTCCCTATTTCTTTTAGAATAATTATCACTCTAGCTTTGAACTCTTGGTCCATCTGTTCTATTATTTGTTTCAATGAAACTTAAACATTATTATTCTCTTGAAATACCTCTGCTTTTCAACTGTCTTTGTTCATTTTTCCCTAGAGGATAGCAGATACCCTGACAGGCAAAGAATATGGGGCAAGACCAGATTCCAGCCCACAGTAGCTGCAGTAAGCTGGAGTAAGGTAGAAAATAAGTACTGGGGCGCCTGGCTGGCTCAGTTGGTAGAGCATATAGTTCTTGATCTGGGAGTTAGAAATTTGAGACCCATGCTGGGTGTACAGATTACTTAAAAATAAAATCTTTAAAAGAAAAAGAACAACAACAACTAAAGGAGAAAGTCCCAAACACCAGAAAACCACAATCACTCTCCACCGGACACAATCACTACCCAGATCAAAGACAATCTCTGTTCCCGGAGGAGAAGCAGTATTAGTATATGATCCGGGAGACCGAAGTATTAAGAAGGTAAGGGCCAGAGAAGTGACTGTCTAGGTCGGCCGTCTCCTGTTTTTCATCAACTTCTTACAAGTATATGCTTCTGAAATGCCCTAATTCACTCTTGAGGAAAGGTGGACAGAGCTCTGAGTCACAAGCACAGGAAAAAGTAATTCCAAGGTAATGAGGCAGGGGACAAACTTAGAGCAGTATTTCAACAATTCCCTTCCCCCACGGTTTTACTCTCTTACAGCCATACCTGGCGGACTCTTGTCCCAGAGGAAACACTGTCCCACCTAGGCGCGCACACACACACATAACTTCAAAACAGCTCACATCACCCATTTATTTCTCACAGCACTTTCCTATTACAGTTCCTGTAGGGGATGATTTTGGGAGGGAGTCAGGAGTCATGCTCGTTCAGCATCTTGGTGGAAACAAGAATTAACCACTTGACAGGTCTGAAAAATTTAAACTACAATAAGGTTTTTTTACTTTGCTTTAACACCTAGTAAAAGGTATTGTGCCATTAAAAAGACACTGCTTTGGGATACCTGGGTGGCTCAGTCAATTAAGCGTCAAATGGCTCAGTCATCATATTAAGCATCAGACTTCGGCTCAGGTCATGATCTCACATCTGTGAGTTCAAGCCTTGTGTCAGGCTCTGCGCTGACAGCTCAGAGCCTGGAGCCTGCTTCAGATTGTGTGTCTCCCTCTCTGCCCCTCCCCTGCTCACTCGCACGCTCTCTCTCTCTCTCAAAAAATGAACATTAAAAAAATGTAAAAAGACACTGCTTTAAGGGCCATGGAAGTTAAGAGCAGGAAGTACTACTTTTGATTGCAAAGCAGAGGACTGAGAGGGAATGGAGACAGGAGTGAAAGGATTTTAAAATGGCAGAATAGTGGAAAGAATGGGAGAGAAAACAGGAGCAAAGGCACTGTTCAAGGACGTATGTGAGAAATTCAGAGTTGACTAGCTCTGAATCCAAAGCAAAATCTTGTCCCTTTCCCACTTGGAATCAATCTCTTTTTTTCTATTTTTATGTTTTTAATGCTTATTTATTTTTGAGAGAGAGCACAAGTGGAGGAGGAGCAGAGGAGAGGGGGTGAGACACAGAAGACTTAGCGGGCTCCAGGCTCTAAGCTGTCAGCACATAGCCCAACGTGGGGCTCCAACTCAAGAATGGCAAGATCATGACCTAGGCAGAAGTGGGGCATTCAACTGACTGAACCAGCCAGGCACCCCTAGGCATCTCTTGATTACAGCAGGGTTAGGTATTGTTGCCTGCTCCCCACAAGAGAAAAGTCAGCCTTAAAGAAGTCAAATAACTTGCCCAAGTCTAAAGCTTATCCTTTTCCACTCTGCTTCCAGTTAGTAGTGACATTCAGTTGCTCAAACCAGAAAGTTAGAAGTCACTTTGTCTCCCTCTTCCCCTGTTATCACATCATCAAACCTGATCAATTTTAACTTCTAAATCTTGCAAAAGCACCCCTTCTTTTCATCTCCATGTCCGTTTCCCCAAACCTGAAAGTGTTATTTTTCGCATGCATCACTGAAATATTTTTTTTAAATGTTTTATTTTCTTAAATTTTTTAATGTTTTATTTATTTCTGAGGGGGGGGGAGAGAGAGAGAGAGAGAGAGCGCGCGTGCGCACGAGTTAAAGTGCAGAGGAGGGTCAGAGAGACACAGAATCTGAAGCAGGATCCAGGCTCTGAGCTGTCAGCACAGAGCCTGACATGGGGCTCGAACCCATGAACTGTGAGATCCTGACCTGAGCCGAAGTCAGCCGCTTAACCGACTGAGCCACCCAGGCGCCCCTGAAATAGATCCTTAACTGGTCTCTCTAACCCCCTTCAAAGCAAACTCCACACTACAGCTAAAAGATTAAAAAAAAAAAAAAAAAATTAAACAAAAACCACTCCTACAGCGCCAGGCCCTACTCTGCAGTTTGCTACTGCTCTTAAGGGAAATACAGAAGCCGGCCGCAGTCTTGCCAGCCTTTCCTCTTGTGCCTCACGTTCCCCACACTCCCTGCAGCTCACCACACTGAGTTTTTAGTTTCTCATTTACTTCCTGCTTCAGGGGCTTTGCACATCTTGTTCCTTCATTTGCAGCACTGTGAGTTCTGCACAAGACTAATTCATCCTGGACCTTCTAGTCTCAGGTTAAATATCACCTCCTCAATAATCATTAATAGATGCTAAATCATTAAAGTAAAAAGGTAGGGGAGGGGGAACTTTAAAGCACATAGAGAAGGCTGAGAGCACTTGGCCACTGACAAAAATCTCTAAAAGACCATCATTCACAAACCATGTACTTCCTGATGTGAAGCAACAGGACTCGGAACCTCCTACCTACCACCTAT
This sequence comes from Proteles cristata cristata, assembly GCA_017311185.1. Taxonomy (NCBI): domain Eukaryota; kingdom Metazoa; phylum Chordata; class Mammalia; order Carnivora; family Hyaenidae; genus Proteles; species Proteles cristata. The sequence continues at coordinate 476,435 of JAESUZ010000532.1, read as the reverse complement.
GAAGTATTCCTGACAAAAAAAAAAAAAAAAAAAAAAAACTAAAGCTTCTAGATAGAACTACTAACTACCTGTTTGTGGGAAAACTGGAGGGTAAAGGAATAAATAATACCAAAAGCAAATAATTACCCAAACCCAGAACATAGGAAATTCTACAGGATCTCAGGCAGGGAGATACAGTTAAATGTGGAGACTGTTAAAGAGACTTAAAAATCAGGGGCGCCTGGGTGGCTTAGTCGGTTAAGCGTCCGACTTTCACTTAGGTCATGATCTCGCGGTTCGTGGGTTCGAGCCCCGCGTCGGGCTCTGCACTGACTGCCAGCCCAGAGCCTGGAGCCTGTTTCAGTCTGTGACTCCCTCTCTCTCTGACCCTCCCCTGCTCACGCTGTCTCTCTCTCTCTCCTAGAAGTAAATAAAACATTAATAAATAAATAAATAAATAAAAAGAGACTTAAAAAACATAAACCTAACACAGAATGTGGACCTTGTTCATTCAAGTCCTGTTTCAAACAAAACATCTGTAAAATGCCATATTTCCTTAAACAATCATGAAATTTTGAATTATGTACTACATTATTTAAGAAACTTAATTATAGTAAAAAGGGACCATTGGTATTTTTTTTCCAAATCTTGACCTAATAAGAAATACATCCTAACATATTGAAAGGTAAAACAACACATTTGTGATATGCTTTAAGATATCTCATTAAAGGAGGCACCTGGATGGCTCAGACAGTTAAGAATCCAACTTCTCATGCCCCATGTCAGGCTCTGTGCTAACAGCTTAGAGCCTGGATGGAACCTGCTTCAGATTCTGTGTCTCGCTCTCTTGCCTCTGCCCCGCTTGTGCTCTGCTTCTCCCTCTCTCTCGCAAAAATAAACAAACATTAAAAAAAAATTTTTTTTAATCTCATTAATGGGGCACCTGGGTGGCTCAGTCAGTTAAGCATCTGACTCTTGATTTTGGCTCAGGTGATGATCTCATAGTATGTGGGATGGAGCCTTGCAGAGGGCTGTGTGGAGCCTGCTTAGAATTCTCTCCTCTCTGTCCCTCCCTTATTCACTCTTGCTCCCCCTCAAGAACATTTAAAAAATATTTCCTTAAAATGTTGAGAACAGAAAAAATACTGAATTAGAAAAATAAGCTTTACTTTATTGAATGGGATATACCAAATGGAAAGAAATCACATTCTGTTTATCTCCTGCATCTTGAAAAAACTACTAATCTTAGGAAATACTCCAGTTACAAAAAAAGAATCTACATCACTAATTGGTACTGCTTTGGCTCTCTGGAAGTTTGTTTCTTTATAGCTAATGATGAGTATAAGAAGCTGAAAATAATCTGCCTACTTTTAAACGAGGGAAGAAAGTCTTTTTTGCAGTTTTCTTTTTTTGCTATCAAAAAAACTCTCCCTGGAACCAAGTGACAGCTGCCAGAAGAGAGGTGGTGGAAGGATGGGCAAAATGGGTTAAGCCGAGTGAGCAACACAGGCTCCCGGTTACAGATTGAGTAAGTCACAGGGATAAAAGGTACAACATAGGGAATATACTCAATGGTAGTATATTAGTATTGTATGGTGATACAATATGGTAGCTGCAATTGTAGTGAGCACAGCATAACATACAGAGTTGTCCAATCACTATGCTGTACACCTGAAAGTAACGCAACATTGTGTGTTAACTATACTTAAAGTTAAAAAAATAGTAAATTAAAAAAAAAAAACAAAAGGACTCTTCCTCCAGAGAGATGTGTTTATTGAAAAGGAAGTCAATCCCACCACTTTATTTCACAACACAGCAGAACTAGGAGTATCCCAGGGCAGGCCAAAATATCCCGGTTTTCCAGTGAATCTCAAAAGTGAAGGCCATGTGTATCCCACATGGGCCTACAGAGCTGACTCACGAGCTGACTCATTCCCATTTCCAGAAACTCACTCCCCTCACTGGGTATGTGTACATTAAGCTTACACGATCTGTCTTCAACTTACTCTCTCCATTCCACCTTGGTTTCCACTTCAAGTTTCCACATGCACCACTCAATACCTACCATGATGAATGATGAACTCAGTTTCTTGAATTTGTCAAGCCCCTTTACCACTCACCTTCCAGGTATTTTTAGTACTGAGTTTTTCAAACTACATGTTGTACCCCAGCTGATCTTAACCCCTCCCCTCCATTAATGAAACAGAGGCAGAATAGAAAATAAAAGTAAATAACAAAGGTTAGGTTTTGTTTTGTGGAACCTGCTTCTGTTATTGAAAAAAGCCAAAACACAGTTAAGCACCTTTGTCTCAGGCACTCTTTAAAGCACTTGTCTGCAATAGCTTATTGAATCCATACAGAAATCCTATTAGGTAGATATATTATTGTCCTCATTTCAGAAGAGGAAACTGAGGCAGAGGGGACAATAACTTGTTAAAAAGCATGGTCTTAGAGTCCAAGAATTCTAGTTGCAGAGGCAGAGCTTAACCATTCATTACCCCTATGTGTGTACTGGTTCACGACATAAAACTTTTTTTTTCCCCCCTGGGCATCGTTGTCAGCCAAGTTGGAAATCCACTGCCTTGGCACTTGTCCTTTCTCCTCTTCTGTAATCTTATTTTCTAGTCTTGAAAATTCCTATTCTTCTACCTAGGTCAAAAATCACTTTCTTGGTCAAGGCCTTCTGATTCTCCAAGAGAAGCAGGCGACACCAGAGCAGCTCTATTACCACTTACCACCTTACATTTAGGTTTTCATTTGTGTCTGCTACTGGACTGAAGCCACAGAGAACAGGAACAGTCGTACTCATTTCTCAATGATGAAAGGCTGGTTTTTACCCTACATGTAATCCAGGAGACTCCTACACCTCATCTTCAAATGTCTACCTTTGAAGACAACTGTGATCTTGAGACTAAATTAAAAACTTCTCAGAAGTTGGCAGAAAGAATCCTTCTTACTTCTTTAAAGCCATAAGGGCCTCTACTAAATACTATTGCCTGATCCTCTATCAACTACATACTTGAGGACAATAAGAACAACTTAAAAAAAAAAAAACTACTGTGCTTAGTTGTTACAAAGTCAGCTAAGCACCTAGGAAGGTCAAGTGTTAGCCAAGAGTATACTCCTGCATAGTTTGCAAAACAACTGCCAGCAACAACCTAAAAATCCACATGGACATGGCTCACGACATTTGTTGTACAACTCTATAATGCAATACTACGCAAATATTTAAAAGAAGGTCTTACATGTATATTTGATGTAAGCTGTCCCTGCTATCATCTTAGAAACTAAGGCGCATACACAGTACATTCAAAATGATCCCCCTGTTGTTTAAAAATGTGAGTCCTGTAGGAAAAAATCAGGAAGGATGTTAACATCAAGGAGGTAACAGTCGCCAGCCTGAGGAGAGAACCCGTCAGGGCTGCTGAACAGTTAAACTGTACACACTTCTGTTACTGTGTGCATTTTTTTAAAACTTCAGGCACACATTTATTTTGTTTTTTATGAACAACAAAAATGTGTGATCCTACCTAGTGTTGTAAAACAAAGTACTATGAAATAAACACTTTTCAATTCAATTACCTTTTCGTGTCAAGAAGGGAGGAAGCAGCAGACAAAATCTAAATCAAGACGCAGTAATACTTAACACCAAAGGTACCAAGGAGGTGTGACAGCTACTTGTTCAGCGTGGAGGGGCTTCCTCACCAACACACAGCTTTCCTGATGACGGGGAAGAGCAAGAGCATCTTCTCCGGCTGTCGCTTTAAAAGCAGTGGTTTTCAAACCTCACGGTGTACAAAAATCAGTTGGGAGATGCGCCGATTCAAATATATATCCCGGAACCCCATCTCCGGATGTTCTGCTTGGGCGGGTCTGGGTGGGGCCGCCAAACGAGCCTTCTTCAAACAAGCACTCAAGTGCATCCGACGCAGATGGTGCGCAGCCCTTGAAAGTTACTACCTTACATTCCTGAGACACATCAGTGTCACTCTTCCCGCCTCCCTCGGTGCTCACCTCTTTCCTCCAAAGGGCCTCAGTATCTCCCCAGTTTTGCGTCCAGTTAAACATCGTCGACCGATTATTTCGATTTCAGACTCGTAAACCGGTCGGCCGGATTGCAGCCAGCACGTCACTCCCCCTCCATTTTTACCTTTCGCGGGTACCCAGCGCACAGCCCTTCCCCCGCCAGCCCGTCTTCCGCCCGCGCCGCCACCCACGCCTCAAGCTCCACCCGCCCGCTGCCCCGGCTCCGAGGCCCGCCGAACTGGCCGCACCGCCGCCCGCCCCCCGCCTTCCGACCCCAGCCGCCCGGGACCCGGCCGCCGAAACCCAAGAGCCACACCTTACGGCCGCTCCATAAGTCGCTCCCCCGCCGAGCGCGGGTGGGGGAGGGGGCGTCAGTCACAAGCCCTAAGGCCTCAGCAGCATTTTGAAACGGCGAGTAGTGAGGGCGCAACTTCCGGCCTCCTGAACCCGTCTCACACCAGGGCTTCCGGTGAGGCCTCCGAAACCATAGAGGCTCCGCCGGAGAGCTAGAGAAGTAGAAAGACGGCCTTCTCCCTACCATAGAGTAGAGCCCAGTCCGGGGAGAGAGTCGCAGGGCTTGGACGACTGAGTTGTGACGTTTCAAGAGAAAACGTTTGAGGAACTCGCAGAGTCTGATGGTGTTTACAGATGTGCCCTATGACATCAAAATCCGAGGTTGGCAGAAACGTAATAGCATTGTCAGAGGCAGCCTTCCCATCTTCCAAAAAAACATCACTCCCTCTGTTTCTCAAAGTTAACGTATTCATTCTTATACCCCAGAGGTGATGGCTTGGAGACGGCAAACAGCATGTTAGTGTTGTCGCTTATTTGGGGAAATTGAACTAGAATATACACGAATAACTAGAAGGTACGTGATAAATGCTGAAAGAGGTGCAAAGAACAAAGTGGAGCTTCCTTGGATCAGACAACTAGGTCACCGAGTCTAATGTCCTGCAACAAACCTCTCAGGTTGGCTGACTTCCAACTCCGCAGGTGCCAAATGGTGGTATCTCTCCCAAATACCACATCTCATTGATTTCAAGATGATTCTAAATGTTAGAGGATTTTCTGGGCTGAAGTATCTTACTGTGCCATTTCCTTTGGTTTCATGTCTACACACTTGGAAGAAAAGTAAGGCGTCATTCTTGACGATATGAATACTATTCAGTCATTTAAAGACAGTTGCCATGTCTCATCTCTAACCCTGTGCCTTGTTTTTCCGCAAGCTAAACATCCCTTCACAGCTTCAACTATTTCTTCCTTGACATGGCTTCAAGCCACCCTAGTCACCATCTTCTGAACAAGTACCTGTTTGTCCTGTTTAATGTGTGGCTCCCAGAACTGGGTACACACCCATGCCAAATAAAATGAGGCAATGACCTCTCCTCCCCTTAATTTGCACATTGCACTTACTCTATTTCTGGCATAACCTTCCGCATAGCTGGGGATCCAGATTTCTGCAAATGAGCGGAAAAAGTAATTCCTTTTTCACATTTCCTCTGAAAGAGCTTGAGGTCAGCAACCACCTCTCTTAAAGATAAGAGGGGAGGGGCTTTTTTAGAAGAACTACTCTCAGCTGTTTCCCCCTCTCTTTTTGTGCAATTAATTTTAGTGCTGGTTTTTTTTTTGGGTTTTTTTTTTTAGTTCCCAAACAGGAATTTGTTTTGTATCTTTTAAATAGCATCTGGTTAGTTTAGGTCTCTTCCTACTGTCTCCTGGACTCTTGGAATTAGGACCCTGTCATGTAACTGTTTAAGATAAACATTTGTTGAACATCTGCTGTGTGCCACACACCAACCTAGAAGATTCCAAAACAAGTAACAGCTGGAATCTGTCTAGTGGAGTAGTCCGACAGTCCAGGTAATGAGAATGTGGTAAGTGCAATGCTTGATGAGCTGTGCTTTACCATGCCTGGAAGGGTGAGAGGGATTAGCTCTTTAATTTTGCGTTTTGCAAAAATTTTGGTTAACATATTTAACTTGTCTTCATTGAAAGTCTTGATAAATATGCTGACTAGGACATGGTTAAGAATAGAGCTTTTCGGGGCACCTGGGTGGCTCAGTCGGTTAAGCACCTGACTTCAGCTCAGGTCATGATCTCGCCTTTCATGGGTTTGAGCCCTGCATTGGGCTCTGTGCTGACAGCTCGGAGCCTGCTTCGGATTCTGTCTCTCTCTCTCTCTCTCTGCCTTTCCCCTGCTCATGCTCTGTTTCTCAAAAAATGGATAAGCATTAAAAAAAAAAAAAAGAATAGAGCTTTTCCCATCATGGTTGATGCTAATTCGTGATTAATCATTCATCCTTGAATGTTGTTCTTAAGCCACAAATGATTCTACCTACTAGTGGTCAATATGTGGACACATTTCCTATCCTTTCCCAAGGATTTCATAAAACTTCATCAAATGACTTGCTGTAATGGAAATAAGCCATAACTATAGCATTTCTTCTGCTCGTCAAAGACACTTAAAAAGAAAATGAAATTAGCCTAAGCTCATAACTCAGTGATCCCCACTTCCTTCTCTAAGAACTATACTCAAAGACTGTTTATTTAATAAAGAGACAGGAAACCTGGGTTTAGTCTAGCTATTTCTAGAAACCAGAAAGTTACACAGTTCTACAGTTTCCCGGTCTGTAAATAAAATGGCTAAATGAGATGATTTTTCTAGAGCCCCTGATAGTTCTAAAGGAATTGGAAGTCAGTGTTATTGATCTATAGCATTTCTTTAAAATTTATAGTGAACTACTTCACACATAAAAAAGGGATAAAGAAGGGGTGCCTGGGTGGTTCAGTCGGTTAAGCATCTGACTTCGACTCAGGTCATGATCTCACAGTTCGTGGGTTCGAGCCCTGTGTTGGGCTCTGTGCTGACAGCTAGCTCGGAGCCTGGAGCCTGTTTCAGATTCTGTATCTCCCTCTCTCTCTGACCCTCCCCTGCTCATGCTGTCTCTCTCTCTCAGAAATAAATAAAACATTTAAAAAAATTTTTAAGTTCAAAAAAGGGATAAAGAAGAATCTAATCTTTTCCCCATCACTTTTCCTTTTTTTTTAATGTTTACTCATTTTTGAGAGACAGAGTGTGAGCAGAAGAGGGGCAGAGAGAAAGGGAGACACAGAATCAGAAGCAGGCTCCAGGCTCTGTGCTGTCATGACCTGAGCCAAAGTTGAACGCTCAACCAACCAAGCCACCTAGGCTCCCCTCACCACTCTTCCAAAAGAACAAAACTTTACCTATAACAAAAAAGTTCTCTATAGTCCCATCTCCTTCCTTCAACTCCACAGGGAACCACTATTCTGAATTTGGTATTCACCCCTGCCATGCACTTCTTTAGACTTTAAGGATTTATATATGTATATATATTCCCTCAGAATTTTATGCTTTTAAATTCTTTATAAATGTCATCAAACTGTATGTATTCTGTTGGAACTTGCATTTTTCCCCCTCATCATCGTGAAGCTCCACAATGTTAAATCACGTATGGTTGGTTAATGAATTTTCAAAATTGTGGAGTAATGCTGTGTAGTAATATATTGAGTTGTGGAATTAATTGTTATATAGCAATATACTAAGTGTGCTTTTCTAGAGCTGCCTTCACAAAATACCATAGACAAGATGGCTTAAACAATAGAAATTTGTTTTCTCACAGTTCTGGGTGCTAGAAGTACAAGATCAAGTTGTTGGCCAATTTGGTTTCTTCTGATTTGATTCTTCTCCTTGGTTTGCACATGGCTGCCTTCTTGCTTCGTCCTTACTGCTTGATCTGTGAGTTGTCTGTGCCCTAATCTCTTCTTATTAGGACACCGGCCATAATGCATTAGGACCCACCCCGTGACCTCAAATTACCTTAACCACCTCCATAAAAGGCCTGGCTCCAAATAGAGTCACATTCTGAGGTGCTCAGTGGGTAGGACTTCAACATATTAATGGGGGGGTGCATAATTCAGCCCGTAGTGGTAATGATCGCACCACAGTTTTTTATTCATCCCCTCCTTTGATAAATACTAAGGTGTTTCCCATCGTTTGCTGTTACAAACAGTGCAGCCATCGACATTCTTGCACTTGTGCACTCCAGGGAGTAGAATTATTGGGTCACAAACACATTGTCAACACTATCAGATCATAACACAGTGCTCTCAAAAGTGGTTGTAGAGATATATACTTCCTCACGAGTGTGTGTAAGTCTGTTGTTCCATATCTTTGCCAATCCTTGGTATTGTCGGACTTAAAAATCAGCCTGGTAGACATGAGAGTTTCTCATGGTGGTCTGATTTATATTTCCACGATTATTAGTAAGGTCGACCATTTTTTCGTATTTATTGACCATGGTTTCTCACCTATGAATTACCTGTTCATATCTTTTGTCCATTTTTCTATTGGTTAGTCTTTTCCTTGCTAATTTGTAGGAGTTCTCTATATAATCTGGACATTAATCCTTCTTGATTATATGTATTACCAATCTTCAAATCTATACCTTGTTTTCACTTTTTCGATGTTGTCTTTTTGAGGAACAGAAGTATTTTTCAGAAGTTCTTTTTTTTAAATATTTTTTTTATTTATTTCTAGGAGAGAGAGACAGCGTGAGCAGGGGAGGGTCAGAGAGAGAGGGAGATACAGACTCTGAAATAGGCTCCAGGCTCTGAGCTGGCAGTCAGCACAGAGCCCGACGCGGGGCTCGAACCCACGAACCGCGAGATCATGACCTAAGTGAAAGTCGGACGCTTAACCAACTAAGCCACCCAGGCGCCCCTCAGAAGTTCTTTTAATGAAGTCAGATTTATTAATTATTTTCCTTATGTTTCACGTCCTTTTTTTAAAAGAGATTCTTCCCTATTTGGGGGTCATAAAAATACTCTCATATATTTTCTCCTAAAAGTCCTAAAGATGTCCTTTTCACAGCTAGGCCGTTAACTCATTTGCAGTTGATTTTTTTGCATGTTGTAACATGAAGGTCCAACTTTACTTTTTCAATTTGAAGAATAAATACATGTCTCTGTTACTGAATCTATAAATTGAATATGAGTCTAAGATCTCTTGAATTAATCTTGTTTTCCTATTTAACACAATCATTGAAGATTGTGAAAGAGGTTTCATTTGACTGGGGCCTTAAAAAATGAATAGGACTTTGGAGGGCGCCTGGGTGGCTCAGCTGGTTAAGCATCCGACTTTGGCTTAGGTCATGATCTCACAGTTCGTGGGGTTGAGCCCCACATCAGGCTCTGCGCTGACAGCTCTGAGCCTGGAGTTGGCTTCCGATTCTGTGTCTCCCTCTCTCTGTGTCCCTCTGTCTCTTGTGCTCTCTCTCTCTACCGATCTCTCTCAAAAATAAATATACATTGAAAAAAATTTTTAAATGAATAGGATTTCAAGATGCATAAACGGGAGAAGTCATTTGAAGAAACATGGCACAAATAATGAGGAGAGAAAGAGATGAGGAATTAGAAGATATGATCTTAAAATTGAAAAAAATCTACTTTGGTCAAAGTGTTGGTTACTGAGTAAAAGATTGGCTTGGTATTGAATCAACTGTCTAATTTAATATTCACCAGCTACCTGTGGCTTGAAATTTGGCTAGTCCAAATTGAGATGTTCTATAAGTATAAAATACACATCATATTCAAAGACTTAGTAATGAAAAATACTATAAAGTATCTCATTAATAATGTTTTATATTTTTTCGCAGTTTATGGGTTCGAGCCCCGCATCAGGCTGTGTGCTGACTGCCAGCTCAGAGCCTGGAGCCTGTTTCAGTCTGTGACTCCCTCTCTCTCTGGCCCTCCCCTGCTTGCGCTCTCTCTCTCTCTCTCTCTCTCTCTGTCTCCTAGAAATAAAACATTAAAAAAATGTTTTATATTTTTAAATTTTTAATTACTTATTTTAATGTTAAGTTTTGAGAGAGAGAGAGAGAGACAGAACATGAGCAGGGAAGGGGCAGAGAAAGAGGGAGACACAGAATCTGAAGCAGGCTCCAGATTCTGAGCCTGACACAGGGCATGAACCAACAGATCATGACCTAAGCCAAAGTTGGATGTTTAACTGACCGAACCATCTAGATGCCCCAATAATGCTTTATATCGATTACATATCAAAGTGATAATATTTTAGAATATTGGGTTGAATAATAAATGTTATTAAAATTAATTTCATCTGTTTCTTTTTACTTTTTTCTAATGTGGCTACCGGAAAATTTTAAATAACAATTTTGGTTTGCATCATATTGATAGCAAAGTAGACCAGGGCCAGATTGTGGAGGATTTTGAATGGTGCTGTAAAATGTTCCATGTATTACTCAGTAAAGTAGTAGGGGAGAGCCAACGGGTTTTGAGCAAAGAAAAGGCAGTCTAATATTCCTAACTTGATAACTAAGCACCCCGTCTGCACAGAGCCAATTTTAGAAACCATTGTACCATTAGCTCTGGGCAGATGATTAATTCTGGTGATGTGATTCTTACAGAAAATATTTGAATATTGATTTTATTGTAGCACAAATGAAACAAATCTAATGTGTGCTCCTTTGAGTGGGAAACTGGAACATAACTGAGCCAAACTTTTTTTAAAAAATATTTTTATTGAATTTATTTGTTTATTTTGAGAGTGTGAGTAGGGGAGGGGCAGAGAGAGGGAGAGAGAGAGTATCCCAAGCAGGTTCAGCACTGTCAACACAGAGCCCAACGTGGGGCTCAAACCCATAAGCCTCGAGATCATGACATGAGGCAAAGTCAAGAGCCAGATGCTCAACTGACTGAGCCACCCAGGTGCCCTGAGCCAAACTTTCAAAAGCTCCCCCATTGCCTAGGGGATAAAGTGATTCTGTTTGTCTGGAATTAACACAATATTGTCAGCTTTCAAAATTCTTCATATCTTCCTCAAATCCATTCAAATATGTTAAGCCTGATGACAGCACAGTGTCATCACTGTGACAGTGAGCAACAGCACAGTCACTATAGTTAATAATGCTGTAATGCATATTTGAAAGTTGCTGAGAGTAGATCTTCCAGGCTTTCACCATAATTTAAAAAACGTGTTACTGTGTCGTGACACATGTTAACTAGACTCACTGTGGTGACGGTTTGCAATATATACAAATACGGACTCGTTATGTTGTAGACTGGAAGCTAATGTTATATGTCGATTAGATCTTGATTAAAAAAATGATTGTTGAAAATAAGTTAAGTCCTTGTTGAAGTGTAGACACTGTTGAACGCTAGAGCAGAATCTGTAGTCTGTTCCTGTTACGTCTTTGCCGTTAAGTCCTTATATGATGTCATGATTGCTTTTTACTTGTCAGACACTGTTCCAAACAATTTGTATAAGCTACTTTAAAAATTCTCACAATTATCCTATTGTCCTGAGACACAGAGAAGTAGTTTACTCAAGATCACCACAGTGGAAGTAAGGTTTCAAACAGGTGCACCTCGATTCAGAACCCAGACTTTATGTAGAAACATATTTATGCTTTCAGGTTTTTAATGTACGTATATACACCTTTTTAAAAAATTGGTTTGAAATATTTCCTAACTTAACACTATTTTGCATTTTCCCACAAGTTGTATTCTTCTATAACATGGTTATTAATAGCTACATAATAGTTCATGTATCAAGACTGTACCACAATTTATATAGCCATTTCTGTCATTTGCAATATTTTCCAATTAAAATACCATGACGATCTCTCCTGTAATCAAGTCTTTTTATATATCCCTGATTATTTCTTTAGGACGAAGGTGGGGTGGGGGTAAAATTGCTGGGCCTGAACAATCACTCTTGAAGCGTTGGAATTAGGCAGATGGAATATTCTTTAATGTCTCACCCTAAGCCCTTTGGTGGGTAATTCTTAAAGCCAGCCCTATAGCAGAAGGCAGTGCTCAGATTGCTTATGCTGCTAGGAGCCTTCAATGCTATGATCAATAAGATCTCTCTGCAGGCACGTTCAGCTTTCCTCTCTGGCTCTCAGGGTCACTGCTGGTGACATTCTCCAGGGTTTGCGTCATTTGAAATTACTTGGACATCTTCAAGGGACTTACAGGACAATCACACTATCCCTCTGCAGGGTCCTTTCTCCCACTTTATACTATGAAGTTCAACCCAATAGCTTCCAGCAGCATATCTATACTCTTCTCTGAGACTGTTTTTTTTTTTCTTCTGTTGTCGGGTCAGTTTTAGAACTGATATCTACCTTATTGTCAATAATAAAATAGACCTGATGCCACTACAACGCTTCAAAAGTGATATACCTCGCCGTTCTCTTAATTCTGGACGTACTGGAGAGATTACAAATCAAAGAAACCTACGTAATAATGGTTAACAGGCACATAAAAACCTCAATTCTGAAGTAGCTGCTACAGCTGTGACAAGTACATGATTTAGGTCTTCCGTTTCTCTGTTGTATGAATCCTGAGCTTTCTGGGGTTTAAAACAATTCCAGAAAATGTAGGTGGGAGGACTCGATTACGCAAGGTTCTTTATTCTTATGTAAGGCATTGTAGTAAGAGCACTTTCTTGTGAGAGCCCGGATAGCTCAGTCGGTAGAGCATCAGACTTTTAATCTGAGGGTCCAGGGTTCAAGTCCCTGTTCGGGCGCTTAGCTTTAACTTCCGCCATAATTTTTTCCCCCCTCAATCTTTAACAATCTGAACAACGCAAATTCTGTCTCACTGGGAAACCACATAAAAACCTCCATATCCCCCAACAAATTGAGTGATTTTGCGTAGTTGGATTTTTCTTCCCTGAGAACATATTTACGTTGCATATTCTAAAAGCAATGAAAAAACGAACTCAATTTGAGATAGAGCTTTGCATCAGTACTAGGATTTTTCATGTAAGTAAGGGGGCAAAAGCCACAGACGCCCGAACAGGGACTTGAACCCTGGACCCTCAGATTAAAAGTCTGATGCTCTACCGACTGAGCTATCCGGGCACTCTTGGGAAGTCCTGCTTTTCTGTTTACTTGATATAATTCTAACAAGTTACTTCTCTGGTAGACCATATTGAAAGATTTTTTTTTTTAGCAAGATAAAGAAAAATAAGCATTCATTTTTCTATTTCTCCATTTACTTAAGACATGTGTTCTTCAAGTTCTTTCGTATTTCATATTTAATCAATTGCCAATATCTGCTGAACTCTGAAATGAAATGGTAGCAACTTAGAGGAAAAGGCAACCAACATTAAACTTTTAGATATAGCGTTGTAACCTCTCTTTGTTACAGTTCTTCTGTCTCCCATCTATCACTTCACCGATAGGACCTCTTAATTTCAGTTATTCTACAGAACCAGATGACAGTACCTTTCCCTTTAATGAAAAATACATTTCCATTCAGTAGATGACATAGCTGTTAGATAAGCATTCCTCAGCACAAAAGAAGGAAAGAAACATTTGATTTACGAATAGAGGAGCTGATATAAGAAGATAGAAGTGACAGTGGAAAGGCGGGTCCAAATTTAGAAGAGAGAAGAGGAGCTTAGACTTTTAATTTCAGTTTTGATTGAATTTTTGCCTTTCCCTGCCTTCTAGGCAAGTTGCCATTTCCAAGTCAGATTCACAAAATGAGCACTTCTAAAGCCGTATCCGTGTGCACTGGTGGAAACAACGTGGAGTATTCGGAATATAAATCTCCAGATCAGCCTGGTTTGTCCCCAAATCAGTTTCATCAGCCCTGACGCACAGGGTGGGGAGTACAGGATTATGAAATTTTGAAGACTGATAAGGGAATTCATTTTTGTTTCTGGGAATTTGAGGCTTCTGAACACAATGAACAACAAAGCAGCTCAACCTCAGTTGGAGGAATTTCTTTCCCACAATTGTCTGATTCTTTTAGAACAAAGACCAACAAACTGCGTGATCCTGAGCAGTCCGGGGTTTCCACATCTATAAAACGAGGGAAATTGATCAGACGACCTGTAAGATACCATCTAAATCTGAAGTTTTACCACACTATTACTTTTCCCACAGTGAATAAGATTAGGAGGAACGGACTCAAAATGCAACAGGAAGAAATGATTTAACTGAATAATTATTGATTATCTAATATGGCTTAGGCCCTATGCTAGCTCTGGAGTCGAAGGTCTGTAGGACACAGATCCTGCTCACAGCCAGGGAAAGAAGGCAGACACTTAAGAAAACCACTTTAACAAAGTAATAAATGCAGCAATAAGAATTCAAGTACAGAGTGGCGGGCAAGGAGCACGGGCAGAAAGGCCGTGGTTATAAAACAACGATGGGGCCCTTGTGTTTTCGACAAGAAAAACACATGGTGAGCGTTGAATGTCAACAAATAACTGTCAGAGGTGCGCAGAGTAAATTGTAATGAGCCAGCAGACCTTTGTCATTTATTCACTCAGACATTTCTTGAGCATCCACTGTGTTAAATAAGGAGAACTTCTTGCTGTTCTCTTTTTTTTTTTTTTTCTCATTTTTTTAAGGAAGGGAAATGGTGTCTTTCCAGGCTCCCTAAAAAGGAAAGAATAGAGGGGCTTTGAAGGTTTTGTTTTTCCTTGCCCAGTGGCTTTGTTACATGGTATTCCGTGGTAGTCCTGAGAAAACATGACAGAGATTTCATCGCCCTCTCCTTTCCTTCAGGATAAGAAACCAGCTGTTTGAAGTTCAATAGACAGGTTAGGATTGACCCATCAAGAGGCATGTTGAGTACCTACAATTTCCATAGCAGTAAACTAGGCACAGTGGGAAGGAAAGCAGTGAACCTGGAAGGAAGGTGGAGAGTGTAAACTGGGTGTGAAGAATGGTGAATAGCTTAGTGTGGCTGGAATGGAGAGAGGTAGAGACCGGAGGTGCCAGGTTGGAGACAGCTGACCAAATTTATTTCGAGCCGAGGAGAAAAATTGTATCATAGAGGCAATGGAAAAGTTTGAAAGTCGAATCAAAAGCTTGGCTTGTTAACATTGCAGTGTCCCACCTGAGGTAACGTGAACTGAATCCACTTTTTCCCACGTTGCATTACAAACAAGAGTGCCATCTCTTCCTAGGGCATGTCTCCATTTCTCACGTCACACAAACTGTCGAACTTAATTCTCCCACTAGAGGGCAGTCTAGTCTCACAGATTCTATATTGCCTCCCCGCATTTCTTAAACATAATTTCCCCCACTATTTTATCTTTTTCTAATTAAGTTTTTCTTATAATTGAGTATACTTAACCTAAAGTGTTATATTTAGTTTCTGGTTTTCCCCCACTAATTTTTATTTTTTTTAATTTTTTTTATATTTTTATTTATTTCTAGGATAGAGAGAGACAGCATGAGCAGGGGAGGGTCAGAGAGGGAGTCACAGACTGAAACAGGCTCCAGGCTCTGGGCTGGCAGTCAGCACAGAGCCCGACGCGGGGCTCGAACCCACGAACTGCGAGATCATGACCTAAGCGAAAGTCGGACGCTTAACCGACTAAGCCACCCAGGCGCCCCTCCCCCACTAATTTTAAAAAGGATACTTTTTCCCCACAGCCTCCTGTGACCCCCATTCACCAGACTCACCTGGCTGAAAATCACCATCAGCTCTGTATCAGAGCTAGGGAAAGTTGTGGAGCAAGAAAAGTCTCTGCAGTTCCATCTCCTTCTTGCCTTCTCAGTGACACCATCTGTTACCTGGACCCTGACATAATCTTCTTCCTACAGCTGGCAAACCTTGGCTTACACCTTGAGAGGAAATTATTTTCACAGGGACTTGGGGGTACCTACATGGAAGGCAAGGTCTTGTCTTCCTCTTCCTGAGAGTCCCACAGTGGTTCATGGCAAGGAAAGCACGGGGATTGTTGGGAGCTAAACACAATTGTATTGAAGAGCCAGAAAGCACATCTCTAATGTTGAAGAAAAAAAAATGTAATGTTTATACATTTATGGGGGGAGGAGAGGAGCAGAGAGGGAGAGAGAGGGTGAGAGAGAGAACCCCAAGCAGGCCCCATGCCATTGTGAGATCACGACTGAGCTGAAATCAAGAGTCAGATGCACTTTTTTTAAATTTTTTTTAATGCTTTATTTATTTTTGAGAGAGAGAGAGAGAGACAGCGTGAGCAGGAGAGGGTCAGAGAAAGAGGAAGACACAGAATCCGAAACAGGCTCCAGGCTCTGAGCCAGCTGTCAGCACAGAGCCTGACATGGGGCTTGAACCCATGAACTGTGAGATCATGACCTGAGTCAAAGTCGGATGCTTAACCAACTGAGCCACACAGGTGCCCCTGTAATGGTGGGATTTTAGGCCAGCAGGAAAGGTTTAATTTTAAGAGGCTTTCCCAAGGTATTCCAAACCAATGCCAAGGTGTAGCTGCCTATGCAAAGACCCCATCTTCCATCATCACTGTACAGCATCTTTGGAGTTAAGATCATTACAAGGTACCAGGGAGATGCATGATACAGAGAAGTTGTTTGGAGAAGTCTCCTCTGGCGTTTTGGTCCTAGTAACTCCAAACTGAAAGAAGCCTGGGTTTCCGGTGAGCCCTCCCACCGCGCTCCTCTCTGAGAATACAGGCAGGCTGGAAGCCCAACAGTCTTGGACAGCATCAAGAGCTCAGACACTGGGATACATACTCTCCCCGAACAAGGCAGCCCCCAAATATTCTGGGTCATGGAAAAGGTGTAAGAGGGAAGCGGGACTGATTTGGGGGCCGGTAGTACTCAAAGGGATTGAAATCAGTCTGATCACCAAATATTCACAGAGCTTCCCTGTCCCATCTCCAGTATCCATTCACCTTACAAAAATATTTGGATCTTTTTGAAGAAAGTCTACTGAAGGATTTTTAAATGAAAATGGTACAGACATTGCCCTTTGCAAGTTTAAGCTCAAGCTTGTTTTACGGATAAGCCCTGGCCCAGAGCCGAGCCCTGGGAGAACACAGCACACATTTACTCACATTCTCCTCTTGTTCCTTTCAACCACCTGCTCCCTGACTAGTAACCAGGGCTTCATTCATTCACCCATTCACCAAGTATATACTGAACACCAGCTTTGGATCGAGCAATGAATCCATCCTATAAATTTGAAGGTAAACCCAACAGAGATTGCCTTCTCCTTAAGGAGCTTATACTCCAATTACCCTCCTCATCCGTCCCCTCCCCAAATCAGGAGAAAACCAAACATGCAATTCTGATACTCTGTGGTAAGTGTTACAATCCAAGCAGCCTTGGGAGGCTCTCTAGGGAAGCTTCCTGGAAAGCTAATGGTAGGGTGGATTAGTTTGCTATTGCTGCTTTAACAAATCACAAATTTAGTGGATTAAAAGTTTATTGTCTTAGGGGCACCTGGGTGGCCCAGTTGCTTGAACGTCTGACTCTTGATTTCAGCTCAGGTCACCATCTCATGGCTTGTGAGATGGAGCCCTACATCGGGCTCTACATGCAGAGGAACTATTTTTAAAAAGCTTATTACGTAGATCAGAAGCCTCACTTGGGTCCCACTGGGCTAAAATCAATGTGTCAACAGGGCCATGTTCCTTTCCGAAGGCTCCAGGGGAGAATCCGTTTCCTTACATTTTCCAGTTTCTAGAAGATGTTCACATTTCTTGGCTCAGGACCTCAGTTCTCCAGTGTAAAAGCCAGCAGTGTCCTATCCCTTTTACCATTCTTCCGTCACCACCTCTCCCTCAGACTTCAGCTGAGTGAAGCGTTCTGCTTTTAAGGACCAATGTAATTAGATTGGGCTCCTCTGGGTAATCCAGGCTAATCTCCCCAACTGGGGGTGTTTAACTTAATCATATCTGCACAATCCTTTTGCCATGTAAGATGACATATTTATACATTCCAGACAGCCACATAATGGGTAGGGCAACAGAGGTGGGTTTTTGGCAGGTAGGAGGCCCTTTCCAGGCAGTGGGAAGAACTCGTAGAAAGACCCCTAGGTGGGAATCGCATGTATTCTAGAAACAACATGGAGTTTGCCTTGGAATGAGGGAGGGAGTGATTCATTCAAGCCCCATGTATTAAATACAGGCATTACGGGCATTCTGAGGATACAAGATGAACAAGACAGTCTTTGTCCTCTGAAGCTAGCATGAAAAGCAAGGGCCAGATTATGAGAGGCCTTGTTGATTTAAAAAGTTTGAGCTTCATCCAAGAGCTATATGGAGTCATTCATTCATTCATTTGACAAATTTTATTGAGCACACGCTACATGCCAGGTACTGTTCCAGGCTCTGGGAAGTACAGAAGTTTAAAAATTAAGGTAAAAAAAGGTTAAAAAATAATAAAAACCAAGGTAAAAAAATCCCTGCACTGGAATGCCTTGGGTGGCTCCGTCAGTTGAGCATCAGGCTCTTGATTTCCGCTTAGGTCATGATCTATGGTTTCTGGGTTCAAGCCCTGAGTCGGGCTCTGCAGTGACAGCATGGAACCTGCTTGGGATTCTCTCTCTCCCTCTTGCTCTTTCCCTCCCTCAAAAATAAACAAACAAACTTAAAAAAAGAAAGAATCCCTGCCCTCACGGAGCTGCCGTGCAAGGCAAACAGACATATGCTCTAGAAAGATCATTCTGGCTGGGGTGTTGGGAAAGAGATAGGAGCGGAGCAAGACTGGAGGTAGCCCCTTCCTCAAGATTCACAGCCTTTCCCCAGCTTCACATCCCTCCTTGGCCACTTCCTCTTTTGTTAGGAGCCCTCTTTCACCTTTCACCTCCAACTGTACCTATTCTGCAAAACCCCCACTCCCATGCCCACCTCCGTCCCCAGCCGTGATTTAACATTCTACACCTACAGAAGAAAAATGAAAATGTTAACATCATAACCACTGCATATCAGAATATCTGATTCCAGCCACATCCTGCACTCTGCTGACAATTCCATTTTCCTTCTAAGAAGCTACCATCCTCATTCCTTGTGGTGGCTGTTTTAACCTTAACCACTTTCCTTAAATCCTCAAGCCCTGCTAGACCCCTCCTCTCTAAGGAGATTAGTTCAGGACCATCAGGCAGCAGCCGGTTCACTCCTAACCTCTAGGCTCACCAATCTACGCAAGCTGCTTGTGGCACCCTTCCTCTTAGATATCCCAGCCCACTCCACCCCCGTGTGCCCGGATCCCATCCCCTCTGGGACGTTTTTCATTAATCATCTATCTCCTTGGTCTTCCCCCTCAACATATGAACATGTTTAAGCTTTCCCTGCTGAAAAAGAAAAAACATAACAAAAATCTTTCCCTTGATCCAGCAGCCCTCTTCCCATCATCCACTGCCGTATATTTCTCCTTTCCATGAACTGTCAACCTTCTAGAAAACAAACCAAAAAATGCTCAATGTTATTTTGTGTCTCTCTTATTCCTTAACCGGCTGGAGCCTGGTGTAACTGTGACTGTTCTCACTCCGCTGGTCCCGGAGACTTTCCAGCCAATCCAGCGGGCACTTCACAGCCCTGCCTTCCCTGTGTGTCCCTGCCACACCTGTGTTCCAAACCACTTTCCTGACACTTCCCCCCACCCTCCTTTCTGACACTGTGGTCTCAGTTCCCCCCCAATCAACGTGGTTGCTTCTTCTCCACTTCTTTTGCAGGGCTTTTGCTTCCTCTGCGTGGCCACCTGGGTGACCTCCTGCATGTCCACAGTTTCACTGACCATCTATAATCTGAGGAGTCCGAAACTGGTGTCATCTGTCCACACCTCTGCTCTGACTTTAGCTTCAGAAATCCACTGTATGCCAGACAACCTCACCTAAACATTCCACAGATTCCTTAGACCCAACATGTCCAAAAATAAACTCAGGTTTTTCTCCTTCAACCCCTGGGCCCTGTCTTACATAGTCCATTTACTGACTGGCACCACCGGCCACCAATTCCTAAGGCATCGAGTGGAGAGTGATTCTAGATCCCTCCCTCCCACTCCTTACATCCAACAGACTACCAAATATTATTGATGTGACTTCCTACCCATCTCTTGCATCTGTCCTTTCCTTTTTATTCTCATTGCCACAGCCCTGGCAGATCAGAGATTCTCTGATCTTGCATTCTGAACGTAGCCCCGGCCTCCTAAGCTCTCAGCCTGTTCTAACAGGCTGTCCCTAACCTGGCAGGGAGCAAATGGCACACTCCAGTCTGAAGAGACAATTTACAAAGGGTCAGCGGGGTAAAGGAGAGCCCCAGGAACAGAGTGCAGTACATCGGGCCAGCAGGAAAGCAGGTTTCCTCCCCCTGGCCTGAGAAGGCAAAGGAACTGAGAAAAGGGGAGACAGAGAGGGACAGGGAACCAGCTAGGGGGAGCTGTGAACTTTGGTTGAGGGTGGCAGCCAGCCCACAGTGACTCCAAAGAGAAGGAAATCCCAAGAAACAAATATCCAGACCTCTTTGACCTCCTTCCTTCCATCTCTTGCCAGGGCTGCCCAGCGGCCACCCCCTACTAGGAAGCCAGGGGGCCAAGGGAAGGGCCAATCTGCAGGGGCAAAGGGAAGACACCCAGTGCATCTCCCAAATCCTCCCTCCCGTGTAATACATCAGAAGGCTTTTCTGGTCAGGTCACTCCTAGCTCCACTCGTCTACCCCCCTGGGTTCTTTGTCACCTGCAGGACGAACTCTGAACCCTTTGGCATGCCCTGGTTTCTCTTATAAGAAAGTTTTCCCTCCCCACCGAAGCACAGTAGAAAGCCTTTGATAAGATATTCAACCCAGTGACCCAGGCCTGTTTGCTGTCAGCTCTCCACTTGGGACTTTTCACTCCCTCAACACAGACACTGATGGCCTCTGGGCTACTCTGTTCTCCCAGGCCTCTGAGCCGAGCCCAATGACAGGCACACAGTAAGCTGTCACAAATAGTTGTATTGCAAACAAGTGGTAAATGAGGGAGTGAATAAACACCTGTTTTTATCCCCTGTGGCTCTCAAGGATCAGGAATAGGATCATGTGTACATTATGATTGACGCGCATTCTGTCTAGTCATTAACAACTTTCACTCACATCCTCTCATTTGATCTGTGCAACAGCCCTGAGTAGGAAGTGAAGCTGATGGGCGTCCAGGTGGCTCAGTCAGTTAAGCGTCCAACTTGGGTTCAGGGCATGATCTCACGGTTCGTGGGTTCAAGCCCCGTGTCGGGCTCTGTGCTGACAGCCAGCTCAGAGCCTGGAGCCTGTTTCAGATTCTGTGTCTCCCTCTTTCTGTGACCCTCCCCTGCTCATGCTCTCTCTCTCTCTCAGAAATAAATTTAAAAAAGAAAGAAAGAAAGAAAAGAAAGTGAAGCCGATATTATTACTGACCCTCAGAGGGTAGACTACCCTTGATCACCTGGCAGAGGGTAGAGAGAAGAAATGCAGGCTTCTCCTCCCCATTAGGGAATTACTCAAATTCCCTTCCTAATAAATATCCTCTTGCTGAGCTCTGGAGCCTCGTCAGATTCTATAACTATGAATCTAAGAATCATGTTGGCTTTGTTGTACAGTTTTGTATTAATGAGGCAAATTTAAAGGCCCTGAATCTTATTAAAAAGGCCCTTCTGACATTTAAAAAAAAATACAGCTCTAGTAAACCGTAAACAGACTGAAATAGTAGCATTTCCATAAATATTTCCTTGAGACCAGGGAAGGGGGAGGTTGGCAGATGTTTCCATGGGGTCCCCTGGCTGGGGGCATCCTAGGGTGTCTGAGGGAGGCTGGGAACCCTGAGACCCTGGACACCTGAAGGGATGAGCCTGGGAGCCAGGCTTTGGTCCTCACAGATCCGAGAAAGGAAGGAGGGCCATGAAGGAGAATAGGACACAAGTTTGAGGAAACTGTACTTTGAGATCAGAGACCATGGTTACCATGCAAAGCAAATGCAAGTGAGGAGCTGGCCAATTCTGTGTTTTGTTTTTTTTTTCCTTTGGGTGGAGTCTTTGGGAAAATTCTACTAAAGACCATTGCTCAAAGAAAGGCACTTAGAGTAAAAATGTTAACCATGACCTACTGAATGAAAGAAGTGGGGTTTTTCCCTACCATAGTTGGGTTGGAGGCCCCTCCCCCCCCACTAAGGATTGCTATTCTCCGGGGTTCAGGTGGGACGACCCACTTAGACGAACAGAAGAACCAACGAGGTTGAGCGCACCTCGCGGTGACAGCTCCCCCTCCGCCGCCCTCAAGGTAGGGACTTCGGCGGGCGTCACAGTCCTAATAAAGATGGGGGCGGGGGAAAAGTCCTCGGATCCATACGTGAGTTCATTTTCAGCACAATGACCTGGCATTCATCTGACACGGAGCAAAGAGGTCCCTGCAGAGAGAAGTAACGACCATCTGCAGAAACCTCCCCCGGGGCGGGAAGCCGCGGCGCTGGCGGCCGGGCTCCCGAGCACAATCGGACGCCCGCGCGCCGCTCCCGTCCGCGCCCCCGCGGGGAGGGAGGGAGGGAGGGAGGGAGCGAGCGAGGCGGGAGGCGGGAGCGGGAGGTGGAGGGCGGTCGGGGTTCCGGGGCCCGCCCCGCCCTCGCGGTCGCCGCCGACTCGGCGCTGCGGGCCGGAGCGGGCGGCCGGGCGGCTGCTTGTCCGGGCCGGGGCTGGCCGCGCCTCGCGTCGCCGTGCAGTGCGCCGGGTCTCCGGGAGATGGCTTCTCCGCTCCCGCCCGCTGCTCCCGCTATTGTCTCGCCCGGGGTGGCCTGACTCTGCGGGTTCGCGCACGCTCCTGGCCCGGAGGGGTCTCCCCCGCGCCCCCCGAGCCGGTCCCGCGCCCTCTGCTGTCTCCGCGCCAGCCCCCGGGACCCCCTCCAGGGCCGGCGCTAGTGGCTCGCGGCGCGGAGAGGGTGCCGGGGACGCCCGGAGCTGCGGGGCGGGCAGCCCACGTCGCCGAGCACGCGACACGTCGGGTCTCGCAGGGAAGCCCGCAGCGAGCACAGGTAGGACGCGCACCCGGCGCGGAGCCGCCGCCCGGGGTCTGCAGGTTGCCCGCCGAGTGGAGGGAGCGGAGGTCAAGGGGCTCTCCCTCCAACATGGCAACAGCCGACGCAACAATGGAAGGAGCCGCGGGTTCCCGGCGGCCGGCCGAGCTGCGGACGCGGTGGCAGCGAGAGCTCCAGCCCGCGGCGCCCTGCAGGTTGCCGACTCCCTGCGCCACCCTGCCCCAGCAGTTTCGGGGTGTCTCGGGTCCCCGGGTCCCCCCCTTCCCACCCCTTTCCTCTAAACACACTTCCTGCCTTCCAGCTGCTCGGCGATCTGAACCAACCAATGGTTTGGGGGTTGGTTTAAGATGAGAAATAAAAAGCAAAACCTGCCCCGGAGTGAGGTGGGGGGTGGGGGGTGGTGCTTTCTGTTGCGGTGGGTGAAAAGTCAGCATCTAGCCTGGGGAATATATGCTTTTTCTTTTTTCTTCTCCAGTCAGGCGGGTGGCAGACTCGGCTTCTCCTTTATAAGGGTACTGCAGCACCAGGAGAGGCTTGGGCGGGGGGGAGGCGAGGAGAGGGACCCTCAGGCCTGACTTTCCGGGCCCTCCGCGGAGGCGCTCCTCTCCTGGCTGGTACTTGTCTCTCATTTTCAGCTCCCGACAGCGGCGACTTTGATGTTGGGGAGCAATGGCAGCTGCAGGAAGCCCAGGGGACGCCGCCAAGCTGGGGTGGGGTAGGGTGGGGACCCAAGGGGCTTGGCCAGCTCCTGGGTTGTGAAAAGAGGTTACCAAACGTATGAGGTTAGTGCACACACCGTAATTGGCTGAGGGTGCATGTGCGTGTTTGTATGTGCGTGTGAAGAATCTGCCATTGCTCTTGCTCCTCCTGGCCAACCTTCTCTCCCTCTGTCCCCACCCCCTTTTGGGGTCTTTGTGGCTTCCCTGTCCCAGTCCCACCAGCCACGCCTGGAATGGAATCTCTATTGTCTCCTGCTGCCCTGATGTGTTGTTGTTGAGTTTTTTCCCCCTCAATTCGCTGGGGAATTTTGTACCCTGTGCTGGCTGGTCCCAGCATGGCACCAGATTCCTTAGCACACAGCTACCCGGGCTTCCAGAAGTGGGCCAACACTGCCCCTCCTTCTCTCTCTAAACTACCTGCCTGTCTGGGATGGGGCCAGGCAGATGTAAGCAATTTGCACTGAATTCCAAGCCTGTATCAGTTGCTGAATGAAAACTTACTCCACTGCTGCACTAGGCCTTGGAAAGATATTGGAAGAGAAATGTTCCAGAGGGTAGCAAACCTGATCCCAGATTACTCCTCCTTCCCCAATTCCAGCTGTGCGTCCTACAGCAGAGATGTTATGAGGCTACACAGTTGCATCTCCTCCGGAGCCTGGCATTCGCATCTGGGGTTGAGTCCAGGGAAAAATTAAGTAGAGGCATATTTTATAGCTCTGCCTGGCAGCCAGTGTCTGAGGAGGTGGTGGCTCCAAGCCGGAGCCCTGGACTGAGGCTGTGGCTGCTTCTCCTTTGGCCTTTGGGTGAGCTCAAGGTTTGATTTCCATGGCTCTGAATTTACTGCTGAGTGTGCATGGGTGTGCGTGCCTGAATTTGATCAAGTTCTCAGCTCTGGCCAGAAGGGAGCTTGTGCGTTTCCCTCTCCCTGGAAGTGTCAGTGAGGGAGGCCTGCAGGGTGTGCTGGGTTCAGGAAGACTCAGTGTATCTGGGACCTCGGGATTTTTCCCTGGGGTGCTTCTTCAGAATTGCCCAATGACCTGGAATTCTTCTGATCTTTGCCATGACACAGTGGCCCTCTAGCAGGCACCCCGCAGCCTTGTGGGCCTTTGGTCCCTTCTCTGGTTTTGTCACCCCACCTCGGCCTGGTGCTTTGCAGGTGCCTCACATGGATGGGCCTTTTCCCTGCAGCCAGCAGGGAGAGGGAAGAGAGAACACTGTTGCTCTGTGGGGGCTTGTGACTGGCCATAAACTTCCGGCTCCTCACAATCCCAGGATGTGAACTTGGACATCATAGAGAAGGGTAGTAGAGAAAACAGTGGATGGCTTCGGGGTCAGGAGGCTTGGCTCTGAGTCCCTGCGTGACTGACTTCTAGCTGAGTGAGCATGGATAACTTGTGAGCCTAAGACTTAGTTTGCTTCTCTATAAAATGGGGAAAAAATAATGCCCTGGGCTCACAAGATTGTTTTAAGGTTGAACTACATTGCTTCCCATGAACCGGATAAAATCATGTGTGCGGAAGCACTTTGAAAGCGGCAGAGTACTATCCCAATGTGCGTTAGTCACTCTTGAGTTTAGCCTTGGTAACAGCAAAGGAAGGAGAGCTAGTGGGGGTGGGGGAAGGGGTGGGAGAAGGGGATGGAATAGAGAATGTTCTGGAACATAGGACAAGGGAAGAATGATCTGAAGATACCAAGGTAGCTATTTTGGGGGTTACTTCTCTTTTTTTGGGAGGGGGGTTACTTTTCTTTAAAAAGGGTTGGCAGGATGGGAGCTAGGAGAGAAGAAAAGGCTGCTTAATAATATTTGTAGGGAAGTGGGGAGACCTATACTCCCCAAAGGCTGGCTACTGTCCGCAGACAAGGTAGTGCTATGCTGGTAGATAATATAATAGCTAACACTTACTGATGTCAGTTGGCTAGTAAATGACAGAAGAAGGATTTCAAGTAGGCGGTTTCACTCCAGACCCTGTGCTTATAACCTTGATGTCACTATCGGAGGCATTGGGTCTTGGGAGAATGGAAAGGGATTAGCAGAGTCACGGAATTCATTCACACTGGCTTCCCTTGGACTCGAATGCCCATGACATGCCACCAGACTGGGACATACCTTAGACAATAAACTTCTCAGGGGCAAGGGCCCAGCAATGCATCTCTTTAATTCCCAGGTGTTTGGGGGTCGAGGGTAAATTCCTTGGGCTTCTACCTCACCAGCCTTTTTCTGCTTCTCTTCTGTATCTGTACCTTCAGCATAAGGAGAAGGCAGGGGATAATAAAGTCAAGGAATTTTGCTACCTTCTGGGCAACACTGATACAGTTTGGGATTTGGGGTACTGTGGAAAATTGAGGCAAATCTTTTGTTTTAGTATTTCCATATCTGCTTTATTTTGTGTCTTGTTTATAAAATGATGCTTAGGAAATATTATTCTTGGACATCCCATGCCCGACCTTTAGAACTGGAAAGGACTTTGGAGATCCTTGCCCTGAGAAGTGACACCCCCCAAGGTCACGCACTTAGTGGTGCTGGAACTTTACGCTTGTCCCACAAATCACAAGATGACCAATGACAGGACCTGCCTTTCGGCACTTTAGAATTGTGCGCAGACAATTGGGAAGTTCTCTCAGGAGACTGGGGATGGAATTCGCTCACCCCAAATTTCTATGTCGGTGAAAGAGATTAAGGATACAGAAGACACCGTTTGTGCTTTGGGGCAGAAGCCTTCAAGTTCTGGAGAAGGAAGAGGAAAGCTCGATATTCCTGAGACACAATATAGAACTTGTGGCTGAAGGAATCTAGCACTTCACGCCTCCCTCTCTCCGGACACTTCCTGTACGGAGTTTCATCCAGCAGAGGCTCCATGGCATTTCAGAGAGGAGCCAAAGATCATTTGCCTCTGCAGAAACTGTTTTCCTTTCACCAAAACATTGCCACTCCGGCCTCTGTTCCTTCCTGAAAACACCGTTCGATAATTCCCTTCTTCCTGGACCTTCCTGTCGAGCCACCCCTAGTCACAAAGAGGAGTCTTCTAGGCAACAGTTTTTTTTCTCTGCAGTTCTTCTTGCTGTGCTTTTGTGCCTCCTACATGTCTGCTCCTGAGGGTCCTGTCCTAAAGGCTAGATTCCACTTCGTCTCCTCTGTGTCTGAGATGAAAACGTCTCTGCTCACATGACCGGTTACCCATGTCCCATGTCTGGTTAAGTCAGGCCCACCAGGAGTAAGTGTGCATGGAGGCATCCTCTCCAGCCAAGTTCTTCTCTCTGTCAAGGGTAGTTGGTCCCCATGGTAGCAAACCAGAAGACAGGAGGATGGGAAAGGGGGAAAGAACCAAGGAGATTCCATTTTCAGAAAATACTATGGTTTGCCTTGCTAGCCAGAAGAAATAGATATGAGCCTTTCTTGTCTTAGTTCTCAGACGAACCTAGAATGTAGGTAGGTGTAATGATGGGGCTTTCCCACTGTCGAGACCTCTCTTGAGAGCCCCCCCCCTTTTTCTGGAAGCAGCGCGACTGCCACATTCCTGATTCGCTGGGCTGTTACACTTTCCTACAGGTAAATAAAGGAAGTTAAACTGACAAGGAGTAGTGTTAGAGTGCATTTAATTCTGATCAAACACGGAGAGGTTGTTTGCGAATTGGGGATTACAGGAAACTGGGAGAAGACATCTATATTATTTTCCCCAAAAATCTTATGGCCAGGATTTTAGATTTCCACTCTAGACCTTAAGAAGGCAGATTTTTTTTTTTTTAATGTTTTATTTACTTCTGAGAGAGAGAGAGTGAGAAGGGGAGGGTCAGAGAGAGGGAGACACAGAATCCGAAACAGGCTCCAGGCTCTGAGCTGTCAGCACAGAGCCTGACGCGGGGCTCGAACCTATGAACTGTGAGATCATGACTCGATCCAAAGGTGGCCGGTTAACTGACGGAGCCACCCAGGCACCCCAGATTTTTTTTTTTTAATTAAGAAGATATAATTTCCTGACAGGAGACTTTTAAACACAGTTCTCTCAAATGCAATGTTGACGACACTGTTGCAGATGGTTTCAGCAAGGAAGGCAGAAAAGAGCCCCCTGAGCAAAAGTTCAAGTACCACAAGGCAAGAGCATATGATGAAGAATAGCTACCAGCATTGAGGGTCCATCTGTAGATTTTTCGGGTTTTTTAGCTTTGTGGGTTTTTTGTTTCGTTTTTGTTTTTTTGTTTTAGTTTTTATTTTAATCCCTGTTACTTAGCATACAGTTTTGTATGAATGTCATACCTTTTCACCTTGGAGTAAACCATGATGATGAAACTGTCTCCTCCCTTTCCACCAATGTGAGACCTGAGGCTGCATGTAGGTTTGGTTCAAATTAAGGTTCAGAAATCTGCCGAAGATCGTAGGAATTGCTAGAGAAGAAGCAAAGTTTGAATTCATGTCAGGAAACCTCCAACACCTGTGTTTTTTCCTTCGATGCTCCCCTGAGGGGACCTCTGAGGAAAAGCATCAATGAGCCCCAAGTTCTGAATGAGACAGGGCTCCCCCGAGAGTCCAAGAGTCCGTTGACAACAGAAAGGATTGTTCTCAAAGTTGTCTGTGGTGAAGCTATGATCACAAAGGGAAATAAGTCTTTCAGAGAATGTTTAAAAAAGAATTCATTCATTCAACAGATGTTTTTTGCAGGCTTACTGATGACTTTAGGTGCTTTCAGTGATGAGGACTGATAGCCTTCCAGAACTTACAGTTGAATGGGGAATACAGACAGGTAAATAGGCTGTGTATTGGGGGTGGAGGGGCAGTGGGGAGCATGGGATGCTTTGGAAACTCATAAGTGGGAGTTTGGGGTAGTCAGACTCCCTGGAAGAAATTAAATGTTACTCAAAGGGCGTTTGGGTGGCTCAGTCAGCTAAGCATCTGACTTCAGGTCATGATCTTGTGATTCGTGAGTTCACACAGTGCATCGGGCACTGTGCTGACAGCTTGGAGCCTGGAGCCTGCTTTGGATTCTGTGTCTCCCTCTCTGTCCCTCCCCCTGCTCATGCTCTGTTTCTCAAAAATAAATAAAAACATTAAATGTTAGCCAAGATCTGAACAATGAGTAGAAATTGGGGTGGGGGTGAAGTGAAAGGCAAAGGAGGTGAAGTGAAAGTAGTTTAATCTGGCCAGAGCCACTGAAGGAGTTTGCCTTTGATCTTTTATTCACGGTGTACCTGACGCTCTCCTCCATGTGCAGCAGTAAGAAGAGAGACAGTTGCTGTCCTTCTGGAGTTTGTATTCTGGGAGAACTTAGTTCCCTAAGAATTAATTAAACCAAGCTTTTCTATTTTGCTGACAGGGATTCTATAGTGGTATATCAGGGAATTCCTCGTAGACAAACTCTGGCTGAGCTTAGGAAAGTCTAAGAAAGACTCTTGCGATGGTCCTATGGGTAATATGGGGTGGAGGCAAGAGGTGGGTTAATTGATGGTTGATTCATTGTTCCTCCAACAAAAACACCTTCTGTGCCTCTGTTCATTCATTATTACATTTATTGATTCATCAACTGAAGGGCAGCATAAATTCAGTATGTAGTTAAGAGTATGGCTTTGGACCCAGATTCCATGGGTTCAGAGCCCGGCTCTCCCACGTACTAGTTGTTTGACTTTGGGAAAGTTACCTGATTTCTCTGTGCTTCTGTTTCCTTATTTGTTTATTTTTTATTTTATTTTTTAATGATTTTATTTATTTTTGAAAGAGACACAGAGACAGAGTACGAGCAGGAGAAGGGCAGAGAAAGAGAGAGACACAGAATCCGAAGCAGGCGCCAGGCTCTGAGCTGTCACCACAAAGCCTGAAGCAGGGCTTGAACTCATGAACTGAAAGATCATGACCTGAGCCAAAGTCGGACACTTAACTGACTGAGCCATCCAGGTGCCCCAACTGTTTCCTTATTTGTAAGATGTGGAAAATAATAGTACCGGGGGCGGGGAGGAGGAGACTGTAGTAGAAATGAAATGAGTTCATTAATGAACTATCTAGAATAGGGCCTGATACATAGAAAAAGCTTAGAAAATGGGGGTTGTTACAATTACATTATCATCCTTCAAACAAGTTTGTGCTGAACCCTAGGGATACAGACTTAAATTCAGTATGGTCCATGACCTTGAGGCAACCACACTGTACTCCAAAAATCACAAGCGAATGTATGAGTTGCTTTATGGAGTGGGGTAATCACATAAGCTCGGTACGAGGCACTTGTCACATGGCTGCCCCAAGAGTTGGTGTGATCTGAGACAGCATTTCATAGAAGTATAGAAGCTAGGACCATAACGCTTCATATTTTGGGGACTTCTAAACTCTGAGAATCTAATGAATGCTATGGGGTATCAGCCCAGAAACATAACTACAAGTTTGCCCTCCTCATTCAGAAGCTCTGATTCTGGAGCAGGGAGGTGTTTGATGTTCCCCTCTGGGTGGGTTGGTCTGACCACTCTCAGGAACATAGTATCTGACAGCTCTGTTCCCTAGTGCAGGACACTGTGCTGAACATTGTGGGGAAGACAAGGTAAATAAGAGGCAGTTTTTGTTCTTAAGATTAATGGGCTTATGTCTGTGAGAGTGCTTTGTAACTATAAATCAGCCACCCTGGATAATAATTATTTTTATTCTAATCACTAGTAGGTATAATACAAAACAGTTTAAATGCTGTGTATATTTAGAGATGTTCAAAAGAGAGCAGAAGTCACTTTGTGTCATAGGAGATGAGAAAAGGCTCAAATACAAAGGCAGCCATTTGTAGAGGGCAAGCCAGAAAACATTCCAGAAGGCACTAGTGTGACTGAAGATTTGTGGGGAAACTTGTGGCCCCACAGAATGTTAATAACCATCAGCATTTGGGGGGTGTGCAGGGAATTGGGCTGGGGCTCAGTATGGGGAGTCTTGAATGTCCAGTATGAAACGGGGGAGACAGAAACCTTTTCCTCAGAAGGATGACATGAACAGAGTCATTGCTGCAGGATTGTCTTGTCGTCTTGGCCGTGGAGCAGATGCTTCAAGGGTCAGTGGGGAGACAGAGACACTTAGGAGGTTGTTTCAATTGTTCAGCTAAGAGAAAGAATAATCCTCTTTGGTGCTAGGGTTCCTGGGTGGCTCAGTCGGTTAAGCTTCTGACTTCAGCTCAGATCGTGATCTCATAGTTCATGAGTTTGAGCCTCGCCTTGGGCTCCCTGCCATTAGCACAGAGCCCACTTCGGATCTTCAATCCTCCTTTCTCTTTGCCCCTCCCCTGTTCACGTTCTCTCTCTCTCCCTCTCTCTCTGTCTCCCTCTCCCTCTCTCAAAAATAAATAAACATTAAGACAATAATTTTTGGTGCCTAATGTGTGCTTTTGATAGGTTATCTAACTTCAGGAAAGTAATCTGAAGCTTGGAAAGGAATGGACCAGTTTGAGAGAGACTGGAACAGGAAGGCTGGGAGATTTCCTTCCCTGGAAATAGACTGATGGTGGCTCAGTCTGGAAAGAGCACCGGAGCAGGAGTCTGGGATCCTAGTTTCTAGTCCCATTTCTGTCACTGACTAGCTGTGTGACTCCAGACAAGTCATTTCCCCTGGCCATTGGTTCTCTCTCTTTTTAATGTTTTTGAGTGTAGGTGATGCACAATGTTACCTTAGTTTCAGGAATACGACTTCTGTGTACGTGATGCTGTGCTCACAAGTGTTACCACACAGCGCTGGTACAGGATCATTGACTGGATTCTCTGTGCTGTGCCTTTTACTCCTGTGACCTACTCATTCCATAACTGGAAGCCTGTATCTCCCCCTCCCCTTCTCCCATTTTGACAATTAGTCTTTGGTCCTTTTATCTGGAAAATGGCAGTGGGTCGTCTTTTGGTTTTCATTTGTTTATCATCTGCTTGTTTTTGAGTGGCTTGTGATGGTGAAGAAGTGTTTTGGGGTATCAGGGGAGAGAGTGGAGGCGTCATACCAAGATAATCACCAGCATCAGCTTGCACTTTGGGTAAAATGCGACGTGCCTGGGTCCCATTCCGTGAGATAGGAAAAACGCTGTGGATTTTGGCCTCGAGCAAGTTCCAGTTTAATTCCTGATTTTGTCGTTTACTAGTTGCGTGACCTTGGGGTGGGGGGAATGGTAAATTATTCAGTCCCTTTCCTGTTTTCCAGTTTCCGGATCCATTAAGTAAGGATATTAATATCCACATTTAAGGATTGTTGTGAGGATTAAGCAAGACAAAACCTAGCATAAAATACCAGAAGAAAAAAGCAGGTGTATTTCTATCCTTCTATTTTCGTGATGCTCGTATTCACTTAACCTCTCCTCTCCCCTGCCCCGCCCAATGCTGCCCAACCCCCTTTTCTTTCCCTTTCACCTAAACAAAGTACGACACCTCCACTCCAGGGCGGACTGCGGATGTATCCTGGGGGTACTAACTTTGTAAGGGTGCTTACATACATTAGACTGGCGTTCAGCAAGGTGCCTGTGAAACCTTATCCCTAATATGCCCACACCCACGGTCACACCCTGGCTACACTTATCCAGCAGCAAACAGTGTCACCTAATCCCTACTGAGATGGTCTCGGACTCTTGCTACTCTGGTGGACCCTGAGTGAGGGTCACACAGGCAAGGCCCCTGTAAAGATGGGGCTGGTGGGATGTGAATGTGCTACACCGTGCCAGGCTGGTCCACCCCTCTGCCGAATGTCCCCTTTGCCCAGTGTAGACTGAGGCTCGGCCCTATGGAGACCTCTGTCAATCCGTTGTGTCACACACACACAGCATCAGAATGTTAAGGAGCCACTAAAAGCAAAAGAAGGAATTGGAAGGGTTGACCAGGGAATGCTTCTGAGGCTCTTGAGTCAGAGTGGGAAGAGGAGAGAGAGCGAGAAAGGAAAGCTGAGGAAGCCTCCGGCTCTACCCAAGGCTTTTGAGGCTCTAAGAGTCAGCCGGGTGGGGAAATAGGGCAGGGGGATTCTGTACTGCGAAGTCAGTGCTGATGGGGCCTGCTGAGGGCTCTGGGACCTACCTCTGGGTCAGGTCTAGGGAGAGACCAGACTGATGTGGGAGTCCTGGCTGGAATCCGGGCTGGGAGCTGGTACCACGGGACCCTGCCTCCTGCCTCCTTCCCAGGACTTCATATTTGTATCCCTTTCCCTGTGGTTGGGCGATTCTGAACACTGGGAAGCCATCTTGGGGAGGGTCTCAATCTTAGTTGCATCTTAGGGCCCTGCATCCTGAGTGGAGTTTCTCCTTTGAGCTGGGTAAACTAGAATCCTTAGTCTCCCTCAGAGGCCAGTGTCCTTGGCTGACCCTGAGCAGGATATCCTTAGAAGCCACTGAAGAGGCCTGGGGGTGGCCCGGGTCAATGTTGGCCAACAATAGACAAGGCCGGGGATAGGAGAGGTCAGTGACGTAGAGGCAAGCTGCCTGCCCAGCTGCACATGTGTCCCGGACAGGGGCAGAGATGCCGAGGCCTCAGGAGCTAAGACCAGGGAAGCCACAAGGAGGCACAGCCAGCATCAAGGTCCACCAGGCCAACTATTAATGGATCATTCCTCCCAGGCCACTGGAAATTTCCCTTACCACTTCCAGAATGGGTTGGGTCAGGCCCTCCTCTCCTCTGACTCTGCTTTTTTAGATGCAAATGTCCCTGGGTGGAACTAACACCTTGGCCTCTCACAGCCCTGTGTAAATTAGTATCAGATGTTTGGTGGTGTTTTTCTGTGTGTGTGTGTGTGTGTGTGTGTGTGTGTGTGTGTGTGTGTGTGTTTCTGGGCTGTAAGATGGGGGCTGCTTGAGAGCAGTGCGACGCCCCTTTCCTCTCCTACCCTGGTCTGTGGGATCCCAGGGCCTCTCTACTGTGCCCTGAACTTAGGAAATAACTAAGTTATTCTGCCCTGAGGCCAGCCAGAAGCTAGGGTGGCCCTTGGGTGGCCTCCTGGGCTCTGCTGCCTGGAGACACCTTCCCTTGCATTCTGGCTCCCAGTGCACACTGCGAGCCTGCTTCCAGTGTGCTGCACTGTGGACGGGGAAGGCCCAGAGCTGCTCCCTGGAGCCAAAAGATCCTATTTTCCTTTTTCTTCTGGGTTCAACCCTCCATCGACTTTCCACAGTCTTCTTTACCAGTGGCACTAAGATCATGACCTCTTGGTGTCTAAGACAACTTCCTCAGGGAACTGATGAGGGAGGGAGTGAGGTGGAGGGAATGTGTGGGGGGAAGGGGGGACCTGGAGGGTGGGAAGGTATGGTGGGTGCACGGGTAGATGTGTGTAACTGTGGAAAGTGTGGGGATTGTGTGAGGTATGCAGAGTGCAGAGGTGTGTGCTTGGAGGAGGAGTATGGCGTCCGCGTGGAGAGTGTGTGGGGTACCTGTGGGTGCTTGGGAGAAGGTTATGGGTGTGTGTAGAGTGGGGAGGGAGGAGGTGGAAGAGGTAGGTCTTGGGGGTGAGGGAGTGTGCACAGGGAAGGGAGTGTGTGGTAATGGCTAAGTAAGAATGGGGGGCATGGGGGGTTTATGTAGTCTGTGTGATTACCAAGACTGTAGGTCCAGGGATTTTCTTGATCTGAGGAGTTAGCACTGACTGCAGATATTCTTTATTATCAGATCACATGTCCAGGTCACATGTTGCTGTTTTAGGGACTGTGGTGGCCAAGGGACAGTGGGCAGGGCCTGCGTACTGTGTAGAGCCTTCCTACGGGAAGCAGGGGGGCTGGGCCTGGGCACGGTGGCATGGTGTGGGGCCTGGTCTTCAGCTCCTCAGGTTCCCATGGAAGACTGGCTCAGCCTTTTTCTGCCTGACTTCCTTCTGCCCTCCTGCAAGCCAAGCAGGTGGCTCTCAACAGCTGGCAGCCCACCGCCCCCACAGCCTGCCTCTGCCCGCTGGCTCCCTCACCCAGGCTTATGGGCAGTCGCCCCCAACCTTCCCATAGACACCACCACCACATGGGGACTGGGGCCCCGTTTTATGCACTGTGTGTGTGTGTGTGTGTGTGTGTGTGTGTGTGTGTGATCCTCCTGGGGACCAGTCGTCCGAGTCTGTCTCATCCTCATCCTGGGGTTCTGTCCCAGGGGTATACTGTGGGGGATAGCACCAGGGCTAGGGACAAGGTCATTTCTGAGTATTAACACCATACGACACCCCCTCCTTCACATCGAGTCTGTGGCCCTGCCACGGCTCCAGTGGGAGACCCCGGGGCAAAGTCGCTGACCCATAGTGGGCCTCAGTCTGCTCATCTCTAATAGTCAGGAGGGCCCGTCGTGGGGGAAAGGAAGATAGCCTCTCTGATGTCTAAGGAAGCTGCTACCAGAAAACAACCAAAGGATTGTTAGAATTGAAGTAATTGGAAATGCTCCCTAAAAATCCAGGCTCTGATCCCCAGCAAAGATGTCCCTCTGGAGATAGTCCCACCGGCATTATTCCGTGCACTCTGGTCAGTCCAATGCCTCGGCCCTTCCCGGAGGTACACCCCCTCCCCTTGCCCCGGGCTTGGGCCAAAAGCCCAGCATTCGAAGTGCCGCTCCTTGCTTCTTGCCGACTCTGATGGCTCAGCCCCGCCCCGCGTGCCCAGCGTGTGAGGGCTTGGGTCTCGGAGCAGTGAGGTGGCCCCACACCGCCTCTCGTCTTCCCTCCGGTGAGTCCTCCAGGCAAAGCAGAGACTGTTTGGTGTGTTGTTTTTCCCTTTGGTTCCACGGCTGGTTGAGAACAGCTGTGACCCGCTTTCTGGATTCTGTTTAATGGGCTGGCCTCCTCCAGGGAGTTTCCCCAGCCTACACAGGAATCCTGGAGAACTGGATTCCAAAGGACTGAGCTGGGGAAGCTGGACTGGAAGGTTCAGCTGGATGTGACAGGTGACAGCAAGGGACCTTGCAGGAACCCTTGGTCTGCAGGAAGCAAATGGCCCTGTGTGGCAAAGTTGAGGAGGGGGTGGCAAGGATGATGAGGGCTGCTGTGTCCCCAACCCCCTCTCCACCCGTTTTCTGACATCCTCCTTCCAGAGGGGCTTCCTTTATACTTTGCAGAGTCTCCAATATCCTCGGAGAGAGTAAGCTGCTTAGCTCTCGGTGTTTGGAAATGTTGGGGGTGTTTTTAAGATGTGGAATGGGCTGGCATAAATCTCGTCCAAAAAGAGCTTCCCTTAGGAATCCCCTCAGCTAGAGGCAAACCATAAGAGACTCTTTATTACAGAGAACAAACTGAGGGCTGCTGGAGGGGTGTTGGGTGGGGGGACAGGCTAAATGGGTGCTGGGCATTAAGGAGGGCACTTGTGATGAGCACTGGGTGTTACATGTAAGTGATGAATCGTTGAATTCTACTCCTGAAACCATTATTACACTATATGCTAACTTGGATTTAAATAAAATTTTAGATTTTTTTAATGTTTTTTTATTTCTAGGAGAGAGAGAGAGAGACAGAGAGAGAGAGACAGAGAGAGAGACAGCGTGAGCAGGGGAGAGTCAGAGAGAGAGGGAGTCACAGACTCTGAAACAGGCTCTAGGCTCCAAGCTGGCAGTCAGCACAGAGCCTGACGTGGGCACGAGCCGCGAGATCATGACCTAAGCGAAAGTCGGACACTTAACCAACTAAGCCACCCAGGCGCCCCGGATTTAAATAAAATTTTAAAAAGATTAAAAGAAAGGAATCCCCTCAGCTGGAGACCAAGATTAGCAAGGGAAGGTGCTTCTGGGAGCTCCTTTGCCCCACCCCCAGCCTATCCTGCTATCTTTCTCTGGAGGGCCAAGGAAGCTGGAAGGGTAATTCTTTTTTTTTTTTTTTTAATGTTTGTTTATTTATTTTGAGAGAGAGCGAGAGAGCGAGCGCGAGCACAAGCATGAGCGTGTGATAGGGGCAGAGGGAGAGGGAGAGACAGAATCCCTAACAGTCTCAGCACTATCAGTACAGAGCCCAACTTGGGGGCTCAGACTCACAAACCTCTGAGATCATGACTGGAGCCAAAATCAGGAGTCCAATGCTTAACTGACTGAGCCACCCAGGTGCCCCCTGAAAAAGGATTTTTTTTTTTTTTTGGTGCAAAAAGGCGATTTTCTTTTTTATTTTATTATTTATTTATTTATTTTAATATGTATTTATTTTTGAGAGAGAAAGAGAGAGACAGAGCACAAGTAGGGGAAGGAGAGAGACAGGGGGAGACGCAGAATCTGAAGCAGGCTCCAGGCTCTGAGCTGTTAGCACAGAGCCCAATGCAGGGCTAGAACCCATGAACTGTGAGATCATGACCTGAGCCCAAGTCTGCTTAACTGACTAAGTCATCCAGATGCCTCATTTTTTTTTAAATGTTTATTTTTGAGACAAAGAGAGATTGGGCAGGGGAGGGAGAGGGACAAAGAGAGAGAGGGAGACACAGAATCCGAAGCAGGCTCCAGGTTCTGAGCTAACTGTCAGCACAGAGCCCAATACGGGGCTTGAACCCAGGAACCAGCAATGGTGAGATCATGACCTGAGCCAAAGTTGGACACTTAACCAACTGAGCCACCCAGGTGCCCCAAAAAGTGATTTTATTAAAGCACAGGGACAAGACCCATGGGCAGAAAGAGCTGCCCAGAGATTGTGAGAAGAGACTGCTTGTATACTTGGGAGCTGAGGGAGGTAAAGGCGTTCTTAACCACCATGCTGCTTGGAGGGAACCCAGAACTAGAAGGGCTGGTTCTTGAGGCTGTGGTGGCTGAGAGCAGGTGGGGGGTGGTAGGAAACAGCAAGTGTAAACAGACAGCGAAGAGATGTGGCTGCGCTGGCTCCTGGGATGGTTCCTGGGTTAGAGATCCACACACTCACTGCCAAGCCCTCTCTTCCCTCTTTGCCAGGGGTTCCATTCAGGTAGCTGCCAGCTCCTGGCCCCTGATCCACGTCATCAGCTCTGGGAAGGAAAGTTTTGTTTTTTGTTTTTTGTTTTTTATTTATTCCTAGGAGAGAGAGAGAGAGAGAGAGAGAGAGAGAGACAGCGTGAGCAGGGGAGGGTCAGAGAGAGAGGGAGTCACAGACTGAAACAGGCTCCAGGCTCTGAGCTGGCAGTCAGCACAGAGCCCGATGCGGGGCTCGAACCCACGAACCGCGAGATCATGACCTAAGCGAAAGTTGGACGCTTAACCGACTAAGCCACCCAGGCGCCCATCTGGGAAGGAAAGTTTTAAGAGGAGCCACGAGGAGCCACGAGCTGCCTGCCCTCTTCCACCCCTGACTCTCTTCGTACCTGAGTCCCAAATCCGCAGGGTTGGTGGTAGGAGATATGATTGTCAGGGAGTGTGTGTGTGTGTGTGTGTGTGTGTGTGTGTGTGTATGCTTTCTGAGCTGGGATGGGGGACTCTCAGACTCTGAAGGAAACCCAGCTCTTTCTAACCATGTCACACAGGCTCCTAGCATCTGTCTTTCCTCTCCCAGGACCCAGAGAATCCTCTAGGAACTCCAGTATCAGCTTTGGCTTCAAATTAGTGGAATGTCCAGGGTAGGCCCAGGGAATCCAGGGATGGAAAATTAAGTTCCAACAGCAAAGGCTGAACCACGTGGCACTGCTTTAATTTGGCACAAAGGATGCTAGCGAGGGGCTGGACGAGTAGGGCAAAAGCACAGGCAGCTGTTTTCTGTCTCCCCACATTTGGAACTAAGTGACAGCCACAGAGAAGAAACAGATAGGAGAAAGACCTTGGGGAGGGGGGAGTGATGCATGTGATTCAGGGATGGGCCTGACATCAAAGAAGCTTGTAGAGCTGTGTACAACCTATAGGCTTACAGTGAAGAACCTGGGACCAGATATACATCTGTTTGAGACAGGGAGCCTGGGGTGCCTGAGTGGCTCAGTT
Organism: Proteles cristata cristata; assembly: GCA_017311185.1. Classification (NCBI taxonomy): domain Eukaryota; kingdom Metazoa; phylum Chordata; class Mammalia; order Carnivora; family Hyaenidae; genus Proteles; species Proteles cristata. The sequence goes on along the minus strand of JAESUZ010000532.1, from coordinate 438,166 downwards.
GGTTAAGCGTCCGACTTGGCTCAGGTCATGATTTCACAGTTCATGGGTTCGAGCCCCGCGTCGGGCTCTATGCTGACAGGTAGCTCAGAGCCTGGAGCCTGTTTCAGATTCTGTATCTCCCTCTCTCTCTGACCCTCCCATGCTCACGCTCTCTCTCTCTCTCTCTCTCAGAAATAAATAAAACATTTAAAAAAAAGAGAGAGATAGGGAGCCTGACCGTCTAGATACACCTTCTTGGGGGAGGAGTTGGCATAGGGCATGCCAACCTTCCCTCCTAGAACTGGGCCTCTGAGGGTGGGGGGAGGGCAGCAGGAATGTGGAGTGAGGTGTGCCGCAAAGCCAGTGAGATTTGGGTTATGGATGAGTGTGGGTGTTGGGGTGGGTGGTGAGGGGCTGAAGACAAAATTCTGGAAGCCAAAGGGCCTATGTCCATATGGCCTCTGACCCCTTGACCTATTCTGTGCTGAGAGGAGGTGCTGAAGGTCCCTTCCTAGATAGTCCTAGAACCGAGTCCTTTCCCTTACTAAAAACTACCATAAGATGGGATGCCCAAGGCTGGGGACTTGAGACCCTTCACATTTTTTACCATCTTGCTCAGTAGCTCTACATTTTCCCTGCCCTGTGAAGATGGGACAAGACACGTAGTGTGTCCCTGCTATGTGTCCCAAGGAGGGGGATTGGATTATTTATGGATATGTCTGTCACCTTTGCTAGAGGCCAAGCTCCCCGGAATTGTGCCACAGCCCTCTGAACACTTCTAGGGCTAGCATGGTGCCTGGCACATAACTGGTACTCATTGGCCATTGAGATTCGATTTTGTGGTTCTGGATGTGAGGAGATGACCCGGAGCCCGCGGCCTGAGCAGAGCAGAGTGGTTCTAAAAAGGTGCCCTCCAGCCAGGCAGCAGGAAGGTGTCAATGGACAGCTGGCTTCACTGTGGGCCCTTGGGGCCCCACCCTCGCTGGCATAGGGGCTGAACCGAGCCAGGCCATTGGCGGCAGTGTCCTCTCTTTTCTCTCCACCCTTTGACTCCAGACCATTGTGTGGCCCTGCCCTGACCCCGTTTCCTCCCCCTCCGGCCTCCAGCCATCCTTTGGCAGCTGTGTGGACTGTTTGGTGCCTGGTGCTGCTTCGACCCTGGCACTGACCTGCTGAGCCATAAGCATGCCCTCCTCCCTCACCAGCTGACTGCCTGGTGCCTGTCGGGGTCCCTGATCCCCACTTCCCTCTCCTCTTCCTGACGGTTCTGAAACTGAGGTCTGTGGGGTCTGATGTGGCAGTGCATCTCAATTGCCTAGGGGAGGGGGGGCTTGGAAATGACCAGAATCCAGGGATTCACCCCACTCAGCCAGACACCCCAGAAGAGGGGCCAGGAATCTGTACGTTTGAAAAACTTCCCAGACGGCGGTTGTGAACATTCCATCGTGGACTATGTATTAGATAATATTACCGTGCCAACCTTAAATGTCGTGGGTGTGCTGATGGCGTTGTGTTTGTATAGGAGAGTGTGCTAGTTCTTCAGAGGTTCGGGCTGAAGTATTTGGAGGTGGAGCACTTGCATCTTACTTTTAAATGATTAAGCAGAGACCGCATGAAGATGTGGGAGACGTGTTAACAGTGCATGTAGGTGGCGAAGGGAAACTGGCTGAAAGTGATCTTTCAAGCAACTGGAATCTGCTCTCTGAAAGATGGACATGAAGGGAGAACACAGCCACGCCACCTCGGTGTGCAACTCCAGGGGGCGCTGTTCACGTGGTTCTCTTTGATGTGGTCCTAGAGTACAGTGTGTGGGTGCCCTCCCCCAACGCCCCGGAGTTGTGTGACACTGTAATACTGGCCCCAGCTGTCTCTTCCTGGATGGGCTATGACGCCCTGGGCCCTCACCATCCCGCCTCTTTCCTGGGACCTATGTGGGTTTCTTTGTTTTTCACAGTAACCCTTGAGGACTGAAGAAATAGAGCAACTTCTGATTGTCAACCAGCAGGGGCTGGCAGAGAGGGAACTGAATTGGGGAAGGGGAGGGGGAGGTAGGAAACTTGAGACTCTGATTCCTAAAATACTTTGTGTATCCCCACCCGTCCCAGAAAATGAAATTTGGAGCTTGAGTTCTTAGAGGAAGTCAGCTTGCTCTGGGTCCAGGTTGCCAGGACTGTCACTCCCGTCTTCCCCTTCCCTTCTGGACTCCTCCCCACCCCAACCTCCCCCACCCCCATACCTGGCTGCCTCCCTATACTTTCACACCACCTTGGTGGCTTCTCCAGGTCCTGCCGGGGGTGCTGCTTATCCATGTCCTCCCTCAGATCCCTCAGCATCAGAGTGAGCTGAGCGCTGAGCCTTTTGGAAGCAGCAGCTTCTAGTGTGGCCCCGGGCACAGGATCTGTCAGCCGCTGGGCCTCCTTCTCCGCAAGGCTGACAGTCTGGTGGAGTCCTGGCCAGACGCCAGGGGATGGTGGTTGGAGAGGGGTAGCTCGGCTTTCCTCGTCTGAATTCCAGTCTTGGAAGAACCTCAGGAACCAGGCCTGCTGGATCATCCATGGGCCGTTTTTCTTTTTCCTCCCAGAGCTGAGGCTGCTCCTTAGCGCTGGGATATGGCTTTGGACTCCACTGAGAAATTTGACTCAAGGAGACCAATCAGTTAGAATCAGGGGCCCAGAGCTGGAAGGTACTTTGTGTGGTGGTCCCGTCTGTCTGCCCATCTGCCTGTACGGATGCCAAACCTGACCCAGTTGAGGTGAAACCCAGCCCAAGGAAGGCTGCCAGCTGCATCCTGATCGCTGGTCTTATGTCTAAAAACTCTCACTCCCAGAAAGCTCTGCCCTTACATCCCAGTTCAAGTTGCTTTTCTCAATGGAAATGAGGTGAATTTAGAACTTAAGGAGCTTGATGGTGGTGGGGGTGACAGATACATACTTATTTAATTGTAAATAAACCATTTTAAGATTATATTTGAGGTATGTATAGGGTACTATTGGGAGCATAAAGAAGGGGCCCTTCATCCAATCTGGGAGTTCAGAGAAAGCTTCCTGAAGAATGTGATATCTGAGCAAAGTCTGAGGGGTGAGTAGGAGTCACACAAGCAGAAAGCCCTGTGAGTTGGGAAGGGCATGCCCAAGGGAAGGATGATGTTGAACAAAATCACTGAGGTATTGAGTAAGTGGCAATGAATGGGTATAGATGAGAGGGAGATAGGGCAGGTGATAAAGGATTTGTAAAGGAAGCAAACAGAGAGCCTTTGAAGGAGTTGGGGCAGGGAGATGATCAGGTTTACCCTTTAGAAAGAGCTCTCTGGCTTTTCTGGGGAGAATGCCTTAAAGAGGGGCAGTTTAGGAGGAAGAACTATTAGGAGCTATTGTAACAGCCCAAATGGGAGAAGATAAAGGCTTAGTTAGGGCAGTAGCAGTCAGTCGAATAGCAGGAAGGACTAGATTGGGGGAAAAGTCGCAGCTCTTGGTGACTGGATATGGGGACAAGATGAAGGGTGAATCCAGGGCGGCTACCGCATTTCTAGCTTGGATGGCTGGGTGCCCTTTGCTGAGGTGGGGAACCTGGAGGGAGCAGAGACTGTGGGAAGGAAAGGAGAAGGTGATAGTTCTGTGTTGGGCATTCAGGGCTTGAGTTATGGGTGGGCATTGGGGGTGAGATACGCCTTTAGAACTGCCAACACACGAGTGGAACAAGTGAGAGAGGAGAAGAGGAGAGGTCGCCTGAGCCGAGGGTGTTGTGTTAACAGTGGCTGAGAGTGGAGTCCTGAGCCAACACCAACATGTCAGGGGTGGACAAAGGAAGAGCAGGACAAAGAAGGGAGTGGAGAACAAGGAAAAAAAAAATAGTGTCATGGAAGCCAACGGGTGGAGGGCTTTGGGTAGAAGGGAAGAGTCTATAGTCTGTAGAGCAAAATGCAGCTCCATGTCTGGGTGGACAGAAATGCCTGTGGAATTGGATGGACGGGACATTGTTGCTGGGGCACATTTTGTGGAAGGATGGGGACAGAAGGCGGATTACAGTGAATTGAAGGGCAAATGGGAATTGGGAAAGTTCAGGTGTCTTCTGTACAGCTCGGCTGGAAAGGGAAGGAACAGAAGATATTGGCTGGAGGACAAAAAGTCAAGAGAAAGTACTTAGGGTATAGGGTTTTTGTGTTTTTCATTTTCTTTTTCTTTTTTCTTTTTTTTTTTTTAATATTTCTGAGCAAGAGCGGGGAAGGAGCAGAGAGAGAGGGAAGAATGGAGAATCTGAAACAGGCTCTGCGCTGACAGCAGAGAGCCCGATGTGGGGCTCAGATTCACGAACCACGAGATAGAGACCTGAACTGAGTCACCCATGTAACCACCTGTGCCCCTCATTCTTTCTTTTTAAGGTTAGGAGCAACCTGAACACATTAATGTGCTGAAGAGAGAGACCCCGTTAAGGAAAAGAAGTGAAGATACAGCAGAGGGAAGGGGGGTTCGTGGGGCATCCCTGAAGGAGATCTAGTGAATGGAGCAAGAGCATAAGATTGTGCCTCAGGAGGCAGGAACTTTCCCTGAGACCAAAAAGAGGAAGGGGAAGCTGAATGCAGGTGTGGCTACATTCATGGGCAGAGAGACAGGAATTTGAGAAAGAGAATTTCCAATGCCCTCAGGTTTCCTCTTCACAGTGGTACCTGGCGAAGGCAAATCTTAATACTCTCTGGAATAAGAGGCTTGGTCCAGCTGGGAGCATTCTTCTAGTATCTCCTGTCTAAAGCACTAGGACCTTTTCCTGGGACCAGTTTCCCGACTCCCAGCAGCTGTGTTCTGGGTATCTCCATCTGCTCATCCAATTCCTTTGAATTTCAGATAGCAAGACTCCCTCTTAGCCTTGAAGGTAAAGTGATCTGTAAGAGGCTGCCTGGGTGGCTCAGTCCATTAAGCATCCAAGTCTTGGTTTTGCCTCAGGTCGTGATCTCATGGTTCATGGGATGGAGCCCCGTGTGGGGCTTTGTGCTGATAGCGCAGAGCTTGCTTGGGATTCTCTCTCTCTCTCTCTCTCTCTTTCTCTCTCTCTCTCTCTCCCTCTGCCCCTCTCCCACTCATGCTCACTTGCTCTGTCTCTCTCAAGGAAATAAATGAACTATAAAAAAATAAAAATAAGGGGCGCCTGGGTGGCTCAGTCAGTTAAGCGTCTGAATTCAGCTCAGGTCATGATCTCACGGTTCGTGGATTTCAGCCCTGTGTTGGACTCTGTACTGACAGCTAGCTTGGAGCCTGGGGTCTGCTTCGGATTCTGTGTCTCCCTCTTTCTCTGACCATCCCCTGCTCATGCTGTCTCTCCCTCTCTCAGAAAAAAAAATAAAAAATAAAAAAAAACATTAAAAAAAATAAAAAATAAAAATAAAATAAAAATAAAAGTAATCTGCAAGAAGCTGTTGAAGGATAGGCAAACTCAACAAGAAAAGAGCCACTTCATATACCCTGATGCTGGGTTTGGGCTCTTCCATCTTTGGGGAATTGCTTGTTAAGATTCACTGAGCCAGCCATGGCCTTCAGGTCAGGGTTCTGTGCCTGGGCCTGATAGAGGTGCCAGGGTCCTAGACAGGCACCTCAGGCCAAGGGATACCTTTGCCCTAGCTCATTTGGGACCTCATGGAACTTACCACCCAGGTATCTACCTGAACCTTTTTCCTTTTGATTCTTTTCAACTTCCTGATCATAAACAATAACACGCTCATGTTTATTACCTGCTGAGTAAGGGAGTACAACTGAATGAATACTTTTTGATAATTTCATGAGATCATGAACTTCTTGGCTGCTGGCGCTAAGGGTCAGAAGTGGCTGCTTCACACTCACCTCTTCCAACCTAATCTGAAACATATCCACACGTGTCTGTGGTTTTCTGCTTCGGCTGCAGACTAGAATCTCCTAGGGTTTTAAAAAATACCACTGCTCTACCACAGATCCATTAAGTTAGAATCTCTTAAGAGAACCAGGCATCAGTACTTTAAAATAAAAAGTGCCCCCGGTGTTTTTAGTGTGTAACCAGGGTTGAGAACCGTTGGGCCAGGCTAGCACTGCCATTACAACCATTCAGTGGCATGTTCATGTCCTGGCTTCTAAAGAAAAGGATACTAAGAGTGAGGTCCATGAAGGGGGATGCTTGTAGCCAGGGGCAGCTGGCCTGGGGTTCTACCTTCCTGCCTAGCTTCCCGAGGGCCAAGGAGGATTAACATGGCACACCTATAATCTACCAAGTACCTGGGTCTCACCTGTTGCCAGGCTTTGTTTTATTACTCATCTTGATGTATTTGGGGAGGACCTTAGTGCAGTCTGAGTAATTATAAGGTCTGTTTCATTGGACTCTATTGTACTTTTGACTTTATAGCTTTATGGAGGTATATTAGACATACAATAAACCATACATATTTAAAGTGTACCATTTGATAAGTTTTGACATATTTATATACCCGTGAAGCCATTACTGAGATTAAGTCAATGAATGTATTTGTCATCCCCAAACGTTTTCTCTATGCCTCTTTGTCACCCATCCCTCTTTCCACCCCTTCCCAGATAAACGCTGATCTGCTCTTTGTCTAGATAGTTTTCATTTTCCAGAATTTTATATAAATGGAATCCTACATATTCATACTTTTTTTGATCTGGCTTCTTTGATGCAGAATAGTTATTTTGAGATACATCCATGTTACTGCATGTGACAGTAATTCATTTCTTTTTGCTGCTGAGTTGGTATCATGATGTGCACGTAATTACATTTTTTAAATCCGTTCACCTGTTGCTGGACGGATTTGGGTTGTTTCCAGCTCGGGGAGTGTGATCAGGCCACCATGAAGATGCGCATACGAGTCTTTGTTTGGATATATGCTTTCATTTCTCTTGGGAAAGTGGCTAGCAGTGGGGTCCTTGAGTCCCATGGTAGGCGGGTGTTTCCCTTCACAAGAGGCTGCCTGTTTTCCAAAGTGGTTGTCCCATTTCTCATTCCCCACCAGCAGTGTCTGAGCACTGTCCTCTTTAAACAGACCAAAGAGCCCTTGTTTCCATCTTCTCTTGGCTGAGGCAAGGTGTCTCCTTCTTTCCTCTGGGCACATGTGAGAGAGAGGAGGGTGGGAGCAAAGGACCACAGATGGAAACATCCATAGATGAATGGAAGGGTAGATGTATTACAGAGATAGAGTTGTCTTGGTGTCTCCTTTTCTCCATCTTTTTGTTTCTTCCCCTCTGTTATAGGGACACAAGAAGCAGGCAGTGGCCCGGATTATGTCACCTAAGTCAGATTATTACCCCAAGTCTTATTGTGACTGAATGATTGATATTTTTAACCCCTGCAGGCACCCAGACACCATGCCAGAACCCTGCACCCCTGACATTGGCAGGAAGTAGAAGGCTTCCTTGTCTCCTCGGTCACCCATCCTCATCATGTCTTCGACTCAGGGCAATGGGGAACACTGGAAGTCCCTGGAGTCAGTGGGCATCAGCCGCAAAGAGCTGGCCATGGCCGAGGCCCTGCAGATGGAGTATGATGCACTGTCCCGGCTCCGGCACGACAAGGAGGAAAGCAGAGCCAAGCAGAACGCAGACCCGTCTCTCATTAGCTGGGACGAACCTGTCCTAGACTTCTACAGCAAGCCGGCAGGGAGGCAGAAGGACCTCAAGCTCTTGCGCGGTCTCTCTGGCTCTGATCCTACCCTCAATTACAACTCGCTGTCCCCACAGGAAGGGTTATCCAACCACTCTACCTCCCAGGGCTCCCAGCCTGGCCCAGATCCCTGGCCCAAAGGCTCTCTGGCTGGAGACTATCTCTATATTTTCGATGGTTCAGATGAAGGGCTTTCTTTGTCCCCGGGACCAGGAGATACAGATGGCTCTTCCAAGAAACTGTCCCCACCTCCTTTGCCACCCCGAGTCTCTATCTGGGACACCCCTCCCTTGCCTCCCAGAAAGGGGTCTCCCTCATCCTCCAAGGTCTCCCAGCCCAATGACGTCAACACTTTTTCTTCAGTGGAGCAACCTCCAGGCAAACTGCTAGGGCGTCGCATCCTGGAAGAGGAAGAGGAGCTGGGGGGTGGGGGCCCGGGGCGCCTCCTGGGGCCTGTGGACTATGATGGTATTGACGATGCGATTACACGGCTCAACCTGAAGTCAACCTATGATGCAGAGATGTTGCGTGACACCACCAGGGGCTGGAAGGAGGGCCGGGGGCCCCTCGACTTCGGCAAGGACACTCCCGGAAAACCCGTGGCCCGGAGCAAGACCATGCCCCCTCAGGTGCCACCCCGAACCTATGCCTCCCGCTATGCCAACCGGAAAAATACGACACCTGGCAAGAACCGCCGGATTTCCGCTGCTCCGGTGAGGACCTTGCTCTGTTCCCTCCGTCCCCCTGCGCAAGTGCCATTCAGAAACAAAGAGCAGTCCTTTCTTCTCGTTCTTCCAGATCCCAGTCTGCTACACATCCCCCCACCCCCACCCCGTTAGTCCTCTCCTCCCCTCTGCCTGTCTCTTCTGGCCCCCTGGGCCCTGGCTGGGGAGAGGAAAAGGGACACTAGGAGAGACATGGCTCCTTTTCAGGGCTGAGTTTTGTGCCAAAACCTGTGGGGGCAGGTGGTTTTGAATCTGGGATCATAGTGTGCGCTCGCTTCACGAGGTGAGAACTGAACCAGGCTTACGGGATTCTTTGTGACTGTGGCTGAATGGCCTTGTGGACTGGAGCAAGTCGCTTCTGCTTTCTGACCTGCCGTGCCCCAAACGCTGCATGGTGATGAGGCTTAGTCACGGCATTAACCAGGGTTTAGTGCTCACTGGTGACGAGACCCCTGTCCAGACCCCTCAACAACCCCGCCTGATGGTCCACGGCACATAGCTCTGGTCTCTCTTGTTCCAAAGGTTGCTGGTACTTGCTGTCTCCGTCTTTCTCTGTTTCCCTGTCCTTCTGTCTTTCTCCCCACTTTCTTCTGTCTCTGCCTCTCTCTCCTCTGCTTCCCCTCCCTCTGTCCCTCTCTCTCCCTCTACCTCCTTCTCTCTCCCTTTCCCTCATCTTTCTCTCTGTCTCTCTGCTTCTATGTCTCTCATTCTCTCTGTCTCTCTGCCTCTCTCTCTCCCCTTCTCTCTCTCTCTCTGGTAAAATATATACAATGAAATTTACCATCCTGGGGCGCCTGGGTGGCTCAGTTGGTTGAGTGTCCGACTTCTGCTCAGGTCATGGTCTCGCAGTTCATGGGTTTAAACTCTGCATCGGGCAGCTAGCTCAGAGCCTGGAGCCTGCTTCAGATTCTGTGTCTCCCTCTCTCTCTGACCCTCCCCTGCTCACACTGTCTCTCTCTTTCTCTCTCTCAGAAATAGATAAAACATTAAAAAATATTTTAAAAAAACACGAAATTTACCACCTTAGCCAATCTGAAGCATCCAGCTCAGTGGCATTGACCATATTCACATTGTTACGTGGCTATCATACCATCCGTCTCTTCACACAAGGAATATATTTAGAAAAATATGCAGTATGACAATAATAATTCTGCTCTGATCAGTACATAGTATGAAACAGCGAAGTGTCTACATAGACGTGCAGGGTGGGTTCCAGGGCAACTATGATCTTTTTTTCTGGTTTAAAAAGGTGTCAGTGGGGGTGCCTGGGTAGCTCAGTCGGTTGAGCGTCCAGTTCTTGATTTCAGCTCAGGTGTTGATCCATAGGTTGTGGGATCGAGCCCTGTGTCTGGCTCCATGCTGAGTGCAGAGACGGCTTAAGGCTCTGTCTCTCCCTTTGCCTCTCCCCTCCCGTTCTCTCTCTCTTAAAAAAAAAAAAAGTGTCAACAGCATCTCCATGAGTAGGACCGGAGGCCACTTTGAGTTTCACCCCTTGGGTCTGGAAACCGCAGCTGCAGAGGGAGTCAAAAGGTACCTCGTAACTGATGGCTTCCGTAGGAACTGCATTCCACTTCATTCCATCCCTGTTTCCTCTGCATCCATTGTCTAAGGGACATTGGGCTTTCCCACTGTGTTTCCCAGCAGTTGGGATCCTTCACAGCCTGGGAAGAGCCACGTGGTTCTTCCTTCCTGTGCTTCTGCTAAGAGAGTCCCCCAAAGCAGAATCGGCTTCTGGGAGTCATGACTCTGGAGCTTAGGGCTTTTTAAAGGCCCTGCTCTGAGAGGTGGGGCAGCTCCTGCTATTTATAGGGATGGGGAGATTCCTGTTCCCAGCTCCGAGTTCCTCACCCAGAGCTGGGCCTACTCCGAGTCAGGCCGCCCTGGTAGGTGGTCACCTCTGTTGCTCTCTCTCTCTCTCACTCTCTCTCTCTCTTTCACTCTCTCTCTCCCTCCCTTTCTCTCCTCCCTCCACTGCCTCATCCTTCCCCCAACCCCTGTATGTCACCAGGGTCCTGAGAGGGAGCTTGATCCAGAGTGTCCTTGAAGAAGCTAGGGCAGAGCAAGAAGCTCTTGCCAGTTCTTAGGGGGGAAATGCGGCCTTGGGCGTCCCCACTTCAGCTCGGTGCGGGTGCTCAGCCCACCGGGAGGGCGGACCCCTTGGACCCTCGGCCTGTCCCGCCACCCCGCTTCCACCGGGCTTTCAGACGGAGGGGCCCTCCTTATCCCAGGCCTGCGGAGCCAGCTCTGGAAATGGTTGGCCCCACATGCCAGCCGGGTACCCCCACTGCCAGCCTCTGCCCGGCAGACTCCCCCAGCCAGCGTCGGGCGATGCCGCCAGGGCCTGCCAGCAGGGCAAACGTAAGTGGCTTTTGTTTGCTTATGGAGCCAGGGAGTGGTACTGAACGGGCATGAAAGTGGCCTTCAGTAGCCACTCTGTTCTCTATCCCCCTTGCCTTCCCCTCCTCTCTGTCTCTCTGTCTCTCTGTCTCTGTCACTCTCTCTCTCTCACCCTCACTTCTGTGGGTTAATTGCTGACAGTGGTACTATTGTTGTGAGCGGGACACGGGCTGGAACTTGGCAGAACACAGGCCTCACATGCCAACTGCCCCCGCTGCTGCCCCCCCTCCGCACCCCTCCATCCTCACCCCGGGGAGCAAGGCTAATGAGAGGGGTCACTCAGAGGAAACAATTTGGATATTCAAATGAGGAGCTCAGTTGCTGCCATCTGCCCTTAGGGGCGGGGAGGACTTGAGAATAGCCAGTGGGAGGGTGAGAGGTGAGGCTTTGCTAAGTGCACAGGCCCCAGCTCCCCGGAAGCAGCTGTTGGCAGCGGCCACTTTACCGGATGCAGGCTGGGGCTCCAAAGCTGCCAGTCCCTTGGGGTGGCCTCCCCTGGCGGCTCTGGGCAGGCCCATCAGGCAGAACCTGTCATGCCCCAGCGGTCCCCCATCCCCCCACCACTTCCTCCTCCCTGGGGCTGGGCTACAGGCCTCATGTGAGGCACTCCTCATGGTGACTGAAGGCAGCCCTGTGCTGGAGGCAGGTCGAGTCTCATCTGGGAGAATCCTGACCTCTACGCACATGTTCAGGGCCCAGGATGGCTCCCTGACGTTCTGGCCATTCACAGCTAAAAGGTTCAGGAGCCAGGTTCCCTCTCTCCTGCGCAGAAAGCCGCTTTGATGCTTTCTTCCTCAAATAGCATTGACCGAGAAAGCACGGGTGTCTGAGTCACCGCCTCTGTCTGAGGGTTCTTGGCCTCTCTCTGCTTTGGGTCTCTGGGGCCTGCTGTGGATGCTGAGGCTTTTACCTGGAGCCCAGCATCCCCAGGTATTGTTTGGGCACCCCACTTGCCCTGATCCCTGCACTGGGACTGGGGGGAAAACGAGCTGCCTGCAGAGCTCCTGGCCACGCCTAGGGAGCACCCCCAGAAAGCCAGCCCAATGACCCATCTGTGCTGTGCGCTGCCTAACGTGAGTTGAGCTTCTTAGACACGGCCTCCCCAGAGAGGACATTTGACTACACGCATGGCCATCCCACCCAGCCTTCCAGCCTCAGCCAAGACTTCCGGTTCTCTCCATTAAAAAAAAAAAAAAAAATTTTTTTTAATGTTTATTTATTTTTGAAGGAGCGATCCGGAGTGCCAGCAGGGGAAGGGCAGAGAGAGAGAGAGAGAGAGACACAGAATCTGAAGCAGGCTCCAGGCTCTGAGCCGTCCGCACAGAGCCTGACGCAGGGCTGGAACTCACAAACCATGAGATCATGACCTGAGCTAAATTCAGGCCCTTAACTGACTGAGCCACCCAGGATCTCCTCAGTTCTTAAGTTAATTTATTTAGAGAGAGAGAGAGAGAGAAAGTGTGAGTGGGGGAGGGGCAGAGAAAGAGAGAATCCTAAGCAGGATCCGCACTCTCCGTGCAGAACTCGATTCGGGGCTCAAACCCATAAACTGTGAGATCATGACCTGAGCCAAAGTCAGATGCCCAACTGACTGAGCCACCCAGGTGCCCCAAGTTTCTCTTTTTCCACTTGGCTCTTGGTCTTCTGGGACAGCAGTTAAAGATATTCCTGGATTTCTCACATTTTCTTGTGACCCTGAATGTTCAATGCTGAAAGAGCCTTTATACCCAGAGTTTCAGGGTTTAGATCTGGGAGCAGCCGGCTGGAAGGGAATGGCCTGAGGGAAAAGGCACTGAGTCAGCTGCTCTTCTCTTAAAGGTGGGCTCCCGGCCCCATGCTGTCACCAATGGCCATGAGTTGTTTGAGGTCTCAGAGGAGAGAGATGAGGAAGTTGCTGCATTTTGCCACATGCTGGATATGTAAGAGTTAAAGAACGGGGGTGTCGGGGAGGGCTCTGAGGGCTGGGGAGGAGGGCCAGCCCACTCAGAACTTTCTCTAGGAAAGGAAGAAGAGCCGTATTTCATAAGTCTCATTTCATAGCGATGGGGTGCTGCCTACACCAGGTGTTTGTGGGCTTTTTGAAATCTTGCAAGTTTCACATTTTGGACAAAGTTTATGAACCCTTGATCCAACAGTCAAATTATCCCAATGGCTTCAGGCTCAGTTGCCCTCAGGAGCAAATGCACCCCAGATGGAGATAAGACTATTACCTGGAGCTAACAGAGAAAGTGAATGGAGCCAGGAGAACCTGCCGTTGAAATTGGCGTGGAAAACTTTGTCACTATAGAACTGTCCCTACATTCGGCTGGGTTCGGGAAACGTTTCATAAAACTCTAGTAAATGCATCAAGAACATGGTTTCCCAGAACTGCTTCCCCGATGCCCCCAGCCTGGCCTGCAGACCTGGAGGACCGGGCTGAGCAGGGATGGAAGGGCCCTTGGCCTCAGGGTGGGAGGGTCCCAACAAGCCTCTTCTCAACAGCTTTCTTCTGAAGGCTCAGCAGGGGTCCTTCTCCCTCTCTTCCTGTACAGCCTCCGATCTGGCTCTGACATCCAAGACTACTCCCTCACTGGCTATGTCTGGAGTGCTGTCACCCCCAGCCCTGAGCACCTTGGGGATGAAGTCAACCTGAAGGTGACCGTGTTGTGTGACAGTCTACAGGAACCACTCACTTTTACCTGCAACTGTAAGTGGGGAAGGGAGTATGGGCATCCCTTGAGGTGCGGCAAGGATGACTATGGTTTGGACCGTAGGAACATTTGACCTCAATTCTCACCCCACCTGTGGCCCCAGTGAGGAGAGGGGCCAGTCCTGGAGGACTGGGTCTGGGGCCAGCTTTGTGGGCCCATGGTCACTTTCCCCAAACTGTGTGTTTGCCTGCTTTATCTGGATAACAGTGGTGCTGGAGAATGCTTAGCCAGGAACGTGGGAGTGGGGTGGGGAGGGGTGTTAGGACCAGGACACTAAGCGCCGTCTGCCGCGGGACCCCCCTCCCATCATGTCTCCCCTGCCCTACCCCTTCGAGGTTCTTCCACGGTAGACTTGCTCATCCACCAGACCCTGTGCTACACCCATGATGAACTGAGAGATGTGGACGTGGGGGACTTTGTGCTGAAGCCCTGTGGGCTGGAGGAGTTCCTGCAGAAGTGAGTGACCTTGGGGCAGGGGGAGTGGGTAGGAAATGGCACCTGCCTTCTGGGAGGTGGGGTTTTGACGGGGCTTCCTTGGGATGGCTGGGCTCACGGCCCCAGGCCAACAACTCCTCCCTGATCCTTCTGCTGCTTTCTGGGCACACTCACAGCCACGTCGCACTTTCCCCAGCGCTCTGTCTTCCAGCAGGGCTGGCCTGCTGCTGAGCCAAGTCTGCTGCGGAAAGCTTGGAGCTGATTGCAGGCAAAGACTAGGTCGTGTCTGCTTGCAGACGTCTGCGCGTGCAGAGAGCGTGTGGGGGGCTGCTTCGCCTAGATTGTATGGTATCTTTATGTTAGATGGAGGACTGGGCGGAAGGACCCTTGTGGAACCTGGGGGAGAAATTACAGTTGCTTCCTCTTTGCCCTGCCCCTGCCAACAAGCCTTTGCCCCCTTGGCATCTGCAGCTGCTTGTCCTCCTCACTAGAGGCTCGCCTCCAGCTCCTCTCCATCCAGTGCCCTCTGCAGCAGGCGGCCTCCCTGGAAAGTCTGATGTGGACCAGCTGCAGCCGTCCTCCATCCCACTGCCCTGGGGCTCTGGGTACCTGGGGCAGGAGGGGAGGGTGTGCCCCCTTCAGGTGCTGCAGGCTGTAACCTCAGCCAGAAGGCAGCAGATAAAGAAATCACAGATCTGCGTTCCTCCCCAAGATTTCAGCTGCTTACTGTCCACTACCCCTGACCGCTTGGAGAAAGCAGGCCTCGGCAGTGGGAAGGGAGGGGCCAGCATGTCAGCTCTTAGTGCCACCACACGCGCACTCGCTCTCCTACATCCAGGTCCAAATGCAAGGATGCTTGAGCAATGGCTAGAGCAGGTCTTGGCTGGTTTCTCCCACCTTGAGGATATTGGGAGAGCTTTCTGGAAAGCCGAGGGAAAGCAGGGGCAGGGCCCTGCATGGAGCAACACCAGGAGCTCTGTTCAAGTGCGTTCCGTGTGCACTTGCTTGCCCTAGAAGAATAAGAAAGGGTCCTAGATTCAGGGCCTCCCAGCAGAGAGCATCCCAGGCACTGTTGTAAAGGAACAATGGACATCATGGGTCACACTGATATGGCTGGTTTGGGTTCTAGCTTGCCACCTACTAGTTGTAAGACCCTGATCCTTAATTTCTTCCCTAAAATGTACCAAGGATTGAGTGTGACAATGACCCAAGGAGCAGGGAAGGACCAGCCCAAAGACAGGAAAGCATGAGGATCCAGATCAGCTGAGTACATTTCCCTTGCGGTTTACCTAGCCCTTGAGCCCTCAGGGCTGAAGATGGTAGATAAGCTGTGAGGTTCTGACTTCCTGCCAAGACCTAGCTGGTGTGTTCGTGTTCGGTGTGAGGTGCAGCTGCATGGGTGGTCCTGGGTTCACACCCCTCCCACTCTAACTTGAACGCATACAGAGGAAGGCCTTCCACAGAGAAAGTCAGTCAAGTCCCCAGGGGACTCTGCCTTGGGTGGAGGTGAAGACCCTCTGAGGGGTTCCAGAAAGTGGCTAGCTCCCAAGAAAGCCCTGTGGTTTCCTACGCTTGGCTTAGCTTAGCAGGGCTTGATGTTAAGGGGGCGTGGTGGGTCCAGGATGCAAGCTGCTCTCAGATAAGAACCTTGAGACAGTCCCAAGGGAGGGCTTGGTTTCCTGCCACCTCCCCCATCCCCAACCACACTCTTCCTTCCTCCAAGGGCACTCCCTCCAGACCTGCCCCCTGCCCTGCCTCTCTACCCCCCAGGGTTTAGCCTTGGCTCAGCCTTGGCAGGTTGGGGCCTGGATCCGAGGCTTGGGCCCTCAGGATGTGGTGAACCCTTAAGTCCTAGCTGGACCCTGACTGCTCTCCCAGGCTGACACCCCTTAGGCTTCTGCACGTACTCCTCCCCTTCACTCCTCTCCTCTCCTCTCCCCTCCATTTCTGGCCTAGATTCCTAGCTCTGCTGAGGAAGGAAGTCCCTTTCCGGCTTCTGTTACCCAGCTGCTGGGACCCGGCCCAGGCCTGCAGTGCTGGCCTGCAGGACAGACTCACTCTGCCCCTTCTCCTGGGTTTCCTTTCTGACTACTCTGTGATTCGGGAGGGAGGAAAAGGCTGGGTCACGGAAGGACTCCCTAGGCTGCTTGTGAAACGTGTGTAGACGGGCTCATGTGGTATTGCGTGAGCAGTGAATGGCCTGCAGGTGGGTGTTTATCAGGAAGTCTGTAGAGATTTGTGGTGTTGTTCACGGTCAAGCAGGACCCGTGGAGGAAGGGGAGAAGCAGCCTTCTTTGGGTTTGGGAATAATAGACCTGGAATCTTGGTGGGTTTGTTTGGTTGGCCTTAGCATCCCAGTCACTGATGTAGGGGGTGGGAAACTTAGGACCACAGTGTGGGGAGAGTGTCAGTCTGAGTTCCACACCTGAACACAGGTGACAACCACAGTGTCTTACATACCAAAGCCAAGGGAATGGGGCTTAATCATTGCCCCCCCACCCTACCAAGAAGTCTCTGTTCCCTACTCCTTCCAGAAGGTCCTATCCCTGGAGTAATCGGTGATGATAATCCAGGTAATAAATGTCAAATCAAAGTTTGTACAGACCAAGGTTAGGAGTATTAGGTGGCTTTTTTTTTTTTTTTGATAGACCTGTTTCTTTCCCTGAGCTCTGCTATAACATTTTCCAGGAACCCAAGTAGTACCCTTCACTACCTTCTCCCTCCTACTTCTCTCTCCCCCAAGGCCAAGGTATGCATTTCCCTTCCCACTGCATCCGCAGGGTGCTAATGGTCTTGTTCCCCTGTCCCACCAGCAAGCATGCCCTGGGCAGCCATGAGTACATTCAGTACTGCCGCAAGTTTGACATCGACATTCGGCTGCAGCTGATGGAGCAGAAAGCTGTACACAGTGACCTGGCCCGGACGGTTCGTGTGGGGGAGTGGTGGACAGCTGCACAGGGACGGGGAGGCGGAGGGGGCAGGAGGTGATGGGGAACATAGCCGGTGAGAGTTGGGGAGGAGCTCTGGGTGAAGGTAAGGCTTCCACTCCTCTCTGAATAGGCCACTTCTTACATAGGTGAATGATGACCAGAGCCCCTCCACCTTGAACTACCTCGTCCATCTGCAAGAGAGGCCAGTCAAACAGACCATCAGCAGGTGGGAGTGGGTGCCATCTTGGATGTGGGCTAAGCAGGAACTGTGAGGGGATCCCAACAGATAACTTTGCTTGCCTTTCTACCAGGGCCAGGGGTTCTTATGGGTGTGAGGGATGAGACCCAAGAGTATTGTAGGAGAAGATCCCCACTCTAGGGTCTATTACATCTCGTTCCTCTAGTCCTTTGCCATCATTCTCCAGGTGAGTGGTGGCAAAGCAGAAAGAACTCACCATCCTTCAATGGAAAGGGTGGGAATCCCTTTAAACTAGTGTCTGAATCCTGAGTTGTGGGAAGGGAGGGAGAGAATGGGTCTTCCAGTACACCAGGTCTGTCCTGACCTCTCCTGTGACTTTTCCGTGTCCCCAATTCCCCAGGCAGGCCCTGAGTCTTCTGTTCGACACATACCACAATGAAGTGGATGCTTTCCTGTTGGCTGATGTGAGTATGCATCCGGGGGCTGGCCCAGGTGCCCAGAGCGACTCTCCTCCTTTCCCAAAGTCCTCCCGGGTTCGGCCAGCCCTAACGAGATCTGGAGCAAGCACTGAAAATCTATCAGTGGGTCACTTCTTGCCATCCCTCTGGCCCCGGGGCAAACCAAGGTCACTGGCTGTTGGACAGCCAGCAAGTGTGTTCAGAGGGGTTCTGCTCCCCTGGAGAAATAGGTCAAGAACTGTGCCCTGATCCCTGTCCCTGGACTAGCATCTCCAAAGCTAAGGACATAGAGCTGTCAGCTGCTGTACTTGAATGTGCATCAGAGCAGGCATCCTGGGAGCAATGCCCAGGAACCTCGGATTTGAGACATTCTGTGGCTGGTGTCACACGTAGAAAATTGTCAGGAGGTGAAGGGTCCCAAAGGTAGGGGAGGGCCAGGATTCTCCTCACTTGGATTCACATGGAGTTTTAACCCTTAAAATCATGAGAACAAACATTTGCCCCAAATGTTGTGGAGCTCAGAAACAACAAAATAAAACTAAGCTAAACTAAAAACAGAAAACGATCTTCAAAACCAGTCTCTGTCTCACTGATCTGGTTAATAGTGGCCATTGGACTCTTCGTTTTGGGAGAATTGAGCATTACATCTAGCTCAATCCTCTACCCGCCACCAGAATCCCTTCTCTGTCAGCCTCTGCTCGAACATTTACTGTGATGAGGGGGAGAATCTCTGAACACCTTTTGTGTACCTGTCTGGCCCTATGTTGGTGGCCGCTAAGGGGAGAGAAGCATAAGGATCATCTTACCCTTCAGGCAGTTTGTGTTTCTGCTAGAAAAATGGAATAGTGGGGCGCCTGGGTGGCTCAGTTGGGTAAGTGTCCAACTTCAGCTCAGGTCATGATCTCTCCATCTGTGAGTTCAAGCCCCCAAGTCATACCTCTCTCTGCCCCTCCCCTGCTTGCACGTGTGGGCTTGCTCTCTCTCTCTCTCTCTCTCAAAAATAAATAAAACTTTAAAGCTATTGGTAGACAGAACAGGATGGTAATGAGTTCATCAAGAGCTCCTAGAGAGTGATAGGACTGACCAGGGAGGGCTCTGGGAAGGAGGCTGATTTTCGCTGGTCCATTTGAACTTATGCCACTAGTCAAGGCAGGACAGGTGAGGGGACTCCCAGTGAGGAGACTGCAGGAGCCCAGATGCAGAGAGGAGTGCAGGGGCATGGCCTGTCTGTGGCACTGAGATGAGATCCCCTTAGAAGCGCTAGGTGACAGCGTGAGACACAGGCTGTAGAGGCAACGGGGCCTGCATATGGTCTCTGGCTTCCTTGCTTTTCCCTATGGATTGGTTTTATTAAAGCTGCATGTCTCTAGGGGGTGCGTTTGTGTTCTGTTTGTACAGTAGCTGCCTGAGGGAGTCTGGGAATATTAGGAGGTACAGGGAGGGTGGCTGGAAGAACCGGGGAGCGTGGGCGTGGCTCATTTAATTCAACAGGATCGATTGTTCGTGAACACCGGATGTTTGAAAATGAAGCATGGGAGTCCACTAGTTACTCCTGAGGGTCATGAACCCCTACTCCTCCCAACCCGTCGCCCTTAACAGTGTGGGTGCTGCAGGCTGAGAGTGCTCGCCTGGCAGCCTCACTGGGCTGCCTCCCACAGGGGGACTTCCCACTGAAGGCCGACAGGGTGGTCCAGTCCGTCAAGGCCATCTGCAACGCCCTAGCCGCCGTGGAGACCCCTGAGATTACCAATGCCCTCAACCAGCTGCCCCCCTGCCCTTCCCGCATGCAGCCTAAAATTCAGAAGGTAACGGGGCCCAGAGTGTGGGGAAGGAGGAGAGCAGTATTCCCGAGTTGCTAGGTGATTAGGTGTCCCCTTACTAAAAAAAGGTCTTCTCTCCACCTCCATCTTTCATGTTTGTAGTTGAACCACAAGAGTTCTTATATCCCCTCTTCCTGAGGATGCGGGTGGCCTAGGGTCTGCGCCTGGGATTAACTGCCAGGAGCTCAGGCCCACAAAGGCTTTATTTATAACCACCGAGGTATTGCCTGGCACTTAGTGCCAGGGTGCAAAACCCAGACTTTCCCTGAGCCAGGGGCTCCCGTGGCTCCCAGAGAGTGGGGGTCCCGTGCATCACAGACAGGCATCGTGAACTGGAGTGGAGCAGCCTGAGGGTTGGAGCGTCTCCTTTGGGTGGATTTTATCCTGGGTCTGGCTCACTCTGTCCATCACATGGCTCTGGTACAAACCATGACGCCGTCCCCCGCCCCCCACCCCCGCCCCGAGACTTCCCTCCTCAAATTACAGTCCAGTCTGGTCCAGATGAGCACAACCATTGAAAAGCCCTTCTTCCAGCTGTGCCGGAAAAGGCCACAGCCCTGAAGCTCCCCTCCCTCCCCTTTTCCCCCATAGGATCCCACTGTCTTGGCTGTGAGGGAAAACCGAGGTAAGCGAACTACATTCTCTGCCTTTATTCAGTAGGGACAGCTGAAAACAGGTCTCTGCCCAGATTCCTTTCTCTCCCTTGGTCCCCTTGATTTATGAGTCCAAGTCGGCCTTGTGTGTGTGTGTGTGTGTGTGTGTGTGTGTGTGTGTGTTTTCCAGCTGGAGAGTACATTTCTTTCCACAAGATGATTTCTCCTTAGTTTTACAAGTTATTCCTGTGGTGTCCCTGGGAGATGGTGGCGAGGTCGTGTAAGGGAGGGTAGGATGACAAGGCTAGCCTTGGGCCCCAGATGAGAAAACTCTCATGTGGATTGGTTGCCATTATTCTCCAGGAGGCTCATAATCCTTGTGTTGTTTCTAACTCCCAGATGGGCCTGGAGTGGGGGTGGGGGAAGGTGGTAAGGAATTTTTCACTAGGAGTGAGTCTTCCAAGCAGAACTTTGTTTGACAAAGCCTTTATCTCTGGAATTCTTGGTCGAGGATTCCCAGTCTTTTGGATTTCATGAACAATAACATGTCCTACAAAGCACTATTTTGAGGACCAACATAGAAATTGTCAGCTTTTATTTTGCCAAGCAATGACTTTTAAAGCTATTGACAATTATCATTCCCACTATTTCCCAACAGAAAGGACATTGAACACAAAATAAGTAGCAATAGGTAAAAATAAGGAGAATGTTTAAAAATGAGTATCACTTTATAAGATGCGCCTTCTCTTTCCCCCTCATTTCACCACGGATGGGTGAACCTCGTCAGGGCTGTTAGAAACCGACTGGCATTTGGGGGCCACTGTCCTGGGGTATACCATCCTAGCCAGTGCCATGGCAACAAAATGGGGCTTGTGGAGGCCTCGTGACCTTTCCTTCTGACCCCTTCCTTTCACAGAGAAGGTCGTGGAAGCTCTAACAGCTGCCATCTTGGACCTGGTGGAGCTATACTGCAGCACTTTCAATGCCGACTTCCAGACAGCCGTGCCCGGGAGCCGCAAGCACGATCTGGTCCAGGAGGCTTGCCACTTCACGGGGCCCCTGGCCTTCACAGTCTATGCCACCCACCGCATCCCTATCACCTGGGCTACCAGGTGAGCCCAGGGCTGGATGGCCTGGGTTTGACTTCCAGGTGGCCACTCCCCGGCTGCCTGCATCCCGAGTTTATGGTCTGTGGCACTTTGGTGCACCTTGGCTGATGGGATGAGCCGAGTGCCTAAGGGGGGGCTGTGTGGGTTGGGACATCCCAAGGAGAGACAGAAGGTCGGCGCCCCAAGATTCAGAAGACCATGCCCTCTCAGTGCTGGTTGGGACTGGCTGCATCGGCATCCCCGCCCCCCACCCATCCAAGGCCAGCTGATGGAGACACTGCGACAGATGGCCTCTTCCCAGATCGAGTGCACGCCCCAAGGCCAATGACTGCACTCCCTTGCAGATGTACAATGGGAGGGGGTGGGGAGGTGGGAGATGACCCTTTGTGGGGAGTTCCCTAGGCCTGCAGGGGTGGGTGGAGGGGAACATTCATTTGGTAATCCTCACTCCTCTGCCTGGTCCCCAGCATCCAGGGCCTGGGGGAAATGGCATTTGGCTCCACCCCCACCCTTTCCGGACCCCCCCTTCCTCTCCCTTCCCCCTCTCTCTTTGTTCCTCACTTAATGTATTCCTCTGGGCGATTGGCGGAGAACAAAGGAGGCAGCCTGGGAAACCAGGGCCTTCTCTGACCTCTTCTGTCAGGCACCTGTCACGAGCCACAGGGACCCCCATGTGTTGGCATTCACTTCGGCATATGTCGATTTCATCCCCCACCCTTGTCACCTGTGCATGTGCTTCTGTACACGGACGCCCCACGGGCTGCATCCGACTGTAAGGAGGAGGCTGTACCGCTAGTCCCCATAAAGAAGGGAGGAAAACCCAGGCCCAGCATGGAGCCTGAAGCGGGGCAGGGGACCCAGATCGAGTTGCTTAGCCAAAGCACACTTTCTCGCAAATCCAATTTGGCTCTCCTGTGCCGTGACCCCAGAGGCCGGGGAGGAGTTTTAGCAGTAGAAATGGGGCTTGGCCGAAGCCGGGTGACTTAGATGGGGTATGGGAGCTGAGTGTCCTTGCTCTCTTTCTGTTGCAGCTACGAAGATTTCTACCTCTCCTGCTCCCTCAGCCACGGCGGGAGGGAACTGTGCAGCCCCCTGCACACGCGAAGGGCTCACTTCTCCAAGTACCTCTTCCACCTCATCATCTGGGACCAGCAGTAAGCCTGCCCCACCCCCCAGGCCCCAGTGGGCTTTGACCCACACAGCCTCCACACAGCCTCCTGCGTGCCTGCCCCCGCACCCCTGCATTAGACCAGGCTCCATCACTAACCCTATGCAAACAAGTCTGTCAGCCTCTCCAGTCTCCACTTTCCTAACCTTTATTTTTCTTTTAATGTTTTATTTATTTATGTATTTATTTATTTTTAAACTTTTTTTTTTAATGTTTTATTTATTTCTAGGAGAGAGAGAGAGCGTGAGCAGGGGAGGGTCAGAGTGAGAGGGAGTCACAGACTGAAACAGGCTCCAGGCTCCGAGCTGGCAGTCAGCACAGAGCCGGACACGGGGCTCGAACCCACGAACCGCGAGATCATGACCTAAGCGAAAGTCGGACGCTTAACCGACTAAGCCACCCAGGCGCCCCTGTTTTATTTATTTTTGAGAGAGAGAGCATGAGTGAGAGAGGGGAGGGCAGACGATCCCAAGCAAGCCCAGGTGTGGGGCTCAAACTCACCAACTGGGATCCTGACCTGAGCTATGTCCCACGCTTAACCGACTGAGCCACCCAGGTGCCCCTACTTCCTTAAACTTTAAATGGGGACACATACCACTTCTACCTCTCAAGTTGTTATGAAACTCCAATGAGAAGTATCCACAATGACTCTCTCTGTAAACCATAAAGGGTCATATACAAGTTAGCAGCTTTAATAATAAGTGGTTGTCTTGACCTTGTCTCGCTTAAAAGGTTTAACTAGTCTGAGGGTTTCTCATCCTCTTCCTTCTTCCCAGAGTTTTCATAGACTGGGGAGAGGGGCCTAGGCTTTCTTCCTCCTAGATAGGAGAGGGAAGGTTGTCTAGAGGAAAGACTAATGCGCTGGGAGCCACAGGAATAAAGCTCTGTTTCTAGCTCTGTCTCTAGATCTGCATTCCCTTTTGCCTCTCTGTGCCTCAGACTGTAAAGTGGGGATATGTGGGGATATGCGGTTGTGGCATTGCAATGAGATAGGTTTTATATATATATGTAAACCACAAGCACAAGATAGTATTAATTAGCATTTATTAACAATAATTTGCTGTTGGGATGATAGGCATCAGCCAAGCAAAGCAAGAAGGAAACGGAGGTGAGCATGCCTTGAATGGTGCACTGTGGGAGTTTGGCTGCCCTGTGCCCCTTCTGTGCTGCATCCTGCCCTCTTCCCCTCCCCCGACCGTCAGAAAGCCCCTTGTTTGCTGCCCACCAGCTTCACTTCCCCAGACTGACTGTGTCTGAGTCCTTGTTTGCAGAGCAGAACTGGAACCTCACTATTTGGAGTGGAGATTAAAGACTGAACGGGGTCCTTGGGGAGGCCAAGGTTGCCAAAATAGGGCAATTGAGAGCCTGTGCAAAGCCTGGGAGAGGAGGCTAATTGTACAGGTGGACCGCTGGGGAGGCAGACCCTTTCTTCTGTCTTCACACGTGTGGAATTTATAGAGCAATAAAGCTATAAATAAAGCTTTAATCAAACACCCGCCAGGGCAGGAGAGACTCCTCGGAGGCAGGGGATGGCTGCCTTAAATGGCTTTGGAGTTTCACCATCCGCTTCCTATCCTCTGGCCTCAATTAACCACTGCTGCCAAGGGAGTTGTGCTATACGGTGTTCCAGTCCGGGCAGACCCCACAAAATTGTCCTTAGACCCAGGAGTAGGGGCATCCTGGCCTATCTGACCTCTGCCAGCCTACTCAGTGGGCCTCCTTCCACTCCCTGTCTTCGGAATCCCAAGGTGCTTGTCCCTGCCTACAGGCTTTTCCTCTCCATGCTGCCCATCCACGTGCCCCACGAAGACTATTTGCACTTTCACAGTCAAGATCAAGGCGTCTGGGAGAAGACGCTACAGCATAGGGTTCAAAGCACAGGCGTTGGCACACTCACCCTTACTCTAGGTGGAAACTTGGCGTAATAGAGCTTACCTTATAGGGCTGTTTGAGACCCTTTGGGACATTGCACATCAAGTGCATGGCACAGTATCTAGCACATGATAAAAACTTCCTTCTTCATCTCTGTTGTCATCTTTGTAGCTGGGGGAACCTTCTCAGTTCCTCTTTCCCTGTTCCAAGTGACTGACACAGTGATTGATACACAGAGCTATCTGTGCATGCAGACCCTATCTGCATGGCCCAGTTCCAGTCCAGAAGCCTCAGCGTCACATAGCAAAAAGCACACCATGTAGACACCCGTCACACAAATGAAGCTGTGTTCCCCTCGCCACTGATGAGGAAACAGGTGAAGAGGTGTAAGCAGTTCCAAGGTCGCGAGTGGCAAAAGCAGGACTGCCCCTGGCACATCCCAGGAGCCCTTCCTGGAGGAGGCAGCCCACGTGATGTGATGTTGGAGAACGGCTCCAGAGGGAAGGAGAGGGCTATCTCAGGCAGGGAGGAGGTTCAGGCCGCAGTCTGTACTGGTTATCCTGACCCACCCCAGATGACCGCCGTGGGAGAGGTCTGGGAATGCTAGACAGGCCCAAGCACTGAGGAGAAGGGGACCCAGCTGGTTCTCGGGCTCATGGCTTCAGTTTCTTCACTCCCCTTTGTCTCCAGATGCAAAACTGGAAACCTCTTCTCGACTGATGAGAGGGGGGTCGGAACCAGCCCCATCTCTGCTTTGCTGTGGGGTCAGCTGACTGTCCTGAAGCAGCAGTACAGGGATCAGCTAACTCTCAAAATAGGCCCAGCAGTCGCACTTTGCCGGCCCCCCCCCCGGCCGAGCCCCGGCCTGGCATCGCTGCTGGCTGCTGGCAGGGCCCTAATTATAGCTGCGGGCCCCCAAGCACAGGCAGCTGGGGCAGAGCAGGGCTCTGGCCGGCGGGCGGGAGGGAGTGCCTCACTTAGGTGGAGATTTTCCTGCAGGAGTGAGGGCAGCAGTGGAGGGAGGCTGCTGGATCAGGAAACTGCGAGCCTTGGGGTTGGCCGCCCTGCCTCTGTGCCCTCTGGCTGGCCGGGAGGGCGTGACAGTGTGGACTTTGGCCCAGGGACAGCTTCCCCCAAAGGTAACGCGGGTCCTCCCTTGCTTTCGACAGCTTCCCTCCTCTCTCTATCTCACTCCACCCTGCCTCCTTATCCTGAACTTAGAGGGAGTGGCTGGGCATGATTCCGGGGGCCACTCCCCGCCCCCCCCCCCAGAGCACTTCTGGACTTGGGTAATGGCAAGGCTTATGTGTCTTAGTTCTTATCTCAGGCCACTTTGTTTCCTCTGCCCCAGGGACTTTGGGACTCTGCCCTTTTGGCTTTGAACATGTTTTGGGGTGAGAACAAACCATCTGGTGCCCTGGGTGCAGGGAGAAGAGGGGATGGGAGAGGACTCACAGGTGGGAGGATTGCCGGATGAGGGTGACCTAAGGACAGAGAACATGCGGCTACCGCTTCCTGGTTGCTTTCAGCCTGGGGGGAAGGGGGATGAGGATTGTTGGGGGCAAAAGGATTCTCAAAAGGAGCAGCTTCTTGGTGACCCTCTGCAGAAATCCTGAAAGAAGGGAAGGAGTGTGGCTTATAGTACGGGACCTGCAAGCACCTAACTCTGAGATGGCTCTGGCTACCCAAGTGCTGTCTGGTCACCACGGGTAGCCTCGAAATCAGGATGTTAGCCTCACTCCACTGAGAAGCTGCAAAAAACAGCATACTGTGCTTCTGGGAGCCCCCAGTGGAGGGTTTTGCCTACGGTTTGGGACCCATCCTGGTTCTGCAAGAGGGCTTCCCCAGGGAGCACATCCAGTATCCTGAGAGACAGGTCCTAAGTTCTCAGCCTCAACTTCACCTCCTGGGCCACCCGTCCCTTGAAGCCACAGGGTGGCAACTCCTGATTTGGTTTCCCATTCTCCCTAGGATCTGCTTCCCTGTGCAGGTGAACCGGCTGCCACGGGAGACCCTGCTGTGTGCCACCCTCTATGCTCTACCCATCCCTCTGCCTGGGAGCTCCTCTGAGGCCAATAAGCAGAGGCGTGTGCCCGAAGCCCTGGGCTGGGTCACCACCCCTCTCTTCAATTTCAGGCAGTATGTAGTTCCCAGGGCAGCGGCTTCCTGGCCCTGGGAAGCGGGGGGGTGGGGGGTGGGGGTGGGGTGGGGGATAGAGAGAGGGATCCAGCTGCTGCATTGACCAATACCCCTTGGGAGGGTTGACCACTTGGGGCTCACCAACAGTGTCCTGGCAGAGGGGGCAGAGGCAACGGACTAGAGACCAAGACAGTTGATGTAACCAAGAGCTTTCTGGGCAGGACTTAGTGGCACAGGAAGGTTGGGGGGTGGGGGGAGCATGGAAATGCAATGCTCAGGTCACGTGCTATCCGGTGCTGTCATTGGAAGGGCCTTAGAGGTCACCTAGTCCAGCTCTCTGCTTCATGGGGGATCCCCACTGCCAGGTCATCCCAAGGCTTCCTGGAGGGGGTGTGCTTTCATAGGAGCTAGAAGAAGGAAAAGCCTATGGTCTTTAGGGAGAGTATGATAGAGAGGAGTTGGGTGGTGGCTTCAAAGGCAGATTTTCAAATGGGGGAGCAAGAGGAAAACCATCTCCTTCGCCACTGCATTTGTTGGCTCATCCCCCACTCCATCCTTCTTAGAGTCCTGACCTGTGGTCGGAAGCTTCTGGGCTTATGGCCAGCAACACAGGAAAACCCCAGTGCCCGTTGGAGTGCACCTAATTTCCACCAGCCAGATAGCGTCATCCTGCAGGTGAGATCCCAGCCCTAGGGCCCTCCCTCCTACCCACTGTTCAGTACTGCTCCAGAGCCAGCTCCATGTTCTCTACCTTCTGGTCTGGGCTAGAATGGTAAGGGAAAGCGCTGGGACATTGGGCACAGGATACGGATGCGATCAGAGTGGCTGGGTGAATACGGTTGGACCTGGAATCCTGGAGCGGGAGAGTTCTGTGGCATTTGTGTGCCATCTCCTGAAGGTCAACTTTGACTTCAAGGAGCCTGAGCTCCTCCACCCCCACCCAGAGCTCAGCCCCTTGGAGTCCCTTGTGTTGAAACCTTATATTACTGAGCCTGATAAAATCTGAACTGTTCCCCCTTGAAGCCTGAGGGAAAGCCCTCCCTGCAGCCAGTCATTCCTTACAGGGAGGTGGAGGGGGTCAAGCCCAAGGTCTGTTTAATGGCTTTTGGCTCCCCTTTCTTATCATGAGATGCTTTGGTATGGAATATGGAATATCAAAGTGGATATAGAATGAAAGTTCCAGAGGCAGGCATTTTTGTCTGTCTTAACTAACTATCCTCAATGCCCAGGACCTAGAGCAGTGCTTAGCACATATTAGGGATCAATAAACATCTGTTGAATGGGGGAACCTAAAACCCTTTTTGAGAATTGGCTGGCTCAGCTCTGATACCCAGTTTAGGAGGATGAACATCTGGCGGCATAGAGCAAGGGGACTCAGGGTCACAGGGTTTAGAGTCGGTAGGGCCCTCGCCGGGCTCATGGTCCCACCTCCTGTCAGGCAGCAGTGTCGTCCAGGGTTCCCAAAGGCTCCCTAGCTTTGGCTCGGAGGCTCCCAGGGGTCAACCTGGCGACACTTCTGTTCAAAGGTCTGGCCTGGGGCCGGTCCCCCCACCTGGATACCTCTCAGCCCAGCCTCTTTCTCTGTTTCCCGTTTTTCTCCCTCTCCCTGTTTTCTCATTTTTTCACTGGAAGGGGCTTTAAGGACCGCCAAGTCCAACAGCATTATTTTGACAGAGAACCTGCAGGGAAGGGAGGGTGGGGGGTGCACAGAGAAGGGCAGGACCGCCAGTGTGTGGCAGAGACGCTGGAGACACGGGACGTGGCATTCCTCACTCTAAGGCCTGTTCTCTCTCCTCGCTTCTCTGATGCCATCCTCCAGATTGACTTCCCCACCTCAGCCTTCGACATCAAGTTCACCAGTCCCCCTGGAGACAAGTTCAGCCCCCGCTATGAGTTTGGCAGCCTCCGGGAGGAAGACCAACGTGTGCTTCAGAACATCATGCAGAAGGAGTCCTTGTACTGGTGAGGCCTGGGGTCTTCCCCACATGTGGCTCAGGCTCCGTTCTATCTGACCTGTCACCTGCCAGCTCCAGGTCCCCGCCCTCCTGGCTTGGGAGCGGAGGTGGAATGGAGTGAGTATTGGAGGTGGAATGGAGTGAGTATTGCCGCCTGGGCAGGAAGCAGGGGAGAGAGGGCTCTGCAGAGGGCAGCCTCCAGGCTCTTTTTCATGAGCTGACACCAAGCAGAACAGAGAGGTCAGCATCAGGGAATTAGACCTAGGAATGCCCATCCCCACAATGGGGGCCTGGCCCAGACTCAGTCCTCTCTGACCCCGAGGACCAGAGCTTTGCCTCCATGCCCCAGATATGCCGTCTACTACCTGTCCTGTCCATGGGGACAGCTGGCTCCTGTCCTCCCCATCCTGCCCCCCACCTTCTGCCCCAGCCACACCCACAGCCTTTGCATTTCTCTGGCCCTGCCACTTTCCAAAAAGGATCGGGTGTCAGGGCAGGCTGGCAGCCCTCAGGGGTAAGTGAGTCCAAGCTGATGTCATCCCCGGGGCTGCTTCTCTCACTAGGATTGGAGGGGGTTGGGTGAGGAGGAACCCAGAGCTGGATTTGCTGGTGGGATGTGGCTCCTCCCCTGCTGGCTCTCCCTGTATACCTCATGGGCTCCTGCGTGGCCCTAAGGCATGTCTATGGGGGGTGGGGAGGGTGGGGGAAACAAGGGAGCCAGAGTGCATTTCCTATCCTACCTAGGGAGCCAGAGTAGCTGAGAGACTAGAGACGCCCCCCAACTCTGCTGACCCTTTGCTTCATTAGCCCCTCAGCTCCTTTTTCCCATTAGACACCTGATCTCCGTCAAGGCTTAATTAGCTGTGGGTTCTCATCAACCTCCAGCTGGCCCCAGGAAGCCCCAGAAAGCCCCAGAGGCTTCTTGGCCCTCCAGGCCCTGCCGTGTGGGGATCACTGCCCTCTGGTGGATCAACTTGGGAGTGATGTTCTTAGGGCATCCACAGGAGGGGTAGCAAATTTGCTGCCCCGGCCTTGGTCGGTCTGCCTGAAAGCTCTCCCGAAATGTCAGGATCAAAGAGGAGATTTGGGCCCCCCAGTTTCCAAACTTTGCTTCATGCCTGGCGATCACGTAGGAATCTTTTGAAATTTTTATTTATCTATTTTTGAAGGAGATGGAGACTGCATGAGCAGGGCAGGGGTAGAGAGAGAGGGAGAGAGAGAATCCCAAACAGGCTCCATGCTGTTAGCACAGAGCCCAATGCGGGACTTGAACTCACGAAACCATGAGATCATGACCAGAGCTGAAACCAAGAGTTAGACGGTTAACCAACTGAGCTACCCAGGCGCCCCTAGGGATCTTTTAAAACTATCGACGCCTGGTTTCCCCAGACTGTCTGACTCAGCTGGTATTCCCTGTGGCCCGGGCATGGGGACTTCACGGTTTCCCCCAGGTGACTGTAATGTGCAGCAAGCTTTGGGGACCACTGAATTGGATATGTAGCATTCTCTTGGAGAGTGGGTACTCTGCCCTCTGGCTGAAGGCGTCCCCTCTCACCTCCTCCCCTACAATCCCCTGCCTGTAGGCTCACTGATGCTGACAAGAAGCGCCTGTGGGAGAAGCGATACTATTGCCACTCGGAGGTGAGCTCACTCCCCCTGGTGCTCGCCAGTGCCCCCAGCTGGGAGTGGGCTTGCCTGCCCGACACCTATGCTCTCCTGAAGCAGTGGACCCACATGAACCACCAGGATGCCCTGGGGCTCCTGCATGCCACGTGAGTCGCAATACCCGCCTTTCCTGACCGTGTGTTCCCTCTGGGAGCTGGGGATTAGCCCTGCTTGTTACTGACCCGAGCCAGCCCCCCAGGGAAAATGGTAACGTGGGCTAGGAAATTCAGGGTTCTTTCTCTTCTCCTTTTTGCCTTTTCTTTGTCTCATTTCCCCGCAGTGAACATTTTTCAAGCATTTGAAAATAAATAAAATATTATGAACATCTTTCAAGCATACTACAAAACTGAAGAATTGGCAGTAAACATCCATGTACCCACTACCTAGATTCAGACCATTTTAACTATTTGCTATATTTGCTTTATTGTGTATGTATCTATCTATCCATCAATCCATCTTACTTTTTAATACATTTTAGTCTAAGTTGCAGATGTCCTCCCTCCCTCCCAAATACTCCAGCGTTTGTATATCATTAACTAGAACTCAATGTGTGTTTTTTCTTTGGAGGCAAAATTTACATACAAGGAAATGCCTGAGCCTTAACCTGTACACTTGTTCCATCATGACAGGTGCACACATGCCCCCGTGTAACCCAAACCTTATCACTCAGTTCAATTTTAAAGTCCTCTCTCTCTCTCTTTCCCTCTGAAGGGTCCTCTGGGGACACGTGTCTCTCAGTCTCGGACCCTTGGGCTGTCTTTTCCAGATGGTCCCCAGTATTCTTGGCTTCTTTCTTGCTGCTCTTAGTAATTCAGATGTACCCAATCCATGTGTCTTGCTTTCAGGATTTTCTGAGGCAACGTTTTTGCTAATCTCTGCTAAACGAAATTCTGCCAAGGGGGCACTGGCTTATTTGAAACTCTGTGATTCTCCATCCTTCACCTGGCTGGGTGTACATTAAACAATGGCACCAAAGAGACACACTCGTGCTTTAGTCCACACAGGGGCTCTCTGATGACGGGAATTTCTGGCACAGTGGGAGTTAAGGAGAAGGTCTTCAGGAATGGGGTGGAAGGCTTTGTCCGCTTTTCCTTAGATCCTACGAGGAATGACGGTGGCCACCCTCCTGTTTCCCCCGTGACCCCATGCCGGCTCTGACCAGGGAACAGGGCCCTTCTCAAGCGTTGCTCTGCAGAGGGGGTGCTGCGGATCGCAGATTCTGAGAGACTTTGCCTTCTCTCCACCTGTGTCTCCGAAGCCCAGCACTGAGGGCGCTTGCTCACTCCTGTGCCGCGGCGCCCACGACTGGGTCGTCAGGGTGCCCTGCTCTGTTTTGCAGCTTCCCGGACCAAGAGGTGCGTCGTATGGCCGTCCAGTGGATCGGTTCGCTGTCGGATGCTGAGCTGCTTGACTACTTGCCTCAGCTCGTGCAGGTGGGCGAACCGGCCTTCCCTCCAATTCTGATGACCCCTTCCCTGGGCCCCAAGCCAGCCTGCGTTGTCCTTGTGGAACCCAGCGTCCCCAGGACAGTGGCGGGTGTAGACTGAAGGCAGTCAGTCCATCCTCCTCCTCCCGTTGCCCTCCACAGGCCCTGAAGTATGAGTGCTACCTGGACAGCCCCTTGGTGCGATTCCTCCTGAAACGAGCCATCTCGGACTTGAGAGTGACTCACTACTTCTTCTGGTAAAACCGTGTGTGGAGGTGGGAGGCAGACATTTCCCTCGGGAGTATTTTACTCTCGGTTGTGCAGGGGTGGGGAGCTGAGCCGTCTGGGTCCCTGTGTGTTGCTAACTTGCTAACTTACTATGCGGCCGTGGGCTAGCACCTTTTCCTTGGTAGGGGGAGGGGCGTCCAAGGGTCTCAGGGTCTCAGGCCCAAGGGCACAGTGAGGGTCATCCCTGGCCCTCCCTTCCACCCACACGTGGCAGAAATGTAAAGGAGAGGGGCCCCCAGGTGGCTCAGTCTGTGAAGTGTCTGACTTCAGCTAAGGTCACAATCTCACAGTTCATGGGTTGGAGCCCTGCCTCAGGCTATTTGCTGTCAGCATGGAGCCTGCTTCGGATCTTCTGTCTCCCTCTACCTGCCCCTCCCCCAGACTCACTCTCTCTCAAAAATAAACAAACCTTTAAAAAAAAAATATATATATATATATATATGTATATAAAAGAGAAATGAGACACAGAGGGCTTTGAGCTCTAATTAAAGGCACAGTGGGCAGACTGGGAGGCGGACGAACACCTCTGTATAAGCTCTGCACACAGAGTCTATTTTTCTCCTAGGTTTGGGGTGGGTTTTCCAGGGAGCTGGAGCCGGATCTGACCCCTCCCCCCATCACACACCCTTGCCTCTGATCCCAAGTGTCCTGACTCTGCTCTCCCTTTGCCTTGCAGGCTGCTGAAGGATGGCCTCAAGGACTCCCAGTTCAGCATCCGCTACCAGTACCTGCTGGCAGCCCTGCTGTGCTGCTGTGGCAAGGGGCTGAGAGAGGAATTTAACCGCCAGTGCTGGCTTGTCAACACCCTGGCGAAGCTGGCCCAGCAGGTCCGAGAGGCCGCCCCATCTGCACGGCAGGTGAATCCCGGGCTTTTTTCACTCACCACTAACCCCTTAGACATCCTGACCAGCTGGTTGGCACTTGACCATCTGTGATTTAGGGACTGGAAGGAAGTGCCTCTGTCTCTGACCCGCAAGCCACAAACTGACAGTCTGCGAGCTGGATACAGCTCATGGATGGGTGTTTTGTTTGGCCTGCAAAGTATTAAAATGTGCTAAGCACATCTGTATAAGTTGTTCACTGCACAAGAGCCCCCGGCCAGAGAGGGCAAGTGTGGGCAGTATTCTAGTCCTACTTTGTTCACTGTGCTGTGAGCCAGAGGTCAGGGCTGCTGCTACCCAGAGGAGGCACCTTTATCTGTTTGGGCAACCAGGGTGCGTTGGGCCAATGGTGTTCCTGGATGCCCATGTTTAAACACTGAGAGAATTTAAAGTCCACATTGTTGGCTTTTCTTGGCAACAGCCTGAGCAGCCCCACCCCCTGAGATGCACCTGCTCTCTTGGTTACTGTGGGCTGGCCCACACTGCTGTGTCATCTGCCTCGCCTCAGAGCTGTCCGGGCTTGCGGCTCACACACTGTCCCTGGCACCACACCCCAGGCTGCGGTGCTTTGCCTTCCTCATGGTCTCCTGGGGGTTGTCCACACCTCTCACAGGGCGGTTTTCATACCACCACTCCTGGGCGCCCACCCCAGGAGAGGCCTGGTTCCGAGTGGCGCTTATGGGCTCCCCTCTCCCCCCGCTCTTTCCCCCCTCCCTCTCAGGGGATCCTGCGCACGGGCCTGGAGGAGGTGAGGCAGTTCTTTGCCCTCAACGGCTCCTGCCGCCTGCCACTCAGCCCTAGTCTGCTGGTTAAGGGCGTCGTGCCCAGGGTGAGTGACTGGGGGTTTGGGGCTCTCAGAGCAGGGAGGGCTCAATGGAGGCGAGGCCTTCCCACCCTGGTTATTGAGGGATATGAGGAAGAAAGGCACACCGGGGCCTCTTCCCAGTGCTCGCAAGTACAGACTTTTGTCTGACGGCTGCGCAGGGTGGAGGAACTGGTTGGGGGGCTGATGCCGCTGGGTTTAAGTCCAGGCTGCTGATAATGACAGCAGCTGTCCTCTGTCACTGCCTAGTACCACCTTGTGCCCACGCTGTTCTGAGCGACTTATGCAGGTTATCCCATTTCACCCTAACAACCCTTACAAGCTGGTACTGTTGTGAGCCCCATTTTACAGAGGAGTAGACTGAGGTGTAGATGGGAGTCACGTATGAGTAGGTTGTCTGCTGAAGGGAGGAGAGTGTGGATGTCAGGGCCAAGGCTGTAACA
This sequence comes from Proteles cristata cristata, assembly GCA_017311185.1. Lineage (NCBI taxonomy): Eukaryota > Metazoa > Chordata > Mammalia > Carnivora > Hyaenidae > Proteles > Proteles cristata. The sequence continues at coordinate 404,542 of JAESUZ010000532.1, read as the reverse complement.
AACTAAAGCAGGGTAGTGGACGGAGCAATGGTGTGGGGGGCAGGGAAGGAGTGTGGGCTCCCGAGAAACCTGGCACAAACAACAAGCAGGCCAGCTGGCAGCAGCTTGACTTGACCCACATGGCTGAGGCCATCTTCCTTCGTGACCCTCGTCACCACCTTCTCTCCCGTGGCAGGACTGTTCCTACTTTAACTCCAATGCCGTCCCCCTCAAGCTCTCCTTCCTAAATGTGGATCCCCTGGGCGAGAACATTCGTGTCATCTTCAAGGTGAGGACACTACTCAAGCCTGGTGGGATGAACGTGGGAGAGGGAGGCTGAGAAGAGGGGTCGAAGGTGTCAGGAGCCCCAGGGCCGTTCTCTTCCTCTTCCTCGGTGCTACCATTTTCATACGTGAAAGACTATCAGGTGACAAAGGAAACAGACTGATTCTGCGTGGGCCCCGCGGGCTGGGAACAGAACGTTGGTAGGTAGAGTGAGACAACTGGCAGCTCCGTGTACAGAAAGAAGAGCTTTCTAGGAGGCAGGGCTGTCCCGATAATGAACGGATGCAGTGATGATCTGCTTGTATCCGAGGGCATTCAAGCAGAGGCTGATTGACTGCATCACACGGCAAGGTTGAAAAGGAAATTGAGATCACAAGGTGCAGGTTGGACTAGTTGAACCCTCAGGTCCTTTCTAGCTGATGCAGCCATATATCCGTGATTCTGAGAAGTAAATGATAGTCAGAGAGCACATAATCTCGGAGGCGGGGTGTGAAATACATGTATGTGACTTTGTAACTTATTTATTGGCTGTGTGTAAATTCCACATCCAAGGTATAAATGCTCAAATTTAAGAAAGGCTTGATGATCAGGAATTTGAATTCAGTTCAGGTGGGGATGTGGGATTGAAGAAAGAGCAAGAACATCACGTGGGCACAATGTGATTCCTGGCCCATCTCTGGCCATTTGACCTGGTGTGAGCTGAGACGGAAGGTGGGAAGACTGGACAGTCTCCTGTCACTGTTTGGGCCTCCTGGGGGGATCTGGGAGCCGGAAGAGGCGGTGGAGGTGAGCTCTGGTCATTTTCTTCATCCAGTGCGGGGACGATCTTCGCCAGGACATGCTAACCCTGCAGATGATTCGCATCATGAGCAAGATCTGGGTCCAAGAGGGGCTGGATATGCGCATGGTCATTTTCCGCTGCTTCTCCACGGGCCGGGGGAGAGGTCAGTTTGGGAGTGGGGGACGGCACCCCTTTGCTTTCTACCCTTCTGCCCATCTCCCAGCGTGAACTGTGTACTTCTCCAGAAAATTGAAATGGGCAAGATTATTTCAATAGAAGCTGTGGGATGGCCTTAAAAGGAAGGCACGGCAGAGGGAGAAACTGGAATAAATAAAACAGACTTGCAGACATAACAACCAGACCTATCGTGTAGACTTTGGGTCCCGATTCAAACAAACCAACCGTAGAAAGGGATTTTTTTGAGACACTAGGGGGAAATCCATATGTAGACTGGGTCATGTTAAAGAATAATCATTAATTTTTTGGGTGTGCAAATGGCATGATGGTTATGTCCTTGTTAGATGTACTTGAAATATTTATGAATGAAAGGACAGGCCTGAGATTTGTAAGGAGACACCTGTCTGGCTCAGTGGGTAGAGCATGCAACTTTTGATCCTAAGGTCATGAGCTCGAGCCCCACACTGAACGCAGAGCTTACTTTGAAAATAACAACAACAACAAAACTCTCCAATAAGGAGGGAAAAAGCAGGGTTGGGTGAGTGAAAGGTGAAACAAGATTAGCAAAATGTTGATTAATATTTGAAGCTGGGTAATGGTTATGCGTGATTTCATGATACCTTTCTCATTTCATGAGTGTGTGTATATAAAATGTTCATACATATATATGAATAATTATTCATGAACATTATTCATATGTGTATATGAAAATTCCAGTAGTAAAAATTAGTTCGTAGCTGCTGCTTTTTTGTTGTTTCTTAAAAAATTTTTTTGTTTATTTTTGAGAGAGAGACAGAGTATGAGCAGGGGAGGAGCAGAGAGAGAGAGAGGGAGACACAGAATCCGAAGCAGGCTCCAGGCTCTGAGCTCGAACTCGTCAACCTCGAGATCATGACCTGAGCAAAAGTCGGACACTCAACCGACTGAGCCACCCAGGCGCCCCTATTCTTTTTTTGTTTCTAAGGGAGACCAAAGAGTCCCGGGGTTCCAGTGTGGACTGTGAGACTTGGGGAATGGTATTCCTTCCGTTGCTATCCTTCTCCCCTTACTATCAGACTTTGTCTAAATATCCTAGAGCCCAACTGATAGGCAGCATCCAGCCAGGCTCCTGGGGTTCTGTCCCCATGGTCCCCTTCACTCTGCTCTGGACTGCCATACCCGTGCTTCCTCTTGCAGGGATGGTGGAGATGATCCCCAATGCCGAGACGCTGCGCAAGATCCAGGTGGAGCACGGGGTGACCGGTTCCTTCAAGGACCGGCCCCTGGCAGACTGGCTGCAGAAACATAACCCCGGGGAGGACGAGTATGAGAAGGTAGGGGTGGGGTAGGGGCGAGGCAGGGTGGGGGTAGGGGTGAGGCGGGGTGGGGTAGGGGCGAGGCGGGGTGGGGCGCGCCCAACTCGGGCACACTGCTGTGTTAATACAAGACCTGCACCCACACAGAGGGGACGGCAGGTCGGGAGAAGGGAAACCCACTTGGGTGATGGGGGCCTCCAAATATCTCGGGGCTGGGGCAAATGACTGTGGTAAGCTGACTGGGAAAATCTGCCGGCCTGTGACTGGGAAACCGCCATTGTGTCCCCCTGGCGGAGTGAGCTTTGGAGGAGGGAGGCCAATTTTCAAGAAAATGCCTGGATCCCTCCTGATCGTGGATCCCGTTCAGCACCTGCCGTGTCCTCAGAGAGCATCGGTGGCACTTTGTAGAGCAAGGGTTAGTTGGAAGAGACTTTAGAGATCGTTTTAATCCAACCCCTCTTTTCATAGCTGTGAATTAACATTCACTCAGTGGTTCCCAGTGACAGCGCTGTTTTGAGGCAAGGCTATGAGCAGAAGCCAGGATGAAGGTTAGAGATGACAGATAATAGGAAAGGAGGCTGACCTGTTCCTCAGGTGGGCCATTGTCACGTGGTAGGGCCTTGGTGGCCTGCTGATCCGCCATTCCGTGGCTGTGGTCTGTGTTCATTTAGTTTAGGGTAGGGAACTAAGTCATGATAACCAACTCATAAGAGACTGACTGTAAACCAGAATGCTAATTCATATCATTTAACTTCCAAGGGGACCCCAGTACTACTTGACCCTGAGGGAAAACCTACAGGAACAGCCGAATTATGATCCGAATGTTTGTGTGGTTAAGATCTAATGAGATGATCCTAGATGGCCTTGAATGTTTGCATTCCCCAGGATTTAATTCCAGGCCTGTGGTTCTCTCTTTGTGTTCCTGTGCCAGCCCTTCATCTCTTATTACTTTTAAGTCCCACCCATTTGCTGACGTCTTCCAAAGCCATTCCCTCTTCTATCCCTCAAGCTCTCTGCTCTGAGCCACCTGCTTGCTGGATACCGCCACTTGTATTTCACCTTTCCCTCAAACTCCCGTGTGGACAAGCTTTCTGTCTCTCCTTCCCTTGAACCCTGCTTTGTTGTGTCTTTCCTGTCAATCAATGGTATGAGTCTCTGTGCAGTCCCCGGGGCAGAGTCATGAATCTTCTTAAAGCTTCCTTCTGCCTCCCCTCTGCTCTTCAAAGCCCTGTTGATTTTCCTTTCCCGGTATCTCTCACATCTGTTCTTTTCTTTCCATTTCTTTCACCTTTGTGCTGTCTGTCCCCTCAACCACTGGAATGCTTCTCCTTCTATCTTCTCCTCCTATGGCCATCCTCTGTTTGATGTCAGAGGTTGTTGTTTTTTGTTTTTTTTTTTAAATAAAGTATAGACCGCTCATGTCACTTCCATATGTCCTAGAAGAGAAGTCCAGCATCCGTCTCGTGGTACACAAAGCCTTTGGTGACTCGGCCCCACCTACCCCTGCAGTATCACCCGCCACACCTCCTCTCTTCTGATAACTTCTGCTCCAGCCATCCATTCCCTTCCTAATCCCTCAAAACCCACCCTCTCTACGTTGCCACGTTCAAGATCCTCTACCCTGGGAGAGGAGTAATGTGGATTCTTTCTTCGTGCCCCTCCACCCCATATACTATTTATTACTAATATACATTTTTCAGGTAGTAAATGGCCACCGTGCTTGGTGCTGGAATTATGATTTCTTCTGGCCAATGTAACAAAAAGTCATAATAAGTATGACGGAAGTATGTACAGCAAGAATACACAGAGAAACCAACTCTGTGTCTTTGTGTTTAGTATCAGTCTTTCAAAGGGAGCTCTCTAGTAACTCTCAGCTCCTCTAGTCTTTCTGCTAGAATGGTGCTGGTAGTTTCTTCCAATGACGTCCAGTAGGAAAGAACTTAGAGCTATTTGATCGCTGGCCACTGCCTCAGCAAAGAGCGTTCTTTGCATCCTTCAAGTGAAAACCCCTTAAATCAGGAGAGCTCCCTTGCTCTGCCGGGACTTCCTGCAGCTAATACTCCACTGAACTCAGCTGATGAGACAGGAGTCATTTACCCACAGGCATATCGCTATCTTGTGAGTCAAGACAGAATGAGTTCAGGGTAGAAAGAGTGTCTGTGGCAGGTAGACAAGCTGACGGACATGCAGGTCCAGACCGGGAGGTGATGGGTTGTGTTCCTTCTTGAGTGGTTTGTCTTCAGTCATCCATTTCCCTCTCCTAGGAATGGTCTTTTTCTTTCAGAAGGTGCATTCTGTGATTTTATAGACTTTCTGTTCTTAGATTCCCGTGGATTAGTCACCTGGCTTCATTAGACAAGTGGTGAGGGGTTTGTGGTGGCTATTTTTTTTATTAATATATTTTTATAAGTTTTTATCTTTTTGAGAGAGAGATTGAACAAGGGAAGGGCAGAAAGGAGGGGCAGAGAGAGAGAGAAAGAGAATCCCAAGCAGGCTCTGCCTGGTCAGTGCGAAGCCTAATACGGGGCTTGAACTCATGAACTGTGAGACCATAACCTGAACTGAAACCAAGAGTCGAACGCTTAACCAACTGATCCACCCAGGCGCCCCCTGTGTGGCCAAGGAGCTGCAGGGAGAGAAGAGCCCCAAAACCCCGGGGAGAGAAAAGCATGAGCATAGAGTGAACAGCAGTAGCAAGTGGGGCTGTTGGGGCTCAGTGGGGGAGGGGTCTGTGGGAGCTGGGAGGAGCTGGGACTCAAGGCCCTGAAGGATGGGTGGAAGTTTGCAGAGAGAGGCTGGGGTGGGGGCACACATTCCCTATCTGGAAAGCTTTCTCTCGTTCTTGAGTCTGTCCATTCCTCGTTGGCTACAACAGTTTTTGTGCTCTGCTGATAAACTTTTCTTGATTCTTAGGACCCCTATAAACCTCACAAACAGGATTCAGGGGGTGAAAGGTGTCCATGTGCTACTCTCATTATTTTTACTTCTTGGAAAGACAAATAAGGGGACAGAGGCTGACCCGATCACATAAGGTGGATCGAACCCCTTAGCCCCTCTCCTCCTGCTTTAAACTTGAAAATATCCTCACAGTTTCCTAAGTAGAGATGCAGATATTCAAGTGTGAAACACTCCTAGGAGTGTTGAGCCGCCTCAGCTCTTCTTTGGAGTGAAATGACTTTAATTAGTTTAGCATTTAGCTGCTACCAAGAACCCTGGGTACGGGAGGTGTGTACAGGGCAGGGAGAAGCCTGGACGAATTCTGAGCAGGGTCCGTTGAGCTGACTGCCTCAGTGCTGCGCTTGAGTTTAGATGACATTCCCAAATGTCATAAACAGGACTCTTCCTGTCTGATGAGGTCTCTTCAGTAGGGGCTGGTCAAGTCTGGGCTCCCAGATGAGTTCATGGTCTTTCCAGCCAGCTTCCCTAAGGAGAAAGAAAGGTGCAGAAGAAGGTGGATTGCAGATCAGGTGGTGGAGATAGACACACAAGCCCTCCGTCTCCTTGTACCCCGTAAGAGGAGAGAGACATTTCTCTGTGCCTGAGTGTGTGTGTCCGTACACGATGAAGGCCGAACGGGCAGCGTGAGGGGCTGTTGGGGCTCACGAGGGAGAGGGCAGGGCTGGCCGAATTCTGTCCAGCTGTGGCCCCTGGAATCCCTCGGAGCCAGCTTCATGTCCTGTCATCCCCTCTGCCTGCCTCCCTCCCAGGCCGTGGAGAACTTCATCTACTCCTGTGCTGGCTGTTGCGTGGCCACGTACGTCTTGGGCATCTGTGACCGGCACAATGACAATATCATGCTGAAGACGACCGGCCACATGTTCCACATAGATTTCGGCCGCTTCCTGGGCCACGCTCAGATGTTTGGCAACATCAAGCGGTAAGTGGTCTCCTGAAGCGAGGCTGTTGGGGGGGTGGGCGGGGGGCCGGGAGGTCAGGAGAAACAGTCCAGAGCTGGACGCACGCCTGTGATGAAAGGGGCTGTACTTTGGTCCCTGAGCTGAGCAGCGCGGGAGAAGAGAAGCCTGAGAGAGAGGTCACGGCCTTACAAGGCCTTGTGGAGGAAGGTGGGGAGCAGCTATTCTCCCTCCTTGCTGAGGAGTGAGTGCAGGGAAAGGAGCCTGAGCCACAGCACAAGGGAATAGAGCAGATACCCGCGAGCAAATACCCGTAGCTCACAGACAGGGAGTTGATGAAGAATGTCTCTGAGGATCATTTAAGATTAAGGTAGAAAGAGCAAAAGGATACAGTTAGAGCCCCGTCTCTCCAGGCGCCCACAGGTGACGCGGGGGACCATCCTCTGATGTGCCCCACCAGGTGGGCTGCCTCCTCCGTGTTGACCTTCTACCTGTATGTTCCCCTCGGCCCAGGGACCGCGCCCCCTTTGTCTTCACCTCGGACATGGCGTATGTCATCAACGGAGGTGACAAGCCTTCCAGCCGCTTCCACGACTTTGTCGACCTTTGCTGCCAAGCCTACAACCTCATTCGCAAGCACACCCACCTCTTCCTCAACCTTCTGGGCCTGGTGAGGAGCTCCATCTCTCTGAACCCCTCCTTCCCATCATCTGGCACCTTCTTCAAGACTCCCCTGTCTTGCTTCAGAGGATTTCTGGAAATCTGTTTCTCTCTGAGGTCTAGATAAAGGCAGGGCCCAGCCTCCTGGGGACAGCGGTGTCTCTGCAGTGTCTGACTTCCTGCCCCAGCCCCTCCATTCCTGTGGCCTTCTAGCCGCCGCCCATGGCACCTGTCTACCTACCACCTCCTAAGAGGTTTGGGGAGCCTCGCCATAGAAAATCTTGCCTTAGGGGGAGAAGAAGCAAGAATTCCCGGTTGTTTCGGGTGCCCCCCTGTCTCCAACTTCGCTTTTCTTTTAGATGCTGTCCTGTGGGATCCCCGAGCTCTCAGACCTTGAGGACCTCAAATACGTGTATGACGCCCTGAGGCCTCAGGACACGGAAGCCAATGCTACTACCTACTTCACTAGGTAATACCCTGTGCACAGAACAGCTCCGCCCACCCAGAGTAATAAAATCGGGGCCCGCCTCGGGGAGGATGGGGAAGGGGTAGGGCTGGGGAGACAGGAAAGGCTTAGCTCAGATGGCAGAGCTTAGAGCCGGCAACACACGGTTGTGTGAACTTTGCCTCTGACTTTGTAAGTTACCTGACTTCTCTGATTCAGTCACTGGTGCTGATCTTTGTGTTCAGGGGCCGCTGCAGTGTCTTCCTTACGTTCTTGCCGGGTGTTGGGCAAAGACTTCGTTGGTGGGACGACTGTGGGTTTTTCTTAGTTTTTAGCTCTCTGGGTCAGAAGCTTTCCATTTATCAAAACACGGAGTCCCACATTCCCATATTTGACAGTGTTTTTAGTCACACCGCACGAAAGCCGGGAAGTGTCCCGATGCTGATGCCTACACCCCTGTCTGTGTGGTGATGTCTCTGGCTTCTCATGCACTCTTTGGAGCTTAGAGAACAGAGTTTTCTCTGTTGGTCTAACATAGACCCTCTCCTTTTGATCTGAAATCTCTAGATGGAACAGTGCTTGGTGAGGCATCACTGTACTCTGTGCAGACATTACATGCTGACCCTGTGGTGGCATCCCTAATTCCTTCCTACCTTGGTTTAACCGTCTGTAGCTCAGGAGGGCAGCAGGGGGAGATAAGACCCCAGGATTCACATGAACAAATTGCACGTAGATGATTGTGTGCCCGCCGCGCACCCTACGAGGATGTTACACAGGGAAAGGATTCTGTCTGAACTGCATGTGGGTCTGTGGTGTCAGGGGGCTATTCGTGGAGCTGACTGTGTCCAGCCAGTGGGGACTTGCAGCCCTGGTTACATCTCTTCCTTCCCATCATCCTGCACCAACAGGTTGATTGAGTCCAGCCTGGGCAGTGTAGCCACAAAACTCAATTTCTTCATCCACAATCTGGCTCAGATGAAATTCACGGGCTCAGACGACCGGCTGACCCTTTCCTTTGCCCCCCGAACACACACGCTCAAGAGCTCTGGCCGCATCAGTGATGTTTTTCTCTGCCGCCACGAGAAGATTTTCCACCCCAACAAGGGCTATGTAAGTGTTTTCTCCAGTACGATCCTGCCCTGCCCCCACGGCCCCCAGCATATTGGGATTGTGTCTCTTCACATCCGCATGTGGGCCCTGGAGTCATGAGCCTCTCGTGCTGGGCGTCACAATCACCATGACTGTGCAGTTACAGACCCCCTCCCTTGTCCGTGCCTGAGCGGATTGCTGGAATCAGGGAGCTGAACTGAGTGGCTAGTCCCTCTGGGTCAAGGGTCTTCTGAAACATGTGCAGGAAATCTTTGCTTTCAGATTCCTGCAGAGATGTAGTATCTATCATCTTCTCCTTTGGAGGCACGTTTGCTTTTTTCCTTCTGGAAAGTGTACTCCCCCAACACACACACACACACACACAACACACACACCCTTCTGTTTCCTTACCTACTCCCTTCATTGGGTACACAGGGTTTGGCAGGTACTGTCTAACACTTGGACCTTTGCAGATTTATGTGGTCAAGGTGATGCGAGAGAATGCTCACGAGGCCACTTACATCCAGCGGACGTTTGAGGAGTTCCAGGAATTGCACAATAAGTTGCGGCTGCTCTTCCCTTCTTCCCTGTTGCCCAGGTAGCGGCCCCCCTCCCCACTGCACAGGGAGACCCTGGGGAGGGACAGCAGACCAGCGGTGGGCGGGACTGCGGGACCCCCAAACTACCCTTGCTAAGATCTGCTTGGTTTCCTTGGCCTAGTACTCATTGTGATGACAAGTGCCCCCTCCATCCCCTGACTCTCTCAGCCCAGCCTTGAAAATAAGCTTGAGCCCTGCTGCCAGTAGGAGAAAAAACTGGCTCTAAAGGCAGAGGACTGACCGAATCTTGGTTTCAAAGTTTCTTGTCTTTTTTTTTAATGTTTATTTATTTGGGGAGGGGAGGAACAGAGAGAGAGGGAAACTCAGAATCCAAAGCAGGCTCCAGGGTCCTAGCTGTCAGCACAGGGCTCGACATGGAGCTCGAACTCACCAACCATGAGATCATGACCTGAGCCCAAGTTGGACTCTTAACTGACTGAGCCACCCAGGTGCCCCTCAAAGTTTCTCATCTTTTAAAGAGTAAAAGATAAGCAAAATTTGGTATATATCTATTTATGATGGAATATTATTAAGTCTTGAAGGAAATTCTGTGGCATGGATGACCCTTGAAGACCTTTTGCTAAATGAAATAAGCCAGTCACAGAAAAAGACAAATCTTAGGTAATATTTCACTTATACCTGGTCCTAGAGTACCCAGATTCCGAGAGATCAAAAGTAGAGTGGTGGCTACCAGGGAGGAGTTGTTTCACGAGTACAGAGTTGTAGTTGTGCGAGATGAGAGTCCTGGAGAGGGACGCGGTGACGGCTGCACAACACTTTGGACGTGCTTCACGCCACTGAGCCTATACACTTAAAAACGGCTAAGATGGTAATTTTTGTGTTATGTGTATGTCACCACAGTTTTTTTAAATGATTTTTCAAATGCGTTTTGACCTTGATCCGGGGAAACTGCGGGCTCCTCCGGGGAGCCACAGGACTCTGCCCAGCAGCCTGGTTTTCTTGTCCTGCGTCCCTGGAACTGTGGCGTGAGATGCTGTGGGAAGGAGTGTGTCGCTGGAGCAGGCCCCGCGAGCTGCGGGAGGAATGGGGCCAGCTAGTGAGACATGGGGGTCAGGTCGCCGAAAGTGCTGATGAAATGTGACAAAAGCCTGTCGCCTCTTCACTCTCTTTCCCCTTCTTGCCCCTCCTGCCTTCCCGGGGCCCACCTGCCTCCGCCAGCTTCCCTAGTCGCTTCGTGATTGGCCGCTCGCGGGGAGAGGCCGTGGCCGAGCGGCGGAGGGAGGAGTTAAACCGCTACATCTGGCACTTGACCCACGCTGCCCCGGAGGTGGCCGAGGTGAGTGGGCCCGCTGCTGTGGGTTTTTCCGGACGCTCTGGCTTGGTGAGGGGGAATGTTGTGGAAGCAGGGAGGGTGCGCGCCCCCTGGCGGTCAAAGGTGGGACTTGGCTGTTCTGGGTCTGACTGGGCGGATGAGGAAGAGGAGGAGGGGGAGGGAGGGAGAGAGGAAGGCGAGGCGGGGGCGTGGCTCCAGTGTCTGGTGTCCTGTGGGTAAACACACTGATCGAACCTGGGTAGCCGGGCACAGGTATCAGAGGTGGTCCTGGAATGCTACGAGTGATCAGAACCTTAGGAAGGAAAGGAGATTTTTTAGCAGGTTGAATGTGTATTTACCTAGGTTTCTTTTCTTTTCTTTTTTTTTTTTAAACAAAGGGTATTGTAGTTTGGTATTATAATGGGCATAAAACAAATGTAGGCCTCAGGAGCTCCATCCCCGGACCGGTCATCTAACCGCGTTTCCATGTTTCCTTCCTATTTGTCTGTAGGCAAATGTGACTCTTCTTGTTTTATACTGGTCATAGCTCCAGTATTACTCGATAGTATTTTTCTTGTTTGGTGTTTATAATCAGAACTTTGAATATCTGTATGAAATTATACTTTGACCTGCAATACCAATACTTCCTTCACCATTTGCTTCTTGAGAGATATATAGATTATGTCCTTTTTTTACCCACTATGAATACTAGAGTAGGTATTTGCACACATTTTAGTTTCTGTTTTCCCTACTAGACTTAGGAACTATTCTCCAGAGTAGGATTCATGGTCTCTGTCCAGAGATGCCTCCGATATTTCTTTTCTTAAAAGGTGTATGTGTGTCCATAGGGGAGAGGACGGCACAAAAGAACAGGCTGCTTTTGAACTCATGTGACTTAGGTTTGGTTTTGTTTGTTTTTTTCCTTTTTATTTTTTTTAAATGTTTTATCTTATTTTATTTTTGAGAGAGAGACAGACTGACAGAATGCGAGCAGAGGAGAAGCATAGAGAGAGGGAGACACAGAAACTGAAGCAGGCTCCAGGCTCGGAGCTGTCGGCACAGAGCCTGATGCAGGACTTGAACTCACAGACTGTGAGATCGTGGCCTGAGCTGAAGTCAGAAGCCGAAGCCACCCAGGCACCCCTGTTTTTTTCCTTTTTAAAGAACTTTTTATTATCAGAACTTTCAAACATCTAGAAAAGCAGAGACACAGTATAATGAGTGCCTGTATGTGCATCACCCAAACAGTTCATGTTTTGCCATATTTGCTTCCTTTTTTGTATAAAGTATTTTAAAGTAAATCCCAGACATCATGACATTCTGTTCCTAAATACTCACTATGTATTCTTATATAACTATGGTATCATATCATCTAATACATAGTCCTTATTGAAAATCTCCTTGCCATCCCCAGAAGTCTTTTTACAGCTGCTTGGTTTGAGCCATGATCCAAACAAGAAGTACACATGACATTTGGTTATTCCATTTTATCAAGGCTTTTTAAATCTGGAATGGTCCCTTTCCTTTTTCTATGGGGCCGTTGTCTTCTTGGAAGAGTGACTCTGTGTCTGATATCATTTCAGTGTGATTTGGTGTACACCTTCTTCCACCCCCTGCCCCGAGACGACAAGGCTGCGGGCACCAGCCCAGCTCCCAAGTCCTCAGGTACGCTACCCTCTCTGTAACACTCTGCCCGCCTCTCGGAACCATTCCCAGGGGTCACCTCTCCTCGCCCCTCTGTCTCTTTGCCTTCGGGCTAGAGAATCGGGTCTCCCGCTCAGGCCGTGGGGCCCCTGGCTCCCTGTGCAGGATATCCGGTTGGTGATTACACCACACAAATTTGATAGAACATCTCAACCCAATTCTAAATCGCATTCACAGACCACTTGACAGTTCCCCCATCAGGTATCAGGAACCTGACAGGAAGATACGGGGGGACGGCGGGGGGAAGGGGTAGAGGAAAACGGCAACATCTGCCTGCACCAGGTGGCGATGAGACTGCTTTGTGACCTTCCTTGGTTTCTTTGTCCCTCCAGATGGCTCATGGGCCCGCCCTGTCGGGAAGGTGGGAGGGGAGGTGAAGTTGTCCATCTCCTACAAAAACAATAAACTCTTCATCATGGTGATGCACATCCGGGGCTTGGTAAGTAGACACACAGTCTCCCCGTGGTACTTTATCTCTCTTCTGGGAGTTTCCTGACTGATTATAAGTTTTCTCTCTTCTTCTCATTCGAGTAACCACAAAAGTTACCGAATATGCCCGGTGGGCCTGCTGCCAGGCCAGGCCTAAGATAGGACCAAGCAAGCAATACCAGATACAGGTTCTTACTACTGTGGTCTTTGGCACGAGCCTAATTGCTCGGACCCTTATTAAAATGAAGATAATGTTAGCATCTACCTCCTAGAGTTATGGAGGGGTTATATGAAATAGTGCATACGGAGCACTTGACAGAATGCCTGGTAGGAGTGTTGTGGCAATCATGGTGATGATTATAAGGAAGAGGCCCAAAGGGCTTAATACCTGGTTGTAGAGGTAAGGCAGCTGCATGACGTCCCTAGAGCATAAGCAAGGCAGTGTATAGTTACAAAACTTGGGGTAGAATGGGAAGGAACTTGTATTAAATACCGGCAATGTGCTGGACTTTTGTAGGTTGGGACATCGGTGTGTGGCAGAAGCATGAGCTTTGGAATCAGAGCAGCCTGGGTTTCGCTCTTACAACTTCATTCATTCATTCATTCAACAAATGCTCATCAGGTGCCTGCTGTGTGCCAGGCACTGACTTATTAGCTCTAGATCTAAGGGCAAATAAAACACAATCCCTGCCTTCAGGGAGTCCCCATTCTAGTAGAAAGAGGCAGACAGACAAATAGACAAGTAACATATATGGCGGGCCAGGTAACAGTAAGTGGTCTGGAGAGGAATAAAGCAGGAAATGAATATTGGGGTGAAGTAGTGGCAGGTTTATAAAGAGTGGTCAGGGAAGCCTTCACTGATGAGGAGGTGTTCAAGCAAAGCTGGAACGAGGTGAAGACTGTCCCAGGTGGGGGAGCAGTTAGATCCAGTCCTTGAGTCAGGAGCCTGCCCCAGGATGTTCTGGGAAGCTGCAAGGGGCCATTGTGGCTGCAGGCTGCAGAGCAAAAGGGAGCCCAGTGGACGACGGGGCTGGAGAGGGTACAGGCCTCCGGAACGCAATGAGAACCATTGGAGGGTTTTGAGCAGACATGACAAGATCTAATTAAAAAGGATCAGGCAGGCTGAATCACTAATTGGCTGGCCTTCAACAAGCAACCTAATATCTCTCTGACTCATTTTCCACCTCTTGGGGGTTGCTTGGATCAAATGACAAAATAGACAAAGACATTGGGCAAGGCGGGAAGATATCTGGGGACATGGTGGCTCAATCAAAACAGACCAAGTTATGGCATGCTCCAAGCACTTGTATGAAAGTATAGACCGGGTTTAATAGGCATTCGATTGCTGTTTTGGTAGGACACGTCATGGTAGATCTTTCTATCAGAACGGAGTGAGCTGGGAAGCAGACAAAGTATGGTGTCTTGCAAGGAGCCAGTTGTGAGGGAGAAGAGTCTGGATCAGGTTGTGGTCACAGGAATGGTAATAAGGACACAGACCTATGAATCTTCTTTTTTTTAAACATTTGTAAAAATGTTCACTCCCTTTGTAGCAACTGCTCCAGGATGGAAATGACCCAGACCCATATGTGAAGATTTACCTCCTTCCTGACCCTCAGAAAACCACTAAGAAGAAAACCAAAGTGGCCCGGAAAACCTGCAACCCCACCTACAATGAGATGGTGTGTGGGGGAGGGGCTGGGGGTGGCTAACGACACCTGTCTGTAAATAAAGTTGTGGCTGCTTTCATGCTGCAGTGACAGGATTGCGTGCTTGTGACATAGACCAGACTGTATTCCTGTCTGGCCCTTCACATAAACAAGTTTGCTGACCCTTAGGACTGGGATTCCACAGCTGGGGCATGGCCTTGGCCCTGTCCCGTGGGGAGGAGGAGCCTGATGGTCCTTTGCTGATAATGAGCCATGGCCCCAATAAAAAGCCCTCATCTATGGTGTGCCTGGGTGACTCGTTGGTTGAGTATCCAGCTCTTGGTTTCGGCTCAGGTCATGATCCCAGGATTGTAGGATAGAGCCCTGCGTTGGGTTCTGCACTGAGTATGGGGCCTGCTTGAGATTCTCTCTCTCTCTCTCTCTCTCTCTTTCTCTCTCTCTCCCTCCCTCCCTCTCCCTCCCCCCTTTCTCTCCCCCACCCCTCTCCTGCTTACGCTCTCTCTCTCTCTAAAATGAAGAAATGGAAAAAGAAACTTTTTTTAAAAGTTTTTTTTTTTTAATTTTTTGAGGTTTTTATTTATTTTTGAGAGAGAGAGAGTGTGTGAGTAGGGAAGGGTCAGAGAGAGAGGGAGATACAGAATCCGAAGACAGGCTCCAGGCTCTGAGCTGTCAGCACAGAGCCCGACGCGGGGCTCGAACCCACAAACCGTGAGATCATAACCTGAGCCAAAGCTGGACACTCAACCGACTGAGCCACCCAGGCACCCCTTTTAAAGTTTATTTTGAGAGAGACAAAGCGCAAGTTGGGGAGGGTTAGAGAGTAGCAAGAGGACAGAGGATCTGAAGTGGGCTCTGGGCCGACAGCGGTGAGACCAATGCAGGCTTGAACTCACAAACTATGAGATTATGACCTAAGCCAAAGTCAGATGCTTAACCAACTGAGCCACCCAAGTGCTCCAAGAAAAAAAGGAAACTTTAAAATAAAATTTTTTAAAAGGCTTCACCTTCCTGAACTCTAAGCAAAGAACAGTTTGTTCGTTCGTTCTTTCTTTCTTTCTTTCTTTCTTTCTTTCTTTCTTTCTTTCTTTCTTTTCTTTTCTTTTCTTTTCTTTTCTTTCTTTCTTTCTCTTTCTTTCTTTCTCTTCCTTCCTTCTTTCCTTCCTTTCTTTCTATTTAAGTAATCTCTATACCCAACTTGGGGCTTGAACTTACGACCCCGAGATCCCCCAAGATGAAGCGTCACTTGCTCTTCTGGCTGAGCCAGCCAGGCCCCCAAAAGAGCAAAGTTCTATAAAGCTCTTCTTGGGTTCCGAGTGCCTTCTCTATTCCTGTGGACTCTGGCTGGGGAGATAAGTCATCTCAGCCTCAGCCAGATCAGACCACCACGGATTTAACCGTCTCCCCGCTCTGTGTCCCCTCTCTTCCCAATCTCTGTGTCCACAGCTGGTGTATGATGGCATCCCCAAGGGAGACCTGCAGCAGCGGGAGCTGCAGCTGAGCGTGCTGAGCGAGCAAGGATTCTGGGAGAACGTTCTTCTCGGGGAGGTGCACATCCGCCTTCGAGAGCTGGACCTGGCCCAGGAGAAGACTGGCTGGTTTGCACTAGGATCTCGAAGTCACGAGACCTTGTGAGCCCAGCAGAGCCCTCCCCTCCGCCCCCAGGACCCCAGGCTGGTGGGGGTTGTGCCCTTTCCTTGTGAAGGGGCAGAGCCCCTGGCGGGCCTCCCCTCTGTCCAGGTGGATGGGCCCCTGTGATGGCAGGTGGGGAGAGGGAGATGCTCCCTGCTGCCCCCTCCTCTGCCGACTGCATTGGGGTCGGTTGCGAGGAGCAGCTGCACGGAAGCTGTGAGGCTGCAGCGAAGTTTTAAGTTTACCTTGTGTCAAGGGAGCAATGCCTGGTTGGGGGTGAGTGGGGTGGGCTGTATGACGTAGTGTTCTCGGGGGGGAGGTGCGTCTTTAATTTTATTTTTAAAAAATGAACTGGTAATGTTGTCCTGACTGGACAAGGAAGCCTCGTGAGAAGGAGCTTCCATATGCCTCGGAAGGCAAACAAGGAAGACTTTGGACTTTTTGTATGATTAAGGTTCTTATTGGACTTTCCCCTTAGGGTTCTGTTGGTTTGCTTGTTGGTTTTTCTGTTTTGTGTTTTTCTGTCTATAGGAATTATTCGGGGAGAGGCCCAGTGGGTCCTCGGTTAGAGCCCTCCCTCTCTAAGCAGGTCGGGGAGGGACGGGAAGGGCTGGCGTGCGGGACTGAGGCTTGCTGCGGGCCTTTCTGATTTTGCCTCCAAAGGAGAGCAGTGTGATACCTACGTGTGTAAGGAAGGGCCTTCCGAACGGGCCCCGCAGAAGACCTGTGTTCAGGGACCTGGGCTCTTTCAGGGGGAGCTTTTCCTTTCATCTTCCCCGACTTTGCAAGGCCTCACCCTGAATCCGGTCTTCTACCCCTCCGTTCTCACGGCCCCTCTGGGGACCACCTGGTCCCCTTGAATACGCTGGGGGTGCTCCTCCAAAGGTCTCTCTCTCTCCCTTCCTTGTTCCCTGGCAGGAACTGCCTCATAAAGTGCTGCCTCTGCCCTCAGATTTGGTTCCCTGCAGGGGCATCCAGGCCCTGGGGAAGGGGACTCTAGGCCGCAGATGCCAGTGTGGCCCCACCACCCTTTTTTGTGTGTGCTGCTCTTCCCAAACTCCATTTCTGTCACAGTTTTTAAAAATAAGTTTCCCTCATTCTGTGGGGCCATAAACCTATTTCGTCTGGAACCAAAGGGACGCCCTAAGCGGAGGACCAGGGGCCCTGGGGTGGGGGGTTCCAGCGATGTTCTTTGGTTGTGAGAAGGCTGGATCGGAGGGGCTGGTCGATCCCCGGGAGCTGAGCGAGGAGCGAGACCTGCTCTCTGGTCTTTCACACTTTTTTATTCCCTTCCGGATGGAGTTCAGATTCACTCTTGTGCTTTACTCCAAAGGGTTGTATTCCGTGGAAGAAAGAGGGAGAGACTTCGAGTTTGATATTAACTTTTTAAAACAGAATTGGCGGGATGTACCCCAGGATCGGGGCAGGGGGGGAATCAAGGATACTCTGAACTGTCCCCCCCAGTTTCCTTCTCAGCTCCAAGGATCAGAAATCCCCCCCCCCTTTGCTGACTCATTCCATAACCAGAGAAAGAAGCTCCACTCACTGAAGCCACAGGGTAGCAAGGGAAATGTAAACTTTTAGGTTAAAAAATGTCAAGGCCAAGATGGCCATTGTGGGGGAGGGGCTGAGGGAAGTGGGGAGCGGGGGTGGATGGACCAGAGATGTGTTACTGGCTTATTGCCTGTAGCTCATTTTATTTTGACCCTCTCTGCCCCTGATTTAAAGAGGTATTACTGTACCCACTTCCCTTGTAGCCGCTACTTTCTCTGGAATTGTATTTTCTAATAAATGACATTTGAGAAAAACAAAACTATTGTTTTCAAAACTGGTCGATGTTTACATTGCGACACCTGGTATACAAGATGAAAATAATGATAGGAGTGGTCTCACGATTGGGAGGTTTGCTGTGCATGGGTGCACTGCCCCAGGCATTTGACGCTTGTTAGCTAAATCTAGCCTCCAAACAATGTGATCAGGTGAGTAGTCATATCCCCATTTTATTGATGAAGAAACAGAAGCTTGGTATAACCTGTCTTCAGGACACAGCCAGTCAGCCTTGGATCTGGAATTGGAATCTAGGATTGACTCCAAACCTTGTGCAAACTCATAGGTAATGTTTAATATAGTCCTTTAAGTTGGCATAATGTTTGTTAGTTTTCACAGGGTTTTAATATAAATGATGTCATTTGGTTCATTCATTAATTCTATCAACAACCGTGTACGATGCTTACCAGTGCTACATAGTGGGATGCCTCCATTCACAAAGAATATTGTTCCTAGGGTTGTGCACTGGGCCCTGGGCCTTGGACCCCGTACCAGCCTGAGGGTTATAAAGACAAATTAAGACAATCTCTGCATTTAAGAAGTTTACTGCTGGGGCTCCTGGGTGGCTCAGTCTGTTAAGCATCTGGCTTTAGCTCAGGTCATGATCTCGCGGTTTGTGAGTTCGAGCCCCGTGTCGGGCTCTGTGCTGACAGCTCAGAGCTTGGAGCCTGCTTTGGATTCTGCGTCTCCCTCTCTCTCTGCCCCTCCCATGCTCATGCTCTGTTTCTCTCTATCTCTCAGTAATAAATAAATAAATGTTTTTAAAAATGCATTAAACAAAAAAAGAAGTCTAGTGCCTAGGGGCACCTGGGTTGCTCAGTCGGTTGAGCATCGGACTCTTGATTTGAGCTCAGGTCATGATCTCGAGGTTCACAGGATCGAGCTCTCCATCAGGCTCCCAGCTGACAGCACGGAGCCTGCTTGGGCTTCTCTCTCTCTCTCTCTCTCTCTCTCTCTGCTCCTCCCTCCCCTCCATAAATAAATAAACTTTAAAAAGTTTACCGCCTAAAGATATTTAACCAACCCCATTTTCTAAAAGAGGAAACTGCCTCTGAGATGCCCTACAACTATTAAGTCATCAGAACAGAGCCATAACCCACAACCTGCCAAACGGAAGAAGGAGGCGATGTGACCCCTGTGCCAGCATTTCACCCAAAAGTTTTCAAAACTCTCCAGGGGGGTGTCCTATGTCACGTGGGGAAATTTTGTGAAGCTTCCAGGGGACTTTGAGTAGTAAACAGTGGGAAGTGTTACCTACATGCATGTGTCTAAGTGGTTTTGAGATGTCACTGCAGTTCTGGACAAGTCCCAGTGGGCCTTTTAAAAGTTACACTTGAATCTGGCAAGAGTCTTAGTTGAGGAAATCTCTTGGCCAAATGGGGCAGAAATCTGAACCACCCTGAGGGAGGGGGTGGGGGTGAGAGCTGGGAGGACTTGCTCAGGGACAAGAGAAGCCAGAGGATCCCAGGAGGGCTGGGTTCTCTGGGTTCGGGGAGAGGTGGCAGAAATGAAGTGACCTGACCGGCTGGGGTTTTCAGGCAAAGATTCGATAGGACTTGAAAGGTCAAAATGAGGCAGCGTGTTTAGGTCAGAAGATAACTTCGGTGGCTGGGACCTCTGTGCGACAGCCAGACTGAGGTATCTGTTCAACAGATCACATGAGTGGCCTTCTCTGGGTCAGGCACTGTGGCTGCTAAAATGACAAAGATGTGGATCCTATCCTCGAGGAAGTCCCCATCCAGCTAGGGAGGCAGACTGGCAGCAAAGAACCGCAGCGCAGCAACTCAGGGCAGGAAAAGAGAGCGGCCGGATGGGCAGAGAGGGTTTCACAGGGAGAGACTGGAACTGAGCTTTAAAGTCGATCAGAACTCCGGAGTTTATTCTTCGGGCCATGGGGCTGCCACCACACTAAGTGTTTGAGGAAGGGACTGCAGTGCTCCGATTTACATTTTATTTATTTATTTATTTATTTTTTAATGTTTTTTTATTTATTTCTAGGAGAGAGAGAGAGAGACAGCGTGAGCAGGGGAGGGTCAGAGAGAGAGGGAGTCACAGATTGAAACAGGCTCCAGGCTCTGAGCTGGCAGTCAGCACAGCCCGACGCGGGGCTCGAACCCACGAACCGCGAGATCATGACCTAAGCGAAAGTCGGACGCTTAACCGACTAAGCCACCCAGGCGCCCCTCCGATTTACATTTTAAAAAGGTCATTCTGGCCACTGAAGCATGACTGGACAGAACGACGACGAGGCAGAGAAGGTCCTTGCGGGAGTCTGGGAGGGAGACGATGGCAGCATGGGGACAGGTAAACTCTGGATAGAGAATTCGTGAATTGCAAGGTAGTACTGACAGGATTTGCTGATGGATTAGATGTGGAGCTGGGAGGAAGCAGGGGTGACTCCTGAGTTCAGGCGCTTGGCACCTGAGGGAGGAGGACTGGGGGCATTACGGAGAGTGGGGGAGATGGGCTTGCGGGAGACAAATGAAGAGTTTTGCTTTGGGGGAGCTCCTGGGGGGCTCAGTCAGGTAAGTGTGTGACTCCTGATTTCAGCTCAGGTCATGATCTCATGGTTTGTGAGATCAAGGCTTGAGACAGGCTCTGCGCCGACAGCGTGGAGTCTTCTTGGGATTCTCTCTCCCTCTCTCTCTCTGCCCTTCCCCACCCCACCCCGCCCTTCAAAATAAATGAACATTTAAAAAAAAACGACTTTTGCGTTGGGCCCCCTGGCTGGCTCAGTCAGTAGAGCATGCGACTCTTGAACTCATTGAGTTCAAGCCCCATATTGGGCATGGAGCCTACTTAATAACGTTATTTTTTTTTTTTTTAAGTTTTGTTTTCATCACAATAAGTTTGAGATGTGTGGACATCCCAGTGGTGAGGCTGGAGAATGGAATCTGAAGCTCATGGGAGAGGTCAGCCTAGAGTTTAGGTATGGACGTCATCGGCATTATGTTGAGATCACCTAGATTAGAGAGGCTAGAAAAAAAGATGTGGGTGGACCGAGCTCTGGTCCAGGCCAACATTCAGAGGAGGGAGAGGAGGAGGAGGAGGAGCCACTGGAATTGTAAGGAGTGGTGTCATGGGGGCACAAAGACAAGTACTCAGTTCCTTAGGACTGCTGAAAAAAAAAGCACCACAGGCTAGTGGCTCAAACAAGTGAATTTGCTCACAGGTCTGGAGACTTAGAAGGCCAAGATCAAGGGGTTGGCAGAGTGGGTGCCTTCTGAGGGTTGAGAAGGCGAATTTCTTCTGTGCCTCCTTTAGCTGCTCCTAGCTTGCTGGAAGTCATCCACATTCCTTGACTTGTAGGGGCATCCCTCCCATCCCTGCCTTCGTGTTCACACAGTGCTCTCCCTGCGTGTACATGTGTTTCATGCATGTGTGTCTGTGTCCCAAGTTAGCCTTTGTATACAGACACAATCAGATGGGATTAGACCCACCCAATGACCTCATCTTAATTTGTAAAGGCCCTATTTCCAAATAAGGTCTCATTCACAAATACTGCGGGGTTAGGACCTTAACATCTTTTAGGGGGACACAATTCAACCCACAATAGTTAAAGGATTGGACTTGGCAAATGTTCCTGGTGACCTTGATAAAGGCTGTTTGAATGAGGGGTGGTGGGGAAGAAGGCCACATTGGAGGAGGTTGAAGAGAGATTAGGTCATGACAAAGTAGAGACCTGATCATAGAAAGCTCTTGAGAAACTTGGCTGTGGTGGTGCAGAAACTTGGAGGGACACGAATCTGAGAGAGTTTTATTTTTAAGATAGGTGATACTAACTGCATGTGAGTGCTCTAGGAGCTTGAGAGACAATTCTATGTTACAGGAAAGAGGTGCTAAGGAAGGCTTGAAAGGACAAGATCCAGGAGGTTTCTGGGCCGCCTAGGTGGCTCAGTCGGTTAAGCACCCGACTTTGGCTCAGGTCATCATCTCACAGTTTGTGGGTACAAGCGCCACATCAGACTCTGTGCTGACAGCTAGCTCAGAGCTGGAGCTTCAGATTCTGTATCTCCCTCTCTCTCTGACCCCCGGCTCACACTGTGTCTCTCTCTCTCTTAGAAATAAATAAAAACATTTTAAAAATTTCAATAAAGATCCAAGAAGTTTCTTTTTTTTTCTTTTTGAGATAGAGAATCTTTTAATTTTTTTAGTGTTTGTTTATTTTTGATGGAGAGAGAGAGAGAATGAGAATCTTCCCTGGGATCATGACCTGAGCCAAAATCAAGAGTTGGACGCTCAGCGCACTGAGCCACCTAGGCACCCCTAGGAAGCTTCTTTTCTTGTTATGGGATTGAAGACAGAGTATACAGGTCCAAATGCAGGTAGATCGGTGGATTTAGTGGTGGCAAGATGTTTATGTCCAATTGTATCTGGTTTCTCAATGAAGTATGAGGTGTGATCCTAAGCCGAGAATGTGTATTTAAGGGGATGCTGAGAATTGGAAGAAATTGTGAAACACTCTCAGAGTGTGGGATAAACAAAGGGACTCAGAAACTATGAACTGCTGTAGGAGTGCCTGGCACTGAGGAAATTTGTGGTCACAAATGTGAAGCAAGTCAGTCGGCATGGTTGAGTGCTTTTCTTCAGCAATGATTAGCTGCAAGTGTGTAGACTCAGAAGAAGTGGGTAGTTGGGTTTAACTAGGGTTGGAATTTTGCCAGAGAAGAGCAAGAGAACGAAGGGTCTTTGCAGTGCGATAGTTTTTAATACTGGATTGTGGAATTCACACTGGGTAAGGAGGGTGAGAAATCACACACACACACACACACACACACACAAAGGTGGAAATGCAATGGTGTGGAGGTTTCTAGGGGTTGATAGGTCACTGAATAGGGACACCGGGGCAGTGAGTTGGAAAGATCGCAGGCGGTGGCCACTCGAAGCATGGGATGGTTAGAAACAAGATTTTGGAGGTGGTACTGGCAGGAAGATAAAGTCAAAAGCTATATACCCTTTATCTCAGGCCTGCAAAGTCTTTTAAAATAAACATAATTAACTGAGGTTTAAACCTTATCTTCTGCCAAGGCGCCCGGGTGGCTCAGTCGGTTAAGCATCCAACTTCGGCTCAGGTCATAATCTCACCACTCGTGAGTTTGAGCCCTGCTTTGGGCTCTGTGCTGACAGCTCAGAGCCTGGAGCCTGCTTCAGATTCTGTGTCTCCCTCTCTCTCTGCCCCTCCTCCACTTGCACTCTGTCTCTCTTTCTCTCAAAAAATAAACAAACATTTAAAAAATTAGAAAAAAATTAAGTGAGAGAAAGCCGTTTGAGCCCCGCAACGGGCTCTATGCTGACAGCCAGCTCAGAGCCTGGAGCCTACTTCAGATTCTGTGTGTGTCTCTCTCTCTGAACCTCCCCTGCTCACACACTCTCTCTCTCAGAAATAAATAAAACATTAAAACATTTTAAAAAAATAAATAAACCTTATCTTCTGCCAAAGTACCAGTCAGCTTGCCAGTCCAAGGACTTCTTGTCTTCACCAGCAGCCATGAAGCTATGGCAACACCTTGTTATCTCTGTGTCCAGAGCCACCTTCCCTCTATCCTCTAGACCATAGCAGGCTCGCAGAAGCTGGTTTCCGCTTTATTTTACTGTTGGGACTGACAGGGCTAAGTCACAAATTCTTATAGGTTTTGATACTTTATGATTGTGTTTTTTCCCCCTTAAGAACAACTTCCAAGGTAAAGAGAATAAAGTTATGTATTCAAGGACTAGATGGGGAAGGGGAGGCTCACTCAAGAAAGCTTTAAGGGGCGCCTGGGTGGCTCAGTCGGTTAAACATCTGACTTCGGCTCAGGTCATGATCTCACCACTTGTGAGTCTGAGCCCTGCGTTGGGCTCTGTGCTAACAGCTCAGAGCCTGGAGCCTGCTTCGGATTCTGTGTCTCCTTCTCTTTCTAACTCTCCCCCACTTGCACTCTGTCTCTCTTTCTCTCAAAAAATAAACATTAAAAAATTAGAAAAAAAATAAGTGAGAGAAAGCTTTAAGAAAATTTGGGGGTGGGGGGGATGTGGTGTTAGCAACAAAGTTGAGAGTAGAAAACAAAAGGCTTAGCCATAACGAACATGCTGTTATTTTAAAAGTTTTTTTAAGTTTATTTATTTTGAGAGAGAGAGAGAGAATACCAGTGGGGGAAGGGCAGAGAGAGAGGGAGAGAGAGAATCCCAAGCAGGTTCTGCAATGTCAGCATAGAGCCCAAAGCAGGGCTCAAACTCACAAACTGAAATCATGACTCTAGCCAAAGCCAAGAGTCAGACTTATTTTTTAAATTAATTAATTAATTAATTTTTAAATTTACATCCAAGTTAGCATATAGTGCAACAATGATTTCAGGAGTAGATTCCTTAATACCTATCACCCATTTAGCCCATCCCCCTCCCACAAGCCCTCCAGCAGCCCTCTGTTTGTTCTCCATATTAAAGAGTCTCTTATGTTTTGCCCCTTCCCTGTTTTTATAGTTTTTTTACTTCCCTTCCCTTATGCTCATCTGTTTTGTGTCTTAAATTCCTCATATGAGTGAAGTCACATGATATTTGTCTTTCTCTGACTAAAGAGTCGGACGTTTAACTGACTGAGCCACCCAGGTGCCCTTGATGGCTGTTATTTTTAAGTATCAGTACTCTTCCATTCATTCAGCAAACATTATTGGTCACCCGTTATGTGCCAGACAACATCTCCGTCAGTGGTTCCCTAACTTTTTGGGCTCAGGATCCTTTTTACACTCTTAAAAGTTATTGAAGACCCCAAGAAACTTTTATTTATGTGTATTATATATCTATCAATAGTTACTGTTCAAGAACTCAGAACTGCAGAATTTAAAAATATTCATTAAAAATCATAAACCCACTACATGGCAATACAACACTTTTAATGAAAAAATATTTTTCAAAACAAAACAGTGTAACAAGAGGAGGGACATTGTTTTACTTTTTTTTCCCCAAATGTCTTTAATATCAGGCTTGATAGAAGGTAACTCGGATCTCCTATCTGCTTTTGCATTCCACGTGTTGCCAGATCACTTATCATGTATTTTCTAGAAGATACATGTCCACTGTACACGCATGAAAAAATGAGAGTTGAAAATAACAGCTTTGTATTATTATGAACATTATTTTGGCATTGAGGTCCCTGTAACAGGGTCTTAAAATGGGATCCCTGAGGGTGCCCGGATCATATTTTGGGAACTGCTGGCTAGGTGTTGAGAAATAGCCCTCAAGAAGCTGAAACCAGCAGGAAAGAACATTTACAGGTATATATAGTGTAGCGTGTTAAGTGCTCAAATAGTGTATAATAATACAGTCCTGACTGGGAAGGCCAACATAGTTCAAGAAGGGGTTGATGTTTGAGTTGGATCTTGAAGCATGAGTACTTATGTAAGGGAGAGAAAGAGGTCTTTCTTGGCTGAGAAACAGCACAAATAAAGGCAGGACACAAGTCCAATGTTCTAGAGTATTAACACGCATGAACGGAAGTTCCTGAAGAGAAGGCTGGCAAAGTATAGGAGGAAGGACAGGGTGTACAGCGCCTTGACTGTGTAGGCAATGGAAACAACCGTTAGCTGATAACAAGAATTAGCTGATGTTTATACCCCTACTGTATCTAGGCTAGGAACTGTATTAGGAATTTTGTTCTCTCACCAACGTGTTTGAAAGAGGAGTTATTCGTCTCATTTGACAACCAAGAAACTGAGTCCTCAAGTATTTAATTTCCATGCTTAGATCTCTTTTCTATTATTAACCTGATTCATATTATTAACACATTTTTTCCTGAAGTTCTTAGGATTGAAAGTGAGATATTTCCAGAGTTATGGATAAGACAATAAGGGGTAAAACTTAGAAACTGAGGACCTCTGAGATTCCTAGAAGGAAGCGGCTGTTCTTTGAACCGTCGCATTGAAGCCGGTAGAGCAACTGGCTTCCTCCTGGCTCCTGAAAGACCTTTCTGCAGTCCCTAAGTGCTCAAAATTGCCACACTCCGTCTGTAATAGATTTTTTGAGGCGTCAGTGAAAAACTTGTAGCAGAAAAAAGAAATGAACTAAGACCAAACTCACAAGAGAATCAAATATAGCAAGTAAAATGATCACATTTTTTTCAAAGGATTATGTTCTGTGTGTCCTTTGCCTATTGTATCCTGCGGTTCTGGGCAGCTCAGGACATAAATAGGACTTGAATGTGTTGCCTCCTGGGAGGCATATGAGAGTCAACAGCTCCAAGGACTGTGTTTCTTTCCTCCTCTGCAACTTCGGTTTGCCCCTCTGGAAAGGGGACAGTCTAATAGGGACACGGCCTAAAAGACAGGAGTTCACATTTTCGTGGGAATGTATGTGGGTTCGATACCGAAAGCTGGGTTCCAGGCAAAGCTAAGTAATTTAGAAACTCGAAAACCGAAAGGCCACGAACGCATAAGAATGACTCATTTTCACTTATGATTTGGCTCTATTATTCATTCCAAATTATTAGTGTCTTAACACCAGACATGTATTTATACGGTATTGCCAATTCTTATTTTACTAAGATCTCATACTGATGATCTACTTAGCACTCAACAGTACAAGAACCCCGATATACGCAAGCCTAAAGTAAGTGTATACACTTGGATGTGTTTTAGGACCTTAAAAGGGCTTCCGGGAACTCTCGGGTTATCTGGCAAACTCCCCTTTTGCCCAAAGGACTGGGTGGGGCGGGGCTGTCTCCTAGGAGACCACGGAGGAGCGAGTGCGCACGCGTACAGCCTAGGCCCGGCTGATGCAACCTCCGGCGGGCGGGCCGGGTCCGCCGAGAGTAAGGAAGCCGACAGGGAACCGCCGAAGACCAATCAGGGGCCGCACGGAGGAGTGGGGAAAGGCCCTCCCGCCGAGGCTGTGCGAGTGACGTTGGGCGACGCTGGGTTGGTGGCGTAGCCAGCCGTCTTTCGTCTCGTCCTCCCGCCTGGGGGTGTCCTGGTCCGCGCTGGCCCCGCGGCCATTTTGGGCTTCGCTTCCACCCGCGTCCTCTTGCCCAGCCCTTCCGGGGTCGCGCTGCCGAGGGGCTTTTTAACGGTCCGTCCCTTTTGGATAGTCGCTGCCGTCGCCGCGGGAGGGCTCTGTCTATGGTGGAGCGGCCTCGGGCGGACTAGGACACCTTCTTCCCGCCAGGATGAATGTCGTCTCGGCCGCGGCGTCCTGTGCCTGCCGTTCCGGACTGTGGTCTGCCGCCCGCGGTCGAAGCCGCTTCCCGCTGTGGTTCTTCTGCTGGCCCGGGGATCGGCCTGGGGCTCCGACGCCGGCGCGCGGCAAGGCCAAGACTGTGTAGGCCTCTCCGAATCCCGTCCGACCTGCAGCCCTGAGACTGCCGAGAACAAGGAGATGGAGCCGGCAGCAGACGGATCGCGGCCACGGCCAGCGTCTCGGCCGGGCTCCCGGATCCGGCTGCCCTTCTTCCCTCGGCGCCCGCAACCCGGTACTTCCAAGTTGCCCACGCCTCCTGCCCCGGAACACTCCGGGGACCCCAGACTGGCTACTTCTCCCCAGCCCCAGCCTCGGTCCAGCTACTGGTTGAAGCTGCTTTCCCAATTCCTCTCGCCACTCCCCAGCATGCTTCAGAAGGTGCTGGTTTGGAGCCAGCTTTTCGGAGGGATGGTTCCCACCAGATGGCCAGATTTTGCCGGAGGGTACAGCGCCCTGAGAGCCCTGAAGGCTCGGGAGGATCCAGCCGCACCCCCCGTCCAGAAGTCTGTGAGCTCGCTGAGGCTCGACCCCTCGGACGACTCTGGTGCCGGTACCCTCGATTGGCTGGAGGAGGGGATCCACTGGCAGTGCCCGTCTTTAGATCTAGGATTGGACCTCACATCTAAGGCTAGAGCCCAGGACCCTGCATTACACGCTTTTCTGTTAGAGCACCAGCTGTGGGGAGTGAAGCTGCTGCCCGGTGGCCTTCAAGGCCATCTTTGCTCTGACCGGGAACTTGGCCCTTTGCCCTCCGGACCTCCAAACGGGAAGTCTTTGAGCAGCTTGAGCGTGGTCTGTGTGTTGCACCCCTCCTATCTGGACCGCCTGCCCCAGGTGGGGCTCGTCTATCAGAACAGCGTGGGAAGTGGCGAGCTAGTTGATTTCCAGAACCTCAGCCCCGAGAGCAGCTGTCCGACTGAAGCCCATGACCCTCCCCAGCCACTGAAGGCAGAGATCACTTGCGCCTCTTGGCAGGGGTGTCCGCCCCCTTCTAGAGAGGGCATGCCCGAAATCCACCATCTGCGCACGAAGCGGCTGGAATTCCTTCAGCAGGCCAGCAAGGGGCAAGCGTTACCCACCCCGGACCAAGATCATGGCTACCACAGCCTGGAGGAGGAGCACAGCTTGGTCCGGATGGATCTGACGCCAGGCGGAGACAGTCCGACACAGTGTGTTCCTTCCGCTGGAGATTTTCCCGGAACCGCCCAGGAACCGGGAGCCGAGGGGCAAATCGCGTCGTTGACTCCAGAGGTTCCGCTTGCTGTGGAGGAACCGGGCCCTTCAGAAGGCTGTCCATCTCGCGAGGTACCTGTGGAGAAGGAGCCTGGAGAGGACCAAATAAGTGTAGTTGACTCCTCAGACCTAGAGGGTGACGTTCCCTTTTCCACCAGACCAGTCTGTAGCAACAGACTGATCGATTTCATTTTGGGAGGTGCACCCAGTGACTCGGAAACAAGTTCAGATTCGGAAGATGAAGGTTGGGATGAGGAGGCTGAGGATGATGGTTTTGATAGCGATAGCTCATTCTCAGAATCAGACCTTGAACAAGACTCTGAAGGGCTTCACCTTTGGAACTCTTTCTATAGTGTCGATCCTTATAATCCCCAGAACTTTACCGCAGCAATTCAGACAGCTGCCAGACATGTTCCCGGAGACCCTTCTGACTCTGAGAAGGATTTGTCTGACAAATCTGATCTAGGGAATTCTCCTCAAGGTGGAAGCCTTCCCGAGTCTCCTGACCAGAATTCTGAGGAGGAAGAGGACTGGGAATCTAGTGCAGACGAAGCAGAGAATCTCAAACTGTGGAATTCTTTCTGTAATTCTGATGACCCCTACAACCTTTTAAATTTTAAGGCTCCTTTTCAAACATCAGGGAAAATTTGGAAAGGCTGTTGTGACCCAGAGAGACCGTCTGAGCTCACTGCAGCCATTTCGGAGTGTCACACCTTACTTTCTTGTGAGGTGCACCTGTTAGGGTGCCGAGACACTGAAGGTGCAGACTTGTTACAGGGTGGGGTTCTTTCTGGACAAAGACACACACATGTCAAGAGGAAAAAGGTTTGTGTCTTTTTTTTAAACGTGACTGTTAAGTTGTATTGTTTTGATGTGGTTGAATCCAGTAGGATGACTTTTCTTCAGGCGAAGTCGTGCATATTTTTTGAGGAAGGACTCTAAGTTTATATACTTGGATTAAGATATGACCCCACCCCCACCCTGCCTCCTTCCCTCTCTTAGAATGTGGTTCCTGTCCAAATGGAACACGCTGGGGTATAGACGTTAGCAGAAAAGTGCCCTTTTCATTTGGGTTTGTAGCTCTGGACTGTTTCCAGGCAGGCATCAACTTTTCACTCTTTTTTATGGAACAGAAAAATTAAACCTTGTGTCCACACAATTTAACCTTTTGGAGGTTGGTCAGGTCCTGTTATAGCCATAGTATTTTACATGTGGTGTGTCATTTGCAGATCATATTTTATTTACAGGATAACAGTGTCTTTATTACTGTCCGTTAGAACCCAGAGGGATGATGGTACCGAGTAGCAAGTCAGATTTGTCTGGTCGTTTGCCATGAAAGAAAATACTAGTTTCAGTATGAAAAGCTTTTTGACATGTACATGACTTTAACAGTTAAAAAAAAATACAAGAAATAGTATCGCCTTTTCCTAAGAATTCAATACTAGTTATGAGTTCTCATTGGCCAGTTAATGGTTAATAATCATTTGTAACAATGATGGTCACTTAATTAGGTTTAACTTGAGTAGTTGCTTAAAAACTTCATGGAGCATTTTATTCTTTTAACATATTGTCAAGTTAATTTTCTTTTGGCAAGACCTTTGAATTGCTTTATTTTTTTCCCTCTACTGTTTATTCAGCTAACGTCATTAATTGCCAAGGATCCCCTCCAAGCAAGCAGGGTACCTTTTATTGTAGAGGGAAATTTCCTTTAGTTTCCTGTACACTTCTTTGGAAAGAGAAAGGAGGGGAGATTATTACTATCTCTGATTCTGCTGCATCAGAGTTTCAAGTGGACAGGACCATAATCTGTTGGCTCTGAATGGCCAGCTCAATCCTTTGAAACTCTTGCTGGGTAGAAAATGTCTCTAAGTGGTGACAACTTGTGTCTCGCCTGTAGAAGCAGACTGAGTCATGTTAAAAACTTGGTTCACACTTCTGTGAATGCCCTCACACAAGATTTTTTCTCCGTATTTTGAATGGGCCCCTGACAAAACGACCTATTTCTTGACTAGATTAAAAAGCAAAGTGGGGCCGCGGAATGAGCATTCGGTATCTGGAGACTTGTGTCCCTTCCTGCTGAGCTGTTAGGGCCGAGAGATTTGGGAAGCCAGCCAGACCTGCAAAGTGCCTTGACCTCTCATGGCCTTGATTCACGCATTTATCTGATGGGAGTAATAATTGCATTGGTTGTATGCATTGTTGCATGATTCAAATGAGATGAGTAAATAAAACTCCTAATTCATCGCCTTGCCTTTAAATGGTGGCTGTACTGTTCAGGGACCTTAGGCCAGTCTGGTGTCTCATTTTCGCTTACTCATTGAGTAAACATGAGGTGAGTCAAGGAGCTGTGAGACTACGGACTATGAACTAGCAGCAACATTTAGAAAAGATTCTGTCAAAAACATAGTAAAATTACTTGGAAAGCCTTTGAGTACGTGACATTCTACAGATGTATGGGAATGACGGGTAGTGCCTGATTCTCAGAATGAAACAGCGGGCGACGGGAGTTGAACCGCCCGTGTCCTGGCAGTAACAGTGCGCGTCGTGGGGCCGCACTCTCGCCACACCGCGTGGAAGCTGTGCGATTCAAGCAGGCCTAATGGGCTTCCCTGCACAGTGGAGGTGATAATGGTACATGTCCTCGGAGCATTAAATGAGGTAAAAATTGTGAAGTGCTCTGAAGGGAGCCTGGCCTGTGGTAAACACTCAGTACACGTTGTTGTTGTTGTTGTTGTTGTTGTTATTTAGTTTAGTGACACAGTGAGTGAGTAACTCTAGAATGCAATATCTAGTAAGATGTTACGCACTTGCTAATTGCCCTCCAGGGCGTCCCTTGGCCTGATGTAAAGGGAAGGAAAGGAGTAGGCCACGATGGGGATTAGCTGATGTAACTATTGAACGTATTTAGAGCAAGTATTTACTTTTGTACTTTGCTATGTTAGAAATGAGGTAGGGGTTAAAAAGGGACTGTCACTCATTCCGTGAGATCGTGTGTATTTAATAGTTACAATTTCATGTGTATGTAGTGAAGCATATTGAGCAGGAATAAAAGGAGGGTTTTTATCTCAACTACAAAGTCCCTCGGTAACATAGCCTTAAAACATGTTAATTTTGCTGCATTCTGTTTACTAAGTAACTTTTTTAATAGTCTGATTACAAACGTAATAACGTAAGAGTAATACTGCATGCTCATGATGCAAATTGGAAAGCACCCAAAAACCAAAATTCTCTTTAAAGAAAAAGGAGGATGGGGCACCCGGGTGGCTCAGTCGGTTAAGCATCCAACTTCAGCTCAGGTCATGATCTCACGGTTTGTGGGTTCAAGCCCCACGTCGGGCTCTGTGCTGACTGCCAGCTTAGAGCCTGGAGCCTGTTTCAGATTCTGTACCTCCCTCTGTCTCTGACCCTCCCCTGCTCACGCTGTCTCTCTCTCTCTCAGAAATAAATAAAACATCAAAAAAAATTTTTTTTTAAAAAGGAAGAATAGAAATAGTGAAGATCTTTTGTGCTATAATAGAATAGAAATAGTTAAAGCTTTTGTGCTGTAATAAAAGCATTGACTAATAACTATTTCAAATATTTCTTAAAAATTGTTTGAGAACTATTTGTCATTCTGGAAGAAAAGTGTCACAGAACTGTATTTCCCCAAGGATTGGGGGGAAAAAAAAAAAAAGACTCATGACATCAGGAGACTTACAGTTCCCCATCTGGATTCATTTTATTAACACCAAAGACCAGGAGGAAAGAGGTGGAATGAAAGGATGACAGATGGGGAACAGGAATGTTTGTGTATGTGTGAAGGAAATTTAGATGGCATTTGGTCACTTTTTAAAAAATTAATTTATTTTGTAACTTACATCCAAGTTAATTAGCATATAGTGCAACAATGATTTCAGGGGATTCCTTAAGCCCCCTCCCCATTTAGCCCATCCCCCCTCCCATAACCCCTCCAGCAATCCTGTTTGTTCTCTATATTTAAGAGCCTCTTATGTTTTGTCCACTCCCTGTTTTTATATTTTTTTTAATATTTTTATGATTCTCTTCCCTTATGTTCATCTGTTTTTTATCTTAAATTCTTCATATGAGTGAAGTCATATGATCTGTCTTTCTCTGACTAATTTCGCTTAGCGTAATAGCCTCCAGTTCCATCCACGTAGTTGGAAATGGCCATTTGCCCACTTTTTTACTGAGATGCCATCTACCCACTCAGAACAACTGCTGCTGCTGCTTTTTCTTTAAACTTCTGTTATGGTTGAAACCAAATATTCCTCTAAGGTACTTGGATGTGTGGTATTCTGAAAGAATTAGTAGCATAAAGGTTAATTGCCTTGATGATTTTAAGATCCTAGAGCATGATTAAAAATAGTCTTTGTCTTTATAGGTAACCTTCCTTGAAGAAGTTACTGAGTATTATATAAGTGGTGATGAGGACCGCAAAGGACCCTGGGAAGAATTTGCACGGGATGGGTGCAGGTTCCAGAAACGAATTCAAGAAACAGAAGATGCTATTGGATATTGCTTGACAGTTGAGCACAGAGAAAGAATGTTTAATAGACTCCAGGAAACTTGCTGCAAAGGACTTCGTGCTTTCGAGCAACGTTAAGATGATTTGACAGCCTGTAACTTGTGCATACGCTACCTCTTACTTGAGAGGTTTCTTTTAAAAACAAAAATTGGCAGCTGTCCTTTTTTTTGGAGGACATGCAACTCGGACCCAGTGACCTAGTTTAATTTTTCTCTTTTTTCTTTTTGCAACCAACCCACTTAGAAATGTCCGGGTTTGAAGCCGAGCCCCGGTGATGAAGGATGAGATGATGTGGTTTCTAAGCCTCCCTTTTTTGACTTAGTTGGATGTGTTTTTGAATGTCCCATGCTTGCCAAGGTGAAACAGGGGACCGTTTGAGATGTAGTTTTGCATTTTCAAAACTTACCTTCTTGGGAAACAATATTTATAGGGTTCAAAGGCCATTTTCCGTCCTAATTTAAATTCTGTGTACCTGTCTGAAAACTTAGGGCTCTCCCTCCCTGTCGTTCTAAAATTAAGGGGCTTTTATGCTCTATTTTTATTTCAGTGATGTGGCCCGTCTAACTTGAGGCTAAGAAAATAATCTTGTGTACGCTACCAACTGATACTATCTTGTGTCAGCTTTTTTCCCCCCTACCAAAAGTAGCTCTGGTTGAAAGTTGTGTGGTGTGTTGTTGTTTTCTAGGTGAAGTTCTACCTACGACACTTTGAGGAACCGCCATAAAACTTCCACACACGGGACTCTTCTGCTGTTTGGGAAAACTGCATCTTTCTGCCAAATTGTAATGTCTAACATGTTTAACGTCTGTGCAAACTGTGTCTTGGAGAGGGTTCTCTGCATGTTACTGTCGTTCCCAGTTCAATGGTTCTTTGTAGTGTGCAACAGGTAGAAATTGTTGTAAAAGACTCTGGAAAGCAATGATTGCATCAGAGGCATTTATTTTTTAAGTTGAAAAGCCAAGACTTGTCCTAGGAAGGAGCTAGGAGACCTCTTAGCAATTTGGTTCTGTTGTATGTAGTCTCAGTGGAAAACCAGTGTTATTAATCTCATGTCTCCGCACCGTCACTTTTAAAACCTGTCAGGGGAACACTGTAAACTTGGAAATGGGCAGTTCTGAATTTTCCAGTTGGTAACGTAAAATATAGACTTCAGTGGATATCCAAGCTTATTGTGTTCTGCTGTTAATGAGAGAAGACAGACAAGGCCTGTACTTCCGGATGGTACTATGGACTTAACTCGAAAGTCTCACTGTTTTTAGCCCGAAGCTTACTTTTGAATTGAAGTTCTTGCAGTGCCTGGTTGTCCTTGGTGTGTTTGGTTAGCTCTACATGGTGCGCTTCTGCTAGGCCAAGGTGAGGTTAATCCGCTCCTTTACTGGTCCATTTTTACCCCACATGCCTGCTGTCGCAGGTGACGGAAGGCAGGAGTAGAACAGGGGACCTCTTCAGTTTGAACTTGGCTTCAGTGTGGAAACAGAGTTTCCATCAGAAGTGCTGGCTGACTTACTACCTCAGTTTATAATCTACCTGGTCATTACTTCTATCCGGTCTGCTCTAAGAATTGCCTCCAGGGATAACATACGTCCTCATACACGAACACACGAGAGTACACCACCGTCAGAGCCGGTCCCATGGTGATGGAGCCCTTACCCCACGGGCATCGCACGCCTCCACTTCGGGCGATCGTAGGGGTGGCGCTTGCAGAGTCCTACCGGAGTGGCCACAGGCCGGTTTCAGGCACCCGCTGTCCGGTGGAAAGAACGCATCATTTTCCTTGAATGAGGCTTTTTGAAAACATGTAGGCATTCTTTAAAACCAGCCTGCAGCCTACTGGTTATTTCACAGGCTCTGTCTGAAATCTTGCATCTCTTGCTTGTATGAAGAGAATGGCATGGCTTGACATGTACTGGGTTTTGGTACCTTGTTCCCTGGGGATTCCAACCTGCCTACCAAATGAGTAAAAACTTGGGGAAGAATTCTCCCACTTAGCACCTTCCTTTAAAAGAAGTGGTCGCACAGTGATGAACAGGACAGAAGGGGTTATTTTTAAGTTGGACCGAAGGCAAAAACAATTCTTGTCATTCCATCCCAATCCTAGTCGTTAGAACAAAGTTAAACCCGGAAGCTGTCACGGAACGTTGTGCACATTTAAAGTCTCGCAATGGTGCTTTAAGTATCAATGTAGCATGTGTAAGGCTTTGTACGGACAGGTAAACTTTCCTTTTCCGAGTGTTTGAAATGTGATAACAGCACCTCTTTGTCTTTAACTTGAAATCAAAACTGTCAGATTTTATTTTTTTATAATTTAAGGAAAGTAACTTTAGGGGACTAGGAGACTCTAAATCGGCTTCTGCAGGTCCAGTGATTTAAATGTAACCAGTTTGTGGGGATTTTATAGCTAAAATTATATTTGTGTATATAACTTTAATCTGTAAATTGTAATAAATATATTTGCAATTATTAAATGTTACACGATATTTTGGTTCAAGTTTATATTGTATGGTTCCTAGTATCTTACATTAGTTTTGGACTTAGAATTTTCAAGATTAAATCAGGTACTTTTGTGAAAGCACTATAAACTTTGAGGTGCTGGACAAAATTCTGTAGTTTACAAAGGATATGTGACACACAGATTGCACCTCAGCCTGTTGTGGGGGAGGAATTTTAAGGGGATGAATAGGATTGCAAATCACGTTTTCTTTTTTTTTTTTTTAATTTTAAAGAAATTAAAGAAATTTAATTTTAAAGAAATTTCCTGAGAGACAGTGTGAGCAAGGGAGGGTCAGAGAGAGAGGGAGATACAGGATCTGAAACAAGCTCCAGGCTCTGAGTTGTCAGCACAGAACCCGACGCGGGGCTCGAACCCACTAACTGTGAGATCATGACCTGAGCCGAAGTCAGGTGCTTAACCGACTGAGCCACCCAGGCGCCCCAACAAATCATGTTTTCATAGAGAGGGGAATTTAGTTCTTAGAGTACGAAACGCCCTTCTCAGAGACTGGGGATTTGATTCCAAAACTGGCCCAGGCATCCACTTCTGCTGCAAAGAAGGCAGTAAAATGGAGTATTTCACGGAAGCAGTAAAATTCACATGCTTGCCTTAGCATAAGGTTTCTCTTAAGTGCAGGGAATTTTTTTTTTTAAGTTTAAATTCAAGTTAGTTAACATAGTATAGTATTGGTTTCAGGAGTAGAATTTAGTGGTTCATCACTTACAACACCGAGTGCTCACCCCAACAAGTGCCCTTCTTAATACCCCCTACCTATTTAGTCCATTCCCCCCCATCCACCTCCCTCCAGCAACCCTCAGTTTGTTCTCTATATTTAAGACTCATGGTTTGCCTCCATCTCTGTTTTTGTCTTTATTTTTCTTCCCTTACCCTATGTTCATCTGCTTTGTTTCTTAAATTCCACATATGAGTGAAATCATGTATATATATATATACACCACTTCTTTATCCATTCGCCAGTCGATAGACATGTGGGCTCTTTCCATAGTTTGGCTATCGTTGATAATGTTACTAAAACATCTGAGTGCATATGCCCCTTCAAATCATCATTTTTGTATCCTTTGGATAAATACATAGTAGTACAATTGCTGGTTGTAGGGTAGTTCTTTTTTTTTTATTTAATATTTATTTTTGAGAGAGAGTAAGTGGGGGAGGGACAGAGACAGAAGGAGACACAGAATCATAAGCAGGCCCCAGGCTCCAAGCTGTCAGCACAGAGCCCGACATGGAGCTTGAACTCATGAACTGTGAGATCACGACCTGAGCTAAAGTTGTTCAACCTACTGAGCTACCCAGCACCCCAGGGTAGTTCTATTTTTTGATTTTTAAAATTAGTTTATTTTTAGAGAGAGAGCGGGGCAAGGGGGTGGTCAGAGAAAGAGGGAGAGAGAATCCCAACCAGGCTCTATACTATCAGCACAAAGCCCAATGTGGGGCTTGAACTCATGAATCGTGAGATCAGGATCTGAGCTGAAATCGAGAGTTAGAAGTTTAATGGACTGAGCCACCCAGGTGCCCCCCCCCACTCTAGTTCTATTTTTTAACTTTTTGAGGAACTCCCATATTGTTTTCCAGAGTGGCTGCACCAGTTAAGTAGCAAGGAAATCATCCTGTTTCTTCAGTTTGCACATTACTATTAATGCTAATCATGGTATTATAAATCATGACATACTCCCACTTACAATGTTGCATAAATGTGATGGTATCATCAGAAAAGTCAAACTTCTTACCTTGAAAAAAAGGACAAACATTTGGGTTATAACAAGCCTATTAATGGATTAAGACATAATAGTATTCTTAATTTGGGTATTTGGATCTTCCTAGCTAATGAAGAAAATTTATTAAAGATATTTTTCTGAACCGGGAGGAAAGAATAGTTGCAAGCAATCAGTATTTAGTACAAATGGAATCAATAGCCTCTGGTTATACTCTACTTTCATGTTGGGGTTAATTTCAGCATTTTTGGCCATCTCTCCCCAGGAAGGTTTATGAAAATAGCCATTTCACATCAAACTGGATGCTTTGCTATGACTCCTGATAACCATGGAGACATTGTGCTGGGGTTTTTTTCTACTTTAATAGAAAACTTAAGACAAATATTTAATTACCTCAAATTTTGATAGTTACAGATTTAGGAATTCGGTGGTCTCATTTGGAGTCGTCTTTGGATTCTCTGTGTACGTTTTATTTTTTATTTTTTTAAAGATTTTATTTTTAATCTCTAAACCCAACATGGGACTCAGATACAACTGTGAGATCAAGCGTCACACAATCCCCCGACTGAGCCAGCCAGGGCCCCCCTTCTGTGGACCTTTAAAAATAAACTGGAGGGTGCCTGGGGGGCTCAATTGGTTGAGCTGCTAACTCTTGATTTCAGCTCAGGTCATGATCCCAGAGTTTTGGGATCAGGCCCTGTGTTGGGCTCTACCCTGAACATGGAGTATGGAGCCTGCTTAGGATTCTTATCTCTCTGTCCCTCTCCCACTCTCTTTCTCAAAAAAAAAAAAAAAAGTGGAAATATCTTGTGTTTTTTTTCTCACATAAATACATGTTATAAAAGTATCTAATACACAGATATATAAAAGCATTCTTAGTGCCTTCTAAGAAAAGAAGTAGACTGCCCAGGGGTATCTTTTTGAGATGAGAGACTTAATTTCTTGTTGTAAGTATAAGGAGGTTTCGATATGTCTTCATTTAACTGATTATAACACAAATGTTAGTTTTTTGGAATCTTTCTCTGTTGGTAATTAGGATCTTCTCCATATGGACTTCATCAAATGCTTTGTGATCAGTACAAAACATTAGTCTTTTTCTCCCCAGATTTGCTCCAAGGAGACTGTTTATGTCAGTCAATTATGATTTTAAAATACAAAGGTAGCAGATATCAATACAGCAATAAGGGTAATAAATAGGATAAATCGATCCTTCTAACCCTGCTCACTTTGAGGATTCACCAAGCAAGACTTATACTGCTTCCAGTTAATATGTTTTAGTGACAAGTTTGCCATCAGGGAATAAAGAAACCATTTTACACGCACGGGGGAGGTGGGGGTATGTGTTACTATGTAAAAGTTTGAGTTGTGTCACTGCTTTGTCATTGGCTGATTCTGTGATCTCACCAGGGAAGACAGGAAGCGAAGTTTATGGAAAGTGGATTGCTTGACCCATCGGGAAGATACCCTGGGATCTGATGAGGACATAAGGTCCAGAAACTTGAACTACAAGGGGCGAACTTGGGAGTGATTTATCAAGTTTTGTTCTTTTAATCTTTTACTCTTTCCTCCATCTTAGTACTTTCCTTTTCTCCCAGTCTCTTCCCACCTTTGTTTGCTGAATACTCTTTTTCACTGTTGTTTTTTTACAGATCCTTCCCTAGAAGACACGGAGGAGGTGTTCACAGCAAAAGAACAGCACAGTTGCCAGAGGTGTGTGCTCATTAAAGATACTGTCCACAGAGAGGAAGAAAGGACCTCACATAGTTCTTAACTCTCTCCAGAGCTTGCTGCATACTTTCCCACCAAAATAATAGGTTACCATGCACGTGGTTTAAGACTGGATTAATTTTGAGAGCGCCTAGGGGGTTTAGTCAGTTAAGCGTCTGATCTTGGATTTTGTCTCAGGTCATCATCTCCTGGTTCGTGGGTTCAAGCTCCCATTGAGCTCTGCACTGACAGTGTAGAGCCTGCTTGGGATTCTTTCTCTCCCTCTCTCTGCCCCTTCCCTGCTTGTGCACTCTCTCTCTTTCTGTCTTTCTCAAAAATAAATCATTAATAAAGAAAGACTGGATTAATTTTAATAAATATCCCGAGGATGTTCAGAGTCAAAAAGAATGGCGATGGTAAAGCTGCATGCAGTATGCTATTTTGAGTTAAACCTACATTTTTTCCTGAAAAGATTTTATTTATTTTTTAAAGTTTATTATTATTTTCAGAGAGCAGACATGTGAGCAGGGGCAGAGAGAGAGAGGAGGAGAGATAGAATTCCAATCAGGCTCTGGGCTGTCAGTGCAGAGCCCGATGCAGAGCTCAAACTCATGAACTGTGAGATCATGACTTGAGCTAAGATCAAGAGTCAGATGCTCAACTGACTGATAACTCCCAGGTTCCACCTAAGATTTTAAGTACTCTCTACACCCAACATGAGGCTCGAACTTACAACCTCGGGATGAAGAGTCCCATGCTTTACCGACTGAGCCAGCCAGGTGCCACCAAGCATGCTTTTCTTTCCTTTTTCTTTTTTTTCTTTTTTAAAGTTTATTTTGAGAGAGAGAGAGACAGCGCAAGTGGGGGAGGGGCAAAGAGAGAGAAGGAGAGAGAGAATCCCAAGCAGGCTACGCACTGTCAGTGCAGAGCCCGACACAGGGCTCAAACCCATGAAACTGCAAGATCATGACCTTATCCGAAACCAAAAGTCAGACACACTTAACTGATTGAGACACCCAGGTGCCCCAGCATGTTTTTCTTGATGGAGCTCATACGTTGAAGGCAAAAACCAGAGAGGAGTCCCAGAAGAGTTTTGAGAGCTCATCTGGATACAGAGTCTGGAAGGTTGTCTTTAAATTTTTTTTTAATGTTTATTTATTTTTGAGAGAGAGTGTGTGTGTGAGAATAGGGGAGGGCCAGAGAGGGAAGGAGACACAGAATTGGAAGCAGGATCCATGCTCCGAGCTGTCAGCACAGAGCCTGATGTTGGGCTTGAACTGATGAACTGTGAAATCATGACCTGAGCTGAAGTTGGACGCTTAACCAACTGAAACCACCCAGGCACCCCTGGAATGGTTGTCTTTAAAAACATTTCCTTGGGGCGCCTGGGTGGCTTAGTCGGTTAAGCGTCCAACTTTCGCTTAGGTCATGATCTCGCGGTTCGCGGGTTCGAGCCCCGCGTCGGGCTCTGTGCTGACTGCCAGCTCAGAGCCTGGAGCCTGTTTCAGTCTGTGACTCCCTCTCTCTCTGACCCTCCCCTGCTTACTCTCTCTCTCTCTCTCTCTCTCCTAGAAATAAATAAAAAATATATATATTAAAAAAAATAGAAACATTTCCTCGTGGGGGCACCTGGGTGGCTTAGTCAGTTAAGCGTCCGACTTTCGCTTAGGTCATGATCTCACGGTTCATGGGTTCGAGCCCCGCGTCGGGCTCTGTGCTGACTGCCAGCTCAGAGCCTGGAGCCTGTTTCAGTCTGTGACTCCCTCTCTCTCTGACCCTCCTGCTCACGCTGTCTCTCTCTCTCTCTCCTAGAAATTAAAAAAAAAAAAAAAAATTAAAAAAATTAAAAATAAATAAAAAGTTGTTTGCTTCTTTAAAATAAATAAAATAAAATAAAAACATTTCCTCATGAGAAGTGAGCTCTTCCTCTCAAAAGTACCTCAAGAGACTCGTCACTACCCTCTCCACAACCCGTCCTTTCCCTCACTTCACCTTTTTAAACTATGTTCATTCCGACCTTGTCTTGTTAACATCTTCACTCGTTTCTGGTCTACTGCCACCCTCGCCACCCTCTGAGAGCCGTGATCTTGTTATGTGTCTTGTTCATGAGCCTAAAGCCTGGAACTGAGACTAGCATATAGATATGCAACAAAGATTTGAATGAGTGAATCACTTTCTTTTGTTTATTTACTTTTTTAGTAATCTCTTGAATGAGTTAATCACTTTTTTTTTTTTTTTTTTTAGTCTTCTCTACATCTGACTTGGGGCTCGAACTCACAACCCAGAGATCAAGAGTCACTTGCTCTTCCAACTGGGCCACCCAGGTGCTCCAAGTTAGTCACTTTGGTAAAGTCACCTTCATATAGCCTTCGCTGAGATTTCATCAGCACAGCCACGTGCGATTACAAATAAATGGGCCACAATCAAAGAACTGAAAGGTCCTTCCAGAGAAGCTGTAGTAAGCTCTAACTTTGTAGAGCATAGTCACACATTTCAGCTTGGCTGGGGTATCCCATCAGTTAATTCGAGCGTCCTTAATCCGGTGCATGGTAATTTAGGAATTTCATATGTGAGCAAATCAGCCAGGTCCTTTCTTTTCCAGAGTTAAGAGTCTGTACTGGCATGCCAGGGTACCCTTCAGGCCACACCAGAGGCTTCAGCCCTATTCCTCTGCGACTAGAGGTGCTCTGCTGTTTCCACTAGATGGCGTTCCTCACCCTCTCAGAGTGCCTGATGGGCCCCTGCTATTTCTAGTGTGCCGGCTGCTGCCCTCTCGGAGGTCATTCCCGCTGGAGAATGGCCCTGCCCATTCCAGGCCTGCCTTGCCCCTTACGACTCCACCTGTTTGTGGTAAGTGCCCGGAAGTGGAGGCTGTTCCTTATGGGAGAACCAAGCTTTGTATGTGAACACAAACAAATGAATGGATTCTTCCTGAACTCCACGGAGAGAGGCTAATTTAGGAGGTTGGAGATGAAACCCAAGAGGCTGATGGATGGATCCTTGCTTGGCTTTCAGGATTAGGGTGTTTGCAGTTAGGGCTTCATCTCCCTTACCTATTTGCTTAGCTTTTCGCTTCCTATTGCGTTCCTGTGAACCAGGGCATCATTCTCAATGGGGGGGGGGGGGGCCACATTGCTCGAGGGTTGGAGAATCACTGTGTCTGATTACAGAGCTGTACATATGACCAACTTGGAAGGAGGAAAGGATCCCCAAGAAGGCTGGACTCAGGGTTCGTGCTGTTGTTGCCTGAGACCCTCGTAACGCTGGTAGCCGAGGCCAGGTGGACATCCAGGACTGTTCTTCTGTCAAGTTGGTATTTTGGCTTCATGGGGCTGCCCAGTCCACTTCCAGCTGTCGATGCACTCTTCCTTTGCCTGCAGGGCCACCTTTCAACTGTTTCATCGTGGGGCTTTTCCTTTCTTTTGTTTCTGCTTGATTTGACTGGGAGGGTAGGAGGGATTTTTTTTTTTTTTTTTTTTTTTGTATCTTCAGGAATTTACAGAAGAGTTTTGCCACAGAGGGGCAATTCTGATTACCCCAGTTTTTAGACACCCTCCTCTGAACAACTACAACCTTCCCCAAGACAACCTGATGAGAGTCACATCTTGACTGGCCTACGGGCTGTAGCCCAGGACCGCGTGACAGACGGCAGGTTTTTATAGAGAAATATTGACTTGCAGAAGAGTCCTGCGGGGAAGTGAAAGGGTTGAAGCGGGTGCATGTCCTTGC
This sequence comes from Proteles cristata cristata, assembly GCA_017311185.1. Classification (NCBI taxonomy): domain Eukaryota; kingdom Metazoa; phylum Chordata; class Mammalia; order Carnivora; family Hyaenidae; genus Proteles; species Proteles cristata. Next base: position 362,224 of record JAESUZ010000532.1, on the reverse strand, counting down.
CGTTAATTTCCCAGGCTGTTTCCAATGGGATGACACGTTATGTTAAGCCAATGTCCCCTCCTCTGCCTCCCATCCGGCGCAGACCCCCTCAGGGTCCGTTGGGAATATTTACCTTCCTTGATCAGGTTTCATCTTCCTCCCAAAGGCTTCTTTGATGGTGACTCCGTCTCTATATCCTCAGAGCTCATTAGCTTGTTTTCAGTGTTACAGCCTCCCGTAGACCTTTCTTTCACTGCTTATGTCACACTGAGCGGTAACCGTTTGTCCTTCCATTGCTTCCTGTAGACTGTCCCCTCTTTGCTGGAAGCGTCCTCCGCATAGTAACCAGAATGCCTTAGGCGCACAAGATACTTTCTGTTAACTCAAGTGGTAATTTCGTAGCCTCCTTCTCCCAGTGGCTAGGCTCCCCTGCCAACATACACAGTTCAGTAAGTTATTGATTCATGTGTTTCAGAAAAGCAATGAAATGTGTGGAAAGGTCTATCTTCAATGTATACATTGTGCTTATTTATAGTCCTTGCGATGTTCTTGAGAAACTAGTGTTACTAGTGGTGACTTTAAACTTACAGTTTTAAATCAGTTGATGTTGCGTCTTCATTACTAATCTTTCAAGTGAGCATGAGGTTCGGTGTTATGAAAGGCACTTCCTCATTAGGTAGATATAGAGCATTTCTATTATCCCAAAAAAGTTCCCCATGCTCTTTTATTTTTTAAGTAACGCCTATGCATAACATGGGGCTTGAACTCAAGACACTGAGATTAAGAGTTGCATGTTCTACCGATTGAGCCAGCCAAGTGTCTGTCCTTATACTCTCTTGTATTCAACCAACTTCCAGCTTTAGGCAGCCAGTGATCTGTTTTTTTTGTTTGTTTGTTTGTTTGTTTGTTTGTTTGTTTGTTTGTTTTGAGAGAGAGAGCACACATGGGAAGGGCAGAGAGAGGGGGGCAGAGAGAGAATCCCAAGCAGGCTCTGCACTCTCAGTGCAGAGCCTGATGCAGGGCTCGAACCCATGAACCACGAGATCACCACTTGAGCTGAAATCAAGAGTTGGATGCCCAGCCAACTGAGCCACCAAGGCATCCCCGGTGATCTACCTTTTATCACTATTTCACTATTTTACCTTTTCTAGACTTTCATAAAAATTGTATCTTACATACAGTATGTACCCTTTTGTGTCTGGCTTGTTTGATCTAGTGTGATACTATTGAAATTCATTTATGCTGTTGGGTATATCAATAGTCCACCCTTTTAATTGGTGAGTAGTATTACTTGTATGATTACACCACAATTTATTCAGTCACTAGTAGATGGACAGTTGGTTTGTCTACAATTTGTGGCTGTTATGAATAAAACTGCTATGAACATTTGCCTGTAAGTGATTCTGTGGACATACATTTTCATTCCTTTTGGATAAGTTTAGGAGTGAGATTGCTGGATCATATGGTAAGTATATGTTTAACTTTATAAGGAAACGACTTCCAGTTTTCCAAAGCGGCTATACCACTTGGCAGCAATGTATGAGAGATCCAGTGTTCCCACATCCTTACCACTGCTTGACATTGTAAGTCTTTTTAAGTTTAGCTATTCTAGTGGATTTGTAGTGATATCTTATTCTGGCATAAATTTGCATTTTCTTGATGTTTAATGTTTTGGAACATCTTTTCATAAGTTTATTTGAAATAGCAAATATCTTCCTTGATGAAGTATGTATTTAGATCTTTGGTCTATTTTTAACCAAGCCTGTGTGTGTGTGTGTGTGTGTGTGTGTGTGTGTGTGTGTGTGTGTGTGTGTGTGTGTTTGGGGCTTAGATATAAATCCTTTACCATGTATATGTTTTACAAATATTTTCTCCAAGTCCATGGCTGGCCTTTTCATTTCTTAATAATGTCATTTAAGAGCAAAATTTTAAAATTTTGTAAAAGTCCAGTATCAATTTTTTCTTCCATGGTCCATGCTTTTTGTGTCATTTCTCAAAAATCTTTCCCTAATGTGAAATCACACACACACACACACACACACACACACACACACACACACACAGTTTAAAGACCTATACCTTCCATTATTACCTTAAATTTTTTATTTATTTTTAAGAGAGAGAGAGAGAGCATGAGCCAGGGGAAGGGCAGAGAAAGACAGAGAATCCAAGCAGGCTTTATGCTGTCAGCACAAAGCCCGACATGGGGCTCAATCCACGACACTGGGACCATGACCTGAGCTGAAATCAGGAGTCAGTTGCTCAAGTGACTGAGCCACCCAGGTGCCCCTCTGGTCCACTAATTTCTGATTTGTCATCCATTTCCTTCTTTGTGCTGTAAGTTACATGATATCTTTTATATAGCTCCCAATTTACAGAGGAAGGACCTGAAGCATCATAACCTATCCAAGATTACACAAATAGGAAGAACGGCATAAAATGGGCAGGTAAATCCAGCCTGGTTCCAGAGTCCCTGCCTCGTTCCTCTCAGGCAGTCTTCAGAGATGAGATGGAAATAGGGCTAGACTTTGAATAAATGAGGACTCTGAATTGTAGAAATACTGGGGACACGGGGCAGTCAAAGGGGAAGGAGGCAAAGGATATTTCAAGTAGGAAAAACAGCTTTAGAGAAAATGTGAAAATGGAAGCATATAGAAACATGTTGGGGAATGGCTAGTAGGTGAGTCAAGCTGGGTATGGGTTCTATGGGATGGAGAAATGTAGTGGAGAATAAAGTTGTTACTCTAAATGATGGAGTGTTTTGAAAGCCATGCTAAGAAATTTGGTCTGTTTCATGCTACATAAAGGCAGTAAAACGGTCAAACTGGTTTTTTTGGATTACTTCATGGGTCATTGGTGGATGGATTGTGTTCAAGCCCCACCTTGGGCATAAAGCTTAGTTTAAAAAAAAAAAAAAGGAAAAGAAAAAGTTATGACATTTATTTTTTTTAATGTTTAATTTTGAGACAGAGAGAGACAATGCGAGTGGAGAAGGGGCAGAGAGAGGGAGACACAGAATCTGAAGCAGGCTCCAGGCTCCGAGCTGTCAGCATAGAGCCTGACGTGGGGCTTGAACCCACGAACTGTGAGATCATGACCCGAGCTGAAGTTGGATGTTTAACCAACTGAGCCCCCCAGGCACCCAGTTATGACATTTCTTACTCTCCAGCATATTCATAATTGTTATGACTATTTAGTTTAAAATTTGATTTATGTATTTTTCTCTCAGTAAGTCATAAACTCCTAAAGCAACATAGCTTAGTTACAAAGGTGGGTCCAGTGCCTAGCCTAGGGCTTGGTTGACTCTCATTAATTTGTTTATTCAGTATCTTTTATGACCACAGTGAGAGACCCTGTACTACGGCTGAATATTCATTTATTAGCAAAGGCTTCCTGAGTACTTGTTGTGTGCTGAGAACAGGGATGTGAACAAGACTGGCAAGGGCTCTGCTTTCCAGCTTACATCTTCGATGGGGGGAGTTGATACACAAACAGAAAAATGAACAAGGTAACATCAGGTGATGAGCTATGCTTTGAAGATAATGGAAGAGAGAGATCTGATAGGGAGAAAATTGGGAAATGACTCTGGATACAGTCATGAGGGTAACTTTGACCTCATACCTGAATGGCAGGAGGGAGTGAGTCATGAGGTGATGGGGGGGGAGGTTGGGGAGGGAGGGATGAGAGGAAGGGAGTGAACTAGATGACAGTGGATGGGAGGCAAGAGCCAGATCATATAGAGCCTACAGGAAGGAAATTTGGATTTGTTCTAAGTGCAGTTGGAATGCTTGAACTAGTAGGTATTCAAGCTCGTAGATGGTGTGTGGTGCTATAGTCATATTTTCTCTTTGCGAAGATCCTCTGGCTATTGTGTGAAAAAATGCAGTGGGCCAAGCAAGGAAGAAGGGAAGCCAGATGAAGAGGCTACTGGGATGGCCTATGTGGAACATGATGGAGGGTTGGACCAGGTGGTGGTGGAGGTGGAAAGAGGGTATATTTGGATGGAGATCCAGTTGATGGGATGTAGAATGTGAAGGGAAGAAGTCTTGGGTGACTCTCAGGTGAGATGGCCAAACACCCTGGCTTGGTTGAGACTGAGGAGTTTCCCGGCACAGGGTTGTCAGGGCTAAAATGAGGACAAGTCCCAGGCAAACCAGGACAGGTAGTCACACTACTCCTAGGCTTTTGGGCCAAGCAATAGGTGATTATTGATTGTACCACATACTGAGATAAAGAGCACTCCGGGAGAACAGATTTGGAGCTGGAAATCAAGAGTCCTGTTTTGACCACATTAAGTTTGAGATATTTAGTAAACATCCATGCGGATGATTATGCAATGGGATATATGCATCTGAAGCCCCAGGCAGAGGTCAGATTCAGATAAAAATCTGGGAGCCAGCAGCCTGTAGATGGAATTTAACACAATGGGGGAGATCGCCTAGGGGGAGATCCAGGTCAAGGGTGAAGTTTGGATTCTCTCAGCATTCTGAGGTTAAGCAGAGGAGAAGCAGTTACCCAAGATAGTAAGAGGGAATAGCCATTGAAGTGGGAAGCGACCCAGGAGAATGTGGTGTCATGAAGCCTTGAGAAAAAAAGAGCTTCATGAAGGTGGGAGTGGCCAAATGCCACTGAGAAAAATGAAGACAAAAAAATAGATTTAAAAGACACTCCCTGGGGGCGCCTGGGTGGCTCAGTCGGTTAAGCCGCCAACTTGGGCTGCGGTCATGATCTCGTGGTTCTTGAGTTCGAGCCCTGCGTCAGGCTCTAGGCTAACAGTTCAGAGCCTGGAGCCTGCTTCAGGTTCTGTGTCTCCCCTCTCTCTGCCCTTCCCTGCTCCCGCTCTGTCTCTCTATCTCTCAAAAGTAAATAAATGTTAAAAAAAAAATTAAAAGACAGTCCCTGAAAATAAAAGAGAAGCAAACCAAGAAACGACTATAGAGAACAAACTGATGGTTACCAGAGGGGAGGTGGGAGGAGCAGGTTGGATAAGAGAAATAGGTGACAAGGATTAAGGAGTACACTTGTCTTGATGAGCGCCAGGTGGTTAAAATAAAAACTTTAAAAGGGGGGGCACCTGGGTGGCTCAGTGGGTTAAGCGTCCAACCCTTGATTTTGGCACAGTTCATAATCTCACAGTTTGGGGGATTGAGCCCTGAGTTGGGCTCTGAGCTGACAGTGCGGAGCCTGCTCAGGATTCTCTCTGTCCCTCTCTCTGCATACATACAGTGTATACGTTCTGTCTAGCTCTTTCAAAATAAATAAACACACACACACACAAAAAAGTCCCTGCTCCCAATGAGTTCCAGTCTTTTGGGGTGACAGGAAAGCTCATTCCTATACAAGGATGAGTACTAAAGTAGTGATACACACAGGACACCGGGCACATGCAGAGGGTCCCTTGAAGGGGATTGAAAAACAAGAGCAGGGTTCTCCAGGCCAGGAGGCTAGGGCACAAAGGTACAGGCAACTGTACCTCAGGATGGCTGGGGCCCAGACGGGGAAACAGATGGGGGTACCCGGTGCAGGGAGGAGGGAGGACAGAGCTGTCAAATGCATCACCCAAGATACGAGCCAAGAAGCATCTGTTGGACCCGGAAGTAAGTGCTTATCTTTGCCAGGATAGTTTCAGCCATTTTCAAGGAGCTGTGGGTAACTGGGAGGCACTCTGAGCGCATACATCACTTCTTTAAGCAACCTGAAGTGGAAGGAAGGAGAGTAGGCATAGTGTAGCTGGGGGTGGGGGTGGGCATGGGATTGGGTTTTACTGTGTGTGTGTGTGTGTGTGTGTGTGTGTGTGTGTGTGTGTGTGTTTACCATAGAAATCCTGAGCTTTGTTATACACATGAGGGAAAGAACTAGAAGAGAGGGAAAGCTTGAACAAATAGGGGGGAGATAATTGATGGAGTAAGATCTCTGAGGAGCTAGTAAGGGATGGGCACTTGTAGGGGTGGGAACCCGTGGGAAGTTGAGCTTTGGAAAAGGTGGAAGAGAGACGGACAGGTAGAAACACAGAAGAGGTTGTAACAGTGGGCATACGGGGACTGAAAGGAAGGTATTCTGGTCAAGTCTGTGCTTTTCCAATTGCTTTTGTTTTCTCCTGGAATGGGGGGAGGAGGGGCCTGTTGTGATAATGACCATGATGAGAATGGCTGCAGACCCGCAAGAGGCATATAGGAGATGGAGGGTGAGTGACACGGGCAATGGCCTGTTTGATTCCTCCAGTGGCTTCGGGTGATGTTTTTCTGGGCACGGGAGCAGAAAAGGTGGACGGATTGATCCGGAGGGTAGTTTTGCTGTTGGGATACGGACAAATGGTCAAGGGTTTTGGCCAGTGGGGGATGCTGTGACAGGCTGTGAGTTTGGGCTGAATGGCAAGGAAGTGAAACAAGGCTTTCAATGATAGATTTGGAGGAAATCTGAGAAGCCAGAGGTCCTGTAGCAAAGCAAGGAACAGGTGGGAAGGGAAAAGAGGAACGAGGGTGTTAGAAGGACCCAAACCGGTCAGAAAGTGGGATACCTGAGTTCGCGGTTTCCAAGTTGGAGTAAATCTGTGTGGTCAGAAAGTTTAATGCATGGCCTTGGTTATGAAATAACTTAAAGGAGCAGAGGTGACAGTCCCTGGAGGTGAGGTTCGAAAGGGGTTAGAACATTGGTCATTTCATTCACACTAGTACTGAAATCACCCCGAATGAGAGGGAGACAAGGCATGGAAAGGAAGATGCTGAACCAGGAGCCAAAGTCTCTGCTGAGTGTAGAGCAGTGACCAGCACATTGGTCACATTGTCACATGGTCACATTGGACCAGAGGGGGAGAAACCGGTTTGCTGAAGGCTGGAGCCATTTTCACATAGAGATAGAAGCATAATTGTGCCTTATGCATTTATTGAACTGAACTGAGCCAAAGTGCTGTGTTAGTTCCAGGAAATGCCCAAGTCAGCACCAGCTGCCATTTTCTAGAAAAACCCCAGGTCAGACATTAAAGTTGGCACAAGAAGAGCATTGCCTGAACTGTGAATTCAAGAAGGGATCCAGAGAAGAAATATCAGCAGGTTGACTATGGGCCGGTCCTCCCGGCTCCACGCAGCCCACATCTCCTGCCCTGAGCAGAGGAGGACTGACGCGTTTGTCCCTCCCTCCCCCCCCCCCGCCCCTTGGGGAGCTGCCAGCGCCAGTGCCCCGCTCCACGACACAGTCCTGGCAGGAGGAGTCAGCCAGCCATCTTGGGCTGGCGTCCTTCCCAGGAGAAGCCAGAGCAGAGCCTTTGAGATGGAGCTGAAGGGGGCACATTTCAGGCGTACTTCTCACCCGCGAGCAAGGGCTCATTAGCCAAACGATCATCTTCCCGGGCCCGTTGTCAGACCAACTTGAAAATAACCTGAGCTGTCTCCCCACCCTTTCACACAGGAGTGCAAGTCGCTTCCTGCTCAGACAGAACCCACCCTAACCTCAGCCCTCCTAGAACACCAGCACCATCCGCACATTCCTTCTCCTTGTGAGGGATGTGAATACACTCAAGGCTTCCTTCTGGATGCCACTCCCTCTTGTTCTCCTACCTCACTAGCCTTGTGTTTTTCAGTTTCCTTTGCAGATTCCTTCTCATTAACTTGACCTTTCAGAGTGGGAGTGCCCAGTTCTCAGCCCCCTTGATCTCCGCCTCCTCCCTACCTACACTCATTTCCTTTGTGACCTCAACCTGCCTTGTGGCTTTCCTACCGTCCAATCACTGAAAAACACCGTGTGTGTTTCTCTCCTCCTGAGACAGACTCTCATCATGTGTGTCCAGTCACCACCTTGGCATCTCTACTAGGGTATCTCCCAGACAACTCCAATGTAACATGCTGGGAACTGAACCTGTGTCTCCCCACTCTCCCCCGCAGCCTACTCTGGTCTCAGTCCTCCAGCTGCTCAGCCCAAATACCTTGGAGTCATCCTGACTCCTCCCTTCCCTTCCCAGCCCAGTTACAGTCTAATCTACCAGCAACCCCATCAGCTCTACCTTCAACAGATACCCAGCAACTCACCATTTCTCACTGTTTCTACCCCTAACACCATAAACCAAGCTGTCCCTACATCTTGCTTGTAATAGTCTCCTAACTGGACTCTGCTTCTACCCTGTTCCAAACGGCAGCCAGAATGATCCTCTAGAAAATATTAAACCATGCAGGGGCACCTGGGTGGCTCAGTCAGTGAAGCATCCGACTCTTGATTTTGGCTCAGGTCGTGATTCCAGGGTCATGGGATTGAACCCTGCATTGGGCTCCGTGATGAGCTTGGAGCCTGGCTAAGATTCTCCCTCTCCCTCTGCCCCTTTCCGTGGTTCGCGTGCACGCTCTCTCTCTCTCTCTCTGTCTCAAATAAAATAAAATAAAAAGTATATTTAAAAACCCCAAACATTAAACCATGAAGATCATGGTACCCCAACAGGGAGCCCTCCAGTGGCTCTCCATCTCATTTAGGATACCAGCAAAGTTTCTTACAAAATTCCTTGAATGATCTGGCTTCCCTCATCTCCTGTGCTGTTCCTCATTCACTCTGTTTCAGCTACACCGTCCTCCTTGTTTCTCAAACATTCCAAGGATGTTTCTGCCTCAGGGCCTTTGCATATATTTCCTCTGCCTAGAACACGTTCCCCCAATATCCACATGGTTGTTCCTTTCAGTTCCTCCAAGTCTTTGTTCAAGTGTCATTCTTGTCAGTGAGGCCTTTCTGAGTACCCTCTGTGTGGAACATTCAGCGTGTAAGACGGCAGCTCCCCCTGCATTCCTGTCTCCTTTACTCTCTCAACTTCCCTCCATGACTCATCATCACCTGCGACTATATATCTATTAAACATAAATTCTATGACAGCAGGGACTTTCTGTTTTATTCACTCCCAAATCCTTGGTAGCTAGCACAGTACCTGGCCCACCGAAGGTACTCAGCAAATACCTGTGAAGTAACTAATTCAGTGCAGTCGGCTGCAGAGAACCTCAGGCTGCTTTAATCCCCTGGGTATCAGCACTAGTAGAGCAGTTTTTATCATAAAAACCTCCTCTCCCCAGACCCTTACAGAAGCATAACGTAAACAACTAGTTTGTCTAGGCCTTTGTGTATTTACACATCATGTATTAGTCCTGCAGAGATGGTCCTTGCCTTTTCCTTTGCTTCTTCGTCCCTGAAAGAAAGTCGGCAGGAGCAGATGACCTCGCCTGCAGGTGAACATAACTATTAAATACCAGCATTCAAAAAAAGTACTATTGTCGTTATTCTTTATAGAGCGGAGGAATCTGTCATAGTCTTCTTGTAACTATGTAGGTCTTTTTGCCAAATATGTTTACATGATAAAGTAAATGTCTTGAAACCTTGCTTTTTGTGGATCAGGTTTTCAGGAGACCCGAGTCGTGGTCCCAGTTCTACTGTGAAATTGCCACAACTCTGGCTTCTTCCTGAGTTTTCCTGTGTCTCTCTAGGAGGGAAATGCGGGCTTCAGATGAGATGATCACTCCGATGTTTTCTTAATCTAAAAGTGTGGTTTTCTTGAAAGGGAAACATTCTCGCTCTTGGCATCACAAAAAATGCAGGTGGTTATCTCATTGGCTTTCCCCCAAAAAAACATTGTTTACACCAAAGGAGCAGAAACACGAGACATGGTGACCTTTGTATTGGTCAGGACTTTTGGTTGTTAGGGGCAGAAGCCCAATCCAAACTGGCTGAAGCAAAGAAAGGCACCTACAGTTTGAAACCCCGGAGCAGCGCGTTCTCTGGTGAGCTGGGTCCAAGGGCTCATGGGATGTAAGGAGGACCCAGGCTCTCTTCATCCCTGGCTCTACTTTCTCCTGTTTTGGTTTCCCTTCAGTGGCCTCTCCCACAGGAAGATCCCAGGAGCTCCAAATGACACTGCCAGCTTCAAATCCAGGAGAAAAAGGGCTTCTAACTAAGAATTTTGGGGTCCTTTAAAAAAGTAAATTTCACTGGGGCACCTGGGAGGCTCAGTCGGTTAAGCATCCACCTCTTGGTTTCTGCTCAGGTCATGATCTCACAGTTTGTGAGTTTGAGTGCCTGCATCAGTCTCTGCGCCAACAGCGTGGAGCCTGCTTGGGATTCTCCCCAACCCTCTCTCTCTGCCCCTCCTGTACCCCCTCTCAAAATAAATAAATAAACTTAAAAAAAAAAAGTAAATCTCATTGATTTGGTCTGAGTCATGTGTCCTTTCCTGAGCCAATCACTATGGCCAGGGGAATAGAGAGTCAAATGAGCCACATCTTGCCCCAGTCCGTGCCCCCCAGCAGGGCTGGTGTGGGGGTGAGGCCAGCCCATCCAACCCCCATGGGCTGAGAGTGGCAGAAGGGACAATGTCAAAGGAAAACTCAGTGGGCTATTAACAGAGGAAAGGGGATTAGATATTGGAGAAGTCAGAATAATAGACATTTTCTTGAGGCCTCAGTAAGACTTTCTTATAAGAACTGAATTAATTTCTGAGGTCTGCTGTAATAAGTCACCACAACTGGGGTGGGGGCGCTTAAAGCAACCCAAAAATACTTTCTCACAGTTCTGGAGGCCCAAATTCCAAAATCAAGATGGCGGCTGGGCCATACTGTGGCTGGAGGCTCAGGGGGAGAATTCCTTCTTTGCCTCTTCCAGCTCCTGGTGGCTGGCCATATTTTTGACTTGTGGCCACATCACCCCAATCCCTGCCTCCGTGGTCACATTGCCTCCTCCCTTTGGTCTGTTTCAAAGCTCCCCTTGCCTGTCTCTTTCTACCGAGGATGCTTGTCATTGAATTTAGGGGCCACCTGAGTAATCAGGATAATCTCTTCAAGATCCTGAACTTAATTACATCTGCAAAGACCTTTTTTCCTCAAATAAGGTCACATTCATAGATTCCAGGGATTTATCTTGGACAGCTGTGGGGGGCTGTTTTTCAACCTACCACCAGTAACAAATGAAAAGCATAATAATATATATATGTGATGAATCCAAGGCCTCAAAATATATGAGAGGATCAGAGTCATTTCTAAATATTACGGATATTTTTTATCCATATGCTTTGTTGCCTTTTAAAAAAGTGAAATAGGGGCGCCTGGGTGGCTCAGTCAGTTGAGCGTCTGGGTTCGGCTCAGGTCATGATCTCACGGTTGGTGCGTTCGGGCCCCGCATTGGGCTCTATGTTGATGGCTCAGAGCCTGGAGCCTGCTTCAGATTTTGTCTATCTGTCTCTCTCTCTCTGCCCCTCCCCTGCTCATGCTGTGTCTCTCAAAAATAAATGTTAAAAAAAAAAGTAAAATAAAGTTTGCTGCAGGGGAAAACAAACAAGTAAATTTTTAACTGGTCCACAAGGCCGACAAGGTTTTCATTTCAACGTATCAACCCCCCTGCCCTCTTCCAGATAATTGTTGAAACAAGGGCTGTTTTTATTTGAGTTTTCTACTCCTTTTCTGCATTACTTATAGCTCCTTTGATAAAATGTCTGTCTTAGCAGCTTTAATACTGATCACAACTGATAAACAAGATCTACAGTGTAAAGTCACTGGTGACAATATACCACAATTGGAAAAGTATTTTCAAAACTGCTTATTTCACACGAGTAAAAAAAATTCAAAATCTCCACCAGCACCCTTTTCATGTCTAGGTAAAGATTCTAAGGAACCTCAGGGCAGATTGGAAATAAATAATGGAAAAATCTTGTGAAAAAATTAACAGGAACCCCCTACACCTCAAAGAAGACAGTGGCAGAATGCGTGTTTTCAAATATATGTCATTTCATCCCCTATTTCCACCCACATTCAACCCAAGCAGCTGCCCTTACTGGTTGCTCAGGTTGGACTGGGAGCGCACTGGCTGCTGGTATTTTCCCTGGGGGCATCTTGGCAATAATTCTGGTGGTTCAGATCCTTCGATATCACAGGGGCTGGGGAGGTGGCTCTGTGCTTGATCAGCAGGACGAGTCTTACAGGTGTTTCACAAGACTAGGGGCTGGGGACAGGGGACTCAAGTTGGAGGGGAGTCTGATCTCCGACCCTCCTGACCTCCCCCATTCAGGAAGTTAGTGGCACAGGTCCCCACCTGTGCTTCTCGGGGGCAGCTGTTTTGCTCTCCAACGCAGCCTTTTCAGCTAGAATCCACAGGATCTGAGAAGGGAGGGCAAAGTTGGGTGTCATGTTCTGCTACTCCTTTGCATCTGTAGAATGGGCTCAGCATTGACCTGGCATCCAGGAATCAACGTGCATATGTTGGCAGAGTGAATTTCCAGAGTTGGGGGCAAAATGATGTAATGGCCAGAGTCCGGGTCTTGACATTGGTGGGCAGATCCTTTTCTGCCACCACTCGCTCAGTGACCTTAATCAGCCCCTTCTCCTCTTAGTTCCTCAGTTTCCCACATTTAAAACAACAGGATTGGACTAGATGTTCTCTGAGGCACCTTCTATCTTCACTATCTATCAGATGTATACACATTATGTCCTCCAGGTTGAGCACTGGGATACCTGGGAAGGCTCACTCTCTGTTTCTTTTTCCAGAAAACACTCTCTACACACACCTCGATGTGGCTGATGGCTATACTGAGCAGACCCCCAAATAAGGTCCAAAAATACAGGACTGTGGTTAGAGTTAAGAGTCGCTCCTAGCTATGACGGTATCAATCATCCATCAAACATTAATTAGGTGTCCTCGGTCGGTGCTAGGACTGTGGAGATGCATGAGTCCCTGCCCCATGGTGCATGCAGATGAGTAAATCAAGGATTGCATTACAGCGTGATAAGTTGCACTACAGGGTTATTAATAAGGCCTCATGGCAGAGGACAGACATGAAAATCTGTCCGGGGTGGAGTCAAGCATGGCTTCCTGGAGGAGGTAACACATGGGCAGACACAATTTCCTAGGCGGAACAGGGATCAAATCCCTTAGGATGTTCGCAATAAGCATGTTCACTCCACACATACCTGCCAGCTGCCATGAAACACAGTGCTTCCTCTAACGGCAGGTGTCTTTCTCTTTGTCTAATGATTCCCTTGGGTCTAACACCTGGATTGGAACGCTGTGCCCCTAATCGGAGCCCCAGGGGCTGGTCGGGAGTAAGCTGGGAAAGCTCACTAAACCCGACTCTGATACAGAGAAGGTACAGTATGGCTCCAGCAATACTATTTTTGATACACCACTTTTGAGTGCTTGCAACTTGCATTCTATGCACAGAACACATTCCAGTCCTCTTTTTCTTTTCTTTTTTCTTTTTTCCATTCCCTTTCCCTTTTGTCGTGCAAGTTAGAGGGAAGGGACATATAAGCTGTTGTTTTCTGAGTGTGTTCCTAAGGTCTCACTCCGATTCTCCTTAGTCATGGCAGGCTTCTTGGAGGAAGTGCTCAGAAACAAAAGTAAGAGCTAGCTTGACTAATGCGGCTGACATCCAGGGCCCCTAGCTGCCCACACCCGTGCGTGCCACCCTTCCCTGCATTTGACCTTTGCTCTTCCACTAACCCTCCCGCCAAGCAGAACCAGGTGTGACCACTCGCCCTTTTCTGTCCAGTGGCCGGACATGTCCCCTAGGTTCGTCATTCAAAGCTCTTTCGGCAGAACTGGTTCCCCGCGCCCCGCGCCTGGGGTTGGGGACCTGCCCGGCTGCAGCCGATCCTCCTCCCGGGTGTGAATTACCTTTAGCGGCGGCAGCGGCGGCGGCAGCGGCGGCGGCGGCGGCGGCGGCGGCGGCGCGGCCCCGCCTCCCCTCGGCCGGCCGGCGGTTCAAGTGCAGGTTCGCAGCTGGGAGCGAGAGGCGACACCCCTCGCTCACGCACGGCAACCTGCTCCTTGGGCGGCTGCGGGCGGGAAGGGACAGCGCTCGGTGCGGCGGCCGGCAGTCGGGCGACGGAGCGTCGGAACCCCCTGCGGCGCTGGCCGCGCGGCGTTAAGTTGAAGAGGCGTCCGAAGCGGGCTCGGGGCGGGGAGGCGGCGGCTGGAGCGGGAGCCCGGCCCGGCCGGGGTTAAGCCTCGCTTGCTCCCCGCTGCCCGGCCGGCCGGCGGCCAGCTGCCTTCAGTGAAAGGCCGGCGCCCCGCGGGGTCCCTCCCCATCCCCGTCCCCCTTCCAGCCTGCTGGAGGACAGTGGGGGCTGCTGGGCAGGAAGCCCTCCCACCAACCCGCCCCCCCACCCCCGCCAGCCGCGCGCCCCGGGGGGCCCAGAGCGAGTGGGGCTTCTGGACGCCGCCGAGATGGCCGATGAGATTGACTGGCTGGACTTGCCCGGCCGGTGGACCTACGGAGTTGACCGCGGTGGGAGAATCTTCTTCATCAAGTACGTTGATCTCTCTCATTTTGCTATTTTATTTATTTGTTTATTTATTTATTCACTGTATTTATTTATTATTTATTTATTTATTTATTTATTTATTTATTTATTTATTTCGAGTTGTCCAACTTGAAGGTGGCAGGGCAAGGGGCTGGCTGAGCGGTAGGGGGAAGCGGGGGCTGGAACGGCAGGCATGACTAATAAGTTTTATCACTGCCTGTTTGAATGTGTCTCCCGCCTTTTCCTCAATGGGTCAAAGTCCAGCTAAGGCTGGGCATGTCGTCCTCTGGAAAGGCAGGGCGCGGCAGGGCAGGTGCTGGCCTCTCCGGCTAGTCCCCAGTCATGGCCGGTGGGGTGGGGGAGGCGGCAGGCACCCCGAGAAGGATGACTGGACCCAGTGCCCAGTGGGTCCATCTTTCCTTTCCGCCCCGCCCCCTGAAAGGGCCAGGGGTATGTTCTTTCTCTTGACCACACCCCAGATTTTCCTGCAGAACACTTGGGCTAAGTGACATCACCCCAGGAGACCCTGCCTCTGTCATCAGCTCCTGGAGGTCCCTCATCCCAGGGCTCCATGTTGCCAGGAAGGCAGCCCCTCTCCCTTCCTGCTTCCTTTATGGGGCTGTGTGGTCAAGGGGACGGAGAAGATGCCCATGGTGCATTTGGCATTCTTTAAAGGGAGGGAGCCTCTGCTGCTCTCAGTAATATATTAGTACCGTTATATTAATTTCATAAACCAAAATGGCTCTGGCATAATCTCATTATAACAGAGTGGCCTCGCCGGTGCGACTTTGGCCTGGTCCTGCTATAGTCGTTCTTTGCCAGGATAGAAATCTCCCGATAATGTAGCAAGTCTAGAAGCACAGCATTCTGAACCGTTACTACACGTGATGGGTCTTTTCTTCCTCAAGATAGCCACTCACAGAACATGAGAGCTGAAAGGGAGCCTTGGCTGCAACCCAGTCATTTTTCAGATGAGGAAGTGAGGTCTACAGAGATGGAGGGTACTTGTTCGAGATAAAACCACTTGTTAATCAGAGCTCAGACGAAGCCCAGTACCCGCTGACTCTAGCGCACCGCTTCCCCACCCCAGCACCCAGCTGCCTTCATAGGATCCCAAGGAAGCCGGAGGATTTTCTCCTTGATTCTCCGTTTCCACGCTTTGCTTTAGGCCTTTCTTCTGTAATTATCATCACCATGATCATAATTGATGCTGTAATTAGATTATGTTAGAAATTAACTCCACTCAAGTTCTTGACCCTGGGTCAGATTCTTAAATAACAAACTTCACTGGTATTAAAACCGGAGTCCCTTTGGTCTGACAATTTAGAGTCCATATAAATCACCCAAGGAACGGATGGAGGAAAGGATTCCTGAGCCCTTCCTCCAGAGAGTCACATCTGGGACGGGGCCTCCGCCTGTATTTTAGGGAGCTCCTCAGGTGAAGTGGCTAAGTTGGCTCTCCTCATCTTTCTTGCCAGACTCTTGCGTGCCTTCCAGTTTCTCTTGGACTTTAATCCACGAACATTCAAGTAGCCACTATTTGTATGCCACACCGCTAGGCATTAGAGATTAAAAACAAACAAACAAACAAACAAACCCAATAAGATACAGGTTTTTCCTTGAAGGTGATAGGGAGAAAATACAAAGAAATACTTGGGAAATAATAGGATGTATTCTAGAGGTATTTGCATGATGGTCCAGGAACACAAGGAAAAAAGAACTGACGTTCTTTGGGGAGTGGAGGGAGAGCCTTCTGGAGGGAGAGCCTTCTGGAGGGAGAGCCTTCTGGAGGGAGAGCCTTGTGGAGGAGGCAATAATTGAGCTGATTCTGGAGCAAATGACCAGGGAGGAAGGGACCCTGAAGCAGAGGCCTGTGGAAGGAGGGAGCTGATGAGGGCCAGGGCACAGGTTGTCTAGAACACTCTGAGGGTGTCAGTGGAGATGGAGTGGAGGCTGCAGAAGAGGGGCCAGGACCGATAAGAAGGCAGGACAGCTGTGGAGACAGCTTGTGTGTTAGGCTAAGGGATTTGAACTTGGTCCTGCAGGTGGTTAGAAACCAAAGGAGATTTTTATTTTTATTGTTTTCTTAAATGTTTATTTATTTTTGAGAGAGAGAGAGAGCATGTGGGAGAGAGGCAGAGAGAGAGGGAGAGAATCCGAAGCAGTCTCCAGGCTCTGAGCTGTCAGCACAGAGCCCGACACAGGGAACAAATCCATGAGCCATGAGATCATGACCTGAGCCAAAGTTGGATGCTAAACCAACCGAGCCACCCAGATACCCTTTTATTTTTATTTGTTTTATTTACGTTACCTCTACACCAAACATGGGACTCGAACTCATGACCCTGAGATCAAGAGTCACATGTTCTTATGACTGAGTCAGCCAGGCACCCACCAAAGGAGATTTTTAAGAGGATTGACACACTTAGACCTGGGCTTTGGAAGGATCCCTCCAGCAGCTGTGTGGGCAGATGATGACTTGAGGGCTGAACGGGGATGTAGGGGGAGAAACTTGGGGTTTGGAGAGCAGTCAGGGGTGACTGCCGAAGTGCAGGAGACAGCTGATGAGGCCTGGATGTAGGTGGTGAGCTTAGAGGGAGGGAGATAGGAGAAATCTTTAGGAGGGTGTTCGTTTACCACCTGACTGTTGGGAAAGAAAGGGAAAAGGAAACATCAAAGATGAATTTCAGAGATTTTATTTTATTTTTTTTTATTAGATTTTTTTGAAAGAATTTTAATTTTTTTTTAAATATTTTTAATGTTTTATTTATTTCTAGGAGAGAGAGAGACAGCGTGAGCAGGGGAGGGTCAGAGAGAGAGGGAGTCACAGACTGAAATAGGCTCCAGGCTCTGAGCTGGCAGTCAGCACAGAGCCCGACGCGGGGCTCGAACCCACGAACCGCGGGATCATGACCTAAGCAAAAGTCGGACGCTTAACCGACTAAGCCACCCAGGCGCCCAATGAGAATTTTAATTTTTTTAAATATTTTATTTATTTCTAGGAGAGAGAGAGAGAGAGACAGTGTGAGCAGGGGTGGGTCAGAGAGAGAGGGACTGACAGACTCTGAAACAGGCTCCAGGCTCTGAGCTGGCAGTCAGCACAGAGCCCGACGCGGGGCTCGAACCCACGAACCACAAGATCATGACCTAAGCGAAAGTCGGACGCTTAACCGACTAAGCCACCCAGGCGCCCCGAATTTCAGAGATTTTAACTTGAGTGTGACAGAGGTCAGGAGTATGGGACAAGGAATGGATTTTAGGGGGTGTACAGGTTCGGGTGAAAGTATTGAATTTGAAGTCCCCACGGGACCTTCAGGAGGTGATGTCTGACAGGGAAATGGGTGTACAGAGAGCGGCCTGGGCTGGAGAAGAAGTCCTGGAAGGCATTGCATTGGGGTGGAACCATCCAGAAATGTGTGACCAAGAAGATGGGCATACCCAGGCAGCGTAGAAGGAAAGGATAGAGGAAGAGAGGCTGGGGATTGCAGATGGTAGCCAGGGAAGGGCACTCCCCTAGAAGGAGGAGGAGAAGCATGGTAGGAGGAAGGAATGGTCAAGAGTGGAAAGGCCAAATGAGCTTAAAACTGGAAAGTAGCTACTGGATTTTGGAACTAGGCAGGTCTGTAATGACTTCTAGGAAAAGTGGTTTCAGGGAAGGACTGAGGACAGAAACCAGATTGCAAAGGATGGATGAGAGGTAGACCAGGAAATGGAGATAGCTAGAAGGGACCCATTTCCAAAAGGATCCTGTGTCAGTAAGAATAGGAGGGCAGGTGGCATTGAGAGGGAGGCCGAGGGTTCAGACCAGAAGACAAAGACCATAGTGCGGCCAAGCAGATGATGACCCGAAAGGGAGAGAGAAGTTGAAGATATAAGCCCGTGATGCTCAATAGAATAAAGTTCCAGAAAAGACAGGAGGTGATGGGGACTATAATGCAGGCAGAGGGATTAGCCTTAAATGGAGGAAGACCACTTCCTCCCTAATGTAGAGACAAGTATTTTCTTAAATTTTTAAAAATATTTATTTTCGAGAGAGGGAGGCAGAGGGAGGGGCAGAGAAAGAGGGAGACACAGAATCTGAAGCAGGCTCTTGGCTGTCAGCATAGAGCCTGATGTGGGACTCGAACCCATAGACCATGAGATGATAACGTGAGCCGAAGTTGGACGCCTAACTGACTGAGCCACCCAGGCACCTCTAGAGACAAGTATTAAGGTGGAGATATGGGTACTTTTGGGGGTGGCTGGCTCTGCGTATTGACGAAGCTCCTGCCTGATGGTTTTTAGTTTTTCTTGAAGTACATGATAAGATTGTC
This sequence comes from Proteles cristata cristata, assembly GCA_017311185.1. NCBI lineage: Eukaryota > Metazoa > Chordata > Mammalia > Carnivora > Hyaenidae > Proteles > Proteles cristata. The sequence continues at coordinate 343,680 of JAESUZ010000532.1, read as the reverse complement.
CATTGAGAATGGGGAGGGGGGAGGGAAGGAGAGGCAGTGAGGGAACTGAGGTTGATGGGGAAGCTTTAGGACACTCTGCAAATGGCAACTGGCTGGGGCCCCTGAAGAAGATTCTAGATGGCGCTTAGGGACCAGCTAAGCATGGGGACTGTGGGTTTGCAGTGACATCGGTCCTCCCAGTTTTACAGTCCCCTGTCAGCCCAAATCCAGGGGTGGAGGCAGCCTGTGACTGCATCGTTCCAGGCCAGGAGCTGGCAAGGGGAGCACATTACAAGCAGAAAGAGAGGGGGAAGACATTGAGGTTGTGGGGCCGTGTCCACCTCTGTGACCCTGGGATTGTCCATGATGCCCTGTCGTCTGAGGGAATGATGATTTGAGAGAAGAGGAATTGAGGCCAGAAAGCGTGCGGGTGGCCGAAGAGGAAGTGTAAGGGCATGAGTTTCCCTGCACATTCACACAGGCTGCCTTTCCCCTTCCTGGGCTTCCTCTCCCACGGCCTTCCAGGACCAAAGCCCGCATCGCAGGGCACTCCTGAGTGTGCATAATGGCTCGAAGGTCCTGGGGGCACCAGAGCTGTGACCTTGTTTCTTCTCTCCTCATCGGAGGGGTGAGTCCGCTGGGAAATGCCCTCCTGAAGCAAGTGTCCAAACTTAGAGAAATGTTAATGGAGTCAAGTGAAAAAGAAAGCATGTGTCCTCACAAAGACTTAGACACTGATGTTCGTCGCTTTATTTGCAATGGCCCAACCGGAAAACACCCTGAATGTCCATCACCAGGTGAGCAGATGGACACACTGTGATCTATTCTGTAATGGAATGCTACTCAATAATGAAGTGGAATCAACTATTAACACATGCTACCACAGGGAGGGAAGAAAAGGAGAGAAGGAAAGCTAGAAGGAGGAAGAAAATAAGGAAGAAGTCAAAGAAGTCTAGCTTGCATGATTCCATTTATATAAAATTCTAGAAACTCTAGAAAATGCAAACTAATCTCTAGTAGCAGGAAGCAGATTTGTTGTTGGGGGGAGAGTGCAGGTGGAAAGAGCTGACAGGGTAGGAGAGAGGAATTATAAGGGGGCACAAAGAAAACTTGGGGGGTTCACATCTCGATTTTGGTGATAGTTTCACAGGTATATACATATGTCAAAACTTTACATTGTACACTTTAAATATGTCCAGCATTGTACATCTTACTTTAATAAAAGTTTAGTGGAACTTTTTTTTTAATATTTTTATTTATTTCTAGGAGAGAGAGAGAGAGAGAGCGTGAGCAGGGGAGGGTCAGAGAGGGAGGGAGACACAGACTCTGAAACAGGCTCCAGGCTCTGAGCTGGTAGTCAGCACAGAGCCCGATGCGGGGCTCGAACCCACGAACCGTGAGATCATGACCTAAGCGAAAGTCAGACGCTTAACCGACTAAGCCACCCAGGCGCCCCTAGTGGAACTCTTCTTAGTGGGATTTATTATATTAATTAAAGTGTTAAGGATGCTTTAAAAGCAGCGAGTGGGGTCCTGTCCTGGGCCCCAAGGACCCACCCTAAAGCCCAGATGATACAGATGATACAGACTCCTCTCCTCCACGTGGCCTTGGCCAAGAAAGCCCAGTGCCTCATGTGGGTCACATCTGGCTCTGGAAAAATGAATATCATTTGGTTTGTGGGGGTTGAGAAATGTTGATGGGTTCCTCTGCCTTCCGATCTAGACCCAGAGGATCTGCACTCTTGAGGAGCCCACTTTGCCAGGAGGAAGACATTAGAATCCTGGCCTTATCACTTATTGATTGTATGATTTGGGGAAAGTCACTTAACTTCTCTGAACCTCAGATTCATCATCTGTAACATTCCTAATGTGAGGGGCTGTTGTAAATGAAAATATTTAGTGCGGAGACACCCAAGGACTCTGGGTTCACCTAGCCCCCCCTCCTTTTGTATCTGTTGGGAAGTCACCAGTTAAGGACCTCCACTCTTCTCCCCAGAAACCTCACCCGTCACCCCAAATGTCATCTCTTTAGTGGAGACTTCACGCTGTTCCCCTTCCTTAATTTCATCCTGGTTAGCACTTCCTCCTCTGTGATGGGATAAAGCTCTCTGTGTGTAGCTGTAATAGGAATAGGATATACTTCCTATCACATTATATTGCAACTATTTTTTTTATATGTGTGTTTCCCCAGTGGGTTATAAATTCTTTGAGGGCAGGGTCTGATATTACTTATTTCTGAATCCTCAGCATCTTCTCCATAAATGCTTTGTGTGTGTGAATGAATGAATGGTTGTATGGATTCATCCATCTCAGGTGTCTGGGATCAGACAGTGTTGGGGTGAACCTGGAGAGGCAGGTCCTCCTCCGGGAAGCCTCTCTCATAGCTGACACTTTCTTATTGGTCTTCTGTAGCGATGAGGAGAAGTCAACCAGCTGGGTGCACCCTGGTACGGAATTGCCCATCCAGAGCGGACACTCCTCCAGCCCAGGTAAGGAGCTTGGCTGTCCCCGCCTTTGCAATTGAGGAGGAAGCGATGGCCTGAGGCAGCATTACAGATCCCCTGCCCTGACTTTGATTCTTTTTCTTTGCTGCACAGATGGATTCAGCTTAGCATTCGGACCACTGTCTGGGGAGGGTGCAGGAGGGTTGATGCTCACCTTGTCTTCCTGAGTTTCAAGCTCTATAATTAGTATATGGGACAGACCTTTGAGAGCACAGATCTGACTTTTCAGTCATCCCCCAGCCCGGTCAGAAAACCCTCTCCATCCTCAGAACACCTGAGTTACGCAGAATCCCAGCCCCACCCCATGCTGTACCATGGAACCGTGTGCCATGATGGAAATGTTCTTTCTCTGTGCTGCCCCAACAGAGTCACCTTCAATCACATGTGGCCAAGCAATTGCAATGTGATTAGTGTGGCTGAGGGACTGAACTTCACGTTTGAATTAATTTACACAGCCCCGCATGGCTAGTAGGAATACCTTCACATGGGGGGGAGGGGGCGGGTGGACATGAAAGAAAAGGGGACAGGGCCCCACATTGATTGCTTACTATGGAACAGACTCCCTTGCTAGCCCAGGCCAGTGGGAAAGTGGGCACACGTACAGGCAGGGTTTCAGTTTAAACTGGGGAGGCAGAGACACCAAGAATAAGAAGGGCTGGGTCCTTCAAGGGGACGAGCAATCTTCCTCTTCAGAATGCCACCACCAACCTACCCCCACTGGCCTTCCGGCCCTTCCCCTGACTGCACGCCATGTAGCTATAGGAGTTTGGGTCATTCGTGGGACACAGCCAGCACTGCTGGACACATCGAGGGACGGCGTTGGCCTGCCCAGAGCCTACTTTCTTTTAGATTCTGGGTTAGGATCGTTGCGCTGTTAGAGCTGGAAGGGACTTCAGGGACCCTGGAGCCCAACTCCTTCTTTTAAGGGTAGGGAAATTGAAGAGCAGAGAGGATATACCTGGCTCAAGGCCACTCAGCTACTAAGCAAAGCTGTGTCAGGATTAAGTTCTAGAGGCAGAAAGACCTGAGCTCAAATCTTGACTCTACTTTCTCTTAGTGTGGTCTTGAGCCCGGGGCTTAAATCTTCCGAGACTTGGCTCTTCTTCATTTGTAAAATAGGGATAGGACCATGAACCTCCAAAAATTGGAGCAAAGGCTACCCGAGAGAATCACCGTCATGGAGGTGATGACTATTGTTATGGTCACTGTTGTTATTTCTGACATGAAGTGAGGCCCTCTAACCCCAAGGTCAGGCTATATCCTTCTGGGTTGCTTTTTTTGCTGCTGTCCATGTTTAAGATTCAATTCCAAGTATCTCACTATGACCTAGGTAGGACTAGAAGACAAATAAAAGCCCATGAGCCAATTACTTCAGTTGGGGCTGCGGCCAACTGGTTGTCCAAGGACGGGAAGGGGTTAAGATGTCCCTGAAGCTCGCTGGGAGGGCAGCTGCCTCAGCGGGCACTCCGCCTGGACAGGAATATAAGCACTTCTTGGTGTTGCCCGGGCAGAGAGGGCAGTGTGGAGGGAAGTTGCTGGAAAAGGCAGGGGACATAATCCACGCTGGCCTCCTTCCCAGGCACATCACAGTGGCAGGATTATTTATGATTCTGACCCAATGGGGATCCCTCTACTTGGGGACACTGCCAACCCATGCCCTTCCAAGTGGGAACGTCCTCCCACAGGGACAGAGGGGAACAAGTAGCATTTATGGAGCAGCACAGAGGAAAGAATGTCAGCTTTGGAGGCAGTAGAGACCAGACTCACATCCTGGCCCAGACACTTCCTGTGTGACCTTAAGCAAGTTGATTAACCTCTCTGGGCCTCAGTTTCCTCATCTATAAAAATGTTCAAGCCAATGCCTATTAGATACTGCTTTTGTGCAAATTAAGTGTGCTAACAGTGGTCAAGTGTGTAGCTGAGAGGAAGGAAGCACTAAGTGGTAGCTGGTGTTATTATTTTTATGGACCAAGCCCTGGGAGGGGAATGGGGTTCATTGGCTTCCCCAATGCATTGAAGCAGCAGCATCACCATCAACAGCAACCATAGTAATATAGACCCTTGAGAGAGAGAGGTGAGTAAAATGAATGATACAAACTGGCCCCGCTGCTCTGTAGAATCTAGGCTCTGATCATCACCAGGTTGTGCCTTGAGGCAGCTGATAATATGGTGGGAGAGATTCAGACAGAGAGCAAATAGCCATTTTTATAAAACCTCATACACAAGGTTTGGTCTGACCAGACAGATGGCAGTGCTTATCTGTTAAGAGAACCCACGCCCATTTTACAGCCACAGGGCTCTTGCATGCCCAAAAGAAATGATCTCCACCGATGCCCTGCCTGTCTCCACCTCGGACAGTGGTTTTCCTTGAGTTTCTCAAAAGACCCCTCCTCTGCCTTGGGGTGGGGGTATCCTGTTTGCCAGGGAGGCAGGATGCTTTGGTGGGGGGCACAGGTAGGATGAAACAGTACATAATAGAGCACTCTTGGGAAATAGAGTGCTAATAGAGCCAACTCTTAGGGCTGCCTGCAGGGATCGCCTGGGCAACTCCGAGCTGTGGTCAGCTTCTACATCTCTTCAGTTTTTGCTCACTCTGTAAGCCTGTGATTCTCCGCTCTGAGCATGTCTGTGGATTTTTTTTTTCAGAGATGCTATTAAAATTTTTTTTCTATAGATAAACCAGACAGAAAAATCAACAAAGAAGCATTAAGGACCTTAAATAGCCTTAAATGACACATTAGATCGAATGAACTTAATAATTACACACATAACTTTCTACCCCAGACCAGAATACGCGTTCTTCTTAAGTGCATATGGAACATTCTCCAAAGTAGATCACATTTTAAGGCAAAAAACAAGTATCAGTAAATTTAAGAAGACTGAAATCTTGTCAAGCATCTTTTCAAACCACAATGGTATGAAACTAAAAGTCAATTACAAGAACACCAGAAAAATCACAAATATATGGGCACTATATGCTACCAACCAACCAATGGGCCAACAAAGAAATCAAAGGAGAAATGAAAAAATACCTGGAGAGAAATAAAAACAGAAATACGACATACCAAAATCTATGGGATGCAGCAAAAACAGCTCCAAGAAGAAGGTTCATAGCAATATGGGTCTATCTCAAGAAACAAGAAAATCTCAAATATCCAAACCAACTTTACACCTAAAGGAACTAGAAAAAGAACAAGAAGCAAAGCCCACAGTTAGTAGAAGGAAGGAAATGACAAAGCTCAGGGTGGAAATAAATGGAATGGAGACTGCAAAAGACAATAGAAAAGATGAACTAAGAGCTGGCTCTTTTAAAAGATAAAATTGACAAGCTTTTAGCTAGACTTACCAAGAAAAAGAGAGAAAGGGCCCAAAGAAATAAAATCAGAAATGAAAGAGAAGTTACAAGGGACACCACAGAAATATAAAGGATCATAAGACACTGCTATGAACAATCATATGCTAATAAATTACACAACCTAGAAGAAATGGATCCATTTCTAGAAACATGCCATCTTCTGGGGCTGAATCATGGAGAAATAGTAAATGTGAATAGACTTTACTGGTAAGGAAATTGAATCACTAATCAAAAACCTCCCAACAAACAAAAACCCAGGACCAGATGGCTTCACTGGTAAGTTCTACCAAACATTCAAAGAAGATTTAAGTACCTATCTTTCTCAACCTCTTCTAAAAAAATTGAAGAGGAGGGAGTGCTTCCAAACTCATCTTATGAGGCCAGGATGACCCTCATACCAAAACCAGACAAGGACACCATGCAAAAAGAAAATTATGGGCCAATATTCCTGATGAACATAGTTGTGAAACTTCTCAACAAAATATTAGCAAACTGCCTTCAACAATACATTAGTTAATAGAATCATTTACCATGATCAAATGGTATTTATTTCAGAGATGCCCAGAAATAAGCCTACGCATACATGGTCAATTAATTTATGACAAATGAGACAAGAATATAAAATAGAGAAAGTAAGTTCTCTTTAAAGTTTTTTTTTAAAGTTTATTTATTTATTTTAAGAGAGAGAGCAAGTGGGGGAGGAGCAGAGAGAGAGAGAGAAAGAGAAAATCCCTGCACTGCCACTGCAGAGCCTGATGCAGGGCTTGAACTCATGAGCCATAAGATCATGACCTGAGCCGAAGTCAGACACTTAACCGACTGAGCCACCCAGGAGCCCCAGGACAGTCTCTTTAAATGGTGTTGGGAAAACTGGACAGCTATATGCAAAAGAATGAAACTAGACAATTTTATGTCATACACAAAAATTAACTCAAAATGGATGAAAGATTTGAATGTAAGACTTGAAGCCATAAAACTCCTAGGAGACAACAAACTCCTTGACACTGGTCTTGGTGCTGATTTTTTTGGAGCTGACTCTAAAGGCAAGCGCAACAGAGACAAAAATAAACAAATGGGACTCCACAGCAAAGGAAATCCCCCACAAAATGGCGACATACAGAATGGGAGAAAATATTTGCACATCATCTATCTGATAAGGGGTTAATATACAAAATACATAAAGAACTCCTATAACTCAATGGCAAAACAAAAACAACCCCCCAACACACACACACAACCCAGAACAAAACATGTTCTGATCAAAAAAGGGGCAGAGGACCTGAATAGACATCCTTCCAAAGAAGATGGATAGATGGCCAATAGACACATAAAAAGATGCTTAACTTCACTTATCATCAGGGAAGGGCAATCAAAACCACAATGAGATGTTATAGCACAGCTGTCAGAATGGCTGTTATCAAAAATACTGGATGGAACAAGCATTGGCGAGGGTGTGGAGAAAAGGGAACCCTCATGCACTGTTGGTGGAAATGCAAACGTGTATAGCTGCCCTGGAAAACAGTGTGGTGCTTCCTCAGAAGATAAAACAGAACCGCTCTATGATCTGGCAATTCCACTGCTAGGTATTTATTCTAAGAAAACAAAAGCACCAATTCGAAGAGATATCCACACCCCTGTGTTCATTGCAGCATTATTGACAATAATCATGACGTAGAAACAACCCAAGTGTCCACTGATGGATGAATGGGTAAAGATCTGGGATATATATCTAATACTATTCAGCCATAAAAAAGAATGGAATCCTGCCATTAGTGACAGCAAGGGTGACCAGGAGAGAGCTGTGTGAAATGACAGAGACAAATACTATAGATTGTGGAATCTATACAATAAGACAGATGAACAAACTAAACAAAACTCGTCGATAACAGAACTGTGGTTGCTGGATGGGGCGGAGCTGGTGGGGGGCCGGATGGGTGGAGGAGGTCAAGAGGTACAAACTTCCAGTTATAAAATAATACATATGTACAGCATGGTGACTATAGTCAGTAATATTGAAGTTAGTGCATACTTCAAATTTGCCAAGAGTAAATCCTAAAAGTTCTCATCACAAGAAAAAAAAATTGTCACTATTATATATGGTGACAAATAGTAACTAGGCTTCCTGTGGTGGTTGTTTCTCAGTGTATCCAAATAACAAATCATTACCCTGTCCACCTGAAACTAATAATGTTATAGGTTGGGACACCTGGGTGGCTCCATCGGTTAAGCGTCCGACTTTGGTTCAGGTCATGATCTCCTGGTTTGTGAGTTCAAGCCCCGCATCGGGCTCTGTGCTGACAGCTCAGAGCCTGGAGCCTGCTTCGGATTCTGTGTCTCCCTCTCTCTCTGCCCCTCCCCTACTTACACTCTGTCTCTTTCTCTCAAAAATAAGCAAACATAAAAAATAAAAATAATGTCATACATCAATTATAGTTCAATAAAAAAAAATTTTTTTTAAGTCTTTCTGTTTTCCTGGGACCGATTTCCTAAGTTCTCAGCATCTTGTCCAGAAGCAGCAGAAGCTGGTGGTAGTGATCTTGGCCTGTGGTGTGGAGGCTTGAGTCCTGATCTGATCACCTGTGAGGCCTGGGGTGAGGGACCCACCCTTGGATCAGGCTCGTGCTTCTGTGACGTGAGGCAGCCGTGGGGTGGCCCTGAGCACCCTTCCAGGGGAACCATGTGTGTGTGCACTGCTATGTCCCAGGGGCCAGTGCAGGGCTTGGCCCAGAGTTCAAGCTCAAAAAGAGCTTGTCGAGTGGATGAGCAAACCCTGTAAGGTAGCGATCCATTTGGTCACTTAGCTGCCATCCCCCTTCTTATTTGCTAGAAACAGACCGATGCAGATGATGGACCGAAACAGGGTGAAATAGGTGGGTTTGAGCCCTGTTGGCTGGTCTGTATTTTCCTAATTCTCTTGGCCCCATCCCTCCCGAGTGCAGACCAGGTGTACGGGGCTGAGAAGAACAAGAGGGTCATGTTGTGGTTTTGCCTCCTCACAGGGCTGCCCAAAGGCTGGGAGATGGATTCTACCCGGGAGGGAGCTGCGTATTTCATCAAGTGAGTAAGATGGAGTTTTTTCCTGGTGTGGCTGTTGGGCCTGCTCTCTTGGTCACTGATGCCTTCCTAGGGTGGGGGGAGATGCTTAAAGGGGACACTCTTGCACTGAAGGCCTTGCTGGGGTCTGTGAATGGCCAGGAGGCCTGGCAGAGAAAGCTGGGGGCGGGGGGTGCGCACCGCACGATATGGGGTGTGTGTGTTTGTTTCTGTTGGCCGGGGAGACCTGGTGTAGATTGTGGGATGTCTTCCAGGTGCAGATGGGTGGGGGAGTGTTGGGGACCAGGGATGGCTCAAAAAAGTAAAGGAAAGCGGCTGCTTTAGACACCTCCCTGCAGGACAAAAGACTCCATGGAGGGAGACCAAGCACAAGGAAGCCAGGAAGAGGCAGGAAGTGTATGGACCAGGTGGAGGGAAGGGGTGAGTGCGGCGCACAGACCAGCGCGCGCTGGGTGGTGGTGGCAAGGCCGACTCAGGCTCTCTTGCTCTTCTAGATGGAGCATTTGTGACCCCGGAGGTGGCAGGCATATGCGCGGTGCTCTGGTTTTGTCTGGGGTTTGGTCACGCTCCTCCATGGGCCAGGTTACTCGGTGCTCTCAGCAGCTGGAGGTGCATCCGCGGAAGGAGAAGACAGCTCTTTGGGCTGGGCTGGTCCCCATCTACCCAATCGGACTCCTTTCCCTCTGCCTTGGCCTGGGTCTCTGGATCTCCCAGGCAGGCTGGGCCCTGGCCCCAGTCCCACGGGCGAGGCTTGGCATGCTCAGGCCTGTGCCCGGTCTGGCCTCGGAGTCTCTGGGGCTGGCTGTGCAGACGGTTGGGGCGTGGGCACCGCCAGAGGCATCCCCTGCCCAGTCAGGGGAGGGAGGGCCCTCCTTACCTCTTCCCTCTCCTGCTCTCCTTCCAAATCTTCATTCATCTATCATGAGCGCCCACCCTCCCTCGAGACCAGCCACAGCCTGTACATCAGCTTGGCTGTTAACCATTTTTTGAAACAAAAACCAAAATGGACAAAGTATCTGCTTTGGAAATTGTTCATATAGGACATGGCTTCTACAGCCTTCTCTCTCCCTGAAATTGACCCCAAGCCCCTGCTTCAGTTAAGAATACTGAAACCATAGTCATACGCCTTATGTAGACCTGGTGCCTTAGACCATCTACTAAGTACTTTCACCTGTATTGCCTCAGCCCACCCATCCCTGAACACTTACCACCTGCTGTGGCCTGGCCGTGACCCTTTCTGACCACGTTTCCCATAACTGGCCAGTTACAGTGATTTGTAGCTTTCTTCTCCTCCATTAAGCCAAGTTCATGCTTACCTCAGGACTTTTGCATCTGCTGTTCCTTCTGCCTGGGAGCACTTTCCTCCTGTTTTTGTGCATCTGGCCCCTACGTATCATTTAGCTCGAGTGTTAGCTTCTCAGAGGGACCTCTCCTCGCTACCTCACTGCCGTCCTGCTCTGCTCTTCCTTAGATTCTCTCACTTTTTTTTTTTTAAAGTAAACTTTGCGCCCAAAGTGGGACTCAAACTCACAACTCTGAGCTCAAGGGTCTCATGCTGGGCAGACTGAACCAGCCAGGCACTCTCAGACCCTCTTACTTTTCTTCACACTGCCCGCCACTACCTGGAAGTTTGTCGATTCTGTATGTGTTTACTTATCTGTCGGTGATGTTCCCCACTGCCGTGTCAGCTCTGAGAGCAGATTCTCGTGTCCTAGAACCTTGCTGGAGTGTGATAGGAACCCGGATCTTTGCTGGAATAAATGAATGGGAAATGTCGGAGGTCAACAACACAGGCATCCTTAACTCCTGCTCCGGCTACCATCCCGGAGCATCCTGAGCTCATCACTGTTTCCTCGCCAACGCCAGTTCCATCTGTCTCAGAAGCGTGACCAGAGGGGCACCTGGGCGGCTCAGTTGCTTAAGTGACCAACTGACTCTTGATTTTAGCTCAGGTCATGATCTCATGGTTAGTGAGTTCGAGCCCTGTGTGGGGCTCTGCGCTGACCGCGGGGAGCCTGCCTGGGATTCTCTCCCCACCTCTTTCTGCCGCTCCCCTGCTTGAGCTCTCTCTGTCTCAAAATAAATAAACTTAAAAAAATAAATAAATAAAGAAGCGCCACCAGAGCAGACCCCTCCAAGACAGCCTTAAGCCCCACTGCCTGGCAATTCTCCTCCTAAATCTTTCACCCGGTGGCCACAGCCCGAGTTCATGCCCACATGGGCTCTCACCGAGATCATTCTAGCAGTTTCCGGACTGATCTTCCTGCCTCCAGGCCATACTGCTGCACGAGTGCTTGTTTGCTACCATGCAGATTTGGTCACAGTGTTCTGCATGAAAAACCTTTCATGCTTCGGGGCCTGGGTGGCTCAGTCAGTTAAACGTCTGACTTTGGCTCAGGTCATGATCTCACGGTTCGTGAATTCAAGACTTGCATTGGGCTGTTTCCTGTCAGCACAGAGCCCATTTTGGATCCTCAGTCCCCCTCTCTCTCTGCCCCTTCCCACCCCTAGAGGGGGAAAAAAAAAAACACCTTTCATGCTTCCATCCAGATTTTACAGGATAAAATCTAAATTCCTTACTCAGGCACTTCAAAGGGCTTCATAATCTGGTTTCCTACCTTTCTCCTCTGACTTCACCTCCCATACGCTCCAGTTTGCCAGACCAGATCATTTGTGGCTCCCTCAAAACACACCTCCGCTCATGCGTCCCAGCCTTTGCAACTGATAATCTCTCCTCTCACAGGGTTGTGGCCACCTGTGAATACTTGCTTTCCTTTTAAAACTCTGCCCATGACATCATCCCTTTAGGGAAGCCCACCTGTATTGTAATTGTTTACATGTGTGTTATTTTCCCTCGGTTGGTGGTTCACAAACTTGGATGTGCATTGGAATCACCTGGAAGGCTTGGTAAAACAGACTGGCCCTACCCCTAGAGTTTCTGATTCAGAAGGTCTGAATAGGTGCAATTCTAACAGGTTTCCAGGTGATGAGAATGGTGATGTGGTCCAGGGACCACTCTTTGATAACCACAGGGCTAGCCTGAAAACTGGTCAAAGGGAGGGTAGACATAGGGTGGCCATAAAGCCTGGAAACATAGACAGTATCATTTCATTATGTATCACAATGAGATGTCAACACGCTATTATGCATTCGCCTCTGTTCCCAGACTTGGTGGTCACCCCTGGATCAGGCACGGCAGCGGCCGAGAGCCGAGCTTTACTACATGATCTCATTGAGTCCTCGCCATAGCATTGGGAAGGAGGTGCTATCATCTCTCGCTGGTTTAGCAAGGAAGGAGAAAACAAAGACTTAAAACTGAGATTTAACACCGAGCAAAAAAACCTTCAGTGTCACGAAGCTCGTTGAAAGCGAAGCTGGGATTCAGCTCCATGGCTGCCTGATTTCACAGGCTGTGTGCCTAGCGCAACGCCACAGCTGTCTCTGGAGTGCTTGGTGCCAGGCTCAGACAAAGGAGGTGCTCAGGAAACCCTGACTGTATGAATGAGTGAGTGAGTGAGTGAGTGAGTGAGTGAATGAATGAATGAATGAATGACTCTGGCCCTCTCATTTTCATGGTTCCCTGCATGATCAAATCCCTACAAAGGTTTGTGATATTTGGTTGTAGGCGAGTTTCTGAGGACTCCAGACATGGGTCCCAAGAGGCAATAATAAAAGTCAGATACACAGACAAGTTGAGAAGCGATTTCTTTTTCCTTATAGTGTGGAGGAGTCAAATTTCAATGAACAAACATTGACATTTGCCCAGGATCAGATGAATATGATAATTGTGTGTCAATAAGCCCTTCCCTTCGTGGTGTTTGGGAGGTGACTCTCATGGTATCCACAACTGATGTCATTGCTCAAGTGTGCCTGTGGGATTGAGGGTGTCACTTACAGGAAGGACGGTGCATAGAGAAGAGAAAAACCGAAGTGTTAAAATGTGGGCAACCCCCCTGGCAAGCCTGTGTGCGTGTGCCACATCAGTCCAGAAGAGGGCGCCAAAGCACACATGATCAGCCTCGCTAAGGCCTTGCCATCTTTGCTCAGTGGTGACCCATAGATCACTCCAGAACCATCTTGACCATCCTCCACCACGTCTCAGCCACTATGGATCTGGTAGACTTCTTTCAAACTCTTAGAGATCTGGGTATGTTACACCCAGTCCTGATTTTCTCTGGCCCTTGACTCCTCCCTCGCTTCCCACTATAGGAGCCAGCTGTGAAGCCTGCCAATTCAGCCTCTAAGAGTGCCTCTCTCTTTCTCCAGAGTTGGCAAGGAGGGAGGCATGGCAGTGATGCTTTCTGCAGAGCCTGGTAGCCCTTGTTCCCTTCTGCCCCCCACTCCCGACACTGATGCCCCCATGGGCCCCGCACCCCCTCCATCCCAGGGAGCTGCACCCAGCCTGTCATTTCTACCATATTCTTCTGAGAAGGTGCCAGAATGGACCGGTGCCTTCCGCTCCTCCGTGGGCTGCTCCTCCATGGGCTGCTCTGTGCTGCTCCAGGGGCTGGGGAAGGCAGGTTGCAGAAGCTCAGGGCTCTGCGCCCAGGTGCTCATGGGAGCCATCCCATAGACCCCACCCCGTGGGGCCCCAGAGGAGGCGGCACCCTGGGAAGTTGGGCTTTGTTGTCTCCAGAACCCAGACAGGACAAGGAGAGGGTCACAGGGGAAACAAATCTGGCACTTCATGACCTGACTAGCTCTGCCATCAGAGGGGCACATAACATCCCGGAACAGTACATGAGACAGGCGACAACAGGGACTGAATGGTGTGGGGTGAGGGGGGGTTCACGGGAGAGAAACCCCATTTGCAGATGAAAAAACTGATTCAACAGCCAAGTAACTTGTTCCAAGTCAGTTGAAGCGCTGGATTTGAAACTCAGTAGGTCCTCAAAGATAGCTCACCACATGGAGCTCCCTGTTCCGCTCCCCAGGTGGTGCTTCCGGCAGAGAGGCCCATATGGACGCGGCTTGGGTGAAGAATGGGGAAGACATGTCTGAGGGGCAACAAGTCAGTCAATTCCATGGCCACCTAGACTGTGATGACCTTCAAAAGGCAAGGAGGACCCGACGGCTTAGAGACTCATCATGGCCCAGAGTTCTGGACTTTCCCCTCTGAGCCTGGGGGCATGGATTCTAAGGGCACTTTCTTCTGGATCCTTCTTCCCTCGTGCCTCCTCCTCACGCCCTGCCCACCTGAGTATCACGGAGTCTTGCTTCTCCCCTGCTGGGCTCAGGAAGAGAGTGTAGACTTGGTAAAGGGAGTTGGTTTTCTTTGCTCCTCTTCGCCTACCCTTGCTGGAACTCCAGGACCCTCCTCGTGCAAGGTGTCCCTCACCCCACTCCTCAAAGGTGCTGCCCCCACAGACGTGCTCCCTGTGGTCTCTCATGCCCCCGGGGCCTCCCAGATCGCCCAGAGACCTCGGCAGAGCCAGCTCAGACTTCTTAGAAGATCTGTCTGCAGCCTCTGCCCTCTGTCTGCCAGAGAGGAAGCCCTCCCAGCAGGCCCTTCTGTCCGTCTCCTGCCTTCTCGAGCTGCCCACGGATTGTGTGGGATTGGGGCTGGGGTCCTCATCCCCTTCCCCGCCCTGCCTGCCTCCCTCCCAGATGCTGCAGCCTCTGGCCCCCAACCTGCTTTGCTCCATTGACTCCTCAAGGCCAAAGAGGCCCCCAGAACCCCTCATCTGTGTTTGGCTGGAAGCCGGCTCTCCCCCTGCCGGTCCTGGGCAGGCTTGCCAAGTCCTGGAGAGCCAGGGCAGGTGGGTTGGGCTTAATCAGTACTGTCTGGCACCAGGCCTGCACCCAGGACTTCTGTGGCCCTTCAGCTGAGTGCCTTTCTCATAGCCGATGAACTCAGCATCTCAGCGGGGCTGGGGGAGAGGGGAAGGATCCCCCTCTCCACCGGGGCTGCAGGCAGGTGCATACGGCTCTAACCCGAGGTTCTCCGCTCTGGCCGGGCCTACTCTGGGGTTGAAAGGACAGGCCTTGCAGCGGCTCGCTCGCTCTCAGGTGGGATCGGGTCCCTGTAACAACCCCCTCCCCCATTCATGTGGCTTTTCCTGGACCCTGGAAGGGAAGTCTACACCCCTGCTCTTTCCAAAGCAGATTCTTTTTAAAGAGAAAGGCTTCAGTTGGTTAAATGATGCTTGTACTCAGATCACATGAAAAGAGACCCACGGAGAAGGACAAATAGTTGTATTTGAGTGAAGAGAAGTATGCTTTTTGAAATCAAGTTGCTGTGATAATAAATATCCAAAAAAGATATAATAGGTGGGTGAGTCCTTACGGGTGCCCTCCATCTAGCTCCTGCTTCTTGAAATATTCTTTATTCAGAAGTGACCCCAGGGGCGCCTGGGTGGCTCAGTCAGTCGAGCATCTGACTCTTGGTTTCGGCTCAGGTCACGATCTCATGGTTTGTGGGTTGGAGGTCTGCATCGGGCTCTGTGCTGACAGTGCAGAGCCTGCTTGGGATTCTTTCTCTCCGTCCCTCCCCTGCTAGTGCCCCCCTCTCTCAAAATAAATACATAAACTTCAAAAACAAGAAAGAAATGACCACTGGAGCCCATCTGGTTGGGTCTATAGCTTCTAGGTCTCAGGAGCAGGTGGGACTGAGACCCAGTTGGCCTCTGCCTGGAAGTTCAGGCAGGAGTATCCCATTTCCTTTCCATCTTTCTGCTCCTGGTTAGGAAATTCAGTGTTTCTATTATACTTACCCACTGTCACAGAGAATCTGTTATTCCCCGCCCCCCCCTCCCCCAGCATCTAGAGAAATGTGAAGAAGAGAAGGAAAGTGAGGCAGAGAACGAGAGATAGAGATTGTGAGAGATCTCTTAATGGCATGGGCTTGTCTTGCAGAAATAGGGTCGCAGTCCTATTGTCTGAAGCCCTCGCTTCTGTTTCTGAGCGCACGCAGGTACCCCCGGCTTGGCGGGCCTCCTCACCTAAGGTCACTGGAGACCAATTTGGGCTGAAGACCTGGGAGGTCCTGGTGTCTTGTAATGGACTCCAACCAGCTCCAGACATTATTTCTTTAAATACCTTGTGCTGCGGGAGGGGGTGCGAAGGCACCGGGACCCCTGCCAAGCTCTCCCGACACCCAGAGGTGTGCCCATCTCTTGGGTGGGCAGCCACAGAGATGAAGGGCAAGCACGGGCAGGTCTGGTGAGTCCCCGTGACGCCAGGTCCCTGGACACCTTCCGGTCCCCTGCACTCTAGCGAGAGAACAGCAGAATGCAGCTTACACGGGGGAAGGCGGCCCCCATCCCCTCTGGGGGGCAGCTCTTCCTGGTGGGGGAAGGCCAGGAAGGCTGTGCCGAAGCCCTCCATCCCCTCCTGGGCAGGAAGCATGGATGATGGTTAGCAGCTTGTCGCTGGTGTGGATGGAGTTAAACCTTTCCAGGGACTATTTACTCCTGATCCTAAGTGACAGCTTGGGGAGGGAGAGTCACGTGTCCCTGAAATCCCCGCGGGAGCCCATGGAGCATGCCCAGCTGCTTCTTCCTGGGAAAGATGCAGGATCCTGCGGTCACAACAGCATCCTCTCCCTGCGCCAGGGACCTGCCAGCCGGAGAGATGACTGATTAGACCAGATCGGATCCAGAGCCCCGCTCTTCAGAAGGGGCCCCTGAGGGGCGGGGGAGGAGGACCCCAGCTGGCCAGAGCTGGGGGGAGGGGTGCCTTGGGGCTCGGAGAGTTCTAGCTTTTCAACGCGGGGCTCACACCGCTGAAGCCGGTGAGTCTGTTCTGATGCATCCTGTGGATGAGGCGGGAGGAGGAAGGCTGCGCTCTGGTCAGGGCTGGCGGCCGCCTGCCGCGGGAGCCTGGGCTGCTGGCACTGCGGTGCCCCTGCCTTCTGCATCCCTCATTCTTGGCAGCCTCACTTGGGGATCATGGATGCTGCGAATGCTAATTATAACCCGCTCTGTGCCCCCACCCCCTCCTCCAGGATCCCCAGTCGGGGATGCTGTTTGAATTTCTTACATTTGAATTGCATCTCTTGGGTGAGGCCAGCTTTGGTGCCGCCAGCTTCCTGGGGTCTGGGGTGGGGGTGGGGGGGCGGGTGTTGCCCAGCCTGGCTAGAGCAAAGAGGCCAGCCCCACACTGCCTCGAATCTTGCCAGAAGTGAGTTGAAGGCCAGCAGGAAGGAGAGATGGAGGGGCGTCCTGGGGTCAGTTTCGGGTCAGCTCCAGGGACTCACCTCCCTCAGCTTGGAGAGGGGTCAGGACATGTGTATCTTATGGGTCTGCAGTTGGGGCTCAGGGCCGCTGAGGTTCTTGGATTCCTGGGGCATCTAATTTCAGGTTTGGTGGGGAGCACCTGAGGAGCTGAGGCCTGGTAGGGAAGCCTGAGGGCATGGACTGTAAGGGTGGGGTGGGAGCCTCAGTGCTATTGTGTGAGCTTCTGGGCAAAGGAGCAGGGTGGGGGGAGCTGGCAAAGAAGGATGGGAAGAGATCAGTGGAGTTTGGGGAGGGGGTTTGAGAGGAAGGCAGAGAAGAGGCTAGAGAGATGCTTTTGGTGCCCACATGCCAGCAAGGGAAGGGAGGAGGGGGCCTGGAGCCTGGGAAGGCCAGACACAGGAGATCCAGGACAGAGGGACCAGCCCTAGGGCTCAGGGGTGGGGAGGGCTGCAGAAAGGGGGAGGTGGGGGGGGATGGGGTCAGAGTCAGAGCCAAAGAGGGTGGAGGCCTTCTGAGCTTGGCAGTTCTTCCCCCAACCCCAGAGACCCCTCGCCCTCAATCTGTCAGTTTGGGTGGTCTCCTGGATGCCGGCCAGGGTGGGGGCCTCGTGGGCACGTCTCTGCTTGCGCTTGCTGTCCAGATGGCCTGGGGGGCATCAGCGGCACCCGCCCTACAAACCCCTCCGTCTCAGGGAGCACAGAGCTGGGAAGAATGTCTGTGGCCTTCCCCCTCAGGGAAACTGCATCTCAGCTCGGGCCGGAGATGAGCAGATCCTGGTGGCGGAGAGGAGGTGGGCAGGAGGTCCCCCCAGAGACGCTGCTCCTCTCTCTCAGGCAGCCTGCGTGGGGTCCTGGAAGGGCCGGATGGTGTCCTGAGTCTGGGAGGCGGCTCCAGGCGGGGGCGACAGGAGTGGCTGGGGCAGCCAGCCTGGCTCCACCACTGGGCTTCCTTGTGGAAAACAGGGTCTCTCCGTGTCCCCCACAAGGGCGCAGAGAGCTGGGTTGCAGATATGAATTATTAAAAGTCCTTGGTTTTCCAATCAGCAGCGAGGTGATAAATGTGTTAGTGCTGGTGTGTAATTAATCCTGGCGGGCGGCCACACGGGCCTGAGACAATGGGGGCTTTTTTTTTTGCCCAGTTCAGCTTTTTTCCTATCTTCATAGGAAGGTGACAGTGCAGGACGCATTACACAGATAATTACTTTTAACGTGTCTGCCTAGATTATTGAGTTGGATTCTTCCTGCTCGGTGTAAATGAAGTAATTACCGAGGAAGTCAGCGAGCCAGGCAGCCAGCGCTGGCTCCCAGGCTGACATCATGGCCTGCCCAGGCCCCGCCTGTGGCCTTGGGCTCAGGAGAGAGATAGAGAGAGCGAGAGAGAGATCGAGAGCGAGAGCGAGAGAGAGAGAGACAGAGAGACAGAGAGACAGAGAGACAGAGACAGAGAGAGAGACAGAGAGACAGAGAGCTCATGTGGCCCAGGGCAGTGGACAGGAGAAGCTGAGCCGAGAGGGGGCCCCAGCCTGGGGGAAAGAGGCTCAGTGTCAGCCGGTCCTGGTCAGTTGCGGTCCCTCTGTCTTCCTGCTTGGCTTGTAGTGGGGTTCCCTGAAGCCACTGGTACCTGGCAGGGACCCAACCCATGTGGGTCCCCCAGAGGAGGGTCAGGAGGACGAGGGCTGTCACTGGGCATCAGGGAGAGCTTGATGACCGGAGGGGGCTAGTGGCTGCGGGAGCAGGTCCTGGTTGTCAGAGGTTCTGGGCAGTGGATCGAGCTCTGGGCTGAGGTGGTCTGGAAGCCAGTGCGTGAGTGAGATGGCTTTGGCAGGCCAGTCCCCAGCCAATTAAAATACCGAGGGAGGAAAGAGCACTTTGGTTGGGAAACATTTAGAATCAGTGTGGAACAGAGAGGAAGGGGACTAGAGGCCGGCTGAGTGGGACCATTCGCTTGTCAACTGTTCAGTCCAGGTGGGTTTCCTGCTCGGCGCCTGCACCTTCACATGTTCACATGGGCCCCCCGCCCCCCCCCGCCCCAGGACCGTCTGGCCCCACCTCCAAGCCCGGACGAGCCCTCTGTACCCTTCCCGGTGGGAGGACCAACCTCCAGCGACAGGGAGCTCATTACCTCACCAGGCAGCCTGTTCCGTGGTTAGAACATTCTTCTATATGGAATCAAAATCAGCCCACTTCTAAGGTCTGCCCTTTGGTTCTGATTCTTGGAAGCAGCACAGAGCAAGTCAGCTCTCTTTCCCACAGTGATAACGATGGTTTTTTTGCCGTGAAATAGCATATAATAATGTGTGGATGTAATGGACTTTATGTAAGCAGTTTTGTGTTGGACGCTTAGGTCGTTACCCTTATTTTCCTTTTACAAATAACACAATGTGAACATTTTTATGCATAAGGCTTTTTCTGCAGTTTGGATGATCTCCTTAGGATAAATCCCAAGACATAGAATTAATTATATGTTTAAAAAATGACTATTCTGAATAGAAAAGTAATATATAGCCATTAAAAAATGTAGAAGAACATATAGAGAAAAGATTAAAATTACCCATAATTGCCTCAGAGATTTGGTATATAATTTTACCATTTTGATACCTATATGTTTTTATGAATTCATGCACAGACGTATGACTATATTAGCAAGATATGCATGTATACAATTAAAATTTTGGACCAAGAATATATATTTTTGTCACTTACATAAGTGACTTCTTAGTGTTTTGTTATATATCTATTCTATTTATTTGTTTAATTGGCCCCTATGTTAAACTAAGGGGTTTCCAAGTGTTTGCTTTTATATTTAAAAAGATTTTTTTAACACTTATTTTTGAGATAGAAAGTGCGCGCACACACATGCACGGACACACACACATGCATGAACGCGCCAGTGGGGGAGGGGCAGAGAGAGGAACAGAGGATCCAAAGCAGGCTCCATGTTGACAGTACAAGCCCAATGTGGGCCTTGAACTCGAGAACTGTGAGATTATGACCTGAGAGGAAGTGAGACAACCAGTAGAGCCACCCAGGCAGCCTCAATTTTTTGCTTTTATAAACAATGCTGCAATGAACATATAAATATCTGAATCTTCACCCACGTATCAATGATGTTTTTTCCTTAGGTTACATTTCTAGAAATGGAATTGCTGTGTTTTTATTTTTTTGAAGTTTCTATTTTATTTTACTTTTTATTTTTGTAATGTTTATTTATCAGGGGAAGGGCAGACACACACACACAATCAAAGCAGGCTCCAGGCTCTGAGCTATTAGCCCAGAGCCCAGACACACACACACACACACACACACACACACACACACACATATCAAAGCAGGCTCCAGGCTCAGGCTGCCCAGAGCCCAGACACCACACACACACACACACACACACACACACACACACACAATATCAAAGCAGGCTCCAGGCTCTGAGCTATTAGCCCAGAGCCCAGACACACACACACACACACACACACACACACACACACACACACAATATCAAAGCAGGCTCCAGGCTCTGAGCTATTAGCCCAGAGCCCAGACACACACACACACACACACAATATCAAACACACACACACAGGCTCACTGAGCTATTACACCCAGAGCCCACACACACACACACACACACACACACACACACAATATCAAAGCAGGCTCCAGGCTCTGAGCTATTAGCCCAGAGCCCAACGTGGGGCTTGAACCCACGAGCCGTGAGCTCATGACCTGAGCCGAAGTTAGATGCTTAACCGACTGAGCCACCCAGGTACCCCTAAAGTTTTTATTTTAATCACCTGGTGCTCATCACAATCTGTGTACCACTTAATCCCCATCACCTATTTCACCCATCCCCTGACCCACCTCCTCTCTGGTAACCATCAGTTTGTTCTTTACAGTTAAGAGTCTGATGATTCTTGGTTTTTCTCTGTCTCTCTTTTTCCCTTTTGTTCATTTGTTTTGTTTCTTAAATTCCACATATGAGTGAAATCATATGTTATTTGTCTTTCTCTGACCGACTTATTTCACTTAGCGTAATACTCTCTAGTTCCATCCATACTGTTGCAAATGGCAAGATGTCATTCATTTTTGTGACTGAATTGTAACCCACTGTGTATATATATATACCACGTCTTTATCCATTCATCATGCTGCGGACACTTGGCTTGCTTCCATATCTTGGCTATTGCAAATCGTGCTGCAATAAACACCGGGGTGCATGTATCCCTCTGAATTAATGTTTTTGTGTTCTTTGGGTAAATACCCAGTGAGGCAATTGCTGGATCCTAGGGTAGTGCTATTTCTAACTTTCTGAGGAAACTCCATACTGCTTCCCAGAGTGGCCGCACCAGTGTGCATTCCCACCAACAGGGTATTGCTGTTTTAAAATATTTTGACGTATTTTGCCAAATTCTTTGTTGGAAATTGTTAATGTACATTCCCCGCAGATGTGTTTGAGAAGGCATTTTGATACACGAGCATCAGCATTGAAGATTATAACATTTTCATTGCTTTAATAATCCATTGTTTTAACCCATTTGTTTGATTAGTAGTGAGATTTAAAAAGAGGTTTTTGCTTTTGTTCTTTATAAAATTTATTTATTTTGAGAGACTGCACATGCATGTAAGTGGGGGAGGGACAGAGAGAGAGGAAGAGAGAGAGGGAGAGAGAATCCCTAGCAGGCTCCATGCTGTCAGCACGAGGCCTGACGCAGGGCTCAATCTCATGAACCATGAGATCATGACCAGAGCCAGAATCAAGAGTCAGATGCTTAACTGACTGAGCCATCCAGGTGCCCCTAAAAAGAGGCTTTTAAAAAACGTTTACTTATTTTTGAGAGAGAAACAGAGAGAGAGGAGGGGCAGAGAGAGAGAGGGAGACACAGAATGTGAAGCAGGCTTCAGCTCCATGCTGTCAGCACAGAATCAGATGCAGGGCTTGAACTCACGAACTGTGAAATCATAAGCTGACCCAAAGTCAGACACTTAACCGACTGTCCCCAAAAGAGGTTTTTTGGGTTTTTAAAATATTTTTATTTATTATTGAGAGACAGAGCATGAGCATGGGAGGGGCAGAGAGAAGGGGAAACACAGAGTCTGAAGCAGACCCCAGGCTCCAAGCTGTCAGCACAGAGGCCGACGCGGGGCTCAAACCCATGAACCCGTGAGATCATGACCTGAGCCGAAGTCAGACGTTTAACCGACTGAGCCACCCAGGTGCCCCCAAAAGAGGTTTTTTTTAAAGTATGAATAGTCCATCTGTTGTCATTTGTTTGAGATGTTGGCTTTTCTTAAAAGGTAGTTTAGTACAGTTGTCAAGATGGCAGTTATGGGGTAAAGTTTGGGGTGAATCTGGACTCTGTCACTTACCAGCAATATGGCCTTGACAGTGACTCTTTGTGCCTTAGTTTCTCCATCTGTAAAATGAAGATAACAACGTTACCTATTTCATGGACTTCCTGTAAAGAGGGGTGAGGTCATGTCTGTAGAGCAGGTAGAATCATGACGAGCAGAGAGACACATGTTTGCTATTATTATCTTACTGTTACTGGTTTGTGTGAGAAACACAGATATTTCAGGACAGTATCGTGATCTCCCTCCCTCCAAGCACCCCAAGTCTTCTTGTTCTAGACGGAGTGCCCCTATGCCTCCAATGATCCCACTTCCTTTTTCAGGCTTTTCTGGAGCCTCACCGAGGCGAGGTCTCACCCGCATGGGGCATGGTGAGGCAGCTGCACCCCATTCCCAGGATGATCCTCTGGAATGTCACACTTTGGGACTTCTGGCAGGTACCCGGATGAAGGGGATTTAGCTCCTCTGGTGTCTTCAGGACACTCTGCTGGAGCCCCGTCGCGGCTACGGGCATCTTTACTGATCGGTCCCTCCTTGTCACATCTATCCAGAGTGCTCCCCATTCCTAAGAGCCCTATTTGCATTTCCCAAAGGAGCACTAGCTGATCTGATAAACTCATTCGGGTCTGTGCGGTAGGAGAGTCGGTACCCTGCCGGCCCGGGTGGTGGGAAGAATGCCCATCTGGAATTTGAAGACATAGATTAGCAGCTGTAGGATTTGTAACAAGTCATTTCATATCCCTAAGCTTTTTGTTTCATGGTCTAAACAAAGGGGTTCGTATCATACCCACTTAACTAGTTGATCGCCGGAAGAGTAATATATGTGGAAGTGCTCTGTAAAATGCAGGTAATTATACAAGCGTCCGTTCGATGTGTGCACTTGGACAAAATATATCAGAAGGCAGTGCTCGAACACAAAGATCATATGAGACAAGGTGGGTTCGTAGGAAATGTGTGTTTAGGGCTGATGGTATGTACGGAGACTGTCAAATGTGCCTCCCTCAGTCTCTCTAGAGGGTTGGTCCTGATTGAATGGATTCAGGAAATAAGACAAGGTACATCAGTGCCAACCTGATAAACATTCATGGATGGTCATGCTTTACTGCTGCAGGGTTGAGGATCCCCTCCATGGAGGAGGCGAGGCCCCTCTTCACCTCTGACATCACCGTAGCCACCCCGTCGGCTCATCATCACCTGAAAACCTGAGCATATAACTGCAGGTGCCAATTTGCTTTTAATTAGCCTAATGCTTACAATTAGCCTGTTGAATTCACCCTGGCCTCTAGTGGTGAGGTCATTTTTCTGATTTTGCTGGGTCCCTGGGTCCTCATTTGTATCAGTGGGCCGTCCAGAACCACAAGCCTGCTCACCTCGCCTAAAACTGTAGCCACCTAGCTGAAGTGGTCTTAGCAGGGAAAGAAAGCCTGCTTTTGCAGAGGTAGGGTGAGGAGGTGCTGACAGATGTGTAGACTTGTTAGCATCCCAACTGAGGTCTAGAACCCAGGTTCCCTCCTTCTAGTTCAATGCTCTTCCCCTTCTGAGCTTTAGTCTCCTCATCTCACAAATGAGAGTAATAATTCCTGCCCTGCCTGCAACACTGAGGATCAAGTGAGCTAATGTAGGAGGGGGGTATGGACCTCAAGTCACATACCACGAAACTGCTTTATCACCTCTGATGTGAAAGCCCTTCGGAGTCACACAAATGGTCTAGTGTCCCCAGGCCCCCGTACGTTATCAGCCGTTCCTCACACTGTCTGGTATTTCCTGGTTCAATTGTCTTCTCCTCTCGCTGTCTTCCCCCAAATCATGGCTGATTTGAGGGCCTTGACACATAGCAGGTGCTCAGTTAAATGTTGGTTGGTTATAGGGGCTTTGGATAGAAAGGAGTTTGGCTCAAGGAAACAGTCATGAGAAAGCCTTTGTTGGTATTTGGGGTAGGGGGCATTAATTTCCGTCCTCCTCAGCCTTGCCTCTGGCTCTGTTGGACTGAGTTGCTTCAAGGCAGGAGATGGTCTTCACTTTGTCTTTGTCTTTGATGTTTCGCACAGAGCCAGGGATGTAGCAGTTGTTTGGTAACTGCTTTTTTTAAAAAAAAATTTTAATGTTTATTTTTGAGAGAGAGAGAAAGAGAGAGAGACAGAATGCCAGAGGGAGACGGAGAAACAGAATCCAAAGCAGGCTCCAGGCTCTGAGCTGTCAGCACAGAGCCTGAGGTGGGGCTCGAACTCATGAACTGTGAGACTGTGACCTGAGCCAAAGTCAGATGCTTAACCGACTGAGCCACTTGGGCACCCTGGTAACTGCTTTTTGAATGAATGAATGAATGAATGAATGAATGAGACAGGGCAATGTGTTAGAGAGAGCATGGCATTGATAGCCAGCTGAGCAGGGCTTAGAATTCTGGCCCCTCCACTTTCTTCTGGCAAATATTTACTGCATGCTCATTATGTACCAGGCAGGTACTAGGTTGCAAAAATGAATTTTTAAATTCACAGTCTAGTTAAGGGAGCAGGCGGGTGAACAAATAACTGTCCTGTATGTGAGAGAGACATGTGCAACCTATTTGGTGGCCAAGAAAGTAGTAGACTCCCCCTGGAGGGTCGGGGCAGGATTCCGAGGAAGGGGTCTGAAGCTAGATCTCATTGGAACTACAGCCTCCTTTGCAGAGGTGAGGGCGAAATGCAATAAAATAATAACGAGTGAAACATCTGATGCTGAATAATCTTTTAATAAATGTGAAAAATGTCTCCTGGGAGCGGGTGATTGGCTTGTGGGGGAAGGGCAGGAGCCTGGAGCCGAAGGAATTTTAGAAGCTGACCCACACAGCTGAACTCCTGACCGGTGCCAGTTAATACCTGTGCAACCTGGAACTCGTTCCCTCACTCCTCCAAGTGTCAGCTGCTCTGGCTGCAGGGGGAGGGACAACGTGTGTGCTGGAGGGTCGGCAGAGGGACTTCACACACAGGGCCCCTAGAGCATACTTATGCTAGAACATATTAACTCTCTTATTATTACCAATCTAACTCATGGAGAGGCTGCATCTACACGCGGACACACACAAGTTGCACGCATGTTGACTCCCAGAGATGCTCAGAAAGGAAGGTGGGTGATGGGGGCCGGGGTTAGGCCGAGGGACAGTTGCTCAGTCTGAGAACCTGTCCAGAACTCTGTTGAAAAGGTTGGAGGGGTAAGGCTGGTGCGATGGGTAGGGGTGGAGGCGAGCGAGTGAGTGGCTCCTAACTGCTGAGTGCAGGGGAGTGGCTTCAGGGAGACCAGGGGACGTGGTCCTTTGACAGCAGGAACTTAATTCCCTCAGGCACGTAGGCCCCAGGCCCAGGCCAGTCCTGCCCGCAACATCCCAGGGCTCTGTCGCCTGACTGGTCCCCTGACCTTCCACAGCAAGGCAGCCCAGCGGCCATGCTGGGTTGCCGTGGTAACTGGCAGCCTCCCAGCTGGGTTGCCCCGGTAACCAGTTAGCTGGTATTGGGGGAGGGGGGCGGGGAGCTGGGGGGAATCGGCCTCAAAGAGGCAGAGAAGGACAGGGCGGGACCAAGGCGAAGACAAATCCCAGATGCCCCCAGCACAGCCCTCTGCTCTCTCCCTCATGGGATTGGGAAAGCCCGAGAAAGGCAGGTAGGAAAGGATGTTGTGTTGTTTCCTGCCATGCATGTGCGTGTATGCGTGTGTGTGTGTGTGTGTGTTGTGGGATGAATCATCTTGGTCAATGCAGGACATTTGGAAGATCTGATAGGGCCGGGCAAGATCTCCCAGGCAGTGATAAATGGATAAATGCAGTGAGATCCCATCCAAACGCAGCTCTCAATCTTGGTGCCTCTCCCCCTCCCCCCCCCCACCCCCCGCGTCACCTCTTTGAGCTCTAGTTTCCTCATCTGTACAATGGAGGTGCTAACACAGACCTCTAGGGACACTGTTTGGGACAGTGGCTGTCTCGTCAGTGGCGGCTTCCTGCCCTCCCTCCATGCTGATTTTCTAATCCGCGAATGCTTTTCAGACACCAACAGTTTGTCTCTGGGGCCCCTGCGGCAGAGGATGGGGGTGGGAAGGTTGGAATCCTTGAGGACCCAGAGATATGGCTCTCACCCTCAAGAGTTTACCATCCCAATCTGCTGAGGACTGGAAGCAAGTTTTTACAAGTGGGAACGTCTGCAAGAGAGTTTTCAAAGAAAGACCTACTTGAAAATTTTGATCAGTAGCAATAGCTTTTCCAACAGAACCCAGCAAACGCATGTGTGTTACCCTTATTGCGTGCGGTCCACACTAGCTTCCTGTTAGATTTTAGTTTTGTTTAAAAAAAAAAAAAGTGTTGGCTCTTCATCTTGATTTCACGCCCACCGGTGGGTCACTGCCTTCAGTGGGAGAAGCGCTGAGAGACATACAGACCGAAGCTCCCTCAGGCGTGTGTAGGACCTCAGGCTCCTCTCGCCTTCCGTGCGTGATGTCATCTGGTTGGATCCTCACGACTCCAGTCTGCGAGGTAACTGAAGCTCAGGGGTCACACAGCTTGTCCAGGGTCACAGAGCCAAGGCTTGAACCGGGGTCTCTGTGGCTCAGGTGTGTGAGGCATCCCTGTGTGTGCTGATCCCATTGCTGTGAGGGGAGCTGGAGGGTTCTTCTTAGAGATGGAGAAACTGGGCTCTAAAGACCCAAAAGGATTTGCCCCAGCCACCTCGAAGAAACTGAGGGCCCTGAGCTGAGACCAGAACTCCGCGCCTCTGGTCTGTTGTCACAGGGATGGGAGAGGCTGGGTGCTGAGGAGAGCTGTCGAAAGAGAGATGAGGCTGAGTCTGAAGCAACCTGGGTGCCCCCTCAGCGTTTGTGAGGGAGTAGGTCTGGGAAGGCGTGGGATGGGGGGGCCTGGCCGAACAGCAAGCTTTTCTGGTTACTGAGCTGGGCTGGGTAGAGCTGTGTGAGGAAAGAATCCGAGTCAGGGTCCTGGGGCCATGTCTCAAGTCCTCAGGTTTTCTGACAGGAAAGACTTAAGCCAGTCCCCTGAGAAGCCAGCTTTTAATTGTCCATCTCCTGTGCCGCCACAGAAATGATCGTCAGCAGGAGGCCTGCCAAGTGCAGACTCAACCACAGAGTAAGTTCAGCTGGAGGAGGGCTTAGTACCAGGTGGCTGAGGTTGGGAGTGGCCGGAAAAGGGAAGGGCACGAGGGCCTCTGGAATACTCAGCCAAATGCTAACCCCCCACCCCCACGTAAATATTTACTGTGATCTGTTCAAGATAAGGCCTGCAATAGGAATTAGGAGTACGGGGCAGAATCTGTGCTGCTTGGTTCTGTTCTCAACCATGCTGTGAGAATTTAGCCTGTCTCTCCATCTCTCAGAACTCGGTTTCCCCGTTTGTAGGGACTTAGTCGATGGTGCAGTTCATTCCCTTCCCACTGCAGACTTTGCCCTTTGCAAACAGAAGCCCGGGCCGGGCATTTATAGCAGAGGGACATTTCCTTTCCATTTGGGTGTATTCCCTTTCCAGCTTCCACATGTCACCCCGCTGCCCAACACAGCAGGTGTCCAAGAGGGTGCTGAGGCGGAGCGCGGTGGGGCTGCTGGTGCAGGGCCTGGGGCTCTCAAGGCGATGGGGCAGGGGGCGCTTTGAGCTTGGCCATGTCCTTGTCTCTCTGGGCGTACTGTTAATTTATTCAGCACCCACTGATTTTCACCTCACCATTTCTAGCAGTAAAAATGAGAGCAGTCAGGGGCACTTGACTGGGTGGCTCAGTTGGTTAAGCGTCCGACTTCAGCTCAGGTCATGATCTCACGGTTCATGGGTTCGAGCCCTGCGTGGGGCTCTGTGCTGACAGCTCAGAGCCTGGAGCCTGCTTCTGACTCTGCCCCTCCCTCCCGCTCGTGCTCTGTTTCTCTCTGTCTCAATAATAAACAAAACATTTAAAAAAAAATTTTTTTTTTAAATGAGAGCAGTCAGAGGTATCTTGTCCAGGCCTCAGGCCAGGCCGATGGGTGTGCAGCCAGGAATTCTGCTGAAACTCAAGTGGGATGGAAGTTTCTGTCTGCCGCTAGGTGAATAGAGGCTGGGGAGATGGGTTCCCAGTAAGAAGAGTCAGTGGCTTGGGACCATACAAGGAGGCTATGGCTTGTTTAAAGATACACTGGTTCACACTGTGAAGTTGGACAAGTATCTTACAGGCTCCCCCTTGTCTCTGCACCCGTACGTTCTGCATGTGCCCAATAAACTATTTATTGTACTGCTTCTAGCTCGCCCAGGTGGCTTTTGATGCCCTCTTTTTGTGAAGAACCTGTAGTTCTGAGACAATGGCCACTTACTCAAGATTACATTGAAAGGTGGGGGAAGAATCAGAATTAGAATTTGTGGCTGTCTCCACATTTCCTGCCTGAGCCCTCTCCTTACCCCCTGTGTGACCCAAGTTTGAATGCAAATAGATTAGCAGTGAGATCATGGAGATGGGGGGGAGGGGCAGCTTGTGATTATTCTTTTGGCTCCATTTTGTTGTGAGCCCGCCCCCTCCCCCCCAACAGTCATGGCTCTTTTGTGGCTGCTCAGGGCTGCCCGGCTGGCCTCTTCTCCCCTGGGGCCCAGACCCTGTGTCCTGGGAGAGGCAGGGGGTGGCTGCCGCTGCCTGGAGCAGTGGGGTGTGTGTGTGCATGTGTTATTGGCATGTTCACGTGCAAATAGGGAGGGGCCGTTGGCTGCGGTTGGCCTAACCAGAGCCCTTCAGATCACGCAGAAAGTCACCAAGCTGCTGAGGCAGAGACTTGGAGGCTGAGCTGGGCCAGAGGGGGAATGAGAGACCATATCCAGTGTGGGTCCCTACCACTGCCACCTCCACACACAACTGAAGTGGGGGTGGGGGGAGGGGTGTTATCTAATAGGAGAAGCTCATAGCTTCCGTTTGTAGCACAGGCCTTCTCTGAGTCCAGAAGCTCTCCGTCCTCATGCAAACCCAACTTAACCCTCCAGCAGCAGCCGGCAAGGCAAAGTGGGCTTGACTCGTTCCTTTCTTTTCTCCTGTCTGCTGCTCCCCACAATTTCCCCCCGGCCTTGGTATCTGTATCACAGGGCGCACTTTGTGGGCTCGCCGGCTCTGTAGGCCTGGTACTGTGGGTGAGGCTGGACCACGGGCAGAGTGCATACAGGTTTTGAGGGGGGAGAAACAGGAAGACCCCGCAGACCCGCCTCAGGGCCACAGATCCCCCATGTGACAAAGGCAGGAAGGTGAAGGAGAAACCAAGATCTCTGCAAGAGCAGATGGAGAGTCTGTACCTTTTGATGGGCTGCCTCTGGTCAGCGGTTCTGAATGCCCAGCAGGTGGGCCATGGCGACGTAGAGAAACCCAGAGCCCCAGAAAAGACTTTGTTGGATCTAAATAGGAAGCATCGTGGTTGGGCCCAGCACCTTCCAAATCTGGTGTTGTCAGAACCAAGGCCAGGTCATCAACACTTAAACTTATTAAGTTATGTATTTTTTTTTAAATGTTTTTTATTTTATTTATTTCTAGGAGAGAGAGAGAGAGAGCGTGAGCAGGGGAGGGTCAGAGAGAGAGGGAGCCACAGACTGAAACAGGCTCCAGGCTCTGAGCCGGCAGCCAGCACAGAGCCCGACGCGGGGCCCGAACCCACGAACCGCGAGATCATGACCCAAGCGAAAGTCGGACGCTTAACCGACCAAGCCACCCAGGCGCCCCAAGTAATGTATTTTTTAAGTGTCCTTTTATTGGTTGAAACATCCAGTTGGAAATAGAAGTTGTTCTGAAACATTTTCATTCACATATGTCCTTCCCTCTGATAAATTTGCATCTCCCCACAGTGATTAGCATACTGCCTTGAAATAGCTGGTGCTTGATCATACCTTCCCCCACCTTCCCTGGGCGATATGCTTGGCGATGGGGCAACTTGCAAGACAGTAAGATACGAAGCTGCTCTCAGTCCAAATCTTCGGGTGGGCTGAGATTTTAGATGTCTCCACTTTCTGGCTCAGAGCGGGGATCACTGTCTCCCAGTCATTAGCGGAAAGATCTGTAGGCAGAGTGTGACGATATCTTTTCCATCCTTCTCTGCATTTCTCCTTGGAGACGTGACCATCCCTCATGCTGGGGCGCTCAAATAATGTAGATAAGGTGCTGGCCCACAATTTAGTTAGGGTTAGGCAACACCGAATCTCTTTCATTCTTTTTGATGATGATTGTATATTTTTGATATTTCTTTGAGAAGGAGCAAGCTCTTTTCAGCCAACTTAGAGGACTTTATCGCTCCCGCAAGAACCTTAGAAGACGACAAGTCAGAGGAAGGGGATGGCAGCAGAAGCTGATTTGCAAATTTCCCACAATCCTTCCTTTGGCTCAGTTTCTCAGCCATCCTGGGCAGGTTGTAGTCTGGGCATTGCTGTCACTTTCTATCCATCACATGCACCAGAATCTGTGGGCAGGTCCGGGCTAAATGTAGCTCATTATAAACACTGTACTCAGGTGTCAGAGTCTGTGTTTCTAGACTGAGACACCAAGACAGGAGAGCAACCTAGAGCCTCAGCCTTGGATGCAACCTTTCATTTGGTGCAACCCTCCTCCCAGATAGCAGTCGCCTTCCCAGATGCATGATCAGCCCGTCATTGTATTTCCCAGTGACTAGGAAAACTCTCGTGTGAAGCTGCTTTGTCCACTGGTGACTGGCTTCAACTCGTGGCCTTCCTTAATGCTGAACTTATGTTGGTCTTCCAGCCTTTGGTAAACTTGTCTCCATCCTTTGGTTTCAAGAGTCAGACAAGTGGGGAGAGACAATAGAGCACAGTAGGAAAAATCTAGGCTCTGGGGCGTTCTGCCTCGGCCTGCACTTGACTTCATGCTTGCCCCTTGTGTGACCCTGGTTACAATCCCTGAGCCTTGTTTTTTCTTAACGTTTATTTATATTTGAGAGACAGAGAGCAACAGAGAACGAGGAGAGGAGAGGCAGAGAGAGAGGGAGACACAGAATCTGAAGCAGGCTCCAGGCTCCGAGCTAGCGGTCAGCACAGAGCCTGATGCAGGGCTCAAACCCACGAACCACAAGATCATGACCTGAGCCGAAGTCGGACGCTTAACTGACTGAGCCACCCAGGTGCCTCATCCCTGAGCCTCAGTTTAATGCATCTGTAAAATAGGAGTCCTGATGGTACTTACCTCATAGGGTTGTTGACAGGATTAAGCCATTTAACACATGTACAAAGCTTAGAACAGGGCCTAGCAACTGGAAGTCACTTAGCACATTCTAGCTGTCATTCTCTTAAAATAAACTGTCTAGAATTGAACACGATACTCCAGATGTGGTCTATTCAACAGGACTCTGATGTCCCCTATTTGTCAATCTATTTCTATGACCTCAGACTACGTTTGCCAGTCACTGGAGTTTAAATTGAGCTCACTGTACTGAAATCCTCAGGTTATTTTCCCGTGGACGGCTGTTTAGACCTCTTCTCTCCTACGTAAAAGGTGTGATATGAGTCAGCGGGAGGGTCAGCGGCAGGGGAAGCCCGAGCATCCCTCTACATTGGTCCCAAGCACACACAGACCCTCACTGATGCCGCTGGGTCCTTTTTATAATGCCATTCTGTGTCAGGTGTTCTCTTGGGAAATCTCTTGACCCACACTGGCCTGAAGTGAAATTCCCCTCCCCCTGGGTCTTTTCTCTCTCAGTATAGAAAAGAGTGGGGTCTCTTTTCCTCTTCTCTGTTCATCCTGATGCACTTGCTTACCAAGTGAGCTGAGCATGTAAAATCAGGGCCTTCCTTACCTCCAAATGCAGCTCCTGCACTTTCCATGCATACAGGAGAGGGGCCCAGGTGCCCCAGGCACGTCCAGAAGGCCTGGTTTCAAGGGAGACCTCAGAGACCCTCTAAATCCTTGCTCTTCATGAACCAGCAGCATCTACATCACCTGAGAGTTTGTTAAGAATGTAGAATCTCAGGCCTCACTTCCAACCCACTGCATCAGAATCTGCACTTGGCAGGCTCTCCCATCCGTACATTAAAATCTGGGAAGTACTGCCCTGCGTTACTCAGCTTGGGGCAGGAATGAGCGTGGTGGGGGGCAGAATCCCGTCTTCCAAGATCTCAGAATCAGTCCTACTGACCAGGCTCCTAGGGACAGACATACAGCTATTTCTAAGACATTTGATCAGAAACTGCCCGTGTTCTCTGTCTGCCGCTTGCAATGCCAATAATACGGTTTTTCTAAAACACCCACTTGAAAACACAGATTGTGTATGCATTTCCCCTGTTTTATTAGCAACATGCTCTTGAGCGTACTTCAGAACCTGGGGCTTATGTGTACGGTTAGAATCTTTTTGAGGTTCAGTGCGGGGTTTCACATTGATGAGCTGTACCGTTTTGTTGGCTCGAGGCCAGTGTTCCAGTATGTGGAATGCCAATGCCGTCATAGGTGTGTTAGCCGTCTGGCTGGGCCTTGTCAGTAGCGAATCTGGTAGCCTCGCCTTCTTTGTGCTGATCGTGGACGGACGCGTGGAACACAGCATGGTCACAGCAGCCCTCCGTGGCCCACCATTAGAGACTCATTCCTTCATTCAGCCAGCATCACTGAGGGCAGCGGCTGCAGCCCTCTAATCAGATGGGCTGGTTTCAGCTCCCACTCTGCTCCCTGCTGCCTTCATTGCCTTTGCCAAGGTAGTACTGCCCTAGGGGCCCATTTCTTCTGTAACCGAGGAAATTGGGGCAATCAGCATCCATCCCCTGGGGCATATTGAAGAAATGCGAGTGCCTGGGCCCTCACTCCCCCCAGATCCTCATCAAGTTGGTTTGTGGTGGTTTCCTGGCATCAGTATTTTAAAAGCTCTCTGGGCGGGGCTCCTGGGTGGCTTACTTAGTTGGTTAAGTGTCCAACTTCGGTTCAGGTCATGATCTCGCGGTTGGTGTGTTCAAGCCCCACGTCAGGCTCTGTGCTGACAGCTCGGAACCTGGAGCCTCCTTTGGATTCTGTGTGTGTCTCTCTCTACCCCTCCCCTGCTTGCACTCTCTCTATCTCTCTCAAAAATAAATAAACATTTAAAAAAATAGGGACGCCTGTGTGCCTCAGTCAGTTAAGCATCCAACTTTGGCTCAGGTCATGATCTTGCAGTTGGTGAGTTCGAGCCCTGTGTCGGGCTCTGTGCTGACGGCTCAGAGCCTGGAGGTTGTTTTGGATTCTGTGTCTCCCTGTCTCTTTCTGGCCCTCCTCCCCTGCTCATGCTCTCTCGCTCTCAAAAGTAAACACTAAAAAATAAAATAAAAAAAATAAAAGCTCTCTGGGTAATTCTGGTATGAAGCTGGTATTGAGAATGACTGGGCCAGATTATCTCTGACTTGCATGCCCTTCCCTCTGATCTCGGAGGCTCCCTGATGCCTGGTAGGCTGGTCCCACAGCCCGAGCTCTGCTGACTAAGACCCATGGAGAGAGGGCCTGGCTGGCTGGTGTAGCACAGTGGTCAGGCACTGGGCATGCCACGCAAGCACCGCAGGATGCCCCTCTCGTCCCCAAATCCCCAGGAGAGGACTTGGAATGGCCGCCATCAGCCGTGTGCTCCTCTGCCCTCTCTGGACAATAGGACCATCTCGGACTTCTCCGATGCTGGCTTCTCTCCTGTGTTTCCGAGCTTGCTGCTAGTCTGTTTCAGCCTAAGTCAGTCAAGATGGCTCCCTGCCCGCTTCCTCTCTGCGCCCTGTGTTTCTGTCCTCCTCTGTCTGTCACTCAGGAGGTGACAGCACCTCAGAGGCTTCTCTTGCATCTCTTTCCCCTCACACCACCTCCCCACCTCACAGGCCAAGGGCTGCCCGGGTGGGAGCTGCAGCAGCTCCCAGGACTCTTGCTCACAGACACACAGATGCCTGAAGACCCCCCTGACTTGGAACTGGGGGTTCGGAGCACCTGCTTACAGCTGTAAGCATCCCTCCCCTACTTCTGCAGTACGAGTGTGTCTAAGATCCGTGTTATCTTGTCCTGTCCCCTTTCTCCCCACGGTCGCCGCCGGGTCCCCGAGTGTCCCTGCAGTGGGCTTGTTAATTGGCGCTTCAGCTGCCTGATCGACTCTAATGCGGGTGAGCATTTATTTACCCCAGCAGCCGCCTCTCAGACAGCCGTTAATTGCAGGCACGAGAGAGACAATAATTATGGGATAATGGGTGGCTTTTGTGTGAGTCCTTCTCCTTGCACTGTGTCAGCAAACACGAGGGTTTGTTTCCTAACATTCAGCCACCCTGCTGAGGAGATGCCACAGCCCGGCTCACTCCACCTTTGTCATCCTCGGGGCCTCCCGTCAACCTGGGGTTTTGTTTTTGGGGGACAGAGAGCAATGTGCCTGCCTTCAAAATGTCGGCTCCTAATTCCCATGCAGGCATGACCCCATTTTTAGGATTTGTGAGGTGGAATTGGTGCCTTTTTGGAAAGTAACACCTGTTGTTTTTAAAAAGAGTGCTAAGGTGTATGCCTTATGCCATGGGGCCTTCTCACCTCTGTTAGTATTTCACAGTTGTGGTTAGTGTGTGGCCATTGTTTCATCATGCATTTCAGTGTGTGTGTGTGTGTGTGTGTGTGTAACGTTATTTTCCACAGATACTTCCAGGTAGGCCAATGGTCCATAAATTTGTCATTTGAAATAGCTATAAATAATTCTGTCAGGCTACTTCATTACAGTATTTCTCTTCTCTTATTACTGGGAATTTGGGTTGTTTCCAATCTGTTGCTATTATGAATAGCTGTGCTATGAACATCTTTATATGTTACTGATTCCCCCCTCCTCTCAGTTATTTCCCAGGGGGGTGAAGTGAATTATGAGTCATATTGATCTGGCACCATGCTGGGTAGAGCCGAGGGGAGGAGGAAGCCGGAAGTTGCCAGGGCGGGAGGGGGGATTCCACCGCTTCCCTCCCCTCCTTGTCTGAAAGCACAGTTCCCTCACGCCTCTTTCCCACCCATCTCTAGTGCGACCCTTGCTCCAACTTGCCCAGTAACAATCCAAGTCAGTGCAATAGGACCTGGTCCTCTGATTCACAACTCATCACCCCAAAATGCACTGGCTCAGAGCAATGATGTTACCTCTCAGGGTTCTCTGGGTTACTGGGGCGCAGCGGGGGGCTTGCTTGGGCGTCTCCTGCCTTGTAGTCATCTGAAGGCTGGACTGGGCTTGACAGGCAAGGTGGCTCCTCACGTGGACGTCATTGGCACCAGGGGAATTCAGTAGAGGGAGAGGTCGCTTCTGGCTGAGGCTATCAGGCCAGACCCCATGGAAGGCATGCATGTGTGTCAATCTGGGGCTGTTAACTGAGCACCTACATGTAGCTTCTTCATGTGGCTTGGACTCGCCTTGGGGACGTGGTAGTTGGTTCCAAGAGGGAATGTGTCCTGGGAGAGTATTTCAGGAGACCCATGTGGAGGCTTAATACTTTTTCCCCAAACTTTATGGCTTTTTTTCTTTATTTATTTTAAAGTTTACTTATTTTTTTAAATGTTTTATTTATTTATGAGAGAGAGAGAGAGAGAAACAGCATGAGCAGGGGAGGGTCAGAGAGAGAGGGAGACACAGAATCTGAAGCAGGCTCCAGGCTCTGAACTAGCTGTCAGCACAGAGCCCAATGCGGGGCTCGAACTCATTAACCGTGAGATCATGACCTGAGCCGAAGCCAGACACTTAACCGACTGAGCCACCCGGGGGCCCCTAAAGTTTACTTATTTATTTTGAGAGAGAAAGAGATTGAGAACATGAGCAGAGGTAGGACAGAGGGGGGGAGAGGGAGGGAGAGAGAGAGAGAGAGGGAGAGAGAGAATCTCAAGCAGGCTCCATGCTGTCAGTTCCAATTTCACTAATCATGTGAACCTGGACATGACCCTGAGACAAAATCAAGAGTCTGATGCTCAACTGACTGAGCCACCCAGATGCCCTGGAAATCTTTTTCTTAGTCATCTGTACACTCAATGTGCAGCCCAAACTCACAACCCCGAGATCAAGAGTCACAAACACCTCCTCTGACACACGTGCCAGGTAGCCCTTAAGGTTGCTTATGCCCAAACCTCAGAGTTCACACAACACCACTTCTGTCATATTCTTTTTTTTTTTTTAAAGTTCTTTCACTTTTTTAAATGTTTAATTTATTTTTGAGAGAGAGAGAGAGACAGCAAGAGCAGGGGAGGGGCAGAGAGAGAGGGAGACACAGAATCTGAAGCAGGCTCCAGGCTCTGAGCTGTCAGCACAGAGCCCAATGCGGGGCTCTATCCCAAGAACCGTGAGAACATAACCTGAGCTGAAGTCAGACACTTAACCGACTGAGCCACCCAGGTGCCCCCACTTCTGTCATATTCTATTGGCCCAACCGAAAGCCACAGACCTGCCTGGATGCACAAGGAAGGCATAGACTCCATGTCTCAGGAGAGGAGCAGCAAAGAATTTGCAGTCATCCTTGCTCCTCTGCCCTGGGAGGAAACATGCCTTGATTAGTATCCCATGAATCCATGAGCTGCTGCCTCTGGGGAGGCCGTAAGAAACCCCACCCCTTCAGTTTCCATTCCAAATCCAGATCTTCACAGGTACAGAAGTCAGGCGACCTCTTCTCAGAACCTTCCTGAGGCCCCCACAGAGGCTTTTCCTGCATCTGGCCTCCCTCCCCTTTCTCATCTTCGGCTGCACTGTCTCACACACCCTGGCCCTCAGTGACTGATGGGCTTGGCTCGCTAGGTTGTAAACTCCTGCTTGAAGGCAGGCACTCTGTCCTGCGCTCATTCATCTCCTCACCCCACCCTACAGACCTAGCCAAGTGCCTGGCATGAAAAGGGCTGCCATAAATTCTATTTCCTCCTCCCTTTTCATACATCGGACACTCTGCTGTCTGTTGAATGAACAACTCGATTATCTTATCGAAAGGCAGAGGGTGGGGAAGAGGACAAACATTTGCCAAATGCTTAATGTGTGCATTTGCTGGCACTGGCTAGGAGCTTATGCATCTAAATTATCTCACTTAATTTATACGGCAAGCTGAGAAGGGCGTAGGAGTATCCCTGCTGTACAGATGACAAAGCTACAGTGCAGAGATGTTACATGGTATGTCCAAGGTGCCATCGCTGGGTCACATGGCTAAACAGCTATAGAGCCGTCATTGAAGCGTAGATTCTTGGGAACTTAGGCCAAATCTTCTCTCCCACCTACCCTTAAGCTCTTGGAACCTCAGTTTCATCATCTGTGAAACTGGGAGGACAATAGTTGTTTGCTGTTTGGATGGAAGGAAGGAAGACCCGTAGAGCATCCTGTGCTCCGTGCAGAGTAAGCGTGCACTCCCCATGTTGCCCAACGTGTCATGACGTGACTTCCTGTTCTCAGGGGTTTGGCAGACACTATACGTTTGGGATGGCATTCTGGCTTGTGACGGCTGATGGAGCTGCCCCACCAACATCTCCGGTGTGTGGGTTGTTCACCAACACACGCGTAATTACTCTGGTGCACGCTTCCTGGTTACATCCTTCCCTCCCTCTGTGGCATGCCCGGAGCAATTTCCCCTGGACTGCCCTTCTTTCTAATAGCCATGCAGAGTGGCAGCGCCCAGTCACCCAGGCAGCCCCCCTTACCACAGCCTGGCCTGGGGAGCCCACCTTGCCCCATTAATTGCTTTTGTTTGCTCCTTGAAAATTAATCCCAACGAGAACTCATTGATGCTCTTTCATTTTCCTCATCCCCATTCTCATTTGCCTCCTCACCTCTCCACTCTGATTCCATGTTGGGGTCTCTCCGGGTCTCATCACACACAAGGACCCCATTGGTGAAGAGTGTGGTGGGGGCATTCCGCCAGATGACACGGACTGGAGAGGAGACTATGGCACTGGGGAGGGGGCTTGGTGGCAGAGCCAGGGATGGCAGTAATTTATGTCTTTCCTTCCCTGATGCCCTTCCCTCTTATTGCTTTGGCTCTGGTCTCGTCATTCTCTGGCTCGAGATGCTGCCTGGGAAGGGAGAGCTGGCTAGTCTCGGCGTCCGTTAGTCTGGTCTGGTCCTCTGTCTCTTCATTCCAAGGCCAGGCCTCTCTCCCCCTCCCCTGCCTGGCTACTGATGTATAGCATGGACTTGCCAGAGTCACAGAAGGCAGAGGAGGTTGAATTTTTTTTTTCTTCTTAACTCTTTTCACACCCTTCCCTCCAAAGATCCAAACTGAAAAGTCTGGGAGTCCAGAAAGATGTGAGTTTCTTAGAATTCTTTCCTCCTAGCACTAGTCATTCGGGAGAGCAGCACACTCGGGGAGGGGAGATGGAATCCACCCTGGCAAACTGCCTGCCAGGGGCCGTGGAGTAAGCCTGTCTAGACCCCACTCTCTACATCTCTCTGGTCTGGCATTAGCAGGGGCTCCTCTCAGACCGTTGCTAGCTTTTGTGATTCTGTTCCAGTCTGATTCTGTTCCTGGATGTCTGGAGTTTCACAAACCTTCAAGTGCAGAAAAGCATTTCCTGCACCCATGAGGGTTTGAAAATATATGTCCTTCATGCTGATAAGCCCACAGTGGGATGGGTGATTCTGCAGAACGTTTTCCAACACACACACACACACACACACTCACATGCGCCCCTTCCATGGGGTCTGGCCTGACGGCCCTCGCCGGAAATGACCTCTCTTTCCACTGAATTCCTCTGGGACCAATAACTCAGTACACTTAACAGAAAATCTATGCTTTTTTTTTTTCTAAGTTTATTTATTTATTTTTGAGAGAGAGAGAGAGAGAGAGATTGAGAGAGAGCGTTCAGCAGAAGGGCAGAGTGGGGGAGGGAGGGGACAGAGAATCTCAAGCCGGCTCCGCACTGTTGGTGCGAAACCCAATGTGCAGCTCGAACTCACGAACCATGAGATCGTGACCTGAGCCAAAATCAAATGTCGAATGCTTAATTGACTGAGCCCCCCAAACACCCAAAAATCTATGCTTTTAAGGGTGCCTGGGTGACTCGGTTGAATGTCCAACTTCAGCTCAGCTCATGATCCCACGGTTTGTGAGTTCAAACCCCATGTTGGGCTTTACACTAGCAGCATAGAGCCTGCTTCAGATTCTCTGTCTCCCTCTTTCTCTGCCCCTCCTCCGCTGGCTCTCATTCTCTCAAAGATAAATAAAGAAACATTTTTTTAAAAATCTATGATTTAGTTGTAGGGTATAGTAGATCACATTGGATTAATAAATTGGGGCTGGATCATAGAAGGCGTTGTATTCCGAGGTAAGGAATTCATCCTCTATCCCGTAGGCAAGGAGATACAATGAAGGCTTGTGAGCCAGGGCATGACAGAATTGTCATTTGGAGAGAGCAGGGAGACAAATTCAGAAGCACACTTTCATCTCCAGGGCAATGGGACTGGGGATAACACGGCTCAGGCAGGTTGCTGGGTCATGTTTACTCCATACCCATGTGTCCTCATGTTTAATCTAGACTGATGGTATGGACAGGGAAGATTGATTGGTAATGGAGGTTTCTTTTTTTTTTTAATGTTTATTTATTTTTGAGAGAGAGAGCACGCGCACAGGTGGGGAAGAGAGAGAGAGGGAGACACAGAATCCGAAACAGGCTCTAGGCTCTGAGCTGTTAGCACAGAGCCCAATGTGGGGCTTGAACCCACGAACTGTGAGATCATGACCTGAGCCATAGTTGGATGCTTAACCAACTGAGCCACCCCAGCACTCCTCTTTTTTTTTTTAATGAGTATTTATTTTTAAAAATTTAAATCCAAGTTAGTTAACATATAGTGTAATAATGGTTTCAGGAGTAGAATTTAATGATTCATCACTTATAAGATATAACACCCCGTACTCATCCCAACACCTGTCTTCCTTAATGCCCATCCTGCATTTAGCCCATCCCCCTACCCAATACCCCTCCAGCAACCCTCAGTTTGTTCCCTGTATTTAAGAGTCTCTTATGGTTTTCCTCCCTCTCTGTTTTTATCTTATTTTTGCTTCCCTTCCCTTATGTTCATCTGTTTTGTTTCTTAAATTCCACATAGGAGTGAAATCATATGAGATTTGTCTTTCTCTAACTGACTTATTTCGCTAAGCACAATTCACTCAGTTCCATCCATGTTGTTGCAGGTAATGGAGGTTTCTGATAACATACTCAGCCATTTCAGGGGCTCAGTAGGTGAGGGTGGGAATCCAAGACCTCAGGAAAATCTTCAGGGGCAGAGTTGAGTTGGTGACTGGTGGCAGGAGGGTTATGGGTAGGGCGTAGGGAACCAGATGAGGGCATAGGTGGGGTGACCCCTTAGAAAGGCCCTGAAGTTTACATTGAGAAGTTTACATTGAGTCACCCCCATATGTAAGGGCTTTTACCCTGGAACTCCTTAGAGGCACCTCTTAGAGGCACCCAATAGAATTATTTGTTGACCATCAAAGTAGTTGAGGCAAAGTGACAGAGGACTGTGGTAGAACAGTGGTGCGGGTAGAGGGGAAATTGAAAGAAGGTACAGCTATACCCATGTCACATGGGCACCATCAGCCCTGTTACAAGTCTCAACATAGCTGGCCCTTCTGTTTCCCCTGGGGGCTCAGCCCTCACTGCCCAGATAGAAAAGGGGGAGGTGGGGGTGACATCGCTCCTTGTCTATCAGCTTTCTCCCAAGGTCACTTTTGTCTTCCCCCATCAAAACGGGCACCATCTTCCTGGCACTGCCACCTCGGGAGCTGCCATCCCCAGGTGCCCTGGCAGAGAGCAGAGAAGGGTGTAGCTGCCTACTGAAGTTTCAAAGATGCATTTGAGAGATGGGCTTGTCCTTCAGACTGCTCTCTAATCCTGAAAAATAGCCCTCTCCCCACCCCCTCTTACCAGGAGGGCCCTTCTCTAGAGCCTTCCTCTGGTGGGGGTGGAAGGGAAGGACTCAGTTCAAGGGGCCCAGCCTGGGTGTCTGTCCATTACTGAGGGGAGTTCTCTGCATGCTGGGCCAAGGCCAAGCTAAACACCCCCCTTCTGGCTGCCCCAGCCCTTCTGTTTTCCTGGCCTTGGCTGGGAATGGGCGGTTGGGGATCGACTGTAGGTTAACCCTTGAGAGGCCAAGGGGAAGGAAGGAGTCCAGTGGGGAAGTATCTCTGTCGGATTCCTAGATAGGTGGTCTCACCCAACCACATCCAGAGCCCTCCTCCGATGGTGATCTTATTAGGAGTGTAAATGTGTTTCATAGATCGTTAGAGAAGTTCTTTGGGTGGTCAGGGTCTTTGAGTCCCGCCCTTTCTCAGCCCAGAGATTGAAGAGCTCCCTGAGCAGGATGAAAGGGAGTTTTGTTCCAACCCACCTTGTTGCCTGACCCCGGCTGCCTCCTCCCTTGGACCTGGGGGTCCTGGGTGTTTGTGTTAGCCACGCTGTCTCATTCTCCTGCCCAGGAGCTGGCTTGCTTCAGGGGAGCTTTTTCAGGGTCCCCAGGTGCAGCATGTCTAGTCCACACTACCTGCTTCACCCCATGCTTCCAGGGAAGGTACTGGATTCTCTTCCTTCCCCATCCCTGCTAGT
The DNA here is from genome assembly GCA_017311185.1 of Proteles cristata cristata. NCBI lineage: Eukaryota > Metazoa > Chordata > Mammalia > Carnivora > Hyaenidae > Proteles > Proteles cristata. The sequence goes on along the minus strand of JAESUZ010000532.1, from coordinate 301,795 downwards.
CAGCGTCCTATTACTTTTGGCCTTTTGTGTCTCCCACCCAGAGAGAAATGGCTCAAGGTCGGACCTCGTCAGAACTCACGACTTCAGAGGGACCTTACAGTTTTTAGCAGGCTGGCTGAGAACTCTGTGTCTATTAAGAGCAAGAGGAGTGGACATCGCTTACGTTTTTAAGGGAGCTCGTTGCCAGTGAAACCCTGGGCTTTCCAATAGAACAGTCTGAGGCCCTCTTGACCTCTGAGGCCCCTGAACTTGCCCAATCTGGAGGTGGGTCCCTAACTCTTGGTCCCCAGAGTGACAGGAGAATGGGGCCAAGGAGGCTCCTCCCCGTAGGACCAGCCCTCGTGTTTCTGTTCACCACACCCTTGAGGGCCAAGTCCTGGGCTGCCCAGCAGAGAGAGAGATGGTCTCTGAGCCTCAGAAACAGGGCTCCTGTCTGGACGTTGGCACTTCCATAAGATGTATAACTTCAGCTCATGCACTATCTCTGCTGAGACCCGACTGTTTATCAGCTGAGGACCTGGAATAATAATATAAGGCTTTTTTGGGTTCTATGAAGCCATAGTAAAAAAGCTCTGCGAATGTCAGAGATGATGATGATGATGATGATGATGATTAAATGTTTATTTTTGAGAGAGAGGGCATGCAAGCAGGGGAGGGGCAAAGAGCGAGGGGGACAGAGGATCTCCATGCTGACAGCAGCAAGCCCAATATAGGCTCGAACTCATGAACTGGGAGATCAGACCTGAGCTGAAGCTGGACACTTAAGCCACTGAGCTACCCAGGCGCCTCTCAGAGATTATTAATGTTACGACCCGCAGGCGAGACAGAGAAGCTCCGTTAGCATGTAGCTTCCTCCCCGTGGGAGTGAAGGAGAAGGAGCCAGGTGGTGGGAGTTTCATGCTCCTCTGAGTCACCCTGTGTTGGGCCAAGCCCTGGAAGGGGAGAGAAGCCCCAGTCATCCCACAGACATGAATCTGAGGCCCAGATCACACCTCCCGCCCTGTCCCTTCTGTCTTCTTCCTCCCCACTCCTTGCCTGCATGTCCCGTTTCCCTCTTATGGAGCTGGGGTGCCTCTGGCTCTCCTGGGCAGGGGGCCCCCAGCAGGCCCCCCCTCAATGTGCTCTGACTGATGGCCTTGTCCCTATGGGGGCTGGCTTGCAGAACCCGATAGAACCCTGCCTCCTCCTACTTAGGTGTGGCAGGAACTCTCATTTATGGTAATGATACCTTGCATTTATAGAGCGACGTTTCCTCCGGGAGCCCAGAGCACCTCTCCTTCCGCATGCACGCTCCCCTCGCTCTGGGGGTGTGAGCTGAGGGAAGGGATCATCGCAGCTTGGTAGCTGAGCCTCGGAGGTGTTCAGTGGCTTGCCTTGGTTGGCGCGGCTGGCAAGTGGCAGAGCCCGGATTTGAGCTTCAGAGTCATGACCGCCCCCGGGTTAATGGGAGGTCCCCAGAACGTAAGCAAGGCTCTTGCTGGGCCCCTTCCTTGGTGCCTAAAGGGTCAGTGTTCACCCCCTGCTCCATGCCTGCTTGCCCCCTGGCTTTGGTGTGGGTTGATCCCCAGGCAACCTTGGCCTTGTGGTCCCTGAAGGTCAGTGAGTGTGAGGAGGTGAGAGGCGGTCACCTTGTGACCACCCGGCAATGGGCATGAATATGGAACAGGCAGCTGGGATGAATACAAGTGAACCCTGTGTCCCCTTCAGCGGTGTGCCCCCAAAGGGCGGCTCTGGGCAGGCTCCTCTGGCTCCCTTGATTGGCCCCTTGGTCTGAGGTGGAGCCTCCTTCCTGGCACTCCGCCCTCAGGAGGCAGGTGGATCGGTCCACTGATCTCTCCTCCAGGAGCCAGCCGCCAGCAGGTAGGAAAGGGACCTTCCGGGCCATGTGGTGTGTCTGCGAGCCACCTTCCGCACACCCCTCCTGGGCTGGGAAGGGCTGGGAACCCCCCCACCCCCCAGGACAACTGGGCCGGGAAAGGCCGCTGGGGCCACTGGAGGTGTGGGGCTGTGGGAGCGGGGGGGGGGGGGTGTGATAGGTGGCCCAGGTTATAGGTTTCTGGGGGGCCCCTGGAACCCTCCCTGCTCCATCTCTTCTCCCCCAGTCCCTGCTGCTGTGTTCTCCTTCTTTCTCTCTCCCTGTCTCTCCTCTCTTACTCAATTATTTTCTTGGCATATTTGAGCCCTGGAATGTGCCAGGTCTGGTGCTCTTCGCTTGTATTCCTGCCCTTCCCAAGGACTTCTCCAGGCGCCCCGTACCTTCTCTCCCTCTCCTTTCTGAATCCTCCCTCCCTTTCTCCCTCTATCTTCTCTCTCTCCCCTTGAGCCCTGCAATCAGCAGCACCAGGAAGTGCTAAGGGAAGGACCAGCGTGGGAGGTGGCAGCTGTTTGCCTAAGGCGGAGTTGGCTGCAGCCTGGGCCCCTGGGCTGGGCTGAGCTGGGCTTCCCATACCTTCTTCCTTCTCCCCTCCTCCCCTTCCCCACTCTGGCATCTAATGGAGCCAGAAAGGCAAGGAGGCATTTGCCCCAGCCATCCCAGGGGCTGCTTTGTGGAGATGCTATTTCATTTCCAGACCCCAGGGTAGTGAGAGGGTAACTTCAATATGGGGCTGGAAAACCCAGTTTTCAACTCTGAGCCAACGTGGTCTGGGGAGGAGGGGGAGCGTGGAATTTTGTCTCCAAAGACCGAGTGGGGCCCCTCCACTATCGGCTGGTGGAACCTTGAGAGTGTTGCTTTCTTTTATGTAGTAACGTCCCTACCTCTGTCCCAGGATCTGGCCATAGAAGGCGAGGTGGGACATGTCTGGTGCAGCCTGGGCGTCCTCTCCCATCATGTCCTCAAGGGTGGGAGCCGCAGGGACCGGAGCCAGTGGCCTGGCTTGCTCAGAGGAGTTGATTGCACTGTGTTTATATCACCACAGTGATAATCGCAAAGGGTCAGACTTTTATTAAAAATAAATAACTTTGTATCATAGAAAATTGCAGACACATACAGAAGTAGAGAGAATAGTGTACAATAACCTCCAGGCTCCGGAGTTTCAGTAATTCTGAAGTCGGCTCATGGCCCCTCTTGTATCAGACATCCTTCCAGTTCTTTCTACCTTCTGATTATTTTAAGTAAATCCTACGCAGCTTTGCATTTCATCTGTAAAGATAGGAACTCTTTCTGTTTTGTTTTCTTTCTTTATTTTTTACTTTTTAAAATGGTACTTATTTAGATTCAAGATAGTTAACATACAGTATAGTAAAAAGATCAGGACTCTTAAATAGATATATCATTATCACACCTAAACAGAATTAGCAATTCCTTAATGTAATAAAATATCCAGTTAGTATTCATATTCCTCTGATTATTATATATATTTTTCCCTCTTGTCTTTAATTTGGATCCAAAGAAGTCCATACAAATTGTGATTGGTTGTTACAGGTATTTAAGTCACTCTCAGTCTATATTCTTTTTCTCCTTCCTTCTCTCTTGCAATGTTTTGCTCAAGAAACTGGGTGGTTTGTCCTGTAGTGTTTCACAGTCTGGACGTGGCTGATTGCATAACCATCATGTCATTTAACGTGCTCTACTGTCTCTGTATTTCCTGTATGTGTAGTTACTTTTAGTATTGGATCAAATCCAGGTTCCTTTCATTTACTTTTTGGGGGGAGTGTGCAAGAATCCCGTGGTTGCAGGGTGTACATCTATCAGGAGACACACAATATCTGGGTGTCTCTCCTTTTGTGATGCTCCAGCCTTGATGATCATTGCCTAGATATCCATTCATTCATTACGGGGTAACTGCCTATTAATGACTCTCTCTAATTACACGTTGCTCTGTACTCCCACAATAATGGCCCCCTACTTTGGGAAGAGGCCTCCTTCTCTGAGAAGTGTTGCTGTGGAAGCCGAGACCCCATGGCAACACGGTGCCGCCCCCCTACCCCTTCTGGCCTCTCTCTGGGCTGCTAAGACCAGCATCCCATAAATACCAGGTTGGGAATCCTGGAAAGAGTCCTCTGCATCTCTATCCAGTCAAACTTCAAGTCTTTGTGCTGATGGAGAGAGTCAGAACCCAAGACACTCTAACATTTCCAATTAGCTCTGAAATACAGTTCAGCCATATTTAATCAGATTAATGGTCAGACACAAATCTTCCCTGACAGTCCCTTCTACCCACCCCTGGCTCATACTACCATCAGTGATCTAATAATAACTCTTCATAATTGTATAATAGTTTATGGTTTGTAAAGCCTGCACGCACACACACAGACATGAGAAGGTAAGAGGGAAGCCCTGGGATTGGCTTGCTTGAGTATGGGTTTTGATCTACCGCTTTCTAATTGTTTGGTCTTGGGCAAGTTAGCTACCTTCTCTCTGCATCCATGTCTCCACCTACCTTACAGGGTTGTTATGAATCGATGGAGACGGCGCAAACGACTAGCACGGTCCTGGACACACAGTAGGTGTTCGGCACATTGTTAGCTATTGTTCACAGCAATCAAGTCTGTGACTGTGAGGCTCTGCCGAAACCACCCAGGACAGGGCAGCAGCAGAGGGAAGCTGATCGGTTATCACGGGGGGGTGGGGGGGTGGGGTGGGGGGGGTTATGCACTTCTGACTGCAGGATCCAGCAAGAAGGAGGGCTCAGCAGCGTTTTCTTTCTTGTCTACCCCGGCCGGTCATCTCCAAGTGGCTAGGGCTCATGCCAGAATCTTTTTTTTTTTTTTTTTTTAAATGTTTTATGTATTCTAGGAGAGAGAGAGAAAAGACAGCGTGAGCAAGGGTCAGAGAGAGAGGGAGTCACAGACTGAAACAGGCTCCAGGCTCTGAGCTGGCAGTCAGCACAGAGCCCGACGCGGGGCTCGAACCCACGAACCGCGAGATCATGACCTAAGCGAAAGTCGGACGCTTAACCGACTAAGCCACCCAGGCGCCCCGCGTGCCAGAATCTTAATGAGGATGAGGTTATACCCCAAGTCAGGAACTTGCTCGCAGAAGCACAGAGGGTCAGAAGCCATGCCTCCTGCCACCCTGGCTGTCTGATGCCTGTTCTGCCCTTTCCTCAGGACCGGGAGCCAGCGGGAGGCGGGTAGTAGGAGGACGTGGGGCTTGGCTTCGACTCACCCTTGTTCTTTTCCCTTTTGGAGGCCTGGGCCGTCTCTTGCCCTTGAGGAGGCCCCCTGAGGCCTCAAGTCCTGAGAGCCAGGTGGATGCGCCTGCTCCCCGGGAGCTGGGGGTCCCCTGGGGCCTGGCACAGCTGCTCGCCCATCTGCCCGTGCAGATCGGAGATGGAAATCCGCAGTTAGACAATTAGACCCAACAGCCTGCCTCGGCAGAGGAGAAGCCTACTCGCGAGGTGCCGCTCAACCACAGGGGCTCCCAGCACTCTCCTTGGCCTAAGTGGGCTAGAGACTCCAGGCCAGAAAGGGCTCCAGAGGTGGGGCTCCTAGAAGTGTGGAGGGAGGAGGGGAGGGCGGACAGGGGAGTGGGAGGCTGGTAGATACCAAGCTCATTTGCTCTGCGTTAGCTCCTCATCACTGGCTGGGGCCTGTCACTCTCCACGTGCTGGGCGATACAGACAGTAAGACACCATTTTGTGGGCCTTGGGAGAAACACAGAAAGGAGCACTGCTGAGGATAAACAGGGAGCGAGGCCTGCATTCCAGGTGGGAAGGAGACGTAGGAGGGCTGGGCGAACATAAGCACTGGCGCGTCTTTCTTAGGCATCAAAAAAGGAAGACTCGGTACATAATGAACAAAATGAAATGCTATATTTCGGTTTCACTGGCCTCCTGCCTGTTATATCCTTGAACTACTTCTTCTGCTGGGTGCTCAGCCTTGTGACTCAAGCATGTGAGCCCAGAGTGACAGAGTTTCCATCCCAGGCAGAGGAGAAGGGGAGGGGAGAGACTGGGGAGAGGAAGGAACCCAAGGGGCTGCTTTGCCCATAATTTCACTCTGTAGGGGCAGCTGGTACAGAGCAGGGTTCTGTCTGGATCAGTCTGGCCTGATGATGGGGTCCCGGGGTTTGGCAGTGAGCAGAGTTCAAGGGCGCACATTTAGATCATGCAGTCAGAATGGGGACGATGGGGGCAGTGGATGCTGAGTGAGGTCAGATTGAACTTTCTCCCTGAGTCCTGGTGCCAGGATCTTGGCTAGCCCACAAAAGGCACTCATGGAATGTGAATTGAATGAATGAATGGATTAATGAATGAATGAATCAAGGAATCCAGGAATGAATCAATGAATGAACCAACCAGTCCCGGGAAAGGAAAGAGGGTTTGATTACACATCTCCTGACACCCTTTACATTCTCTAGCTTGATCTAAGGGTCGGACTTAGGGGTCAGTCAGAAAAGGTTGTTTGTCAGAAATGTGTGGTAAATTGAAGTGAAGCTTGATTATCTCTCCACAGAGCACTGCTTTGTCAGCTAACGAGGATTTGGGCTTCTTTCCTTTCCGTTTTATCTCCACATCTCTGCATGTGCTCACTTGGACAGGGTGCCTGGGGCCACACACAGAGGCCTCAGAGTGTAAGCTGGGACCTATCTGTAGCTCCCCGCTCCGTGTGCCATCTTGTCCCTCCTTGGCTTCTGAGTCTGAGTCTCAACCACCTTAGTCTTCTTCCCAGGGCTTCACACACCATGGGCACTGATAAAAAAAAAAAAACAAAAAACAAAACAAACAAACAAAAAAAAAAAACTTGCTGAATTAAGAAATGACTGTGGGGGCTCTGGCTGGCTCAATGGGTGGAGCATGAGACTCTTGATCAGGGTCATGGGTTCGAGCCCCATATTGGGTGTAGAGATTACTAAAAAATAAAATCTTCAAAAAAAAAAAAAAAAAAAAGGAAAAGAAATGGCTGTGACTTGGTGGAGGCAGGAGAGAGAAACTTCCTCGATCCTGCCTTCTCAAGCCCTGTCTTTTCTGCCTGGCCCTTGCAGGGCAGATTGCCGTTGAGGAACAGTGGAGCTGGGTATCCATTCCTGCCCTCTGGGCCCCTCAAACTCAGAGGCCTGGTGTCTCAGCGGGCAGAAGGGGCATGAAACCGGAGCCTGCCCCCATCCGTAGAGAAAGTCAGCTACAGCAGGACTGGACACGTCGCGTGCTAAGCAGCCTGCTCCACAAAGCAGCTTAGGAGAAAATTAAGTGGATCCAGGCCAGGGGAAGTACAGCCCGTTGTGCTGGACTGATTAGGAAGGGGGCAGGGCGGGGCAAGAAACAGGGGCACTACCCCTTTATGTGCTCAGTCCCATCCATCAGTCAATTGCGGCTCAGCTGTACTTGGCATTGGTCACCTGGAAATGGCCCTTATTGCTTCTCCCCAGGCCCATCCCTTGACCCCTTCTTCCCCCCCAGCCGCTGAGATCTTTGTAGGACTAAGTGACCTCTAGGGACAGCCAGGGAGCCGAGCTCTGCTCTCTGGCCTCCTCCTGGGTTTACTCCCAGGCTCCTCTACAAAATCACCAAGAGGGACCTTTCTCAGTGTTCTGCGTTCTGAGAAAATTTTAGTTTGTCGCCAACAGCGTTTTGTCCTCTAGCTAGGAGGGCAAGCGTATCCAGATCTTCCGGAGGAAGCGAGGCCCAGCGAGTATGCCTACAGTCACATGCGGGCCACAGGCTCACTGCGGTGGGCACTGGGCCCTCAGCCTCCCAGCCGGCCCTGAGGCCTGAGCTTTCAATATTTCTGAGCATGAAGATTTCATGTAGTGCACACAGGTGCTCTGCCAAGCCAGAGGCTTAGTTCATGTGCAAGTCCTGCAGTAAGCGACTGTGTCTCTGTTTTAGGACAGAAAGTCCTGCATTTGAGAACCCCCTCAGTGCTGGGCAAACTGGGACAGTTGGCCAGTCTCTGCCTGGGGATGCTCCCTCTGCCAGCCCTCTAAACCCGGTTTACATTTCTCTGTGTTACTTAAATCACAGAGAACATTTCTTCTCACCAGTCAGCTTCTATGGGCTGACCCCAGAGATGGGGACTCACAGATAACTGTTTGCTCCTCTCTGCTAGCAATTGGGGCAGCGGAAACAGAGCCTGGCCCTGGCTCCTGCCAGTCCGCTGCTGAGATGTCTGGTTAGATCCCGCCTTCCCACATCTCCTGTCCTCTAGATAACCCCAAGCGACGTCTGGTCTCTGGTCTCCTTTGCCCGCACGTGTTCCCTCTGCCAAAGGATGAAGATGCATACAGGTGACACCTAGCCTTTTTCAGTGAACAAAGAAGCGGCAGTCCATGGAGTTTAGTAAGCTGTCGGGCCATATATAAGCACTAAGGTCAGAATCCACCTCCAATTCAGTGCCTTTCAGCACAAAACCTTCAGCTGTTTTTTGTTTTGTTTTGTTTTGTTTTGTTTATTTATTTTTGAGGCAGAGAGAGACAGAGCACAAGCAGGGGAGGGGCAGAGAGAGAGAAGGAGACACAGAATCTGAAACAGGCTCCAGGCTCCGAGCTGTCAGCATAGAACCCGATGTGAGGCTCGAACTCACAAACTGTGAGATCATGACCTGAGCTGAAGTCGGATGCTTAACAGACTGAGCCACCTAGGCCCCCCAAAACCTTCAGCTTTTGCGACTTCTGGGATAGTCTCCGTGGCTCCAGATCACCTCTTCTGTGTCTTATCCCTCCAGATTTTGTCAGAGAAAACCAGCCTTAGAAGTGACTGTTTCTACATTCTCTGTCTTTGGCCTCTGTCCCTGTCTAGTTGGGGGGCAGACTTGCCTGTCTGAGTATCAGTCTCCTTTCTGACAGGGCCCGAAAACCAGCCAGAGCTGGAAGAGCCCAGCCTTGTCCTTCCTATGCCATCTCATAAAGGGGTTATTCACTGAGGCCCTTTTTTTATTCTATTTATAAGTCTTTTCAGCTTGTCTTTGTCCCAGTGACAAACATGGCTCTACCCTCCTTAACCCTGCCCTCTACTTCAGCTTTGGCTGAGATGCTAGAAATTTCCTTCCATCCTCTGCCCTTCGTAATCCATAGCCCTGGCTCTTACCAAGCGTGTCTGGCGATCAGGTCGGAGAGGAGAGCTAGCTGGGTGGGCGGACAGGCCCACGGGGGTGGCAGCAGGACTCTGGGGTGCAGACACTGGACAGGACTTGTGAGGTCCTGGTGCAGCTGATACACGGCCCCCTGCCCTCCCCCCCCTCCCCACCCCCCCACCGCCTGGGATTTTTATTACAGTTCGTTACAGCCGGAGGTGACTCACACGGACTCAGGCAGAACCCTGGGGCCAAGGGCAGAAGTGTGACCTCAGTTGTCACTCAGCACTCGTCAGAACACTCACTCGGTACGCTTGTAATGAGAAGTGAGTGATGGCCACGGACGGCGGGAGCATATGACCTGTACTTGGCGAACACGGTCAGGAGCACGGCACTGCTCTGGAGTGAGTCTGCCGAGGTCCTCCCGAGTGCTCCCGCTCTGGGCGTCTCACCTCATTTTGTCTCCTCTGTGAAAGGGAGACGCTAACAGCCATCTCCGAAGGTGGTTGAGAAGACACGAGTTGCATTTAGAATCACGCCTGATACAATGTATGCGGTTGAATGGCCGGGACCGGGACCGTAACTAGCTCCCACCCTCCGCCCCTTGCCTCTTCAGTAAGTTGTTCATTCATTTGACAAATATGTATCGAGTGCCTGCCCTGTGCCAGGAATACAAAGATAAACTTGTTCAGAGTTTCCACACAAGCACCTTCTAAGGCCCTCTGTGTTTTGCCACAGCCCTTTCTTCCTTAAGGTTCAGTGGCAGTGACTGAGGTTGAGAAGTGGGTGGTCACTCGGAACTCATTTAGCTCTTCAGGATCCTAGTCTGGCGTGGCGGGGGCAGAAGCCACTCTCCCTGAGACTCAGGGGACCTGAATTCTATCTGGCTGGGAACCAGCTGGGGCCCGTGGAAAGGTTACTTCATCCTTCTGGGCCTCCACAACCCCATCTTTCAAATGGAACCTTGCAGGGTCCCTCCTACCTTGTAGGGGTGCCATGCAGAAACAATGAGATTGTGGACACACAAGTGAAAGTGCTTTATAAATGTCAGGCTGGGGTGGGACAAAGAGGGGACAGTTCCCAGGACAGCTCCCAACGTACGTGCAGAGCTGGGCCTCCCTCCGGAAAGGGCCTGAGTGCAAACTCCTTGAAGGCAGCGCTTGGCACATAATAGATACTCAATAAATGCCCGGCCCATAATTGTAGACCCTCAGTAAATGTCTGAGGACAATGTGGATAGACCAAATAGATGCAACCAGCGTAAATGCAGGAAGGCATCGAGGCCCAAGAAAATGCAATGCCAAGGCAAGATCAAGATTGGGCATGTCTATCAGGGAGGGCTTCCTGGAATAGATGGTTCTGATTTGGGATGGGAAGAAGGGGAAGAACTCGCATCAGTAAAATGACCCTCCGTGAGACAGGAAAGGCATTTGCAAACTCCCCAGGGCCAGCTAGGCTTATTTGTCCTTGGGGAAGCAGGTCACAAAAGAAAAGAGTTGAGTGAGAGGGGTAAAGGATGTTGGTCAAGTGCCCTTGAAGCCCAGGCCTGGGAGTTTGCACGTGCAGCAGCCACGGCTGGGTTTTGCGGGAGAAAAAATGCTTGGTGAACGTGCAGGAGCGCGTCCCAGAAGCGTGGTGGCGAGCAGACCACAGGAGGCCCATTCTCTGCTGTCTCCCCATGAAGGGCAGAATCCCAGCGACTCTTCCTCCTCCGTAGCCCTGGATAAGAGGGACAGTGTGGCTGCAGGGGCCTGGGACCACCTGCTAAGCAGCCACTAATGACGCTTTGAAGGTGGCAAGAGCTGAAAGGCTGCTCTCTGGAGAGCAAGGGCGCTGTCTTCCCCGGGGGTGGCCTTGCTCATTAGGGGTCTGGGAACTTCTCTTGCAATGGAAAGGGAAGAGAACAGAGAATTTCCACACGGCTGCCTAGAACGTGAGGATGGAAGTCACACAGCTTAGAGCCTTGAGGTTGATAGACCACTATTTCCTCCTTTTGAGAAAGAAGTCTAGGCGCACACAGGTCCTCATTTGTTAACATATTTAAATTGGGCAACGTGAGACTGAGGGAAAGGGATGGTCACCCAGACCTAAGGTCCCACCTACACTCTGCCACCTGCTGTGTGACCTTCAGCAAGTTTCTCAGCCTTTCTGGGCATCGCTGTTCTCATCTACCAAAGCCTTTGGCAGAGGGTTAAATCGAGGATTAAGAAACATGGTGTGTCAGAAGCACAGACAATAGCACATAATGAAGTGTTCGGGAAGCAGTCGGGCTTTCTGCTTTTGCTCTCTTCTTCCCAATGTCCCTTAGTCTTCCACTCAAGGAGAGGAGGCAGAGTGTGTACTGCAGAGACCCGGGGGTGGCTCCTGGCACCTGCTTTTCCCACCCCTGTAGCGGGCTGGGCCCTCTGTGCCCACACCGTCCTGAGCACAGGGGGCCACCAGACGGCGAGACTTCCTCCCTCTCCTTCATACCCTGGCACCTAACGGTGGCTGGCGTAGAGCAGACGTTTACTAAATGCTTGTCGGGTGAAGGATGGATTTGACTTGGTCCTTTAAGACTCACGGTCTAGTAGGAGAGGTAGACTTCTAAACGAAGAATTGAGAAAACTAAGCTTAGGTGCACGGAGTGCTTTGCAAACAGGAAGGAAGACTGCTGGGTGGAAGGAGGAGGAGCCTGGAGGCCAGGGGGAGGGGGAGGAAGGGGTGCAGCCAGCCCAGAGGCTGAGCTGCACGGGGGCTGCATGGAACAGCATGGTGAGGGGCTGGAGCACAGAGAACACTTCTGGACTCTCAGGAGGGGGCTGGAAGGTGGGCTGGCTTGTGAAGAGCTTTGACAGCCCTACCTGGGAGCCTGGATTTCATCTCTCAGGGGGTTAAGCAGGGCCCAGGGCCCAGTTTGTGTCTTCTTGTCTCCTTGCCTCCATCCTTAGGGTCCTGTGCTGACAAGTTACCTAAGGATCAGAGAGGCTTGCGGCCTGCCAGAGGGTACACAGCAGATTAGCTCTAAGGTCAGAATAGGAGCTCAGTGCCCTTGGCTTCCACTAAGCGGTGCTCTGTGTAGGGAACTCGGCTGCTGGTGTTGCTTGACTCCTGCTGCCATCCTTGATGCTCGCGAGGGTCATCACTCCAGCCGTGGCCTCTGGCTGACACTATTCCGTAGTCTACCTTTCAGCAACAGCCTTGTCCATTCAAGGAGCCCAGTGTGACTGAGCTCGGAGCCCCCGTCCCCCTCCCAGTTCTTTGGCACAACGAAGGAGCCATGAGATCCTCTGGGAGAGCTTCCTGCTTCATTTCCAGGTGCCCGGCTGCCTGGGTTTGGCTTGAGGACTTGTTTTTCAAAAGAGACGGGGCCAGGGTTTGCAGACTGTTACGGCGTTATTCTGGATTTTTTGGAGGTCAGTGCCTCTGTCCCCCAATCCGCCCTCACCTACTCCAATGATCTACTTTCAAGAGTATCCCCCCCTCCCCTGGGGCCAGCATGCTTTGCACATAGGAGGTCTCCACAAACACGTGCGGGGGTGTGTGATGGGCTATGAGCGATGGACCGTATTGGAAGAGGCAGGGGACCTGGTACTGTCTAGAAAAGGAGAAAGGAGCCTCACAGGGGTTCAGTCTACACAGCACAGCAAGTCCTCCATCTCCTCACTCCAGTGAAACTCCAAAGAGAAGCCAGCCTGCTAAGTTATGGTTTCTGGTGGTTTCTCTGCAGCACATAGGGACCAAGCCTTCTCAGGAGCCCCTTCCTCCAGAAGCCTCCCCTCCTGCCCGCCTCACAGCCCCCCAGGAAGGCAGTCCTGTGTTTGTGGCTGATCTGGGTGGAGAAACGTGGCTCCTTCCTTGGGCTCCTGCTGACACTAGTCCCTCACCTGAGAAGGACCCCTAAGAGCTCACCACGCCCCCCAGGTTGGGGGAGGCCTCCAACAGCTTGTGTTATGGGCCCCCCATTCTCCTAAATCCATTCTATCATGGGGACAGGAAGGAGCCTCCCATTTCACAGGTGGGAACAGCAAGGCAGGAGGGGGCAGTGGAGCACAGCAGAAGAAAAGAAAACAGGCAAGGGGCTCTGTGCACATTCTGGAGGCGGGGAAGGAGTGAAAGAAGGGCGATGGGCAGTGGTGTCGGTAGTCCTGGAAGACTGTCTGGCCTCCTCGGTAGCTGAATGGCTGCCCTACATGTGCTCCTTGCATACGTCCTGGGTAGCTCAGGGGCAGCCTGTTTCCAGAATCCCAGGTAGCCCCTCAGAGGCTCACGGGCCGTGGTCCAGTCCCACTGGCTCCAGGTGCCTGTGATCTCCCAGTACCTGCTCACCCTCCTCCCTCACCCCTGCCTGCCTTCCTGCTCCCTCCCCAGCCCCCTTGCCTCCCTCCTCCTTCCATTTCTTCCTCTCTGCCCCTCCCTCCTCTTCCATCCCACTTTCCCTCCTTCCCTCCTGCCCTGTCTTCTCCAAACATTTATGGAGAAATCACTGTATACCAGATATCAGGAGTGCAAAGATGAATAAGACACGACCACCGCCCTTAAAGAACCCAGAGCGCTATGGGGGAGACAGACGCCTCAACAAATCAGCGCCATCAGGGAAGGGGTGATGGGGTGAGGGCTCGGAAATCCCTGTGTAGGAGTTACAGAGAGAGCAGAGGAGGGAGGGGGTCACGTCTGTCAGGGTGGGGAAAGAAAGATTTATGGGGGCTGGGGGGGCATGTTTCTACCAGCTCTGAAAGGAGCCTGGCCTTACTGGGACCTGCCCTCGCTTGTATTCACAAAGTTTGTGACCCAGGAGCAAGCCCCCTAGCCTCTGTGGACCTCAGTTTCCCCATTTGTTTGCTGTATTGTGGTCGGTGTTTAAGGTTTACCACAGAATGAGAAGAAACGAAGGAAAGTCGTGGGCTTCATCCGGGAGGAGGGGATGTCAGCCCACTGGGGAGGACCTTCAAGGAGGACGCTGGGCGTTTCAGGGGAAATGGTCCGCAGAGCTGATGGGTAGATTCACCTGCTCCTCCCTCTTCTTGCCCGAGCTCTGACTTTTCCAGAGCGAAGTGGGGGACAGTGGGCAGCCCCGAGGGAAAGGAGGTCTGGTCCACAATCACAGTCCATGCTGCTGTCTTTGGCCTCTTTCCCCCCACCCCCCCCCGGGAAGTAGCAGCTGGGTTCTGGAGGTAAACTGAGTTTGCGTTGATGTCAAGGCTGGAGGAGAAAAAGGGGAGGTGGGGAGAGCCAGTGCCTTTAGGCACTTGAGACAGAAGTCACATAACCCATGGGCTCCCAACCACCGAAAACCTTCCCAGGCCTCATGGGGTGCTCACTCACCGGGTAACTCCTGGCAAGGCGGGGCTTTTCAGGGCTGGAAAACAGGACAGCCCCTACTGGCATCTCTGGGCCACAGAGAAGGTAAAATGAGGCGTGATCAGAATGGGTCTCCTAGAACAAAGGGTGTGGGAGAGTCTAATATCGCTATGCAAGTTCATATTGTTGAGATTAATCGAGTACTTAGTACATCATATGGTTATGAGCTCTGTTAACCAAGTTTATTATTTCCAACTTTTTTTTTAAGAGAGAGAATGTGTAAGCACAAAGCGGGGTGGAGAGAGAGACTCTTAAGCAGGCTCCATGCTCAGTTCAGAGCCCAATGTGGGGCTCAGGCCCATGACCCTGGGATCATGACCTGAGTCGAAACGAAGAGTCCGGACACTCCATCCACTGAGTCACCTGGGCGCCCCTATTACTTCCAACTATTGTAGTGGGACTCTGACTTCATGGCGAGATTCCAGAGGTGCTGTTTCCTGAATTCCAGTGATTAGAAAATGAAATCCCTTGCTTTGGAGGCAGGGGCAACCCCTCTTTCAACAGGGACTTCTTAGATCCGGCTTCCCTCTCCTTTGCAAAAAGGTGGTGTCCGGATGAAGCAGACGGTATAGTACAATGCTTAGAAGTCCTGCTTTGGGAGAACAAATCCTGGCTCCACTACTTGCTAGCTGTGTGGCAACCTAACCTCTCTGTGCTTCGGTTTCCTCTTGTACAAAACGGGAATAAGAAAATCTACCCTGTAAGTAGTTGACTCAGTCTGGGAAGCCCTTAGCATCATGCTCTCAGATGCTTGCATCTGAGATAGATGTTTGCTTGGTAAGCAAGGACACATACACCCTTCTATGTGTATGTAAATATATGAAATTACATTTTTTAACAGTTTATTTATTTTGAGGGAGAGAGAATACAAGTGGGGAAGGGGCAGAGAGAGGAAGAAAAAGAATCCCAAGCAGGCTCTGTGCTGTCAGCACAGAGCCCGGCATGGGGCTCCAACTCACCTGTGAGATCATGGCCTAAGCCGAAAGCAGGAGTGGGATGCTTAACCAACTGAGCCCCCAGGCACCCCTGAAATTACACTTCTATAGAGCACTAGTGCCAAGTGCTTTTCCAAATGCTTTGTATTAACCAGCATAATCCTCTCAATAGCCTTATGAGGTGGACACCATTTTGAAGATGAAGCGTACCCATTTTATTTTATTTTATTATGGTTTTTATTTATTTCTGTGAGATAGAGAGAAAGAGAGAGAGACACACAGCATGAGCAGGGGAGGGTCAGAGGGAGAGGGAGATACAGAATCTGAAACAAGTTCCAGGCTCTGAGCTAGCTGCCAGCACAGAGCCTGACGTGGGGCTCGAACCCACGAACCATGAGATCATGACCTGAGCCGAAGTCAGATGCTTACCCGGCTGAGCCACCCATGCAGGTGCCCCTGAAGTGTACCCATTTTAAGATGAAGAAACAGAAGCATAGAAAGATTGAGTGGCCAAGTCAAGATTCTAATACCCTGCATGTATGTGTGTGTTGTGGCTTTTAATACTCTTTTTTAAAAAAATGTTTATTTGTTTTTGAGAGACAGAGCACGAGTAAGGGAGGGGCAGAGAGAGAAGGAGACACAGAATCCCAAAGCAGACCAGGCTCTGAGCTGTCACCACAGAGCCTGAAGCGGGGCTCGGACTCACAAACCATGAGATCATGACCTGAGCCGAAATCGGACACTCAATCGACTGAGCCACCCAATCCCCTCTTTTACTACTTCTATTTACAGAGTGCTATGTGTACTGATATTTTCTATTCTGTTCCATTAAATTCTTACAATGCCCATTTTGAGTTACTAAATTATAATTAAAAAATTGTAGTGTGAACATCGCTGTCCTAGAGAGTCCACTCAGAAAGCGAGGAGGATAGAGAAGGGGAGCTCTTCGTTTCAGAAGCAGGTAGAGCTCTGAGACAGTGGGAAGGTACCTCGTGGCTCCGAGAGGTGGGGGGCTCTGGAGAGAGTGTGTTCAGACCCCAGGAAAGGGCTGCAGCTGGGGTCAGATGGCCACCCCTGGAGACCTGGCTGTGGGGACATTGCACATGGTTATCGTACCCCTTTCCCAGACTCAAACCAGGGAAAGTTGTTCCAACCCGGAGCCCAGAGCGTGGGGTTCGTTGCTGAGGGCTTGAAATACCCGTGGGTCTCTTTATGAGCCGATTTGTGTTCTATCAACATACCCTCTGTTTTGCTTTTTTATATTCAACTCTTGAAATATTTTTATATTTGTCGAGTTATTATACACTCACAAGGGCTGAATGAGGTAAACATGGGTCCCATTCTGTTCCACAAGTGAAAGAAGAGAGGCGTGATGTTGAGCGTCTGGCCAAGGCTCAGAGCAGTCTAGGGCACGGGCCTCCTGGCCGCCGGGTCCGGTGACCTCAGCTGCAGATTACGTGTCGATTACGTGATTCCGTGTCAGCGGTGGAGATGTTAAAGGAAGTGGATCCAAAGAGGAGCAGGAGGAAGGACAAGATTGGTTCAGGAGGCCCTGCCGGCTCCGGGATGTGCTGAGGGAACCCTGCTTGCACGCGTCCCACACTGGCATTTGGGACGAGGGATTTATGGGGAGGTTGGGTACCTCTGGGCCGGCCCACTGAGAAGATCTCTCCTGTGTCCCCATTCTGAGCAACCCACAGCTGTCTTTCAGGGGCAGCTGCCTCCCCAAGCCTCGCTCTGGTTTCTTGTGGACACAGGGAGCACTCTAACACCCACTCTTACATCCTGTATCAGGAAAGCCAGGCCCTCACCCCACCATGCCTCTCCTCCGCTCATCCAGCCCTGGTGTTGCTTTTAATAGTTTAAAATGTTAGGAAAATATTTCTCAGAGCCGTAGCTGCTCCTGAAGGATCCTGCTTTCCTACTGCTGGGAGTGAGCCTTTGGAGATCAATTTATCTACTGATCGTTGAGAAAATAGTATTTGAGCAGGAGCCACATTGTGGATGATGGGACCCCATAGCCTGGCCCCCAGCCCTCTCCCAGCTTCAGTTGGTTAGAAGAGATAAAAGAAGCCATATAATAGAGAGCAGTTCCAATGGTATGCAGTAAACACACAATAAATGTTGGCTTCATTGTTACTCTCGCCTCCCAGAGAGATCCCTGATCACCCCCAGGAGCCCCAGTATTCTCCCACCCACTCTACAGTGGCTCCCTTTCTAGAATGTCCACCATCCATCTCTCAGAGGCCAGGGGTATTTAACAGGGGCTTTCTGCAAAAGGTGACATTTGAGCTCAGCCTTGCAGCGGTTCCCACCTACTTCTCCTGGTAGATTTACATTCAACAGACATGGAATTGGGGAATGGGTTCTGCAGAGAAGTTCCCCGGGGTTACCAGTTAATCCATTTGGCTGAGCTTAGCCTTAAGGGTTGGCTGCTGTTGGTGGCTGCAGCACAGCCACGCACACAAGTGCCTAAAGCCTTTGGGGGGAAATATTGAGACATTGTGGCCTGATTAGAAGATTGACACACAGGGCCCCCTGGGTGGCTCAGTTGGTTAAGCTTCTGCCTCTTGATTTTGGCTCAGGTCATGATCATTCGTGAGCTCGAGCCCCACGACGGGCTCTGTCTGTGCTGTCAGCACAGAGCCTGCTTAGGATCCTCTCTCTGCCCCTCCCCTGCTCGTGCTCTATCACTCTCGAAATAAATAAGTAAACATAAAAAAATAAAATAAAAAAGAGGCACACCTGGGTGGCTCAGTTGGTTAAGCGGCTGACTTTGGCTCAGGTCATGATTTCGAGGTTGTAAGTTTGAGCCCCACATCAGGCTCTGTGCTGACAGCTCAGAGCCTGGAGCCTGCTTTGGATTCTGTCTCCCTTTCTATCTGCCCCTCCCCCTGCTCACTCTCTGTCTCTCTCTCTCTCTCAAAAATAAAATAAACATTAAAAATGTTAAAGAAAATTGACTAACAGAGCAGGGGAATATGACCTTTAAAAGGTAAATGGAGGAGCGCTGTAGTGGGCCTTGGGTGCCGAGGAATTGGGACTTTCTGCAGCCTGCAGGGGAGGGGGCGGCCACTGGGAGTTCTGAGCAATGAAAGTAACATGAAGAAAACTGGCGTGAAGCAGAGGGATACTGGCTGTATTTTTAAAGCACAAAGGCAGAATCCTAAACTTTCCTTTTATCACCTGTTCCGGGTGCTTCTTGGTGTCTATCCTAAATCTTTCCTGCTGTAATCAAAGCCCAAGTTGTCATAGGAGTGGAAAATAGCTGGACAGGGCCCAGCAACTGGAAAGAGAAGTCGTTCTCCCATTTCTGTTCGAGAGAACGCACACATCTTAGTAGACCAGGTGCGCCGGGGTTCTGGGCCAAGCTGGCAGAGCCCTGGGGCACAGGAGGGCACTGAGGCCGGCACTGATATAGGAGCAGGGGTGGGAAGTAGTTGCAGCCCCCCCCATGAGAAGCCCTTGGGGTGCTCTCCCCTCCCCCCCCCCACCGCCATAGCCCCCAGCACTGGCATACACTTGTCCCTTTGAAAAAAGGAGATGAAGCTGATAAAGGTCTCTGGGCTGGGAGATAAGGGCCCAGAAGAGGAAAGATAAGATAGGGTTCAGGGAGGGGCACAGGAGGAGAGGTTGAGGGGGGACTTGCTGTTTCTCATCCCAGCTTGTCGGGGTGCTGACACCTGAGAGGGGGACCTGCCCGGATCTAGGGAGGCAGCAGGTGTGGTTAGCCTCCAGGCTTCTGCTTTGACGGTCCCCAGGCTAGGGGAGGAGCACGAGCTCAAGTCTGTCTTGACCCCGGAGGGCCCTCCGCCGTCGCCCTTGTCCCGTGCCTCCACCTGTCAGCTGGAGCCCTCTCTGAGGGGCTCCCAAAGACCCCAGTCTGTGAAGAAAAAAGCTCCGGGTGAGCCGCGGAATTTCTCCCCCCACCCCTGGCTCCCAGGGCAAGTGGAACTTTCCGTTTAAAAGGTGAAAAACAGGAACAGGTGAGCAGACAGTGCAGAAAAGAGAGAGGACTCAGAGACACGGGTGGGGGGAGTGCTGAGCCACCGCCGCTGCCCGCCTCCATGCCAACCTGCTCGAGGGCTCCTCGCTTCCTGTGTTCTGTCCCCAAAATGCCAGCATGGCAGGAGATAGCTCTGGGACACCTGAAACAGCCAGGTAGGCAGACATCCTCAGAACACGCTGTCCCTCCCACCCGGGAACCTTCACCTTCCCACCCGCCTGGGGCTCCTGGGCCCCACAATTCTGGGGGCACCATTCACAGCGTGCTCTATGTGAATGGCACCCCTTGGGGGCGTGCCGAGTCAGGGAAGTCAGTGCCAGCAGATAAGTAGGAGGGCAGAACTGGACACTTTTCTGTGTTCCAGGCAAACAATAGGGACCTTTCCAGGAAGCTCAGGGGAGGGAGTTGACTGTAAGAGGATCCCTGGGTGGATGCTCTGTGCAGTGGCTTGAACAGGTTTCTGCATTTGCTACTGATTGCTTAATTAGACACCTACATAGTGCTC
Organism: Proteles cristata cristata; assembly: GCA_017311185.1. NCBI lineage: Eukaryota > Metazoa > Chordata > Mammalia > Carnivora > Hyaenidae > Proteles > Proteles cristata. The sequence goes on along the minus strand of JAESUZ010000532.1, from coordinate 282,054 downwards.
TCTGCTAATGACCACATCTCCCAGGGAGATGGCAGATAAAAAGGTGGGGAGCTTGAGAGTGCCAGGTGAAGGTCTCAAGGACAGCTACCTGAGAACAGGGACAGGAGGGGTAGAGCATCATGGGATTTCCTTGGGCCGGTACAGACTAAAGACTATTATGAAGAGTAAGCATCTTCTCTGCAGCGACCAAGAAAAGAGGCAGCGGGCTCGGGGCCTGTTTCTATCTCCAGCATGAACGTCCTGTGTGAGCTTTCAACTCCTGGCTGTGGTCTGCTCTCCTGAGAAATGGGGAGGGTCCTTTCCTGGGTCTGTGTAGCCAAGGAGGCCAGAGGGGCCCAGGCACACACGCAGCCTGGGAGGTGGGCGCTCTGCAGGGGAGAAGCGACCAGGCGTGTTCCCAGGCCCCTGCAGGGTAGGTGGGAAGGAGCACCAGGCAGGCTGCAGGGGCTCCTCTCTGAGCACTGTGAGCTCCAGCCGGACAATCAGGAGCCACTGGGGGATTTGAAGCCGAGCTCCGATAATGGGCTGAGGGCCTGGCTGCAGGCGTTTCAGATGCTCAGAGGGCGCGGGAGAGGCAAAGCGACGCAGGCGATTCTCTGCTGAGGATTGGAGGAGTGGCTGCATCGAAGTGTTTGTGATCCCTCGGTGCTTATCGCCAGCGCTCTCCAGCCCATCTTCTGGGACTAGGCCTGTCGGGCTGGGGGGTCGGGGAGGCCCCCAGCCCTCTATTGAGTGAGCCAGACAAATATTTACCAAAAGCAGGCTGCGGAGGGAAGGTGCCAGGCCCCAGGTCAATGTTGGGTTTGTGCTGTGCAAACAATGCCATGCTTCATGGGCTCGCAAGCACCATAGCCCTGGCAGGAGGCCTGGAGCCGGGTCCCTGTGAAGTGTGGCTGGGAAGCATGGGGTCGTCGACCAAGGCTGAGCTGGGGAGATGCCACTCTGACCCTTGGGAGTCTCTGGGATGCTGGCATTCTGGCTTTGGACTATCTCTGTCCTCATTCCCGCCACCCCGGGGATGCCTCACAATGATGGATTTGGCCAGGGGCTGTGGGACAGTTATATGCAGTGACTCCCCTGTGCTTCTGATGGAAACGGCGGAAATACTCATTTCTGCTCATTTCAGAGGCAGAGCGAGGTTGACAGAGATGATCTACTGTCATGGAAACTTTGGATCTTAAGGAAAAGACTGAATTTGGAAGCTGGGCAAGCCTGGGTTTGAAGTTTGGCTTCCAGATGTACTAGCTCTGTGGTCTGGTGCAAGCCAGCTAACTCCTCTCCTTAACTCCTGTGATGTTAAATGGGATGTTAGGACCCACATGGCCATGGGTGGTTGTGAAGCTTCCTCCTATCATGAAAGAAAACCATTCCTTCTCCGCATAACCTGGATGAAGAGAAGGGACTCTATTCAGTTTCATTTAAAAACATTTCTAAGCAAAGGTATTTCCAATTTCAAAGAGTCAATGATTTTTTTTTTTTTTTTTTTGGTCTTTAAAAACCCTTTGACCATCTTGGAAGGAAGAAGTATTTTAAAACTCTATTATATTTGGCAGTTATCATTAGTTTTTTGCTACCCACTCGGAAAGTCGTTATCTGTTCAGTTCCAGAGCTGGAAGATCTAGAATCAGATCTGGAATCAGATCTGGAATCAGAAATGGAAGGTGGAATCAGAAAGCATGCTTAACTGCACTCTTCAACACTGGAACAGGCTACCTTCAGATACAGTGAAAGTCTCGTCCCTGAGCGAATTCAGGGGACAGGTTCATCTTTCCTGGGTGCTGGAAAGAACTTTTCCTGCACTGGGTGGAGTGGCAGGGTGCTTGGCATGGAGGTCCCTCCTAAACGTGGAAGCCTCTAATTCTGAGATCACCCCAATTCCCCAGCTGAGGATCAGAGGTTTCCCTATCCCACTAGGTGAATGCATGAGAGTTTGGGACTAAACGAACATTCCCCACTGGGCCCTCTGACTTTCTTCTCCAGAGCACAGCTTCTTTTATTTGGACCAACTTGATTCGAACAGCTCTCCTCTCCCTAAATGTTCTTTACTACAATGGAAGGCTTTGTGCCTGTGTTCACTCTGGCCTTGCTATGTGTCTCAGAGCCAGCTTCTATTCTAGGGTGGATCTTACCCCCTGTGTTCCAAGCCATCTCTAGGAGGATGGGCGATTAATAATCAAACAACTATTTATGATATTCCCGCTAGGTGCAAGGTACTAGTGTAAGAGCAGAGAGTGAGGGCAAGGAATTAATAGTCCCAGTCCTTAAAAGGCTTCAGTCTCTTTTGGAAACAAATTTTACACAAGTGGAAAGTCAGTGGAGGGTAGAAGGCTGCTGGAAATGACAGGGGAGTGGTAAAGGCAAGAGTAGGTGTGTGTGGGAGAGGAATAGCTAGCTAGTCGTGGGCAGAGGTGCTGGGGTGAACGGGACCAGTGGATTCTGGACACTGATTACTATTGGGTGACAGACTGGGGTGGGAGACACATAAAGTCGACCTGGCAGTTATAAGCCTTTTGACTGGGACAGTTAATGTTAACATTGATAGAAGTAAGAGAACTTGGATGGCGAGCCCATTAATAATTGACTGTTTGGGGCGCCTGGGTTGCTCAGTCGGTTAAGCATCCGACTCTTGATTTCGGCGCAGGTCATGATCTCCTAGTTCATGAGATCGAGCCCCTTTGTCTTGGGCTCTGTGCTGATAGCTTTGCAAAGCTTGCTTGGGATTCTCTCTCTGAACCCCCCCCCCGGCCCCCCAGCTGTCTCTCTCTCAAAATAAATAAATGACATTAAAAAAATAGTTGACTGTGTTTAACCTGCATAGGTTGCAATATTCAAATGGTACAGAATAGTTTCTCTCCCACTTTGTCTCAGATCTACCCCCAGCTCACTCCCTGGAGGTGACTACTCTTACCAGTGTGTGGAGTATCCTTCCTGAGATGCTCTAAGCCGGTCTACACCATGACTCACAGGCCAAATCCAGTCTACTGCCTAATTTGCTGGGACCCATAAGCCAAAAGTGGTGTGTGTGTGTGTGTGTGTGTTTATTTATTTAATTTATTGTAAATGTTTATCCAGTTTTGAGAGAGAGAGAGAGAGTACGAGAGAGTGTTGGAGCTAGGGAGAGGGAAATTGAAGGGGACAGAGGATCCAAAACAGGCTCAGCACTGACAGCAGCAAGCCTGATGTGGGGCTCAAATGCATGAACCGCCTGCAGGATCATGACCTGAATTGCAGTCGGACACTCAACCGACTAAGCCACCCGGGGAGGCCCCTTATATTTTAAATGATGAAAATAAAAAAATAGAAAGGTTTTTGATTCATTAAAATTACATGAAATTCACGTTGTAGTATTCACAAGTAGAGCTTTATTCGCAGCTACGCTTTTTGGTTTATGCTAATTCATTTATGCTCCTTTGTTTATGCTAATTGATTTGTCCTTATTTGTTTATGCTTATTTGTTTACATATTATGCGTGGCTGCTTTTGTAAAACAAAGGCAGAATTGAGTGTTTGCAACAGAGACTATACGGCCTAGGAAAAATTCACTGGCCCTGAAAACATTTACTATCTTACCTTTACATACAAAGTTTGCTGACCCCTGTTCTGCAGAATCATACAAATTACAAATTATTTCTTCACCCGAATGCTAGCACGCTAAGTTAATTGCTCTGCTCCTCACTGTCTTCATCTACTCTGTCTTGGAGGCTGTTCCACATCAATACTATAATATAGTCAGTCAGTGCGTAGTGAATCTTAATTTGACTTTAGGTGTGCTGAGTTTAAGGCAAAGACTAGTTACCCTCCAGAAAAATGCTCAGTAGATGGGCAGGCTCAAGGGGGCTGAAGCTTGGAGCCTGGAGGTGGAGATGCGAGAAACATCTGGGGAGAGGTCTTCAGTGCGAGTCTGTGACCTCAGCCTGTGGATGCAAGATTTCCCTTCGTAGAAATGAAGCATTGTATTCTGAGCACTGCACCAAGTCAAGTCTGGGTGTCAACAGTCAGATTAACATAAAGACAATGAACGAGAAACATTAAACCAACACCTGAAGGAACAGTAAATACTAAAGGCAATTTAGAGTTACCTACTTGAGCGAGAAGTAAGCTAGTAACAGGCAGTGCGGACCAGAACAAGAGGGCGGTGGACCTCTAGGAGAGCGCGTCCTGAGTCGGCTTTACACCTGTTACCTTCTTTAAATTGTTATTCTCTAAGCTAGTATCACTTGCCTCATTTTACAACCAAAGAAATTGAGGCCCAGAGACGTTAAATGATTTTTCTCACAATCGGTGATTCAAGTGAATACCTAGTTGTACTAAAACGTGATCCTAGCTGACTTTTAAAGACTTGTCTTTTGGTTCTACACACCAAATCAGTCCAGGAGGCACTCCCCAGCTTTGCTGAGCCGTTTTTTTCTTTCTGGCCTCAGCTCTCTCATCAGAAAATGGGGCAAGTGGCCCTGTATTGTCCCTTCCCATTCGCAGGTGGCCTGATTCTATTGTGGGTGGGCTGTAAGGGAAAGGGGTGGCTCTGTAAGAGCCAGAGGCAGAAAATTGGAAGAGGACTAGAGGGGAAGGTGAGTTTAGCAATTAGTATATGCCAGACCAGTTATCTGGAATCTGATCCTTAGAAAAATATTGTTCCTTGATGTGGAGCTGGAGGCTAGAAATCTCTGCTTCTAACTGAGAACTTGCCCATTACCCTTGCTGCCATGACCCTGAGCGCCACTTACGCACCTGGACTTGAACTGGGGCGGGTGCGGGGGGTCGTGGATGTGCTGGGGTGCGGCGGCTGGGGCTGGGAGCGCCTGACAGCTCCCTTCCTGTGTCTGCCAGGCTCTACTTGGCTCCGCTCAGGGTTTCTGGAGCTGAGCTGCTACAGCTAGAGGGCTGTCTGATGTTACCAAGTTGCAGGCGGGTGGGGAGGGAGGGGAACGAGGGCGGGTGAGCCATCAGACCCCAGGAGCCGGGGGTGTGAGTATGTTTATATAGGAGTCAGCCAACCTGCAGTTTCAAATTTCAGACCCCCGCTTTATCAGGAGACTTTCCCCTGGTTTTCAGTCAAGGCTGGAGTCGGGAGAGAGCTGACACCAGAGCCTTCCTGGAAGGCTAGGGAAATTCTGGATTCCCGGGCTCTCTCCCCGTCTCCCTCCTTCTCATGGGAGCTGCACCGGCCACCCTTGACAGTTTTCTCCAGTCTGGAGTATTGTTTCATTCCTTCCCAATCAGCTGTCTGCGTCTTCCAGTTGCGTCCTGACTTCCAGCACGGAAGGTAAATTCTGAGGTCCCGGGGACCTGAGCTAGGGAAGAACTGGGGCTACCCAGACTTTAAGTGGAGACTATCGGGCACTCACATCTTGGGCAGAGAGGAGTGGTTCACAGTGTGAGAGAGAGAGAAAAGGGCGGAGAGAGGCCAGAGGGAGGGAGGGAGAGAAAGAGAGTGGGAGAGAGAGAGTGTGTTTATGTATGTATGTGTTTGTACGTGTGTATGTATTGGGGGTGTTTCTCTTAGGAAGCAAATTTCCTTTTCATTCCTCTTTCACTTCTTTCCTTTTTCTCTAGTAATAAATAAGAATGCCCCATGACTGTCCGTCTTCCTTGGGGATCTCCCATCAAAAACTTCTGAATTCTAGGATGTGAATATTTCCTCCCTTGTAGTTAGGGGGGCTACAGAGGGAGCTTAGGGGCATGCGTCTGTACTGGAGATACGTGTGCAGAGGACTGATGCCCCCAGAGCCAGCCTTGCTTTCTAAAGCCACTTGGAAACACTCCCAGGAAAGCTCACTATAAGTGCCGTAGCGGTCCGTGTGGTGAGAAGCCTAGGTCCCAGGGTGGTCTCCGTGTGGAATTAGCTTGAATCAGTCTAAGGAGATCAAAGCTGTGGGAGACAAATGCCGGGAGCATTTTCTTCTCAGCGTCTCAGAATTGGGCAGGATGGAGACCGATGCCCGGGGCAGGGGAGCTTGGCATTGTGCCCGCAAGCAGAAATTTGGGTGGGGAGGTGATTGGCGGGTAGTGGGGTCTAAGGCTGGCTGCACGTGGGCCTGTGTTCCCGGGATCTGCACAGTGTTTCTCAGTGGCCGCGAGCAGAAAGCAGAGCCCTACCTCCTATGGGAGCTGGTGGGCGTGCAGCGGCTGTGGCCTGTCTGTACGGTCATGGCTGGCGGGCAGCACATGCTGTGTGGTTGGGTCCCGAGGGCGTGGTGGGTGGGCCAGACCAGTGAGACTGGCAAGAGACTGGAGGTGGCTTTTCAAAAGCAGATTTTGGGTGATGAGATAAGCTTTAGAAACAGACTGTGGCAGAGTGAGCCCGAGGCAGAATGTGGAGCGGATGGAAAGGAGTCAGGAGAGGGGACCAGGGAGTCCCAAGGTCTGGTACCTCCCAAAGCTGCAGTCAGCCAGGGACCTCAGCTCTCAATATAGATGTAGCTGCAGAGAGGTGAGCATACCAGGGTTTGTCTACTGACTTCTGAATATAATGAGAAAGAAGGATGAGAGGCGATGTGGGCAGGGCAAAGGACAGTAACAACACATTTTCAGCCAGGAAACTGTATAGTGCGGTTGGACCTGGGATGCAACCACACAGCTATTTATTAGGCAGTATAATTAATGGGTTGTCCAGTCTGGTTATTTTTGAAACCATGGGCATTTAAAAAATTATTTTTAATATACGTCACCATCTACTTCCAAAGAGAGTTCCAGTATCTTTGTATATTTGACAGATGGTGTGATGCGCAATTTTGGCCAACAGATCACAGTAACCTTTCCTCTCTTTCGGAGCTTTCTGGTGTGGACACGCTCTCACCGATACTGTCACTCTGGCCCAGTTCAGCAGATGTTTACCAATCCCTTTCCTTTCCCGGCTACTGTGTTGGATATTGAGGTACAGGTGTGGATAAGACGTGGTTCTGTCCTCAAGAATCTCACAGTGTAACAGCAGCCCCATAAGGAAGACAGAATATCATGCCCACCAGAGAGATGAGGAAACCAGTGCCAAAAGGTGCCAGAGGTCTCATGGGTTGGCAGCAGATGGTCAAGGACAAGGATCAAGATCCAGCTCCTAATCCGGGGCCTTTGTTTTTTGGTATTTTCCCTCTATACCTCAGAGCTGCATGGACTTCCCTGTCTTCTCTATCCCCCATGCCTTGCTCATCAGAATAATAGTAAGAAGCAATAATCTGTAGAAGGCAGAGTAGAAAAATTGTTCCTGGAATGCAGTCAGTCCTCTCTGGGCTCCTAATTGTGTCACCAAAGTGGCATCAGTGGGTCCGTGTCTGTGTCACGTTGCTGATCCGCTTGCCCTTTACCACTCACCAGAAGCTGCCTTCATCTCTCAGAAAATTCTTGACTTGGGCACATTGTCTTCTTCCCTCTTCTCAATGGCTTAGCTGCACGGGCCAGGGGGCTGTAAAATTCAGGGGCTCACAGAAGCCTGGGCGGCTCCACGCAGAGGTCGATGCTCACTGAGCACTGGATTTATGATAGAACAGCCGACATTTGTTCATGTCTTCATAGCTGGCAGTGCGCGTTCATATAAGCAAAGAATATCATGGTTGTTGATTTCCCTTGTCAGCCACATTTGTCTGGCCCCAGTTTCCTGGAAAGGTCCAAATCCCCAAAGCTGAGGGTCTTCCTCTTAATTTCTAGGCTTAAGCGAAAAGGGACACAGAGAGGTCATGTGACCAAAAATAATCCATTTTTGGTCAGTGATGGCATTTTCGCCAGTCTGAGGTGAAAGGAGAGAAACAGGGAAAATACAGTGATTCCTTACCCCCCGCCCCCCAGGAGAAAAATGTATTCAGTTCAAAAGTTTCCTTTTGGGGGCAGAAGATGTGCTCCAATATTTATTCTGGGGTTATGGCTCTTTTATTCTATTCATGGGCTGGTGGTGAGAGTAGATGGCAGTTGGGCTTTTAAAATGTCCTTATTTGGCAAAATTAAAAGTTGGCAACCTTATAGTAGTTCCTTAAATTTCAGTTTTTGAAATTTAACTGGTACATGAAACGCAAAAATCTTACCTCCAGGCAGGACTTTCTCCAAACAGATGAGAATCTCCCTAATAACGCCTCCTTTGGGCAGATTCCTGAAAACCCAGATTCTGGTCTTGTCACCACGGTTCTTTCCCTGCGGGTCCTTAGATCATGATAAGCTCACACTAAGTCTTGGTTTTCTCATTAAAAAAAAAAGTTTATTTTGAGAGAGAGAGAAAACACATGCACGAGCAGGGGAGGGGCAGAGAGATGGAGAGAGAGAATCCCAAGCAGCCTCCGAGGTGCCAGTGCAGAGCCTTACGTGGGGCTTGATCCCACGAAATTGCGAGATTGTGACTTGAGTCAGTATCGAGAGTTGAACACTTAGCAGACTGAGCTCCCCAGGTGCCCCAGTCTTCTCATTTTTAGAAGTTGTGGGAGGCTCTTACCTCCTAGACAGGGCGACTCACTGGCAAAGGAATGTGCTCTCACTTCCTCTTGCTCTTATCCAGAGATAGAGCCAGAGACTCCTCTGAGGGGCTCCACACTCAGGCTTTGCCAGTTCCTATTCCTTCAGTTTATCTTTTGGAAATGATGGAAATCACCTTCTAGGCTTGGAAGAGAGAGAGGGCATTTGTGGAGTGGATTAGGGGAAGAGAACGAGGTATATTTTATATCCGAGGTCTTGGTGTCCAGGGTTAGTTTTCTGGAAAAAACCCTTGGTGGCGAGCTAAGGGCATTTAAAAATCTTAATGATTTTTGAAAGAGTGGATCTTCTCGAACTCTCAAGAATATCGACTGCAGCTTTCTAAATTCTGCAGGCTCCCGGAAGCATCTGAGTCTTCCACCTTCTAAGGAGTCAGGCCTGGAATAGCAACAAATATGTGGGAATCCCCGGGCAGTCCCAGCCGCCAGGCTGAGCCACGTGGTTGGCTATGCACATGTGTACAGACCTGTAGCGGAGAGAGTGTGAAAGGGAGCATCCGTTTGAAATCCTCCTGGACATTGAACTAGATGCTCTTTTCTGATTTCTTCTAAGACCCTTTTCCTGAAAGCAGATGCCAAGGAGCTTCATCGTTAGGACAGAATTTTCTGATTTCCCCCATTTTCCTGTACTGAAAGGAGAGCCCTCTTAGCCTAGGAAAGCAGCTGAGGTTTGACCCAGGTTATTATATTTGGGGGAGTGGGTAGCACCCCCTCACCTCAGGCTTGCCTGGGGCAGAGGGGGAAGTAGAATAAACTAGTGGGAAAAAACCCCAGGGAAGCCTTAGGTTCTGACCTGGAAGACCAGGCCCAAGTGTGTGAAATTCTTCTCTGCAAAAGGCTGCTGGACAGTGAGGGTCAGTAGGCAGCAGGGCCCTTAAGAACAGTGCCGTGGAGGGGTGCCTGGCTGGCTCGGTGGGTAGAGCATGAGGCACTTGGTTGTGAGTTTGAGCCCCACATTGAACACAGAGATTATTTTTAAAAAATATTTTTTTTAGGGGTGCCTGGGTGGCTCATTCAGTTAAGCGTCCAACTTCGGCTCAGGTCATGATCTCACGATGTGAGTTCGAGCCCCGTGTCAGGCTCTGGGCCGACAGGTAGCTCAGAGCCTGGAGCCTGCTTCGGATTTTGTGTCTCCCTCTCTCTCTGCCCCTCCCCCGCTCACATTCTGTCTCACTCTTTCTCAAAAATAAATGAACATTAAAAAAATTTTTTTTAATTGTTTTAAACTTAGAAAAAGAACAGCACTATGGAAAAGCACGCAGCTGTGACTGATGAGAGGCACCACAGACCTAGTCAAAGTAGCCAAAGCAGGAAGGGGAGAGACAATGGGACAAAGGATCCAAGAAGTGCAAAGTCAAGATCTCCACCAGCTGAGGAGCTTCTGGAGGGTAGAGCCGTCTGTAGTCCGTCTGGTGGCTCTGCCTGGGTGTGGGGCAAGCAGATGACGGGACACGGCAACAGTTCTCTTGGCACATCTCTGGTCACCCAGCGATGGGAACTTTCCCCCAGGTGGCTTCAATGAGGATTTTTGTATGAAACTTTGGATGAGTTTGGGACACAGAGTCAGGGTGTACGGCCACATTTTTAGAGATCAGGATCTCTTCTGAGATGTTTAAGCTAAAAGGGCAGCGTGGCCTTTTCTGACTATAAAGGTCAACAAGAAGGTGCCTGACAGCTTAAAGATGTCCCCACCCCTTGTCATGAGGGAAAAGCAATCTCTGGACTCCAAGGCCACCTTTTTCTTCGTGACTGCATGATCTGGGGCAACCCCATCCCTCTCTGGGCCTCCCAATTCCTCATCTGGAAAATGAGGTGAATTTGGTTGCCACCATCTTTTTTAGCTCTTCACGCTTCAGTTCTCCCTTTGACTGACAGTAGGAAAGTTCCCTTTTCTGGAACTTTGGGGAGACCTGTGGTTCCAGAGGGAGTAGAGCTGGCTTCCTTCTTCAGCCTTGCAGGTCTGTGTCCAGCAAATATGTGTCTGTTGGCTCAAGTGGCAGACTGAGATAGGTGGCCTTAAAACACCAGATCTGGAGTCAGCACGGAGAGGCCCACCTGGATGACTGTGCCCCAGAATGGGTCAGGTCCTTAACAATCATCAGTAAGTCCCTAAACTGGACAGCTAGAGCCAGGAGATCTGACAAGAGCCAGCATTGCTCACACTCATTAGCCAGGGCTACCTTCCCATTTTAAAAGCCTCCTGGGGCCATGAAACAGCCTCAGGAGAAACACGCCAAACCTGTTCCACTGTGTACTGGATGGTCTGCTTCTCCCCCCAGAGCGTCCCATCTTCATGATCTTTCTTGCACGCGGGATCTTTTCCTTTCTCCAGTCCAGTTCTCCACAAACTCTGGCCCCTTCTGTTCCCTAGTGTTCCCCGAGGCTTAGTCACTTGTTCCCTCGGGAGTGACTTTAAGGACTGCGGCACACGTGTGAAGCTGTGGGGAGAGGCACCCAATGAGGCAGGAAGTTGGGAGACATGCTTGAAATATTCAGGCATGTCTCTACCTGAAGCCCAATCAAATAACAACGACACACAGCCCCTGGCAGCTCTGTGCAGGTGGAAAGGCAGCAGATTTTTATGGGTTGACGGGCAGGTCTTTGGATCCTCTCCCCCGCCCCATGCCAACGTGTGCTCCGGGGAGCTGGATGGAGGCTGCAGGAGCCCTGGGACCCAGGAGAGATCCAGATTGTGACGAGGCACATGTTTTGAATGGCTGTCAACATCTTTAGCCTGAGTAACTCTGGTGGCTCCCTGAAAGCCCCGTCTTCAAGGGCTGGAGGACCAGTATAGGCAGCCCCACGCTGGTCATCTGAAACCCTGGGACCCATGTCTTTCAGAACAGTAACATGATGCACAGACTGTGTCTTACACGAAGCCTCCAGCAGGGTCTGGAATGGCTCCCAAGTCAAACATTAATATTTCTGCAGCAAGGCTTATCTAAAGAGTCACATGACTGGGATAAATAAAGGCTATAAAGAGTCTCATGCCAGTTCAGGTCATGCTTTGCTGCTAACTAGGTTCAAGTCAGGTTGGGGTCTGCCATTCGTTGTGTTAGAAAAAAACCATTGAATTTTCAGGCATTTGTGGACTTGGAGATGCTGTGAAGGCATTGCGGTTCTGTGTTGCCTCATACGTACGATCCTATCAGGTGGAATCAGCATTCCCATTTTATAGAGAGGGAAGCTGGGGCTCAGAGATGACCAGCATGTTGCCTAATGCCTTTCACCCAATGAGGGTGATTCCAGTCCAGAACTGTCTAGCTCTAGAGCCAGACTTTGTGCTCCAAGCTATGGCACCTTTCACCTCTTCGGCAGTGAGTGAAAGAGAGTTGAGGGTGGGGGTGGGAGTTCTGACTTTGGCATTGTCCCCAATGAGGGAGGTGCTTTCTGCACATCTGATAGGGATCATTTGTTGACTTGTTCTTATTTATACATTGACTTGTGGGCTCAGTAGGCTAAAAGCTCAGAAGAGAGGAAGCTAAAGTTCAGTCAACTTTGTGGCTTACAAGAAGAATCCAGCTGGCTTCATGGGGGCTGAGAGAGCCAAGAACAAATGGGGTCAAGTTGGGTTTAGTGCGAGAAGCATCATCTGCAGTGGAAACAGCCCCCGTGCAGAACCGGTGGAATGCATACTGCTTCCTGCTCTCCCACCCATTGCCTGGCTGTAGAAGTCTTCTGGCCTTGAGTAGGGACTGGTCTTACAAGAAGAACTGTCTGGAAGGATCACAAAGCCCAGATAAGGGCAAGAGTGATGTGTGGCTTGGAATAAGAATTCAATTAGGGGGTCTCACTGGTCTTCATTAGCGATGTGAAAAAAGGTCAAAGGAAGTGCTAATTTAATCTGCCGAAGATACACCATGTGCTTTTAACACTTCATTGGAAAGATGGACCTGGGTCTATTGTGGGAGCAATGGCATAGATAATCTCTCTCCCTCTACCTTCTATGTGCTGTCAGATGGCAACTGCCATTCCTGGGCCATATCTAGGCCAGGTAAGAGCTGAACTCTCAAAGTCTAGGGACACGGTGTTCCTATGTGGTCAGGGCCCCACTGTCGGCAGGCCCTGCTTCAGTAGGAGAGCGGCTGCGCCGTGCCCTTCACTAGAAAGATACCCATTAGGAAGGGTGGTAGGTTCGTTGCCATAGGAACAAGGAACATCTGCTCCAGCCAAGTAGAGAACAGATGGGGGGAAAAAATCTTCTTAAAGGAACCATTAGCTCATGGAATCCGGTGCCAGGGAAGTGGTTTACCTAAAGAAGACCTGAGGGGCGGATCAGACCCCTTGGCCTGAGAGAACTGTGAGGCCCTGAGGTAGCAAAAGATCCACAGTTGCTTTGGAAAGTGCAGGAGAGGGGCGCCTGGGTGGCTTAGTCGGTTAAGCGTCCGACTTTCGCTTGGGTCACGATCTCGCGGTTCGTGGGTTCGAGCCCCGCGTCGGGCTCTGTGCTGACTGCCAGCTCAGAGCCTGGAGCCTGTTTCAATCTGTGACTCCCTCTCTCTCTGACCCTCCCCTGATCACGCTGTCTCTCCCTCTCTCCTAGAAATAAAAAAAAAAAAAAAAGGAAAGTGCAGGAGAAAGAAGGCAAGATGACTTTTTCTCCCCTGAATCATGGCTGTCCTCTGAGAACATGTCCCGACTCCCTCGGTCAGCAGCGGTCACCTGCCTCCTTCCTCAGGGATCTGAGCTCGCCTGTGTGGTTGTCGTCTCCCTCTTAAATATCCCAGAAGCCTTTCTAAGCTGAGTAGTAGCAAATTTTCCTGTTTTCTCTGACCCTTACCTTCATCACTGCCCTCTCTGCCGGCCTGATCTCCGGGCCGGGGCCTCCCAGCCCCGCTGTCTGCCGCCCTTGGGCAAGGCTCCTAGTCCTTCTCTTTCTTCCTCTCTTCCCTCCCTTTTCTCCTCATACCAACCACGTGTGCAGAGTCAGTGAGACGTTGGGTCTTCCAGAAGTCATCTTGTCCCCCTTCCTGGTATTAATTAGGACTTCTGAGCGCGTACTGCCGAAGCTACTCAAAGCAACTTCGGCCCCAGAGGGGATTTTATTGTAAAGTTCAGAGAAATGGCTGGATCACAGAACACACTAGAAGCAAGGAGCCGCATGGCACAAGTATGATGTTTTGCCCCTCTCCCCTTGCTGGCTTCAATCTTTGCTCTCACTGCAGGGAGGCTGCTCAACTTCACAGTCAGTCTACAGGGTACAGAAAGTGGCCTCTGGTGGCCCCATTGTGTACAGGTCACTTGGAGAAGGTCTGATTTCTTTTCTCTCTCAATCCTAGTTCCCATCCCCAGGGAGGGTTTTGGTTGGGTTGAGACCAGGCGACTACCCCCTGTCCTCAAGAGAGTGGTGTCAGGTTTAGGAACATGGTTGTTACCACTGTAACTATGTGGGTATTGGGGTAGGGGCAGTTTCCAGAAAGGGTGCATACTTTCTAGTACATGTTAGCCCTTCTTGGGCTTACAAGTCTAGAGGAGTTTGGCCTGAAGACTTTACATGCCCCTGACGTCTCCCATTCAGCTCTTTTCCTGCCTGATCATGGGGACTGGTAGGGACCTAGTCGGTGGCTAGGCTGTACTGTCACTGCCACTTCCTGTGAGTGGAGAAGGCACACACCTGAACCTAGAAGGCCATTTAGGCCCCTGCCTTGCCCGTAGGTAAAACTCTATCTTTTTAGTGAAGTCCTTTATAAAAACATTTTATTGTTCCATTAGGCATTAGGGCGTCAACATCTAAACACCTCACAGTTGGAAAGCCCATTACTGTTTCTAAATTCAGTTATTAATAATGCAATTCAGTCCACTGCCCCACATTCCATCTTGGACTCATGAGGAGGACCGATGCCCACCATCTTGTTTAGGTTAGGGTTGAATCAGTGACTGTGAAATCACCCTCTTGTATGAGAGAATGAGAATTTGGGCCAGGATGTATGGGATTTGGAGCCATTTCTGGCTGGCTGCTGCCCTTTATCCAAATGAACCTCAGAGAAGAGACAAATTGTACAGGAGTCAAATTGTATACTCTTTTCATGGTGCTACTACTCCTCTCTTTATGTCCCCCTTCATGCCTCACTCCGCCAAACCTCTCCCCTCCATCAGCTGTAATGGCAGACATGGCGCAGAAGTACTGGGGCTGGAATGAGCAGGGGGGAGGCAGGCCCCATTTGGCTCTGCTCCGTGAGGGGCATGTGGGGGAGAGGAGTGGAGAACTGAGCACTTCCCTCCAGGCCTCCCTGGGGCCTGGGAGGTGGGGTATCTCTGAGTGAAGCAGAGGGAGGGCCTGCAGGGGCCCAGGAGCTGGGCTATTTCTGTAACACAGAACACATCTGCAGCCGCAGGAGAAGGTCAAACTCTGGGCGCACGCAGGGCTGGAATGCAAGGGGCCAGGCGTCAGGGAGAGCCGCAGTTTCACGCCTTCTGGCAACTTCGGAGGGTGTCTGCAGTGCCCTTTGGGAAAGGTGGGGATATCGGCATAGGGAGGGACTCAGCCGCTGGTGGCGATGGCAACGGTGTAGTGCATGTAGTGCATCGGAGGGCGGTTGGGGCCTGGAGCAAAATCTGAATACCTATTGCGCAGAAGCGGGGAAGAATTGAATTCCGGGGTGGGGGGGCACTAACTAATTCGCGCTCTCTGCCATGAAGAGAAATCAGGTCAGGCAAAGCACAGGTGTGAAGGGAAAGCGAAACAGTGCTGAGGCGGAGGCAAAGGGCTCAGGCAACACAGGTGAGCGAGTGCTCAGGGATGTGGACAGGTGTGGGGTGAGCTTACGGCCGGAGCCTGCAGTTGAGTTCCAGGCCCCTTCCAAAGCCCTCTCTGTATTTGTATTTGTAGTCTTTTTCTTAATGAGGACCCTTCAGACTGTATGCACTTCCGGCCCCACCTAAACTGGCCCCGCCCCCACCTCCCCATGCACCAAGATACACTCACCCCTGGTTTCCTTGCTGCCACTTCACACAGCCCTGTCCCCTAGACCTACTCCCTCTGGTGTCTCCCGTGCTTCACCCTCATCCCCACACAAGCCCCATGTGTCCTTTGTGGCTTCTCCAGTGTCTGGTTATAGTTAGAAAATTGCCCTGTTCCAGCTCTGCCCTTGTCACAGAAGGACCGTCTTGGCTAAACCTGACCGCTGTTGACTTTAGGCCTCCCTCCCATTGGCCTGTCTCGCATCAGCACCTTAGATGAATAATCTGTTAGTCTATATCCTTCTTGGGTTTGGGCCCTCCCTAGCTGAGCCCAAACCTCTGCACTGGGGATAGGGGTCCTGATGGGAAGTTAGTCTGAGAGAGGGGCTTCCTCAAAGACCCTAAAGTACTCAGGTCTCTGTGGCCTCTCTTGTCGCTCTCATTCACTCTCTGGGCAAGGTGATTCCCTGTTTCCTGTCCAGTGGGCCCCAAGGGGTAAGCACTTGTCCACATTATACTGCCAGATGGGTACAGTGCAAACACTAGAACTTGGGGCTTCCCAGTTGATTCCTGCCCAGTGAGGTAGCCCCTGGAATTGACTGCTTTTTAATTTCCAAGGTCGATATGATCCAGGAAAGAAAGAGCGACCTTCCAGTTCAAAGTATGCCAGGGGCAACCCTCTCCCTCCCATTTGAGATTCTCAGGTGTTGATTATTCTGGGTCCTTGAGAGAGGGGACACGTGGCCACTGCAGATGATCGCTTGTTCGAGGTGCGTAGTGTCTTAAAGCCATTACAAGCCAGATTTAGGATCGCTAAATACCATCTTGGTGAATAACTTTTTTTTTTAATTTTTAATGTTTATTTTTTTCAATGTTTTTATTTATTTTAGAGAGAGAGACAGACAGAGTGAAAGCAGGGGAGGGGCAGAGAGAGAGAGAGGGATACACAGAATCAGAAGCAGGCTCCAGGCTCTGAGCTGTCAGTACACAGCCTGACGCAGGGCTTGAACCCATGAACCATGAGATCGTGACCTGAGCCAAAGTCAGATACACAACAGACTGAGCCACCCATGCGCCCCAATGTTTATTTATTTTTGAGAGAGAGATGGAGGGTGCAAGCAGGGGAGGGCCAGAGAGAGAGAGAGAGAGAGACATAGAATCAGAGGCAGGCTTCAGGCTCTGAGCTGTCAGCACAGAGCCCAACACGGGGCTCAAACCCATGAACCGTGAGATCATGACCTGATCCGAAGTCAGACGCTTAACCAACTCAGCCACCCAAGCACCCTTGAGGAATAACTTCTTTAGGAGCAATTATTAAGCATCCATTTTTATGTATCAAAGCGCTAAGTGGTTTTATGGTCAAAATTAGGCCATTGCCTCCTATTAGTGAATAGTCCAAGGCAGAGGCACAGATAAGAATGATTACTGGTATTTACTGAACATTTACTAGGTGCCAAGACCTCTCTTAAATTCTCTGCTTGTATAATCTCATTTAATCCTATGACAAGCCCAGGAGGTAGGTACGTATGTTACCCCGTTTTACAGATGTGAGAAGGAAAGCACAGAGAGGTTGAGTTATTCCCCCAAAGCCCTCTAGTTAGTAACTGGCGGGGCTAGGATTAGAGCTGGGGCCGTCTGACTGTGGAGCCCAAAATCTCAAGACCAATGCCGATTCAACTCAGTAAAAATAAACTAAAGGATTAGTTTGTAGGATGATGCATGAGAAGGGAATTTCAAGTTGCACAACTAACACGAAGTGGGAAGAGAGCCGGCTTTGGACTGTGTCCTGGGCAATAATCCCAGCTTCGGGCTACCTACCTGACCTCCCAGGTTCCTCCTCCCCAGGCAGGATCTCAGCACCTATCAGAGAATTTGCTAGTGTAGTGGCAGCGTGGATAGGTGTTAATTTCCTTTTCTTTTCTGTGCCCCTTGTCAAGTCTTCCTGGGGAGGGTGAGGAGGGATTTGGGAATTCAAAATTAATTCTCTTTTCGGGAGGAAGATATCCAGCCAGTTCTCTAATACCCGATCTTTTGGACAAGTCTTCCTGCCAACCCCATTTCCTACTGTCCCCTCTTGGGACTGCCTACAATTGGAGGAAGGAGACCAAAGAAAGAGGGGCGTGGGCTCCATGCAGCTCACAGGCAGCTGTTACCCTCCAGCCCTTCCAGCCCTTCTTTCTGCATCATCTTTTTTTTTTCTTTTTCAAAACCAGGATATTCTCTTGCATAACCACTGTACAAACGAACAGATTCGGGAAACGTAACATTGATGCAGGACTAGTACCTAATCTACAACCCATATTTAAATTTTATCAGTTGCCCTAATGAAATCATTAGAATCCAATCCAGGACCATATGTCTTTATTTCCCTTTACTCTAGAAGAATTCCTCAGCCTTTGCTGTTACTCATGCCTTGAGGTTTTTTGAAGGGGGCAGGACCCTCCCTAGTCCTTTCTGGGCCTTGTCCAGTCTTCCCAGCTCCCTCCCATGCCCCCTGGCCTCATCCTTGAGCAGGTGTGAGTAAGGCAAGGGATGTGAGTTCCTTCGTATGCACAACATTTAAGGGGCGCCAAAAAACTCAGTTATCAAGAGCAACGTTTTTATTTATTTGTTTTACTTTTTTTTGTTTGTTTATTTTGAGAGAGAGAAAGAACACAGGTAGGGGAGGGCCAGAGAGAGAGGGAAAGAGAGAGAATTGCAAGCAGGCTCCGTGTTGTCAGAGCAGAGCCCTACGCGGGGCTCGATCTCACAAACCGTGAGATCAGACCCGAGCCAAAATAGTCAGACGCTCAACCAACTGAGCCCTCCAGGCACTCCCCACCTCCCTCCCCCCAAGAGCAATACTTTTAAAAAATCAATATCTGCCAGAATTTCATAAAGAACAAAATATCAGCAGTTTAGGTAAAGCCAGGACCGATAGCCACGGCGCGCTAAGCCATGCTGGAGCCTCAGACAATAGGGAGCTTCAGTAATACCGATCTGGGTTTTATTTAAAATGTGTCATTTATCATAGATTTTTTTTTTGCATTTTTATTTTGAAAAATATTCCACTAAGAAAATAGTATCAATCTTGATTACCGAGTTCTTGGATGCCCCTTACATTTCGTGTCCCCTCCCTCCCAGCATCCTGTCCTTAGAACAAGGGAGAGAGAGAGGTGGGGCTCCCGGCCAGCCACTGTTCTTGTGCCCTGGCCAGCGTGGTGGAGGAGGGAGGGTGGGGCACGGAGAGAAGAGGAGGGAGCCCAGCCGGGTCGCTGGCCTGGAGCCCTCTAACAGCTTCCAGCTGCTTCCACACCCACCAGACTTCCTGCCTTGGGAGCGGTGTTTGGTTGTCACCCTCCCCCTTCTCATCCAATGTGTGATCTAATTAGATCCTTGATCTCTCATCTCTGACAGTCTCCCCTCTATTAACACTGCCTGGTTCCCCTTCGTCAATCCTCTTCTGACCCTAAATCTGCCCCTGTTTTCATCCATCCTGGGAGCCCCTTCTGCATCACCAGAGCGTCCACCCAGGGCAGGGTGAGCTGTGGACGCTGGTCCACGGTCCACACTCAGAGCCAGTCAGCCCCACTGGGGACAGACCTTGTGGCAACAGGAGAGAGCTCCAAACTGAGATTGAAGGACCCCATCAGGGTTGAGCCTTCCTTCCTGTACGGGAGGTGGGTTATCTTGGCCAAGACTCTATCGCCCTGAACTTCAGGTTTTTTTGTTAAGATGAGGGGTGATAATATTTTTCTACTTACCCCATGGGACCATGAAAGAACCAAATGAGATAAGGATGAGAGTGCTTTGCGAATTATCCAGGGTTATACTTAATATTTTCCCTTCTGTCATAAGATAATCCTTTTGTAAAGACTGTATTCAGATCTGCCACATTTTTTGACCTAAATCCATGAGAGGTATATGAGCTGATTCAGGGCCCATGCTCATGCCTGTCTGGAACCAGCATTTCTGCCAGACTAAAGCAGGTCACTAGGCAAAGCCGGAACCCCAGTCTATCCACATCCCCCGCCCCTGCCCGCTTGCCCACATCTATCACTGTGTAAAACATAATGGGTAGGACCCAGGTAGAGCGGTTGGGTTATTTTGTTTCGTATTGATATTTCAAAGGAAAGTTTGTCTACTGAGGTATAATTAACCTAAGATAAACTGCATCTATTTCAAGGGTAACATCTGATGGGTTTTGTGAAACTACAACCACAATTAAGATAATGTGCACATATGCATCACTCCCCAGTTTCTTCCTGACTCTTTGAAATCCTGCCATCTACCCCTCTACCACTCAACCTCTGACCTGCTTTCTGTCACTATAGATTAGTTCGCATTTTAAAATTTCATATAAAGGAATCATACAGTATACATATATACATTTTTCATCTGGGGGCATCTGGCTTCTTTCACTCAGCATAATAATTTTTTTTAATTTTTTTAAATGTTTTATTTATTTCTGAGAGAGAGAGAGATAGAGAGAGAGAGAGCAGGGGAGGATCAGAGAGAGAGGGAGATACAGAATCTGAAGCAGGCTCCAGGCTCTGAGCTACCTGTCAGCACAGAGCCCGACGCGGGGCTCGAACCCACAGACTGTGAGATCATGACCTGAGCCAAAGTTGGACGCTTAACCCACTGAACCACCCAGGCACCCCTCACTCAGCATAATTATTTTGAGATGCATCTGTAATAACCCATTTCTTTCTATTGCCAAGGCTGTAGTCCACTGTATGGATGTAACACATACATTCTATTCACCTGTTCATGGACATTTTGGGGTTTTTTGCAGTTTGGGGCTCTTACAGACAAGCTGCTTTGAACATTCGTGAACAAATCTTTGTGTGGACATAAGCTTTCGCTTCTTTTGGGTAAATACCTAGTAATCAATGGGTCGTATGATAACTACGTGTTTAACTTACTAAGGAACTGCCAAATTTTTCCGAAGTGGATGTACCCTTTCTACCCTCATCAGCAGTGGATGAGTTCTGTTCACCTACATTCTTGTCAACACTCGGTATGATTAGTCTTAATTTTAGCTGTGCTAGTGGGTGTGTGTAGCGTTATTTCATTGTGCGTTCAATTTGCATTTCCCTAATGACTAATGATGTTGAGCATCTCTCTGTGTACTTGATTTGACATTGTGTATCTTCTTTGGTGGAGTGTCTGTTTACGGTCTTTTGCCCATATTTGTTCTTATTGTTCTTGTCGTGGTGTTTGCCAACTTAATATTTAGTGGCAAGAGTTCCTTCTATATTCTAGATAAAAATCTTATGTCCGTTACATGCTTTGCCAATGTTTTCTCCTTGTTTATGGGTTACCATTTCCTTTTTGTAACAGCATCTTTTGAAGAGTGTTTTTTTTTATTTTGGTGAATTTCAATTTTTTGATGGTTTCTTTAATAAAGTAGGTGAGTTTTATGTCTTAACAAATTTGCCAAACCGAACATCACTGAAGATTTTTCTTCTATGTTTTCTTCGAGGAATCTTATACTTGTGGCTCTTACATTTAGATCTTGGTTCCTTTTGAGTTAATGCTTTGTGGTAGGGTTAGGGGGCTTGTTTTGTTTTGCCTTAGGAATATGAATCTCTGCTTTTTCCAGCACCATGTATTAAGAAGTCTATCATTCCCTCACTGAGTTGCCTTTATACCAATTGCGGCAAACCAATTGACCATATATACATAGATTTATTCCTGGATTCTCTATTCTGTTCCATTGGTCTATACATGTATCTTTATGCCAGTACCACATTGTCTTGACTACTGTGGGTTTATAGTAAGTCTTGAAGTCAGAGAGTCTAAGACTTCTAACTTTGTACTTCTTTTTGAAAGTTTTTTAGTTATTAGAGGTCCCTTGCATTTCCATGTGAATTCAGAATCAGTGGTCATTGTTTACAAAAGATCATGTTGAATCTGTAAAAAAATATGGGGAGCATTGATATCTTAACAATATGGAATCTTCCGACCCATGCAAATGATATATATCTCCCTTTTATTTATATGTTGTTTAATTCCTCTCAGCAGTGTTTTCTAAATTTTAGTATAGAGGTCTTTCACATTTTTTGCCAAATGTATTCCCTAATATTCCATACTCTTAATTCTATTGCAAATAGTGTTTTTAAAATTTCAATTTTCATCGTTTGCTGTTAGTTGCTAGAGGCACAACTGATTTTACTATAGTGACTGTGTATCCTGAGCCCCTCCCCCGCTTTTAAAAACTCAGTTTAACAGAGCAGGAGCCTGGAAATACGGAGGTGCAGGGCCTTTGCATGATATGATAAGCATTTAAAGTGGCATGTAACAACATCAGTATCTTCCCCTGTCTTAAACCAATAAGTCATTCCAGGAGCAGCCCCACAGCCTGCGTGGCTGTAAAGGATATGCCAGGAGGGGGTGGTGTGGTGAATCTGACCCTCCACAGGCAGTGCTCCCCTAGATTTCTGGGGGTATTCTTGAGGTCGGAGTAGATGGGAATACGGTGCAGCCCCTTTAAGAGACTAGGGCCAACCAGCCATCAGGCCACTGGGAGGCAGTCTGGGAGATAAGATAAGGCCCCCAGGCTGGTTTAAGCCAGGGTCCTGAGCCACAGTGGCTGGGCTTACTGGTAGACAAACAGGAACCAGCAGTGATAGGGAGGAGGTGCCAGCTACTAGACCCAGGCTTGCGAGGGCTGGAGCAGCCAGCTTACCCACTGGGACCTGAAAGGAGCAGAGGGTATTAACTGCGGGTGTGCAGGGGGAGGGCACTTACATTCTCCGATGTATCCTATATATTTATAATCATGTTTTTCAAACTCTAATAGAGTATACTTAAAGGCCTTACATGTAGTAAATGTTCAATAAATCGGTTTATTGAGCTGTGTTCTCTCCACCAGTAACTTCAAGCTCTAGTAAGATGCTCTGATAGAAGGTTTCGAGACCACCTGTTTTCTCGCTCAAACTAGAAAAATCCTGGCAAGGACTTCCTCTGAAGAGCGGAGCTGCTCATTTGCACATACATATCTGCATAGATTTGCATGTGTCCTACATGTAGATACTTTTATGCTGGATTTAGATTTCCCCAAATCAGAAACCTATTTTTAAAGGGATAAAGAGGGGATTTGTCTCCACTCATTCCTGCCCACCTTTCCGCTGCATCCTCCAGAGATTAAAAAAAAAACCTCGATTTCTGTCACTTTGAACTATAAAGAAGACACCTATAGCCGCACAGTTTATGTAGAGATCAGCAATCCTCTGCCTGTCGAGGGGCTTCTCCTTTCTTGGTTTCTGTTACAGTTCCTGGTGTGACTCTCCAAACTCCTGAGCAAGAAAGGGGATTATTAAGGCAACGAAGCCCTCTAGCTAAGCAAGCGAGGAGCTGAAATACTCAGAAGATTTCACGGATTGTGCTCTGTCCATGGGCAGAGAGGCCAGAGACGCTGCCATCCACCTGAGACCACCTTCCTCTGCTTCCTGTCCCAGGGCTAGGGATGCTAGGAACTACCTTTGTCCGCTCTCCTTCCTCCAGGAATAAATAAAAATACCATCCCCTCCCCCAGATCCCTGCTCCTCTATTGGCCTGCTAGGCAAATATTTCATAATGTGGGCTCATCCAATTGGGCACCATGCCAGAGCCAAGCACCTCAGGTTGGAGTGTGCTCCAATCAGGTGGGGCAGCCTGGGTGGGACTAGAGGGCTCCCGCTCTCCACATGAGAGGCCGGCATTACTCAGGTGGATGGCATCAAGGTGGGAGCTGCCGCTTGCCCAGGGCTGGGAAGAGAGGACAGGGCTGTCCGTGAGTTGGCTGAAGGCAACCCAGCGCTGAAGGGGTTAAGGCCAGTCAGCATGTGTGGCTGTTAATGATTGCTACCCACCAGGGACCTGGTAAGTATTAAAGGAAACCTTTTCCCTGTTCCTGAGTGTGAAAGGAGTTGCAAGAGCAAGCCGAGGGGCCTGCGAGTGAGTGGTGATCTGTCCCCGTCTGTTTGTCTGGGCGGCTCTGGACCAGGTAAGGGAGCGCTAGATACACCCGCTCCATAGGCTAGAAGGGGAGGCTTTTGTTAACACCCGGATACAAATTCCCAGCTTGGGGCCAGGTTTTGGTATCATGCTATTTCTCAGAAGGAACTGCTGAGGGTTGTTTTAGTGCAAGGGGGTGAACCACTTGGCACAGAAGCTGGAGACACAGATCATTGTCCGGCTGCGGAGACAATGGTTATGTGTGGTCACCCTGCGCACAAAGCTGGAGCGGCTGCTCATCGTCCCTCTCGGAGCCATTGTCTCCAGAGAGGGGCTTGGAGCTCCGGGCAGAAGCACCCTGGGCCCTCTCTTGGGCTGATTTCCCGGGAGCCACCAGGAGGGAAGGCAGAGAGGGCCCCGCCAAAGAGGCTGCGCTGGCTGTGGCTTACCTTTCATCCTCTTTACTTAGAGTCAGGTGTGGAGAGACAGGGTCGGACAGAACAGGGTGGGAGGAGGGGTTAGAGCAGAGAGCTGGCAGTTGGCGGGAGTGCTCGACTCCTAAGTCAGGAAGAAGGCAAAGTTCGTCATTTGGGAGCCAGACAAATCCAGGGGAAAAAAATGAGGACCAGTCTTTGGGGTTCGGGTGTCTCTTGTTCCCTTTCTCTCGACTTCCCATTCGGGTCCCTCTTTCCCTCAGTTTCCAAACCATGTGTGCTCTTTGATCCAGTCGCCGCCAGTCGCCGCCTCCTGACAAGTCAGACTCCCGTAGGGAATGTGGACCCGAGTTCCTGGGTTTTGTTGGAGGGGCAGATGGACTGTCGTCAGCTGATGGTGTGCATGTGTGTGCGTGCGCGCATGTGTATTCACGTGTGCACATGTGACAAAAAATGAAAGCCTGATCTGTCTCCAAAGCAGAAATGCTGACTTTACTTCCCCCCACCCCCCACTATGGGGCTTAGCCAGGAACCCTTCTGTACCCCAGCTGCTTTCTTGGGACAGAGGAGGTTGGATGACATAATGCTGATGTTAGGTGGCCCTGAAGGGGACTGTTGGGTAGGGACAGCGCGCTCCCTGTGCCATCCTGAAGGCAGATTTGAGAGATAAGGCAAACCCAACCCCCTGGTGGCTTTCAGCAGGGTGCTGCGGCTGGGCTGCCTGCAAACAGAAACCAGGCACCAGAAAGGGGAGGGGCTGGGCCCGGGACCCAGCAGGGCAAGAGCAAAAGCAGCCAAGTTTCTGGGCATGTGAGCCAAGGAAGGTGTGTGTGTGGGGGGTGGGGGGTGAGGAGAGATGGGAGGGGCGTGGCCACTTGTGCTCTGCCCTGTGTTTAGAGAGTGAGCCACGAATGGGACCGGCCACCTTCCGGCCTCACACTCCCAGGGGACTCGGTGCAGAGGACCTGGCACTCCCAGGCTGGGCAGACTCCCTGGGCACGCACCCTGCATGGTTAGCCCTTCAGGCTCGGCAGGGCTTGGCTTCCTGACCTTCCTAATTTTTGAGCAAGGGGGCCTGCATTTTTATTCTGCACGGGGCCCTGGGAATTCCGTAGGCCGTGCCATCCCCAGGCCCAGCCAGGAGTTGCAACAGCCATGCGGTGGCTCACATGCTCTGACAGGTGCAGGCAGCCGCACCTGTTACTCAGGTGTCACCGGGACTGGCTCCTGTCCTGGCTGGGACCAGCACAGGATCCTCTCCCTTTCCTCCTCTCCACTCCCCTCCCAAAAGCATTCTGTTCCTTCTTGCTGCAGCATCCCTGCCTCGTCCTTCTTCAAGGCGACTGCATGGACAGGGGTGGGGACAGCAATCCCCTCTTTCTGTCTCCCTCTTCCCTTTCCTGTGCAGGCCCCCTCTTTTCCTTACCTGGGCCCTGGGCTGGGGTCTAGGCCTCAGAGTGCCTCTCCCATTCCTCCGAGAGCTTCCTCCCCTCTCTCGGCCTGGGTTATCAATGAACGCACTCTGGCACCCGCTTCATGTGCTATTTGTTTAGGGACAGATTGTTTCCCTGTGATTACTACAGGCTCCAGGTGTGGGTGGTAGGGTGGGGATGGGGAGGGGCAGGGAAAGGAGGACTCCTAACCCCTCCCCCCCTCCCCCCCCCTTGGTGGCAGCTCCTCTATCTTTTCCCTGTGTGCCTGCTCTTCCTGTTTTATTTTTTTATTTTTAACGTTTATTTATTTTGAGAGAGACAGAGCATGAACAGGGGAGGGGCAGAGAGAGATGGAAACATAAAATCCAAAGCAGGATCCAGGCTGTGAGCTGTGAGCACAGAGCCCGATGCGGGGCTTGAACTCACGAACCGTGAGATCAGGACCTGAGCTGAAGTCGGAGACTTAACAGGATGAGCCACCCAGGTGCCCCCTGCTCTTCCTGTTTTAAACCAAAGGACCCTGCAGACCACCTCTTTCCTCTTCCTCCCTCTGGCCTCTGCCAGAAGTTGGCCAATTCAAGAAGGAAAAGGAAGGCAGGGGAGGAGCAGGCTCCTTCACTCTCTCCCACTTACCTCCTCTCCTCTCTGCACCTCTCTGGCTTGAGCTGCGTGTAACCATTCCCCAGTGCCTCCCCCAAGCTTGCCCCCAACAGGCTGTCAGTAACAATACTGCCAACCTTGGAGGGGAATCTCTCTCAATGTATATGATTTTTAAAAATGATGGGTTCTTCAAACTAATTGCGAGGCTACTTTGCAATGTATCATTTGATTTAAATTTTTGAACTCTGTTGGTGGTGGTAGCTGCAGATTTCTCCCTCTCCTCACTCTAGCTGAGGACTAGCAGGGGCCCTTTTATTCCTCAAGGACCCTGAGCGCCTAGCAGTTGGCGGAGGGACAGACTGGCTTGGAATCAAATGTTCCAGAGAATCAAAAAAAATAGTAGAACTGGAGGTGGCTCGCCAAGGCTCTGGCCCCGTGCTGTCCAGATAGACTCTTGCCCGATGGTAGAGTGCATGCGCCACGACTGTCCCATGTGGTCACCCCTAGCGACTGTGACTGTTGACAGCCACATGGTGAAATGTGGCTAGCATGACTGAGGAACTCATATTTTAATTTTATTTTAATTAATTCCAACCTAAATAGTCACTGTTTACACTAATGGCTACTGAGTTGGATGGCACAACTTTGGAATAATGCTACGTGTTTTACGTGATCCCTTTATTTTATTAATGATGATAACATTAGCTATTTGCCGAGAAGTTATCACGTGCCAAGCATTTTCCTCTGTGCTTCCAAGATGTGATCTTGTTTAACTCAACATCTCTGGTGTCGCTCCATCACGGATGGGGGAAACACCGCCCTCACTCTTTTCCTTAAGGATAGTCCCCACACTGTCCATTCTTTGTCTCCATGTGACAGCCTTTTTCAAGAGTTCTCTAAGTCCTTTCCTATGCAGATCACACTTTTCCTCCCTGGGATAGCAGGGGGGAGCTCTCTACAGCTGTCCTCGATCCATCCACAGAGGGGGAAGGCGACAATGACTTTCCCCAGAGACAGCCATTTTCTGGCTGGTTGCACTGACGGCCCGTGTTCCCAGGGTCACTTTGGATCCTCCCTACTGCAGACAGCAATCTGGGGAGATTCCTCTGCCCTTGGAGCCCTTGGCAGGCTCCCCAAGTACATGGGAAGTTCTAGACTCCTCACTCCCAGCAGAAGGAGGTGTTCAGAATTTCCCACAATCCATCTGTGTGTCATCCCCCCTCCCCGTCTAGGAGAGATGAGCAGCTGAGCCCTCCCTGGGGGGCAGGGGCAGGCTTGGCTCCCCCAGGGCAGGTGAGGGGCAATGCTAACGCTGGAGCTTTGCTGCCATCCCGCCTGCCTTTGCCCCCCTTGCTCCATGGGACTCCCGGAGGTGAGGGCTCCTTCCCCCAGAAGCAGGCATCCAGGCTTCTGCTCTCTGCTCCCACTGATTTACTGCTCTCCTCTCCCCCAGACAAAGCCCCTGCTTCATAGACTCTTATCGGCTGGCCAGTTGGGAGGGGGAAGGGGAGGAGGGGTCCCTGGAGCAGATGGAACCTGCGTTCACATCCCCCAGTGAGAGGGATTGGAAGCTGAGCCCTCCTGCCTCTCTCACTCACAATTCAATTTCCCAAAGCCAAACGGCACCCGTCCACTCCTCCCGCTGCAGCCCCGGGCCCTGCCTTGGCAGCCACTGCCGTCACCCATTCTGTTCCTACTGCGTGTGAGGTGCTGGCCAGGGCACAGCAGCAAAGAAGACCCAGGCTGTAAGCAGTCTGAATGGGGCTGCCCTTCCGCATCTCCGCACCTTGGCAGGTGTTGTCCATCTAACGGTTATGGGTGCCCCCAGCCCCGTGTCACACGCAGTCCCCAGACCTGTGGCCTCCATCCCTGTGTTCTCACAGCCAGCCCGGTGGACTGGGTGTCTCCCCTCTGACTCATGAAGCTTTGCCTTCTTCTTTCCCGGAGACAACAAAGCTCAGATGGGACAAATATCAGGAACTTTGTCTTCTCCCTCCCATCACTAGAGTTGGGACAAGGGACCTCAGCTTCCCTGACTCTGAAACGGGCTTTGCCTTCCTCCCAATGCAAAGCCCGGACCACGTGAGCATAACTTTCCCCCTTTGTTCTGCACCCCTTCGTCTGTGCTGTCTGCTGAACAAGGCATGCTTACGACCACTGGTTGGTTCACTGTTGAAACAAGGAAGCTGAGGCAGAGGACAACTTGACCCTTACACGTTGCTGGATTGGTAGCTGAAAAGGCATCTGCAGCCCTCGAGGGTGTGGAAGGAGGGCCGTTCGCCTGGCTGCGGTGCTCTCTAGACACTTGCTCTGTCGAGTGCTTTCCCTTGGGGTGAGGTGGGGGGCGACTGTGGTCTGGGACACCAGAACCAAATCTGCTGAGCTAGCGCTGAATTGAACTGGTTCCAGTGACCTTCTGGAGGCCCGGAAGCAGACAGCTGGGCCGCCTCAGCTTCTGAAGGGTTGGGGTTTAGGATTCAGCTCAGAGCGGGGGGCGGGGGGATTAATTAGTACCCAGCCCCTCGTGGATCTCCTGCTGACTGTCAGGAGAAGGCAGCTTGGAGACAGGGGCCTGCCCCCTGCTCCCATCTAGCTTAGCCGGGGCCACTCAGGGAAAGGCTGCTCGGAGGGAAGGTGGAGCGTCCTCCCTAA
Source organism: Proteles cristata cristata (assembly GCA_017311185.1). Taxonomy (NCBI): domain Eukaryota; kingdom Metazoa; phylum Chordata; class Mammalia; order Carnivora; family Hyaenidae; genus Proteles; species Proteles cristata. The sequence goes on along the minus strand of JAESUZ010000532.1, from coordinate 253,666 downwards.
ATTTCCTTTCCCCTCTGCAGGGAACAAGACAAAAGCCTGAGGGCAAGGAAGGTGAGGAGCCCCCCGGAGTGGGGGGGGCTGGGTTACCCCAGTGCTCCCAAGTTGGGTCAGGTGTGAGGCGGAAAGGCCCCTCCGGTCCTGCGTCCTGCGTATCACAAGTTCTGGGCCCAGAATCACAGATCTTAGCACTTGCAAGGACCACTGGTGTTTCTGACAGTTAAGGAATGGCAACCTCGGGAATGACGTTCGATAATTCGTCAACCAGAAAGGGCAGGGGCCTGGGGTTGTGTGGGGCCCTGTGGTGTCTTCAGATCTCCAGGAGGTGGTGGTAGGGGATGGGGGGAGGGACTGGCAGGGGAGGCGAGGGAGGGGCACTCCAGAGGCTTGGCGGAGCAGCTCTTTACTGACCAATAAGAAAGAATCTCAAGGTTTTAATAACTGGCATGGCTAGGCGGAATATCCACCCTGGTTAGCTTCATTTTTCAGAAGACGAATGGAATTAGTAAAATTATCATCATCATCATCATCAGTTTGAAGATAAGATCATCCAAGCTGGGGTACAACATTCCCAGTGAAGTTCCCCTCCCTGAGAGAGATTCACTGCTCCCCCACCACACACATGCACACGCGCGTGAACGCTGCAGACCGTACACAGGACTGAAGAGCCCACAAGACCACTACCCTTACCTGCTGTCCGGGGCTTCTTTTCCAGCCCAGGGGCTAGGAGACAGTACAGTGAGACACCAGGAAAGGGCACAGTGGGGAAGGAAGGAAGCCTGACTCTGGCCCCCTGATTTGTGATTTCCACCGCCCCCCACCCCCCACTTTGGCTACTAGACCAGCTCGTCCGCTCCCTATCTGAGGTAGGGGCTGGGCTCTGGGTGAATGTCCCCCAGCATCTAGTAACCGGTCATAGTAAGGAAAATGTGTTTCGGCCCTTTGGGCTGGGGATGGGGGCTGTGAGGATAGGCAGAGTTAAGCACACAAGAGGGCGGCCCGAGTCTTACCTCCTAGCCACTCAGCCCAGTGGCCTAGTATTTCAGGACATTGAAGCTTGCCTGGCACAGGACGCCCAAGTCCTGCCATTTTGGAACTTGCTGGAGCCTGGGGGGAGGGATGGTGCAAGGGCAGAGAGGCGCAGCGGGGTCCCCAGAGCCCGCAGAGCTGGTATCTAGCTCTGCAAGCAGCTTATGGAGAAGAGACAATGCCGTGTAGAGGGGTTCCTTGCCCCCTGCAGATCCCCAGGAGAGTCACCAGGGTCTGACCTCCTTTGGCCTTTTCTTTGTGTGGCAGCAATAGGCAGAGGGACTTTGTGGGGGAGAAGTTGACCAGGGCAGTGTATTTTCCCCTAGGAATGGCCAGGAGAGCTTCAGGAACCAGGCACGCCAGCACCACTGAAACTGTAAACTGAGCTGGTTTTAATTGGGACAGAATGCTGGAGCAGATAAAGCCACTCGAAAATAATGATGAGACATGGTGGGGAGGGAGGTGGGGAGCTGGAGCCAAAGCTCTCCCTACCCTCCTCCCTCCCCACCCTCCAGCAGCAGCCCTCCCTGGAGGGTGGATGGCCTTGCTTGGAATTTGCTAGCTGGGGAAAAGAAGGAAGGGGGAAGGATGGGCCACGGGCAGCCTTCCCTCCCCGCTCACCCCAGGTCCTCTCTCCATATAATGAGCTATGATGCCAGAAGCCAGAAGCCGAAGTGCTCTCGGGACGGAAGGATGGGGAAGCCTAGCCAGGGCTGATTCTCTGTCAGCAGATTCTCAGGAGCTATGGAAATGAAGCAGCTTGGTGTAGGGCAGATAACCAGGAGGGGCCCAGAGGGTGGAATGAGTTGAGTGTATTTTTCTAGTTGTTCAATATTTATCACTGTGGGAGCTCTGGGCGTCCAGCCTGCGTGTGAGTGTGTGTGCGCGCACATGCACATATGCAAACATGCATGCCTGCAAAGGGTCCTGGAGACTCAGGTTGAATTTGCTGCTTTTGACCACGTAGTGTCAGGTAGCCCCTCCAGACAGATGCAGATTCTGGGTGAGGATGTTTGGAGGCAAGTCAGTACTGGGTTATCTTTGCAGTGAGGCCATCACTAGGACCTAGAGGCTGAGGGCGGCTCTGGAAGTAGGAAAGCCCTAACTAGGATGGAGAGGTGGGTGCTTGCAAAGTAGGGAGGCCTGGCCTCTGCTCTTTGTAATTTACTGGCGCTTCTGGAATGCCAGCCCCCGCCCTACACACGCAGCCTGCACGGTATGTTTTTCCTCTACTAGCTCGGGCACCTGGCATGTTTCTTGATTTGTTTTTAAGCAAATTAATCATCACCATTACCTCTTATGCATAAAACATTTCACATTCTGCGAGTTTACAGCTATTATTTTCATAGAATGAGAAGGTACCTCATTTGCACATGAGAAAACGAAGAGCCAAAGAAGTCAGGTCACACCTCTAATTCCCGTTGGATCTTGGACTGAAAGCCCAGTGTGGCCAAATTTTCTTTCCACTGGTGACACTGCTATTGGGGCCACCACTGGAGGCACAGTGGAGGACCTAGGAGTTTAAGGATGTTCCCTCACAAAATCTCCTTGAGACTGCTTGAGATTCTCCCCTTTTTGGGTGGGATCAGGAGGGCTATTTGGAGATTCATTCATAACTATTTGTTCCTGGGAAATGGAGGTCTTTGAATTCCCCCCCAAAAAACAAACAAACAAAAAAATCAAGGAAATAAGAGAGAAAAAAACGAATCACCTATCTTTGTTTCCCTTTTACAATATTCTGCACCTGGTAAGTTCTTCTTGATGTCTACCCTAAAATGACCCCCTGTCATTCTGTGCAGTTTAGTGGTGAAGGAAAAGAACCCCAGCTAGGCATTCAGTGTGCCTGAACCCTAGGGATTTCAGAGCCCCCAACGAGCAGGGGAACCCCCCCCCCCCAGCCTTCCTTCCTCCTCCCTTGTGCTAGCTTCACTGGATGGGAGAGGTAATTTAACTTACAACTTAAGCAAAGCCTGTGGGAGGCTCCTGAGCTCAGCCTGAAGAGAAAGAGGATATTTTTGCCTTCTAGAGGAAGAAAACTCATTTTCTCAATGCACCCCTGCTCCCTCCTCCTGTACAGATGAGCTTAATTTCCTTCCCCTCCTAATGAAGTTGGATCAAAGCCAAGCTATATATTCAATGGGGAGCCAGGCAGGGGAGCTGAGTGAAGGGGCGAGGGGGGCAAAAACAGAGCTTCTCTCATGGAGAGGAAGTAATTAATTTTAAGAGAGCGCAAAGATAGAGAGGCCCTTGGTAATAGAATGTCAAACTCCCAAATGCAGGTGGCTAAAAATTAAGTCAGAGCATGGAGAGTTTCCTTTGTTCGTTCATTCATTCACTCATTGATTCAACAAATATTTATTAGGCGCCTACTGTGCACAGGCAGAGACTTCAAGCTGGCACCAGGGGAGGACCCTAATCCTCACGACCATAGCAGGGCTCAAATAATTGGGCTGGGACAGAGAGACATAGGACCTGGCAAGCGAAGGCTCTTGTCACCATTTGCAAAAGTATCACTAAATGGTTGAATGTATTGACCGATTGGATTTAGGATTAGTTGCTTAAATATCAGCAGCTGTTGACCCTGGTTGGCATCAACCAGCCTGTTTCATCACAGTTAAATAATAATGTTGTCCACTAGCTTTTGCATTCACTGATTGCACTGTACTCTGCCTGGGTTCTGACCTCAATCCAAAAAATTAGATTAGTCCTCCTCTCCCAGTGTCTGTTGTGACATCACAGAATTGCCATAGCAACAGACTATGATGTCAACAGAATGCCTGGTGCGGCTACAATGGACCACGCTGGTCAGGAAGGATTCTGTCACCCCAAGGCAGAACTAGAATAATATAGAAAACTGGAGGAACTGAAATTTGATATCAAAAAAGAATAACTCGGCAACAGAAGGTAACAGTGGGTCTGGAGCCTCCCTTGCTGGAACCCTTTGTGAACAGCCAGGGCACTTAATGAGATTGATTGCAGAGTGAGCTTGCCTGGAGGCAGGGGGATGGAAGAGATGACCTTCAGAAGGCCCTCGAAGCCCAAGGACCCTCAGACTCAGAGGACATCAGGGAAAGGGGAGATCTGACCGTCCTTGGCCTCTGGAGAGTTCAGGGAACCTCACGGCGATGCAGACCTCCTTTGCCCCTGAGCAGATCTGACTGTCGCCAGCTGGGATTTATCATATGGCATCTGGGAAGATTTGCAGAAGTAAACACAGGGTGACCCCCCTCTGAGCCCTGTTTGCTGCCCTCTTCCTTGCAAGCTCTGGGAGGAAGGTTTCCTTCCAGTTCACCAGAGCAACGAAGCCAGGTCCTTGCCACCAGCTCTGGCTGCACGTGCCCCTCCGCTGGCCCCCAAGCGGAGAGCAAGCCAGCCAGGGCTGTGTCCTAAGAAGCGCGCTGGGGGGGAGTGCTGCACAGAAGCCCCGTTCACTGTGCCCTGTCTGCACAGAAGTCTGGGAAACTTAATCTCAGCTTCTCGGCAGCGGCAGCAACAGCAGCACGCGAGTCTAGAGCTTCGTTTAACCCTCGTGCCTACGGGATCAGAAGGGTCTCTGAGAAGCCCATGGACTTCAGCCCCAGGGACCTGTCGTCCCAGCTGGGGGGTCAGGAGGCAGGAAAGGCCGTCTTCCTGCAGGTTGGGCCGTGCAGATGGGAGTGCAGCCCCGGACGGCTCCGCCCGCCCAGCTCCTCTGTGTCCTTAGCTCGCTGAGGTCGGACTATCTGGAAGTTGTACACCTGCTCCGCGTACGCCTGCCTCTCTGTTTCAGCACTTTCTCCTTGGGGACCTGAACGGGGAGGATATCATCCCTGCTCGTTTATTCTGCCTCCAGCACTCAGCCGGCAGCACTGGGGCTGGATGCTAGGAAGCCACAGGCGCACCTGGGCGCCCCCTGCTCCCACCCAGGGAGAGCCCCTCCCCCTCGCCTAGTGCCGGAGCCAGGAGGAGGGAGACCCTCGCGCCCTGAGCTGGCCATCAGGACCGGAGGACTTACTTCTCACAGGGATGGTAGGAGCTGGGTGGCTGGCAGGTCCTCTGAGGCTGCCGAGCAGAGCACAGAGCTGCCAAAAGGATGCTGAAGTTTCGGGCTGATCGGCGGGTCAGGTAGGGAGACCTTCGGTGGAGTGGGAGCCGAGTTCAGAGAGCAGGCTGATGGGTAGCCCGCTGGGTCGGGGGCTTCTGAGCCAGGGCCCTGCCGGACCTGACCTGGAGAAGAAAGAGGAGTTAGGTCAATGGCTGCTGCATTGCAGTGCTTTGTGAAGGGGAAGCTATTTTGAAATTGGTAGCGCCGGGATGGAGAGAGGACGTCATTTGTAGGGGTTGCTGGGTAGGAGAGTCTGGGGCAGGGAGTGATTCACGGTGCCTTGAGAGACCTGTGTCATCTGACAACAGACTGTGTGTGTGCTTGTGTGTGTGTGTGTGTGTGTCTGTCTGTCTGTCTGTATCAGTGCGTGTGGGGAAGGTTCCAGCAGTGAGCACAGGGAACAAACATGTAGAGCAGACAGGGACTGGCAGGGTGGCCGTGGGAGGTGGGGAGCAGGCGCTCTGTGCCGCGGGAAAAAACAACAATCTTGCAACTTGAGGACCTTATTTTCACAAACTGCTCACCTCCCACATGGGGGAGAGGCAGGGATGGGGGGGTGACTAGGAACAGTTACCCTTCCTTGCAAAGGTCCCCTGTAGTTAAGGAGAGCATCCCTGTTGGAGGGAGGGGGGAGTAAAGTTTGAGAAGTGGGGAGCAGGTTAGCAAGATGCTGGAGTTAGAGCCCAGGCCTGGTGGACACTGGCCAGATTTAGGGTCCCAGCTGGCGAGCCCGGGCTGTAAAACCCTAGATTTCCACCTAGACTGTGGCCACTGCCCACTGGGTTTCTCTCTGCCCAGGACTTCGAATTTGATCTGAACGTGGCTGGTCTGGAAGCTGAAACAAACCAACAAACAAAACACCATTTGGTATTATCTTTAGCTCCAGCAAACAGCCCAAGGGCTGAGATTCCCGGACTACTGAGGAGGGATCTCCCAAAGGCTACTTCTCTCATGGAGCTGAAGGGACCAAGTGAGGCCCTCTTTCCTTGGGTGCCAGCTGGAGTGCCGCGTGCCAGGCAGTCCTGGCTGTTCGCTGTCGGAGTGCTCAAGGGGCCTGGTGTCAGGACCCCCGCGCCCCAAGCTTGGCATGTTCAGGCGCCTGCTTCTTGGGGCGGACTGAGCCTGCTCTGGGCTCTCACAGGAGTTCTCACGAGGGATGAGTGAAGAGGACCTTACCACTCATCCAGTCCCCCACTGGCTAGATGCTTGAATCCTACAATAATCTTGCCGAGCGGTCCCCTGTTCGCAGAATCCATTTTCAGTAGCTGCCATTTGTGGCTTAGTCCTGCGGCACCAGCCGCCCTCTAAGTTCTCTCTGCTACCCTTTCCACAGACTGTCTCCCAGACTACCCCTTTCCTCCCCCAGCTCCCCAAAAGCCACCAAGAAACTAGGCTGACATTTGGCCAGCCAGAGAGCCACAGCAGGACCTCCCAAGGGAGCCTCCACGGCCCTGCTCCCCATCTGCCTCTGCACAGACCCTGCTTGCCAGCAGCCTATACTGTACAGCACCCCCCCACCCCAGCCTGTGGCACCCCTTAATTAGATCTGACTGGGGAGCTGGCACTCACCTCGATGCCTGACAGTTCTTGAGGTCTCAGCTATGTCAAGTAGCCCCTTAGACGCGGAGACCCTGGACTCGGAGTCTGAGCGGGTCGCAGCCCGAGCTCAGGAATGGAGTTTCTGGATCTCTGGTTTTGCTTAAAGAAAGAGATGCAACATAAGACAGGAGAGAAAGGAGTTCAAGGTCACAAGAGAATTCTTTCAGTGAATAATGAGTGAGCAATTTTTATGTGGAGCACCGGCAGGCGCGGTTCCTGGGAGAGAAACTGCCCCGCGTGAGGCCTTGGCTGTTGGGGACTCCCGCCTCCCACTCACTCACAAGCAAGGTCACCACCGAAGGGGTTAAGTGGGGTGTATTTCCAGCTTCGGGGACCTCTATAAGTAGTCCGCACTGACTAGTGAAAGGTGTCTCCCTACCCCCCACCTGACTGCAGGCTGCTTTTTCTACAGACCAGCCCTCCATCCAGCCTCTCCTGGACCCCACAGATGGCAGAGGGACCATCTCCCATGTGGCCACCCGGCCCTGTCACTCCCCAGGGTCCACCCACCCTTTGGCTTGTGCCTCTGCCTTCTCCATCTTTATTACAACCCCTCTCTCTCTCTCTCTCTCTCTTTTTTTTTTTTGCCTCCACAGCCACAATGAAAGACGGAACACATTTCTACACCCAGTGACTGGCCAGGTCCCAGAAGAAAACAAAAAATTTAACTTGAAAACGTATGTCTGCTCCCCACTGGCTGCTTGACCTGTCCAGCCTTCACCACCACCCCCCAAATGCCACTATGCAGCTGGGAAGGGGAAGAGGGGGTGTGGAAAGCAGAGGGAGTTAGGGTCTCTTACCTCAGTCCTGAGGAATGGAAACTTCTAAGAGCCATCCAGCTTGATGCTCTCTTTTCCCAGCCTCTCCCAAATCTCAGGCTGGAGGAGTGAGATAGGTTTGAGGTGGACATATCACCCAGAGGCCTTTGAGGGAGGTGCGGAAGGAAGGTGACATAACCCTGAGAGCCAAAATGTGAATTCCTCTCACTGTGGATCTCGGCTCAGTGAATGAAAGGAAAAGAAAGATAATTAAATGACTCTCATATCCACTGAGGCATTGTGTCTTTTAGAAGGAAAAGGAGATCCAGAGTCCTAAGGTCTAGGTTTTTAAAATAAATTTATAGGAAAGAAAGGAAAATGTCCAGCCGAGATTACTGGCATGTGATCTCAGAAGAGTGGAGGGAGCAGCCAAGGTGACCTCTTGGTAGCACTTAGCAAATGGGATTTTGTGCTGATGCCGGAACAGTGGTTAGCATGGTAGGGAGTACAGCTGGGGCCCTTCCATTCTTTCTGGGTTCTGACCAGTCCCTTTCTTCTCTTTTTGTCAACCTGAAATCAGATCGGCCTTGGACATGTCCAATAAGGCAGGTGGAAAACGCCCGGCTATCACTAGCAGTGACACATCCAACCACAACATGGTGTCCGAGGTCCCCCCCGAGCGGCCCAGCATCCGGGTAAGTGTAGCCCCCAAGGCAAGCTGTCAGGTAGGAATCCTAGGAAATATGCCAGCCTGTCCAGCTGTTTCAACAGGCTCCAAAGAGCAGGTAAGGTGATGCAAGAGGAGTAGAGCATGAGAAGGAAAGAAGGGTCAGACCGGAACCGTGTAGAAGACCAATCTCTAGACCAGGGGTTCTCAACCTTGGCACTGTTAGCATGTGGGGCCGGTTAGCTCTTTGCGGTGTGGGCTGTCCTATCACCAGAGGCTGTTAGCGACATCCCCAGCCTATACCCACTAGATGCCACCTGCCCTATGACAACCAGTGTCTCCAGGCATTGTTAAATGTCCCTTGTGGCACAAAATTCCCCCTTCTCCCACCTATTGAGAACCACTGATCTAGGGGGACAGCAAAAGAGGAATCATTCTTGGAGGAGATGGTGATTGAGAGCTCAGAAAGGAAGGAGAGCCTCGGGAGGAAGAAGTAATCCAGACAAGAATGTGGCACAGAGGTCCAGAAAGATAAGGGCTGAAAGTGCCCGTGGGACACACCACTGGAGACGTGACAAATGGTGGGATGCGGGTGGGAGGCGAGCCGGAGAGAGTTAAAGAGGAGATGGAAGGGCAGACAGAGAGATGACGAAGAGTAGGAACTAGTCTTCTAAGAAACTGGACAGTAAGTGGTGATACAGTCGCTTAATGGGGTGCTCTCCAAAAATTAAATTGCACTAGAGTGAGGTGCATTAATAAGGATAAATCTTTAAACTGTGATGTTGAATAAGAAGCAAGTTGCAGAATATGAAAACCGTGCTACCAGTTACGTAAAACGTACACGAAGGTAATATGGCAAATGTATACGCAGACTGCAGCACAAGCATGTAACCACAGCCAGGCTGACTAGTGTTAGGTCAGCAGTTGCCTCTAGGAAGGAAGGAAGGAAGGAAGGTAATGAGATTGAGGAGGGGCTCAAAGGGAGTTTCAGCTCTGTTTGTCACATTTTGTGAGAAACCAACAAAGCAGGCGTTTATTCTCTACTTTTCTGAAGTGTTTGAAATTTTAAAATACACAGATCTGTAAAGACACTTGACTATCGGGGTAGGGGATAGAAGCTAAAAGATATGGAAGATGGAGGCCTGCGTGGTCCATCTTGTTTTGCTTTGAGATGTGCAAGCAGGAGGGCAATGGCCCAGTAGATAGGCTCAGGAGGAAGGGGACAGTCATGAGTCTCATTTCCGTGGAGACAGGAGAAGTCAGATACAGAGGTGCTGCTCGCCTTAGGGAAGGGACACTCCTCCTGAGCTGCACGGTAAAGTTATACGAAACTAGGAGGTGGGAGTCTAGGAAGTTAAAGACATTCCCATCTGATGTCCTCAACTTCTACAGGGAAGTAGGAGGAGGTAGGTTTTTCTGCAGAGAGGAACGGGGTGGGTGGGGAGGCAATGAGGCTTGAGAATATGCCCAAGGTTTAGAGAACAGGAACAGGGGACAGCAAGGGGAATGTGAAATAGTGGGTGATAATGTCGAAGGGTCAATTGAGGTCATAGTCTTGACTCTGGGTGGCTCCGGTCCACAGCTGTGTGTGGTTTTACTCCAGCACCGCTCCCAGCCTGGTTGTGAAAGCAGGGAAGGCAGACGGTTGGATTGGCCTAAGGTTGAGCGTTGCTGGGAAGCAGTGGCAGAAAGATAAGGAAGGGAGGGCACGGAGAGGTTGGCAGGAGAATGCCTGAAGTGGTGAACTATGGCAGGTGAAAGACTGAGAAGGAAGGGAAGGATTTGCGGATTTGCTTGTTCTTAGGGTAGCGGGTGACTTCAGGTGCCTCATCTCAGTCTTTATATGTGGATTTTTACTAGTAAAGTTTAGAAAATAATTTTATCCCCCAGTTTGGGTATGCTTTATAACAAATCCTGATTTCTTCTTTCTTTTCTTCTGCAAGTATTTACTAAATGCTTATTATAGCCAGATACCTTGCTAGGCTCTGGTGTCAAAGAGATGATCAAGACTCAACTTTCTCTCTACAAAGAGTCCAGAGTCTGGAGAAGGAGCTGCAAAGCCAATAGTTTCATGGCAATGTGACACGCTTAGACTGCAGGAATGGACAGAGAGGAGGGACAGCTAACTGCCCCGGGAGAGCCGGGAGGGATGTGGAGGGCTACACTGAGCATAAAGGATGAGTTGGGATTTGTTAGACAACAGGGGGATGGTGACCCCCAAATCCCCCATGGGACAGCAAGGTGATCAAAGGGAGGGAGGATGGAGAGAGCCACCAGGAGTTTGGCCTGACCACAAGGGACCTGTTGGGTAGAGGGGCAGAAGGCGGGTCATGGGCCCGGCAACTCTTACAGACCCGTCCTTGTGAGCCATGCTGAGAAACTGAATCCCCTCCTAAGTGATGAGAGGTAGTAAGAAATGTTAAGAGAGCATCGTGATTACACTGTTTTAGAGATACAATCTTACTTGTTGCAGAGGGGGGCACAGCAAGAAGAGAGGATGGCCTGAGAGGAAAGAACAGGTCCAAGAACCATTAGAAACATAGACTCATCCACCTGTAAATGTGGGATAAGGAGAAGAGGAAGGAGGGAACAGTGTGAGGTAGCTCAGAGTGTTCTGGTTTGGGCAGCTGGGTAGATTGTAGTACCATTCACCAAGTACAGAAATACAGAGCAGGCTTGGTTAGAAAGAGGATGACTTTGGGTTTGACTTGGTTACCGAATCCTGGTCGGACAACCGGTTACAAAATGGGCCGGGGCTGGGAGGGAAGTCTTAGGTATAGATTGGGGAATTTTCAACATATTGCTGGTAGTCAAGGCAATGGGTATAGAGGAGAAACACAGACAATGTAGACCAAGAAAAACGAGAATTTAAAAAGTCTGGTCGAGGTCCACCAACCTAGTGAAGGTGGAGATTGAGAAGGAGTGGGCCCAGGTGGAACACTGTCAAAGAAACTAAGAGTCTCGAAGAACCAAGGACAGAAAGTAACTGATATCCAGGGTCTTAGGATGGTCGAGGACTGAGCACCTTAATTCAATGATATTGCAATTGCCACTTCAGGAAAGAGGTGGAGGGGGGTTAGGGGTAAACGCAAGGAGAGGATGTCAGGACTCTTCCCAGGAGCCTTTTCCTGCAGGGAAAGGGAGGGAGAGGAGGGAAGGTGTTACCTGACAGCGCACAGTGGATGTAGAGTTGAGGGGGAATTCCGGTGTGTGTAGGAGAAAGGGAGAGATGGAGGGGGAAGAGACAGACAGAGACAGACAGCTGCTTTAAGATGGACAGGACTGAGTGTGTGCCCAGGAGAAGCAGCCGGTGGAAAAGGGAAAGTTGAAGACAGATTTGAGAGGAAATGATCAATGGAGTAAAAGTCCCGGGAGATGGTGGATCGAATGTGTTAGCCTCAAAAAGGAAGACAACACCTCCTCTTTTGACATTGGAGAGAAAGAGGAGATGAGTGGTAAGGACGGTAATTTTCTAGGTAAAAGGGTGTGAAATGGAGGAAGTGCATGTCTGATCACCCCGATTCTCTCTCTGTGTGTGGAAGAGGAGCCAGGCCCACCGTGGGGAGGGCAGGGGTTGGGGCCTTGCAGGGCTTGGGGGAGGGGAGGGCATAGAGCGGAATGGTGACTCGTGAGCCGAGCTGTGCTTGGGGACAGGGGTCGGTGGTGGCCTCATCTGTACTGCAGCGTGCTTTTCCTCTGGCAGAACCATAATCTGGCAGTGAGTGCAGGGAGAGGATAATTTGATTGCTCTGGGATTTTGAGTTTTAGAGAAGCTCAAACAATGACAACAGATCGGGTGTTTGAGAGTGTGGTTGACCTACTCCCATGGGGCGCCTGGGCTTCTGAAGGAAGGAATTTAAAAAATTTTTTTTAATGTTTACTTATTTTTGAGAGAGAGCAGGGGAGGAGCAGAGAGAGAGGGAGACACAGTATCTGAAGCAGGCTCCAGGCTCTGGCTGTCAGCACAGAGCCCAATATGGGGCTCGAACTCATGAACCATGAGATCATGACCTGAGCCAAAGTCATATGCTTCACCAACTGAGCCACCCAGGCACCCCTGGGCTTCTTAGGAAAATAGATACAACCAGGAGGTGACTGATGGATCCAGAAAAAAAGGGGAGGACTGAGGAGCTGGAGATGCCAGTGGAGTAGAAAACCTGATGTGCTGAGTAACAGGGTGAGGAAGCCCAAAGGACAGGAGGACATCAGGAAGTAGGGATCTCAGAACTGAAGGGATCAGTGGTGAAGGAGTGTGGGCGCTGATGGTTCAGCCATGGGAGTGCGTGCTGGGGTAGAAGTGAATGGTTTTGGAACTGAAGACATCACGGTACTATCAGGTCAGGGCAGTGGGTCAGTCATCATCAGGGACAAGCCCACAGTGATGCCCAGACTTTGAATGAAAAGGATGATTGGTACCAGGATCCTAGGATTCTGAAGGAATGATCTGGAAGCTGACAGTGATGAAAAGGGCTAACCACTGGAAGATCAGGGGGGGTTGCTTCCAGAGTGATTATTGCCAGAAAGTGGAAGGATGATAGTGTCCATGCGGCAATAAGGAGCCACGAGAACACTTGTGTCTCGTCCCTACTCTGTGCTCTGTTGGACATTCGAGATTGATCAGGACCCCCACAGTATGATGACATCGGGAATGTACTTGCATTTGGACGAGGGCCAGAAAGCTTTAAGAAAGAGGGGGTTTGTCAGGACAGTAGAAGAAAGATATCCCAGGAAGGAAATGAAAAATCTTATTTTCTCCCTAAAACAACGATGACGACGACAAAATCCACACTGCTGTGAGATAGGTCAGACTAATTTTGAGCCCCCTTTTAGAGGGAAGAAAAAAGAACCAAAGAATTGGAAAGCTGTGCCCTTGGGTTAGGAACAGATCCAAGAGTCACACCTGGTCCCTTGGGGTGAGGACTCCCCAGGCGTGGAGACAGGTACCCACACCGGGTAGCTTCCACTGTAGTTAGAGCAGAGAGGGAGGAGAGGAAGAAAGTCAGGCCTGCTTCTCTCTCGGCCTCCCCAGGCAACCCGAACATCCCGCAAAGCCATCGCTTTTGGGAAGCGCTCACACTCAATGAAGCGGAATCTCAACGCACCTGTCACCAAGGCGGGCTGGCTCTTCAAACAGGTGAGGCCTCCTCAGCCAATCTCCCCACCATGACCACCGCTCTGATTCTTCCATATTTATGAGTCCGTGCATGTTTTGGTACATTCTCTCGTGTCCTACTTTTGGTATATTTCTGCGAATCTCCTAATTTTTAAAAAAGGTTTATTTATTTTTGAAAGAGACACAGAGACAGAACACAAATAGGGGAGGGGCAGGGAGTGAGGGAGACACAAAATCCGAAGCAGGCTCCTGGCTCTGAGCTCTCAGCACACAGCCCAATGTGGGGCTCAAACTCACGAACCATGAGATCAGGACCTGAGCCAAAGTCGGACATTCAACCGACTGAGCCACCCAGGCGCCCTGTGAATCTCCTAATTTTATAAAGACTCAGAGAAGTTGAGTATCTTCTTAAAATCGCACAGAAAAAATTAGTGACAAATACGGGAATCCAGCCAGATCTCCAGATGGGCAGATGCAATGACTTTGAAATATGCTTGGTCACCAACCCTATTAGGGCACCCACTGGCTTGTTCTCAGCCGGTCCCTCTTGCTGGGTTGAGGGGACTGTCCTTAGTCCAGGGGTCCGCTAATTCTTCCCAGTTTGACCTTGCCACTGTCCCCGCCTGCCCTCCACCCACTCATCCTGGCTCCTCTCTCACCCCTTTTATCTTCCCCGGCACAGATGCTGAGGCCCAGAAAGACAGAACTGAAAGGTCACAGGCAATGATCTAATGTCGGTTCCCTGCACCTGAGGTCTCAGGGGGGTCGGCTGCCACTTGTTAGTGGCAGAGCCGCAACTGGAGGCAGGATGTCCTTATGATTTCATGCCGCACCTTTCCCTGCAGCCCCTCCCCGCCCCATGCCCGGCTCACAGCCCTTCCCGCCTGTCTCCTCATGTCCCGCAGGCCAGCTCCGGGGTCAAGCAGTGGAACAAGCGCTGGTTCGTCCTGGTGGATCGCTGTCTCTTCTACTACAAAGGTGAGCTCCTCCTACGGGCCTGACAGGGGCCGCAGGAAGCAGGGCCCACCGCTCATGCTCGCTCTGCCAGATCACTGGGCTCTGCCTGGGGTGGACGTTGGTCAGTGGACAACAGAGAGGGGTGGGCAGTGCGCATATGCTCTGTAGCTCCCGGCACCAGCGGATCCTGACGGTGGGATGAAGTCAGAGCCCGTTTGCTCATTCATTCAGTCACTTCACATTCGACAGTATTTCCCGGGCGCCCTCAAGGTTTCAGGCAGAGTTCTAGGTCCCGATGGGGGACGCAGTGGGTGAACAGGACAGTCATGTGACAGGTGGTGAAGTCCTGAGGTGGGGAATAGGGGAGGGAGAAGGCACCGAGGGAGCTAGTGAAGGTTAATGACAGTGACGGCCCTGTCACACCGACGCGGGGCCACAAGAAGAGAAGGGTAAAGTGATTTTACAGCAGGAGAGGCTGTTTCCTTTCCTTCATGGCCCAGGAATGGCAGAGCCCCGACTCCTCTGGACCTCCTGGGGGCAATCCAGTGAATCATTAACTTTCACAAACAAAGCTTGTACCCAGTGACTGCAGAATGCTGTTGTCCCTGTGCCCTGTGTTGCTGCCACCTGAACCTGAGGGCAGAAATCAGGAAGGGGCTGCATGCACAGGATCCAGTCACAGACAAAGCCCCAAGACAGGGGTGGGGCGGTGGGGGGAGAATCCAGAATCCACCGAGGCTTGGTCCCTGGTGCTGAGCCGCTGGGACCCAGGGCTGACTGGAGCCAGAATATGAACGAAGATGAAGGAAAGCCAGGCTCTCTGCAGAGGAGACACTCTGGGACTGGCGTGAGAGTCGAAACCTAAAAGCTGTGAACTCAAGGGGTGTCATGATGGGGGCCACCATCCACTGAGAGGTGCTCTCAAGAGGCCCTGTAAACATTGGCCTGGACACTGCCAGGCAGAAGGCCATCACCCCCAGAAGATGGCAGCCTCTGTTTCCCTGAAGAAGCCCTGAGTCCCCGGCCCTGGGCACTTCTTGATCCTTTGGCTTAGCCTTTCCACTGGGTACCATGCTGAGTCTGCAGAGGAAGCCAGATACTTAAGCCAAGTATCTTGTATAAGTGATGAGGAGGAAGAGGAGGGGAACTCCTGAGTTTATAATCCCTGAGACCCCTCTGAGCCCTAACTGAGGCTTTTGCAGGGTCTCTAGCCTCAGGAATCAAGAGCTATCCCAGGGAAGTGGGGAGGGGCTCGCCATGGCCTCATGGTTGCCCCCAACCTATTCCACAGAGCACCCCCACCTTCTGTGGCTCCTGCAGACACCTGGAGCCTGACGAGCTAATCCATCAGGCTCCTTTGGAGCTCCGGGATGAGTTGTATAACAGCCTGATCCAGGAAACAGAGGGCCAGGAGGTTACACAGGTGGAGACGTGGGGACCATAAAGGGGAAGGCAGACCCCTGTCAGGAGAGAACAGAGCAAGCTGCTGGGTCCCCGGGAGAACTGTAGAAACAGTTACCCAGAGGAGCCAGAGCTGAAGAGGGGACACTCTGCCGTGCCCACTCCCATTGTCCTCCTGTGACGAGCACCCTGGTAGAATTGTCTTGCTTGCAGAGTGTCTCTAGACAGGAGAGTGGTTAGGACTGCCTGCTTGGGAGGGGCGTCTGGGTGGCTCACTCGGTAGAGCATGAGACTCTCGATCTTGAGGTTGTAAGTTTGAGCCCCACGATGGGAGTAGTTTACTTAAAAAAAAAAAGAAAAGAAAAAGAAATGCTTGCTTGAGAGTCAGACTTCTTGGATCCAAAGACCAATCTGCCACTCTCTATTTAAGTAACCTTGGACAAATTACTTAACCTCTCCACTGTACCTCAACCTCCTTACCCATGAAATGGGGTAACAGCAGTAACCTATTCGGAATCTTTGGTGGGGTGAAATCCTTGAAGGCAATTCATTCAGAACAGTACCCAACATACAGCAAACCCTCCATAATGTTAATCATTATTTATCTATTTACCCTAAGGTGAGCTCCTGGAGGGTGGGTACCACTTCTGCCTCATTCGCCTCTCTCACTCCAGCATCTAGAACAATGTCTGCAGGGCTGCCGGGCTCCCTATGGCCCGGGCGCATGCCTCTTGTGGTGCGAGCACCCTGTGTGCTGGTATGTGGTCTCCTGAGTGCCTGACAAGCAGTAGATGAGCAATATTTATTGGTATCTGTGGTAATAGGGCTGACCCCCTCCTCCATGGGCCCATGCATCTCACCAGGGCCTCTGTTCACCCTACAGATGAGAAGGAGGAGAACATTCTGGGCAGCATCCCGCTCCTGAGCTTCCGCGTGGCGGCAGTGCAGCCTTCGGACAACATCAGCCGAAAACACACCTTTAAGGTCAGTTGGCATTTCTCTCCCAGGCGGGGGGGTGGGGGGTGTGGGGGGCTGCTCCTCTAGAGCACGTGGGAATGCAGAAGGATCCTGAGCCATCTCCCCCAGGGGTCTCACAGTGGTGACGGGAAAGAAAGAATGGGCAGTGACCGCCGGACTCACTACAGGCTGTTGTGAGGCCGAGGAGAGGCCCTACTGAGGCTGCCACCTCTCAGAAGTCAGTTGGAGCCGGTGGAGATGTGCCTCAGTGGTACCTCAGTGTTTCCTGGGGGAGAAATGAACCCTCTGCCCACTGGCCTGGCATCTGTCACCCAGGAAATTCGTCACCGCAGAGGCAGGGGGCTGTGGGCTGGTGGGGTTCTGACATCCCTTCTGGAAAGGAATCCTCCCTACACTGGGGCCCGGAGAACTAGACCCCCCAGTCCCACTAACTCAGATTTCAATCTCCAGAGAAAATCAGGAGTTGGGTTTGATTACAATCAAGAAAGGCAAACCTCAGGTAGAGCGTGGTTTGGGAGAGCAGGAGTGCGGGGCTCCTGGGGGATCCGCCCAGGGGGATGCGCTTGCAGCTGGCTCCTCGCAGGCCAGTGTTTTTCCACATTTAAAAATTCATGACCCACTGAAAACAATAGAAATCCCGTGCCCTTTTTGTATTTTATGATGTAAGGACCATAGGCTCCTTTCACTTCCATATAGAAAATCATGGTACCAGCGATGCATTTTCTTAGCACAAAGCCATCTGTCCCCTAGTTGAGTTGCTGTCCAAGACCCTAAAACCTAGAGCCATGATGCTGGATGACAGGACCTGCGGGTAACACCAGGTCAACATCTGAGCCTGTAGGACCTCAGAGCCTGCCCCTTCCTATCCTTCAGACTCTGCTCACCTGACTGCGGCAGAGAGGTGGGCGGCCGCACGGGCTCGAGGAGGGGCTTCTTTGGCACATAATTAGTTCCTGGTCTCCTAGGGTCATGTCTGCCAGAGGTGTGAACAGAAGGAGCAATTAATACAACTCTGGCTCCAGGGAGCCAGGTTCTAGCGGGGGGAAATAGAAACAGGTTGTTTAACCAACAACAGACAGTCCTTCCATACACATTCGCACACACACACCCACACAATCAAACAGCCTGTCTCACCCTCCCCTCCAGACCTGTGCACAGACACATCCACACTCGAGCTCAGAGCTCTGCCAGCCACAGACATTCCATCAGCGCCCTGAGTGACTGACACACACATACACACACCCGCCATCAGCCCCAGCTCGCTGTGCCCATCAGCCCCGCTCCTCCTTCCCCTCCCCCACTCCTCCAGGAGTGCACTGCCTCTTTAAAACCCAACTCTGAGGGCTGTGCTCAGTGGCCCACAAAGGGTTCCGATGGTGGCTATTGAGTGGCCCTTCCCCTGGGAAGAGAGGGGAGGGGAGCGGAGACAGATGGGAGGCTTGTCCTGATGCGGGTGAAACTCTTGGATGGCTAATAATGAGCCGGGCACTGTTCCTGCCCCGCCTGCTGCTGAATACCTTAACCTCTTCCTAACCCAGCCCCATGGGGGCTCAAAGGACTTCGCCCCACTGGGGTGCTTCCCCCAGTATCATGGCCCAGACTGATGGTGCCGGGCTGGTGTCCTACTCCGGCTCACGATCCACTGCCCTGTTTTCTGCCAAGATCTGCCTTTCCTATTGCAAGCGGTTGTTCCCGCGCCTTTGCTTTCTCCTTGTTTCCCTGTGGGCATGTTTTGTCCTCTAGCTTGACCGTGAGCTCAAGTGCAAAGAGCATGTCTGTTTTCCTGTGACTGGCACCCAGAGCGGAGCTCAGCACACACCGGGTGCTCCCAAGCGAATTAATTCACTTGCTGTCCACTCCTACCAGCCCCAGGTCACGCCCACAAGACCCGCCCGTGTCTCTCTCTTTCTCTTCTGTACAACAACCCTGTGTCCTCCACGCCAGAAGGCTAGGCTGGGCCCCTGCTCTCCATATCCTTGTGTGGTTTCAATCCTGAGATGACTCCTTACAGTTTCACTGCTGTAGAAGCACGTCCCTGCCTCTGCCCACAAGCTGGCCCCTGCTGCAGGGTGGGAAGTGCCAGGATCCAGAGGAAAGAGGCCCGCCTCTACTCCCAGAGAAGTAGGACATGTCACTGGGTAATGACTCCCATCAGAAAGGAATCATGTGCCGGGGCAGGGGAGGGGGGGTACATTGGAGCGAAGGTCCAGCCAGGAAATCACGTGGAGGGTGTGGATTTGACACAGCTGCTTTGGAGAGCCCTGGGGCTTGGTCAGGAGAGCCCTGTCTTCTCTCCTTCCAACCCTCAGAGACCCATGATTTCACACCCACAGGGTCAGAGACCAAAGTGAGGTTCACCTCTGAGACTAGTAATCACATGGGTTTCTCCTGTTGAGTGGGATAAACCAGGCTGCCTGCTTTTCCCGGGACACCGAAGGTCTCACGGGGGAGTGTGCTGAGGTTCCAGAAAGAATTCAGCTTCAGAGCCTTTCTTACTTGGGGCCTTAGAACCTGGAGTCTCACCAGGTAGAGCCCTTCCCATGAAGCAGGTGCACCACTTCAGGCCAGAACAAAACCCCAAGTTGTTTGCAGTTGCCCCACTGGCTGGGAACAGAGCCAGGAACAGCACCGACACCCTGAATCCTCTCCACTAATAGCCCCGATTGCCTTGGCGCGAGCTCTGTACTCCCCACTCCCGGCGGGCGGACCTGGGCATTGCCGGGTGCTGTCATCCCGATGGCGACTGCTAACAGAAGGGGGTAATCTGAATAGCTCCCCGCTTCCCTCTGCTCCTCAACATTCCTGCCGCGTCATCTTCTATCTCCCTCTGGTGTCTGGTTGACCTGTTCTCTGTTTCTCCTCCTTCTGACTGCGTGAGGACCCCTCCTCTGGACAGGAGCTCTCTTCTGGGTTCCCGCCTGCCGCACCTGCTCGCGGCCACCAACTAGGTAGCGTGCCCTAACCATCTGTGCATGCCCCTTGCATGCCCAGGGAGATGGAGGCCTGGCTGTCTCTCTGCACAGGAGACACAGCACTAGTTCCTCAGAGGCCAAGTTCAGGCTGAGACTGGCATGTGCTCGGGGGCGGGGCGGGGGGAGGGAACCATCTCTCTCAGACACTGGGTAATTGCCCTTCAACTCGAAGATGGAATTTGATGGGAGAGTGGGCACCGTAATTGTCCTTCCTGTTTGTAATCACTTCAGGTGGGGCAGGTAACCTTACCTGGCTACTGGGCAGCTTATTGGCGTCGAGAGAGCCAGCCAAGGCAGACACCTAGGGGCCAGCCGGAGCCTTATGCAGAGCTCGCTTTGCCCCTGAGCTCCATGTGGGGAGAAGAGCTGCAGGTCAGGGGGACGGCCTGCCTGACCGCCTGTTCTGTGGGTGTCTTCTCCCTACAGGTGACTACGTGCTGGGTGGATGAGGCCGGGGCCGGTTCCACGCACTGCCTCTCCCCACAGGCCGAGCACGCCGGGGTCCGCACCTACTTCTTCAGTGCCGAGAGCCCCGAGGAACAGGAGGCCTGGATTCAGGCCATGGGGGAGGCTGCCCGAGTCCAGATCCCCCCAGCCCAGAAGTCAGTACCCCAAGCTGTGCGTCACAGGTGAGTTCCAGGGCACAGGGCATGGGGGTGGGGAGTGCCGGAGTGCCAGACAAAGAGTATCAAGGAAGCACTCTATGTCTCCTGAGCCTGGCATGCTGGCTTGAACTTCTGAGAACATGTGAGCCGCTCCTTGCCTCCCAGCAGGGCACCTGGTGAAGCAATTTCAGAGCCCAGGGTCTCCCTTCCCCTGACTGGCTCTTCCTCTGCTCTCTGGGCTGGTGGAGGCCAAGAGAGCAGCCAGGTTCCACTGGGGCCTGGCCAGGAGCCAGAGACCAAGGTCATTTGCTCATTTATTCTTGGCTTTGCACATTAAGCCCATGACCTCTGGAGGAGTGTAGACTCAGGTTCGAATCCCAACTTAGCCACTTATTCATACTGTGACAGCAGTGGGAGTTACTTAACCTTTCTGACCCTGAATCTCCTCGCCTCAAAGGCAGGAATTATAATCCTACCCCATGGGGCAACCGTGAAATCCTGACATGCAGCGAACACTCGGCCCATGGCTTCCCCATCACCCCTGCCACCTGTCATCACCTATAGCCCCACGGCCTGTCTCTAGGGGAACTGGGTAGATGGAACCTTCAGTTATATGTTAACAGGGATCCAGAAAAAGGAGGTTGTTACAATATAGACTCCAAGTCTATCTTAGTGTCTTAGAAGTGTTTACTAGGCAGCGTTGTAGCAAGGATGCTCGAATCTGTTGGATTGGGGAAGCAATAGGGATCCCATCGTCCCTTCAGCTGAGGGGCGCCCTTCCAGAAGTCGCTCATTTAGTTCATAAATATTTAGTGCAAATAGGGATGTGTGAGGCACTGTATGGGGTGCTAGGAAAATAAGGGAAGACAAGTCTACATCCTCCTGCCTCGCGGAGCATATGTTCTGACAGAGTCTCTCCTGGAAGAAGCTTGTCCCGGAGGTGGGAACTAGCATGTTTCTAAGCCTAGGATGCTTGAGGCAACAGCATTGGCGCCTGGTGCCCACCATGTTTGATCTCACAGTCCTACCAGCAGAGCGACTGTTCTACCCCATCCTGCCAACATGGAGACCGAGACTTTTGGAAGTTAAGAAACTTGCATAGGACAGCGGGCTGAGCTGTAACGAGCCTTCATGGGTGAAATATCGGGGACAGTCACTATTATGAAGCTTTGGTATAGTGTGCACCGAGTTTCGGGGGCTGGAGTGGGGACAGACTGCAGAGACCACCAAGTCTGGGGCAAGTTAGTCTTGGCCATAACATTCGAAGGCTGGATGCAATGCAGGTCAGCAGAAGGGAGCAGAGAGTGGGCCGTGGAGAGGACCCAGAGGCTGAAATGAGCATGTCACGCATGGGCAAGATTGCACTGTGTTTTCTAGTAACTGCCCAGGCTGAAGCAAGGAAGCAAAACGGGCATTTAGGAAACAGAATGGTAACTCATTGAATCCCGTTTTCATTGCTACCTTCCCGCCTACCCTTCTCCACTCCTTTTTCCTTCCCAGTCTACCATCCCCTGCCCAGCTCCCTGCTGGGCTGGAGTCACTTACAACACCTCCCTTGGCATCCCACAGCCATGAGAAGCCAGACTCCGAGAACATCCCTCCTAGCAAACACCACCACCAGCCGTCCCACAACAGCCTCCCCAAGCCTGAGCCAGACGCCAAGACTCGAGGGGAGGGTGATGGCCGGGGCTGCGAGAAGGCAGAGCGGAAGCCCGAGAGGCCTGAAGTCAAGAGCGAGCCTCTGGTGAAAGCCAATGGCATCCAAGCCAGCCCGGAACCAGCCTCGGAGCCAGGCAGCCCTTACCCTGAGGGCCCAAGGGTCCCGGGGGGAGGGGATCGGCCCCCCCAGCCCAATGGCTGGCAGTATAGCTCCCCGAGCCGGCCGGGGAGCACAGCTTTCCCGCCTCCGGACTCAGAGAGCGGGGGTCACCAGCGGAGCTTACCCCCACGTGCCAACCCCGACAAGATTGCCCAGCGCAAGAGCTCCATGAACCAGCTTCAGCAGTGGGTGAACCTGCGCCGGGGGGTGGCCCCCCCTGAAGACCTCCGGAGGTGAGTCCTGGTGGGCACAGGCATGGAGCTGGGGTGCTGTGATCGCCGGCATGGGGGTAGTAACAAGCAGCATCCCTTCCTGGAAACCTTCAGCAAGCCAGGCTGAGCTGGGGAACCAAGAGAACCCCAAACTCAGGGTCCCCAGCCTGTACAGATCCTTTCCTGCTCCATCTGTGGAGTTTACCCCGCTCCCCCCTTCCCCCCCCCCAATCCCTGCCTCCTCTGCTTTCTTCAGAGACAGAGGCGGAGTGCCCAGCCCCTCTCCACGAGGATGCTGGGTGCCCAGGACATGCACAGGCAGTCATAGGGAAGGGCCTCAGCATTTTTCCGGTCAGATGTCCATCCACGCTCCCCATCCTCTTACAACAAACAGCCTCTGCTCCAGTGTTTGCACCACCATGAGCCTCACTGACTGCCAAGCCCGCTCACCCCATTTTTGAACGGCTCTAATTGTTTGAAAGTCTTTATTTATATGCAGTTAAAAAAAAAAAAAAGAAAAGAAAAGAAACGAAATGTCGCCACTCACAGATCCTAGTCCTGCCCTCTAGATCAATTTCCTCCTTTGTCCCGTGACTGGCTTTCAAGTACCGGAAGACATTTATTGGGCCCCATAACGCTCATCTCGTGGGGCAAGTGGGGCTGCTGCTCCCTCTCCAGGGGTGTGGGCTGCTCCAGGGACTGCAGGTGAAGGCTGCTCACCTCCAGGGCTCTGCTGCTAGGGACATCTGGCCTTCCTCGGGGAGGAGCGCCTCTTTTGGGATGAGCCCCAGGAACCTCCGGGCCCCATCCTTGACGAGAACATAAAACCAGGGAAGGTGCCCTTTTGTGCCCACTGCGCTGTGTGTTGCCTTCCCCCAGGCCCGGTATGTCCCCTTTCCCTCCACTGTTTGCTGCTCTGAAACGATCTGATACATTGTGGTTCAAGCTGGAGTAGAGAGAGCTAACAAGGCTTAAAGTTTCTCCCAAGAAGCTCTGAACGTGAAATTTCTAGCCTCAGGGTGCTAGTTGAGGGAGGAAGCTGCTTTTTTTTTTTAGAGATACAGGTTTTTTTTTTTTTAAGTTTATTTATTTTGAGAGAGAGGGAGAGCCAGAGAGAGAGGGAGAGAGAAAGAATCCCAAACAGGCTCCATGCTTTCACAGCAGAGCCCGATGCAGGGATCAAACTCATAAACCATGAGATCCTGACCTGAGCTGCGAGGGAGGAAGCTTTGAGAGAGTTTCCCTGCACCTCTGGAAGCAAGCCTCAGTGCCCAGGCAGTGGCTGCTTCTGTGTTCCCCCAGGCTCAGACTGGTCACAGTCACTCTAGGCTGGAGGACATGGAGGTGGGGGCACAGGTGGGTGGGTGGGCATGTGCTCATTCCGGCTTCCTTACAGTATCCTCTCTCTCAGTCCCTCTAGGTTCTACCCCATGCCCCGGAGGGTCCCTGAGTATTATGGCCCCTATTCCTCCCAGTACCCCGATGATTACCAGTACTACCCACCAGGGGTGCGGCCCGACAGCATCTGCTCCATGCCAGCCTATGATCGGATCAGCCCTCCCTGGGCCCTGGAGGACAAGCGTCACTCCTTCCGCAACGGAGGCGGCCCTGCCTTCCAGCTGCGGGAGTGGAAGGAGCCGCCAGGCTACGGAAGGCAGGATGGCACCGTCTGGCTCCCCGGCCCCTCCCCCTCTCGGCAGCCAGTCTATTATGATGAGCTGGATGCCACGTCTGGCTCCCTGCGCCGCCTGTCCCTGCAGCCCCGCTCCCACTCCGTGCCCCGCTCACCCAGCCAGGGCTCCTACAGCCGTGCCCGCATTTACTCCCCTGTCCGCTCACCCAGTGCCCGTTTTGAGCGCCTGCCACCTCGCAGTGAGGACATCTATGCGGACCCCGCTGCCTATGTGATGAGGCGATCCATCAGCTCCCCCAAGGTGAGCCCTCAGCACGCCCCCTCCTTCCTCATGCCCTGAGATCCCCCAGGAGCCTACTACCATCTGCAGAGACGATGTGGAGGTGTGCAGGCATCTGGGACTATCGGGGTCCCTGTGTCCCACAAGGACACGCACCACATGTTGGCAGGAGCCACGACGATGCCCAGGAAGCCATTGGCCCTGCAGTTCTGTCCGTGGGAGCACTGCTTTGGGGCATGTGCTCTGACCCCGGTGTCAGAACATTGGTGCCCTCCCCCAGGTTGTGCCAGGAACCCGATTTCTTGTCAGAGGGCAGAGAGGGTCTGTCTCTTGGGGATTGGCCAGGTTAGTGCAGGGATATTGCAGCTGATAATTGCAGTCCATTGAATTTGGAATCTGCTCTGGGACAGGATACCAAATATCCCTAACCTTGATCGTTGCTGGGGAAGTCCGTGTCCCAGCCGGACCCCCTCAACCTCTCCAATGCACTTTCTCTTCCAGTATGATTACCTGGGAGACAGGCGGCCAGTGCCCGCAGGACTGTTCCCCTACAACTACCCACCATCCCCCACGGTCCACGATAAGACGGTACGTCCTCTCCTCCCGTCTGCTCCCCACGGGACCTCTCCTCCCAGAGCAAGGCCCAACCAGGGCAGCCACAGGGGTGCTCTGTGCCTAGTACCTGGCACTCCTGCTTCTTAGCAGCCTCTGGATACCTCCTCCCTCCCGGCCAGGACTCTAACCCCAATGCAGAGCTTGGTGCCACTTAATGCTGTCTGTGACATAAAATAGAGCAGGGACTAGATCTGGAGGCGCGTGATGTCCTGATCCCCTCGATCACGTCCAGCATGCAGAGAGGCCAGGTCAAGGCTTGGGTTACAGACTGGGAAGAAAAGTCAGGTCTGAATGTCCATTAGCAGGCGTCTCCTCCAAGTCCGTCCGTGCCTGAAGTGCTACTTTTGGGAAAAGAGACCAGTGGTGGGATTAAGGAAGAAAAGATTTTCCGTACTGTGTCTTTTCCTTCTTTTCTCCCTGGAATCTGTTCTCCAGAGAATTTTGGTCTCCACTTGTCTCCACCCTGGAGAACTGGGTGGAGACGCTCCACCTGGGATGCCGGGGAGGGCCACCGGAACCGACAGGCAGAGTCCTTGTCCCCAAAGGCCTGTTGCTGACCCCTGTCCTGATGCAGCCCCGGGAGGCCAGGGTGGACAAGCCTGCATGGGTGTGCACCCACCCAGATCCTTCTCTATGCAAGTTCTAGCCCTAATACACAGCAGGTGCACCCACCCAGATCCTTCTCTATGCGAGTTCTAGCCCTAATACACAGCAGGTGCACCCACCCAGATCCTTCTCTATGCGAGTTCTAGCCCTAATACACAGCAGGTGCACCCACCCAGATCCTTCTCTATGCGAGTTCTAGCCCTAATACACAGCAGGTGCACCCACCCAGATCCTTCTCTATGCGAGTTCTAGCCCTAATACACAGCAGGTGCACCCACCCAGATCCTTCTCTATGCGAGTTCTAGCCCTAATACACAGCAGGTGCACCCACCCAGATCCTTCTCTATGCGAGTTCTAGCCCTAATACACAGCAGGTGCACCCACCCAGATCCTTCTCTGTCCAGACTCTAGCTCTGACACACAGCACCTGCACCCACCCAGAAACCATGGATTCTTCCAGAAAACTTGGGAGCTGGTAGGGAGGGCCAACTGCATTGCTTCAGTGGTGCTTCCCTCTTCCAGGGGAGGGCCCGGCGGACCAGGAGCCCTGGAGCTGGGGCCCGAGTGAGTCCCTCCTCTGGTCAAGGCATCCAGGAGGCCACCTCAGTGTCTCCCCAGAACTACTCAAGGGCAGACAGAGCCCTCTCTTTGACCTTGCCTTCCCCCGTTCCCCTCCCCAGCTAACTCTTAACTGCTTTGCTTCCTTTTTATTGTTTTCTGTTGTCCTGTTCCTGTTTGTTTGTGTTGCCGTTGGGCCTCGGGCTCCGGGTAGGATGAACTTTTAGACCTTCAGTTGCAAAGAAACCTAGAGTATTTGGATCAGCAGGTAGGCAGAGCTGGTGCCCCTCCCCCCATCCCCCTGCCCTCCTGCCGCGTCTCCCTGCTCCCCCCACCTTCTCATTCTCCAGCCATTTGACAACCTTTGTTGGCATCACTGGGACACAACAAAGTGGCTTATATTTTGGTTTGCGCCTTCACCCCCCACCCCCTTCCCCTTCCCCTCAAAGCCCTTTAGGGCAGCTGGGAGTTTCCTGGGGAAAGGAGAATAAGAAATGACCACATGAATAATTAATGCCACCTCCTATTTGTTCAGGCCAGATGGAGCTGTCCCCAGGGGCAGGCGGGAATTTGCATTTCTGCTGGAAAGAGCGGCAGAGACCTTGAAAGGGGGTGAGCGCCAGGAGGGGGCCTAAAGTGTTGAGGATTTAGTGCAGCCTGAATCCGGGAAATTATCTATCATGGTTCGCAGGTTATTGTTAAACTATGTTGTTAAACAAACACAGTTTGTAAACCAAGGACTACAGACTTGCCCTAGGATGGTGTTTTAAATTATATGAGTTCCGTAGATTTATTAGTTCCTCTGCCAAGTTCCCTTGCATACACGGCTCATGTTCTCCTTGAGAATTCCGTGTGGGAGGCCGAGGGAGTGTTAGCAACCCAGCTTCGGAGATGAGCATCTAGAAGCGTCAGTGAATGTTCCCATAGATGGAAGCAATGGGCTGAAGAGACGCTGCCTTTAGGCTCTAACCATTGGCGGCCTTGCCTTTTCAAGCTCTGGGGCTCTGATACTTACCACGTTTAGACACCCAGAGGGTCAGTATGCCAGACGTTGATGTGAGCACATACATCTGAGTCCAGATCTGTGCTACAAATCACAGGGGGCCTGGGCATCCCCAGAGTGGCCCTGTGGAGGCAGCTGAGGTGGTGGAGATAATAATAGTAATAGTAAGAATAATGGCAACAGCTACGTAATGGGGTGCTTTCTCTGTGCCCCATACTATTCTGAGTACTTTATAGATGTTAATGCATTTAATCTTCATAACAACCCTGCAAGCTGGGTCCTGTTGTTATCTCCATTTTAGAGCTGATAAAACTCAAGCACAGAGAAGTTAAGTAACATGCCAACGGACACACAGCCAACAAATGGTGGAGCTTGGAGTGTGGCTCTGAGATTTTGACCCAGTTTATAGCAGAGGAAATATCTAATATGTGTAGAAGCAGGAGTCAAACCTCGTCAAGATTATTTTACACTCTTAGAGTTCCAGAAAGAACCATACACATGAAATCAGAGGCTACCGCTATAACTGTTGGTGGTTCTAGACACGGGTCATGTGCCGCATAGAAGCCTTGGGGAGATCATCCTCATAGAAGGCCTTGGGCATTAGGGAGCACTGATATCCACGTTTTAATCAGCAGCTCCTCACAGGCACTGCATTTTACTTCCTGAAGCAGCCTGTCTTGTCCACACCGTGAGTGGTCGGCTCCACGTGGAGTTGAGTCTCAGGATGCCAGCCCAGACCAGCACTGGGAAGTGCCAGCGGTTCCCGTAGGAAGCTGGCTCTACAATGCCCTGGGTAGTGAGGGGCAGGGCTGAGTGCCCTCAGGGCTCCTGGTCAGACCCCAGTTCTCTGGCCCTTGTGTGGCTGTACAGGCCTTCAGTGCCACACCTGGGCCCCCCCTGCAGCTGCTGGGCCCTTAGGCTGGCAGCTTGAGAAATAACCCTTCAGTGGACCCCCTCTAGATAAAGAATAATTTTTTGAAAAAGAATAATATTCTTTTTTTATTTAAAAACAATTTTTAACATTTATTCATTTTTTGAGAGGCAGAGCATGAGTAGGGGAGGGGCAGAGAGAGTGGGAGACGCAGGATCTGAGACAGGCTTCGGGCTCTGAGCTGTCAGCACAGAGCCCGACGCAGGGCTCAAAGCCACAAACCGTGAGATCATGACCTGAGCCGGAGTCGGATGCTTAACCGACTGAGCCACCCAGCTACCTCAAAAAGAATAATAATAATTGAATGATATTCTTAAAAGGAAGTTTTATATAAGAGTCCAAAACGTGGCGTCAGACATTCTAGTCCCAGATCTGCCATTTACAAAGATTCTTTTTTTTTTTTTTTTTTTTTTGGTAAACTTGGAAATGTCGCTTTGTGTCTCTGGGCTTTTGTTTTCTCAGTCATAAAACGGCCATTGTAGAATCCGCCTTTTCTGCCTCACAGAGTTCCTGGAGAATCAAGTAAGAGTGTGCATGGCAATACTTTGTCCAGCACTGGCCAGGAGCGGTCACTGCTACTGTGATGATTTTACTCGTTTTATTCTAAAACTCAATTTAAAATATTAATTGAGCACCTATATGGTATATAAGGCACTGGGCAAGGTGCTTTCTCACAAAATGTAACATTTTGAACAGACCGAAGGGGCACATAGGAATTCTAGAGACAAAGTTTGCGTGGGCTTAAAGATCCCCAAAGCCACAGCATGAGCGGGAGCAGGCTAGAGTAAGAACATTCTAGCTTCCCTCCTTTATTGCTTGAGATCCACTGGTTGCGGAAGGAATGAGATCAGTGGGTGTCCAGGAAAAGCCTGGGCCTCCTTTGTCTTCTCAAAGCCTGGTGTGTTAACAGGTCTGCCTTGTCTTATGCGCATGCATACACACACACACACACACACACACACACACACACACAGACACACACACACACGACACACAGCAGCATACAAACACACTTATACACACACCATGTACAATCACATACACAGCACACATGCACACCCCATGCACAATAAACACGATCTCATATACGCTGGGCTCCGAGAAGATAGGGATTAACTTGAGTTCAGATCCTTACAGAAAATGTTGCTGATGTCTGTTGACCGTTAACTATTTTAGAAACCTCATATTACAATTGCTCTTCTCAAAGCCTTTTCAATGACACTTTATGCCGTAGTGTCATAAGCATTCCAACAGGCTGAAGAGGTAGATCAGATCCTAGGAGAGCCTTTTAAAATGCTGTGGACCCTGCAAGGGGGGGGGGGGTCTCCCCCCCAACACACAAAATCAAGGCTGCCCCTGGCTTAGGTGCCTCTTATCCACCTAAGTGGATACGTTAAAATGTGTGTGGGTCTAGTTAAGATTGGGAAGCTAAGGGCTGACTCCCACAGTCTCCTGAATCGTGACCCCAGGAGCTCTGCCCTAACTTAGCTCCATCCCTTCCCTCATTCACATCCTCTCTCCAAAAAGCTTTTCCCACACAGCTTCCCTCTGTGTTCTGCTGCCGTCTCCTGTAGGTCAGTTGAGTTAAAGGGACAGAGCCAAGGACGTTCCCAAATATATTCACTTTTTGATGCTGTCACACTAGAACCAGTGGGGGAAATGACAGCCTTTCTACTTGATTCGGTTGGCTTGTCCTCCCTCCCTGTCTTCCCTCTCTCCTGCCCTCCCTTGTCTCCCTCTTTCCTTTTCATTTGGCAAGTAGTCTTACCCCCTCCATGCTCCTCATGATCCTTGAAACGTAAAGATCACCTGTTGGGAGAGTAGAGTTCCAGTATCTGGCGTCCCTTTAATGTGGCTTGCTTGTTTTAGCCTCCTTATTTGCTCCCTAGTGTCATCCAAGATCGGCATGGATGCTACCAGCCCAGCTCTGGAAACCGTGTTTAGCAATCCTTTCTACTCTAGAGCCCAGAGGTGGGCAGGGGTCGGGGAGAGAGAGCTGTGCCCACCTCTTTGTGAAGGCCCATCCACAGAGCAGCCTAGGTTTTCTTTCTCAGCTGGCTCATTTCCTTCAAATTTGGGGAGATGGGTTTTTCAACAACTGCCGGTGTGGTCTTTGACCGAAGCAATGTGAGGAAAGAGAACTGGGGCAGGGAGCTGACCTTGGCCAGTGTGAATGAGACCCACACCTCTCAGGCACCCTGGGGGAGTGTCACTGGGTTGGGGAGGGGTCTCTCAGAGCTGAGAGCGAGGGCACAGCAGCCCTCCACTCCCTTCCGTGGCCTTTCCTCAGAGCACCTTCAGTGCCGGCCCTGGGACAGAGTTCACAAGGGGCCAGCGATGGGTAAGGCCAGAGGGAGCTGGAAACCCCATGAGAAGCTGCCCTTTCCTGTTTCCGGGAAGGCGAGCCCAGGCAGGTGATGGGGAGATAGCTCTATGTGGGCCGGAGTTTGAATCGTCAATTCCTTCCTCTGCTGCAGATGAGTGAGAGTGAGACTCTCATCAGTATGGTGAACCGCATGGTGGAAAACTCCTCCCCCAGGGCCCAACTCTTCATGCAAGTAAGGCCTGCACCTGGCAGCATGGTCCCTGTCGACACCATTTCCGCTGCTCGTGCATGGTCAAGTCAAGCCATCTGGGTGGGGGCTTGCTCTGCCCACCCCGTCCATCCACCAGGCCTCATCTCCAGGCCCCTCTACCTGGACCCTCTCCTTCCATCTCACCATGTCGCTTTTGTTCTTCATGTTCATGGGTGAACCCAAAGGCCCATTTCTCAAACCATCAAAATAGCCAGCGTCTCCATCCCATATCATGCCAGGGATCACGAATCTGCTTTTCAGCACCCACAACTTCTATTTCATGTTTGTTATCGTCTTATCAGACGTCTTTGGGGTTAAGGGCAAGAGGGTGTGATAGGGACCCATCCAATGCCAAGGTTGTGTTGAATGCGCTGTGGTTTCCAGATGCCTCACCGAGGGTGGGCAGCAGTTGCCGGACCCAGAGGTACCCCTGGGGTAGGCACAAGCCCTGTGACTGGTGTTCAGTCTACTATGATGATAATTCTCCAAATGTTTCCAGTGCTCGTTCCATTTCCCCATGACTCACCCTCAGAAACAGCCAAGGGTTCACTGTTGTTGTCATGGCCGTTACCAGTAAGCCATCCGGGGTCTGTCCACTCCCGGAGTCCCTCTCAGCAGTAGACCTCGAGGTCAGGGGAGAGAGGAGATACAGAGTAGAAGCTAAGCAGAGCCAGCCTCAGCAGTCAGGAAAGACCTACCCAGGGGCCCTCCTGGCCTTCCCAGCTGGGCGCAAAGGACTAGCTCAGGTTCCCGGAATGGGAGCTGTGAGAGGTGACGGAGCCCGGTCTCGGACAAGAACGGAGCGAGGGTTGTCCGTGTTGCCATCCCCACATGCCCTGCGTGTCCCCTGCTGCTGTAACCAGCTTCGTGTTCCTGCAGGTCCCTCCGTACCCAGAGGTGTTCCGGGACGGCCTCCACACCTACAAGTTAAACGAGCAAGATACAGATGTAAGAGCAGCTCTCCTGCTCCTCTGTCCTCTCCAGTCCCTTCCGCTGTCGCCCTCATCTTCGCGCTCCTCCACTGGGGCTTTTCCTCCGTCCATCTCTGTCCTTCTGCTGGCTCTTCATATCTTTGACCCATGTCCCGTCTCGCCACAGGCAGCATTCTGCCTGCCCCTTCCTCATCCCCTTTCTTTTCTCGTTCTTACCAATCACCCCCACCCCCCCCATACTGGCTGTGTGCGTTTCCCCACTGAGCCCTAGGGCCCCCTCGTCCACAGCAGTGGGGTCTGCTCATTCCAAGGGACTCGGACTCTGTTAGGAGGGACAGCAACCAGGCTGCTCTGAGCCCAGCCTGGCAGGAGTCCTCGGCGACTGGAGGGAAGAACCTGGCCCTGGCCTCAGGGAGCTTCAGGGCAGTGGCAGATGCCAGGTAGCAGCAGGTGGTGACCTATGATTCACAGACTAAGTGGGATCGATAATGGGTTCCGCTGGAATGCAGGGCAGTGATTGAGGTCACGCGGGCTGGTAGGTCAGGGACAAAGCAGGTAGCATATGAGCCGGGCCTTGAAGTTAAAACGCCCGGAAGACAAGATCTGGCTCAGTAGAAAAGAGCCAGAGAAGGGGTTGAGGAATGGCATGCATAAAGATGTGGATACTAGAAAGCATAAGTCTTTCCAGAAGAGAAGTCGGGCCTAAGCTGCCTCCTCCCATCACCACTGGCCTTGCCTGGGTACTGGGTCTGCCCTGTAGGTCTGGGAGAGTTTCCCTCCAGGCAAGGACCAGATCTCAGAAGGACTCCAGCGTCAGCTATCCTGAGGCCCTGGAAGGAAGGAAGAACAGGGTCCTGCGAGACTGGGGGACTGGTTTGCATTGCTTACTGGTTCTCCCAAGACTACTGCCTCCTCCTCCAGTCCATGCCCGCCGGGGAGGCCAGGCCATCATATCTGCTCGACCCTTCGGGACTCGGAACCCCCAGGAGGAGGGGAAGGCAGGGGCTTAACATTGAACTCCTCTCTCAAGCTGACTCACTTCCTCAGAGAATAAGCACATCTCCCTTCACAGTAGGTCCTTGGGGAGTCTCCCAAGGTGAAGACCATCTTCCTGTTCCCAGGAGCCTTCAAGGTCAAGGTGAAGAAGGCCTAGGGTTCCTCAGCAAGGGAAAGGAGGAGGTATCCAGAGGCCAGGCCCTTGCAGCCAACTTCCCAGCCCCCGTCAAACCATGTCCTTCACCCCTTCTCTCTCCCTCCCTTCCCCTGCACCCCCTCGGGCCCCCAGAAGCTGCTGGGCAAACTGTGTGAACAGAACAAGGTGGTGAGGGAGCAGGACCGGCTGGTGCAGCAGCTCCGAGCTGAGAAGGTGAGAGCCAAGGGGTGGCCTTGAGTTGGGAGGGGGGGGGGGCGGGGGCTGGATCCGGGACATGTGGGTCGCCATCCCTACCCTTACGCTGACAAAGCCCTGTTGTCAACTTCTGTCCCGCCCTTCACTGGAACAGCTGAAGCTCTTCCGAGGGCCCCAGCCGGTGAGGACCACCGCCACCAGGTTGTGGACTGAACCACTGGGCCTCTTAAAGTCCCAGAGAGGGGTTTTCAGGGCCGTTGACAGCTGTTCCCCCGCCCTTCTTCAGGAGAGCCTGGAAAGTGCCTTGATGGGGACCCACCAGGAGCTGGAGATGTTTGGAAACCAGCCTGCGTACCCAGAGAAACTGCTGCACAAGAAAGAGTCCCTGCAGAACCAGCTGATCAACATTCGAGTGGAGCTGTCACAGGCGACCACGGTACCTCCCCAGCTCCGTCCGCACCCCGACAGAGAGCCTCCCCTCCCAGGCTGTGCCCACCAGCTCCTGCTCTCCTATGCGGGCGGGAGCAGCAGGGTGCTCTTGGCCAGAAGGGCCACAAACACCAGACCTTAGGACGGCCCTGCAGGCGGCAGCACCTATGCCGGCCTCCTCCGTACCCGGGCTCTGCCAAGGAAATGGGCTTATTTTTCACAAACTTTGTACCTGCGCCCCAACTTGATCAGGACCGCGTGAGGTTGAGGGCGGCTTATTTCCTCGGCTGCTCTCACAGCTTCGCCGCCTACGTCTGTCCTCGCCCCTGGAGATCCAGGCACCGGCGGCAGTGCCTGCGCCCTTGTTGTTTCCCGTTGGCACAGGGCCGACCCAGCAGTCGGTGCGCGCTGCTTGGATAACGGCTCAGGCTGCAGCAGCAAAAGGCCCCGGAAAACGTGGCCCAGAAGGGAGGGAGGTCTCTGACCCCCAGAAAGCAAACACCTCTGGGTTTTCTCTTTTTACCCTCCACTTTGTGTCACCCAGTTGGGGGGCGAGGGGTGGAAACCAGTAGGCTGTGGGCATCGTGCGATCCCCTCATGGCCTACCCACACGCCCGGAGAGGATTCTGGTTTCTCTTTTTCGGCCTGCGGTACGATGGGCCACTGGACCTCTTGTAAGGCCAGTGTTTGGCTGTCATCAGAATGCCTCAGCCCCGGCCGTCTTCTCCTGGCCCTCTGTGCCCTCCTCCCTACCCCTGCCGGGACCCGGGAACCTTGGCCCCGGGCCCCATGGCAGGATGGGGGGGTGGGGAGGCTTTGGCAATGGCTGCTTTCTCAGTAAACCCATGCCCCCTTGTAGGCCCTGACGAACAGCACCATAGAGTATGAGAGCCTTGAGTCCGAGGTCTCTGCCCTGCACGACGACCTCTGGGAGCAGCTCAATTTGGACGTCCAGGTGAAGAGGGGCCCAGGGCAGGGGAGGGGCGGGTGGCACGCCTTCCCTCGTCCTTGCGTCCTTGCGGCCACAAGAAACAAAAGAGGCTTCCTTTCTTGCTTTAGAGCCCTCAGAGACTTGAGACAGGGAGTCGGTCCTGAGACAAAGGACAAGGTTCAAGTCCACTTAAAACAGATGCTTTCAGGACAAAGATAATGTGGACTCTTCTTAAGTTCCATCAAGTCATTAGGAAGGAGTAAAGCTGAAACACAAGAGAGTGAGGTTAGACGAAGGTATTTTAAGACTGCAAGGATTTAGCACATGAATACAGACACAGATGTCGGTCTAGGTACCGGTATAGGTCTCTATGCGAACACAGATACGGGCATACGTGTAGCTATCCCTTGTAACCTCAGAAGTGGGCCACTCAGGAACTTTATGATAGAAAGGAGGCTTTCCTTCCCAGGAAGGGTTAGAAACACTCTGCATGGAGGCAGGAAGCTGGACATGTTCACCCTGGGGAGTCTTTACCCTTTTCTTCTATCACTCATGTCTGCCCGGGCTGTACGAGCCCGGTCTCTCTGATGCGGTTAATGCCCCAGGTTCCCCTATTTTCCTTCTGGTAAACTCACCACCAGCTTCACTTGCAGCTGGTTAGGGAAGGTGAGGTGAAGGCCCTCATGGTCCAGGTCACCCAAATGCCATCATGTACTGTGGGCAAGCCTCACGTAACATGAACATTTTAGGAGGTAGGAAAGCACCCTGGTCAAGAGCACCAGCTCTGGAGACCCAGACTCAGATGGTGGCCATGCTGCTTAGTAACAGATGGTCTTGGGCACAAGTCTCTTCGTCTCCAAACTCAGGACACCTGTCACCGCTGTCTCTCAGAGTTCTCATGCAGCTGAGAGTTCTCATGCAGAAGTGGTTAGCTTATGCAAAGCACTTAGCGTGGAGCCTGGTACGCGGCGTGGAGAAGAGTCGGGGCACCAAATAATTGGTAGCTGTTATTCTTCAAAGAGTGTAATCTCTAACTGAAAAAAATCGATGAGGATTTGGGCATGCATTGGGTGTATTACAAAAGGGCTGTTTGGTATAAAGAATATGAGAACATTGGAAACTTTTACCTTTGAGAACTGGCTACTATAGTCACCACCTAGAGGGGCATTTGTTCCAAGACCACCCTGATCTCCTTGGGGAAGCTGAGGCATGCTTGCATAACGGGGCTCTTGACTGTGATAACAGGGCCTTCTCCTCTGGCAATTCCAAATTCCATTCATAGAAGCCGAAGGGGCACGGTCTTCCCCTAAGAGAGATGAACATGCTAGAGGGCGCTGTGAGCGCGCGCATGCGCACAGGGCTCCCATCCCCGGCTGGCCCAAAGGGATGCAGGGAGAAGGCTGGTACCCTCCTCACAGCCACTTCCTTTGACCTGTTGTCCTGCTGTTTCAGAATGAGGTACTCAACCGGCAAATCCAGAAGGAGATCTGGAGAATCCAGGATGTGATGGAGGGGCTGAGGAAGAATAACCCATCCCGGGGCACAGACACGGCCAAGCACAGAGGTGGGCACCTCCTCCACCAGCCTCCTGGGACGCTCACCAGAAATGCTGGTGTCTCTGGCGTCCATCCCGCATCTGTCCACTCCCACCCCTCAGGCCCTTACACCGTGCTCAGGGCTAGTCAGGGCCTTCTCTGGCCTCCAGAATCTTCCCCACCCAGAGGGTAGGTAGGACTCCCTTACTCCCTCCCTCTCCTCCCAGAACAGACCAGACATACCTGTCAGAGACACTGTTGACCCTGATAGTCCAGATTCCTCCCCAGCAGAGGTCAAAGAGCGCCTCTGCCTCCCCCTACCCCTAAGCCCAGAGCCCTGTTGGTGAGCTGAAGCCACTACCTTAAGTGTCCTCCTGAAGCCCGGGACCTTGGGCTGGCTTTCTCTGACATCTCGGAGGCAACAGTGTCGCTTCCATCCATCACCGTCCCCTGCCCCCCACACTTTCCCACGGCCAGCCTGCACCCCAGCCTCCATGATAAGTCCCTTAGGCGGGCCCAGGTGGCCCCGGAACCTTCCTCCCACATCCCTGCGTCCTCCCCTGCCTCCTACCTGTGGAGCCCATCCACATGCTGGGCCACACCCTTACCTCATCCATCCCTCACCTCTCCTCTCCTCTCCTCTGCCCCCAGGAGGACTTGGCCCCACGGCCACCTACAGCTCCAATAGCCCCGCCAGCCCTCTCAGCTCCGCCAGTCTCACCAGCCCCCTGAGCCCCTTTTCGCTGGTGTCCGGCTCTCAGGGGTCCCCTACCAAGCCCGGGTCCACCGAGGTAAGCTGAGAAAGTGGAGTAGAAGGTAGGTGGGAGGGTGAGGGGAGGAGCAGGTCCTCGTTTGCCTGAAAGACCCCAACTCTGCGCCCCTCTCTGCCCCAGAGGCCGCGAATCCTGGAGCTCTGGCTTTCTGTCTCACGCGGTCGTTGCCTCACGCCCAGGTGGGCGGGCCTCCTTCCAGATTTCTCCTTTCCTTGTGCTCATCTGCATTTGTCATCTGTAGCTTCCTTCCGGGGAACTCTCTTCCCAAACACCAGGGTGGTTAACAAAGATACCACTTCATGGGAATTTAAAGCCGGGATCTTTCCAGCACATGAGAGGGTCGAGGGTCAGGGTGGGGAGCAGTTTCCTAGCCAGTCATGTTTACAGGGGCTCTATCAGGGGAAAGGACGGTGTGAGGCCTCCGAAATGCACACGTGCATGCCCACAGCCCTCCACTTGGGGACCCAGCGTCCGGTGCCAACCCACACCAATTTATAGGAAACAGCCAGCCTCTGGGGCCTGGCAGTATGTGTCTCAGTATTGACCGGAAATGCTCCGTATTCCCGAGACGATGGAACTTCGGGCCACTAAGCATTGGAACAGGTGCAGGAACGAGGGAAAGGCATTACAGACAGGAGGGGTGGCAGAAGCCAAGACACGGGGCACGAGTGGGCCCAGCGTGCTGGTGAGACAGTGAGCAGGGAGCTTTGGAGAAAAGTGGGGCAACAGTGGGGAGCAGTGCACAGGTGGGGTCTCTGCTTAAGGCCGAGCTGAGGACTCGCCCTGGAGCTGGGGCTGCATCTGGGTGGTGGCTGGGAGTCCGGTGGTCCAGGGGCCCGCCACAGGTCTCCACAATGTCGTCGTCTGTCCCCCTGCTAATGTTCTTTTCTCCTGCTCTCACAGTGGCTGCTCTCCTTCCTCCTAATGCTCTGGCTTCTCTCTGCCTCAGGAGCCCGGCCCGCCACGGCCCCCCCTTCCCAAAGCCTACGTCCCCCTGGAGTCTCCTCCAAAAGTGCCTCCACTCCCTAGCGAGAGCCGCTTCTGGCCGTACCCCAGCTCCCCTTCCTGGCACGGCAGTGGCGAGCCAGCTAGGGGTCAGGTACCCAGCACCCTTGGGTCCTGGAGGGCAGGGGCGGCGGGAGCGGGGCGAACAGCCAGGCGAGGGGGCAAGGCAGTGCACAGAGCCATTTTCCCCGTTCCAGTATTAATTTTCCCACAGCTGCCCCGTCGGACTCTGGGATAAGGAAAGGGATGCCGAAAAATGCTTTCCCCCTTTTGCACCTCTCCGCAGACAGAGGGACGATGAGTTAGTTGCCCTACTCCATGCCGCGGCTCCCGGGGAGCCGCTGGCTGTGCGGGCCGGTGTGGCCCCACTTCCTGCCAGCACCAGCCGGCAAGGAAAATCCAGGGACCTGCAGCGATGGGTGCCGCTCCGATCCCTTTCTGCTCCTGTCCACCTCAGACCCCGGCCCTCCCGTGCTGTCTCTGTCTCTGCCTTGCCCCTGTTCTCTTGGATTTTATGAGCCCTGGGATGTAAAAATAAGGGCCCCCTTTCCTGCCTCTCTCCCAGGAGACAGGGGCAGTTAGTGGGGCAAGAAGTTGCATGGTGAGTAGAAGGGGTCCGGTGCCTAAAACGGGCTTACCCGTGTCTCTCCCCGGACTAGAGCCGGCCTTTCTGGCTTCTGGCCCTATCTCTCTGTGTGCCCTGCTCTGACACTTAGACTCTTCAGCGCACGATGGGAGCGAAAGGGGTGCAGGTGGTGTCTGAGGCCCCTCCTCGTCTCATGATTCTGCAAGCCCTCAAGCTAAATGCACTTTTCTGTCGCCCGGAACCTTGGTACCAAAGCCCAGCTGGTTCTTTTGCTGAAGTTGGGGGCGGGACCCCAATGAAGCCCTCAGAGATCCCCAGCCTTATCGGCCCCTCCTCTGGCCATTCCTCCTCTCGGGCTCACAGCAGAGTCTGTGCTTCTTGGCGTGTGCCAAGGACTGGCCTTCTGAGCCCTTACCCCCCAAGGTGAGCCGGCACTGGCCAGCCGTAAGGTGGCACGGGTGGGAGGCTCGCTCTCACCTCTGCCTGCGTCCCAGCTGGCTCACTTCGAGTTCCCTTAGCCCTTGTTTTCAAGGGTTTGTGCTCCAACCATTGCAGAACAAAGAAACATCCCTGGGGGCCAAGTCCCCAGCAGCCCCTACAGCACCAGGCATCACGTCCTTTCTCCCCCCAGCCCAAGGCAAGCTACGAGCAAAGCAAGAAAGACCCCCACCAGACGTCACCCCTGGACACTGCTAGAGACATCAACCTTGTGCCCGCCAGGCAAGACATGGAGGCAGAGAAGCAGGCAGCTCTCAACAAAGGTACTTCCTGACCCACCCTCCTAGGCTAAGCAAGGCCAAGAGTCAGAGAGGAGCCCAGAGAGGTGCTCATTCCCAGCCAAAGACGGTGAGTGGCCACCCATCCGGGGCCTTTCCTCTTTGCCACGGGTGGGACCGAGTCTCCTCTAGAAACAGGCTCCCCTGTCTGTCCGCCCTCCTGCTCTCCAGGAGGCCCACCGTTTCTTCCGTCTCCCTACAGTTGGCATTGTGCCTCCTCGGACAAAGTCACCCACCGATGAAGAGGGAACTCCGTCAAGGGTGGTGAGGAGGGGTGCCAACGCGCTCACCAATGGACTCTCCTCCCGGGTGAGTACAATCTGCGGGCTCCACGGCCTAAGCGGGCCTGAGCTGGCTGGCGCCCCTCTGTGTCCACCCATCTGTCCCTGAGCGGGTGGAGGAAGGCAGGACACGTGGGAGGGGGAGCAGGAGCTTCACTGGAGACGCCTTCCTTCAGGGAGACGTATCGAGAGACAAGGGGCAAGGAAGACACACGTTACTTGCATTGTTCTTATCTGACTATAATTCTCAATTCGCTGTGGCCCTAATTCAAGACAAGAAGAATATTTAACAGAAGGATTATAATGTGCCGGCGATGAAATACAAATCCAGCAAACATTAGAGTCAAATGAGCCGACCTAAGGCAGTAGGTGTAGATGTGTTTCCTAGGGCTGTGAGGAAATTAACAAAGCACCCCAAATTTAGGGGCTTAAAACAACAGAAGTTTATTCTCTCACAGTCGTGGAGGCCAGGAGTCCAAAATTGAGGTCATCAGGGTTGGTTCCTTCTGGAGGTTCTGAGGGAGCACGTGTCCCATGCCTCTGTCCTAGCCTCTGGTGCTGCAGGCAATCTTCCCTGTCCCTTGGCTTGTAGCCACAACACTCCAATATCTGCTTCTACCTTCACATCTCCTTCTATTCTGTCTTCTTTTGTTCTGTCTCTTGTAAGGACCCCCAAGATTGGATTTTGGGTCCACTGGAATTCAGGATCTCTTCTTAAGAACCTTACCTTAATCACACCTGCTACAAAGAAAGACCCTATTTCCAAATAAGGTCACATTCACAGTTACTATGGCGTTAGCACTTGGACATATGTTTTAGGAGCTATTCTTTAACCCACTATGGACAGGCTTCCCAGAGAAGGGAACGTTAAGGGATTAGGGCCGCTGAAGAAGCTGGGAGGGCACCTGTCAGAGCCCTGTTCTCCCACTGCAGCAGGAGCGCCCCAAGAGCGCTGTGTTCCCTGGTGAGGGCAAGGTCAAGATGAGCGTGGAGGAGCAGATTGACCGCATGCGGAGGCACCAGAGCGGCTCTATGAAGGAGAAGCGAAGGAGCCTGCAGCTCCCGGCCAGCCCGGCCCCCGACCCCGCTACCCGGCCTGCCTACAAAGTGGTAATGTCCTCGCGGCGACCCACCGACATGGCCCAGCCCTGCCCGCAGCACCCACTCCCAGTGGGTAACCAGCCTGGGCCAGGGGCAGTTGGGTGGGGGGCACTTGGGGAGAACTGGCGGAGGCTTCTCCTCGTTAGGCAGAAGGTATATTGCAACAAGCATTCCTTTTTTGTGCGCTTAAAGTAAAACAATTCCCCCAAAAGCACGCGTTGTTTCAGTTGAAATGAATTACGCAAAATTCATTTAATACAGAATAGCGCAAAACTCACTGCCCAGAGAGAGCCATCACTTCTGCATGCTTCTAGAGCATTTCCTATGTATTTGGCACTGGGCTGGGGCTACTGAAGATAATCGTGACGGCGACTGTTGCCTGGTCCAGTTCACAAACCTCACGTTGTTTTATTTGGGTATTTCGGCAGTGCCTGCTTAGGAATGATCACCCCTGGTTTAGAGGTAGGGAAACAGAAGCAGGAGAAATTAAGGATTCCTGGGCTACATGGCTCTTGAGTGTGGAGCTGGGAGTGGCCCCAGGCATCTGCCCAAGTATTTTTCCCACCACATTTCAGAAATACAGGAAAACTTTGATTCCTAAGTCCTACCCTCTCAAGCAGCTTACATTCTGCTTGGTGGAATGGAGCTTCTCTGATATGAAACAACTAAAGACTGATGTAAGACACACTAATCAACTGCCCAAAATGTGTGGCACAGAACATGAACACAGGCTACAGCCAGATGGAAGTAGCAAATACTGATGAGACACATTGATGAGATTTTACCTCTGGACCTTTGCAGGCGGGCAGGCTCTGGACGAGCAGCCTAGGAGGAAGATAACTGGGCGGTGGGGCCGTGGGGCGGTGGCCAGATGGGGCGCGACGAGCGGAGAGGACAGAGGCCTGGTTTGCGCTGCCCGGAGACACGGGCTGCAGGGGACATGGCTGCCGGCAGCGGGACAAAGGCCCCGTGTGGTCACGGCGGTGCTGTCCCCTAGGTGCGCCGTCACCGTAGCATCCATGAGGTGGATATCTCCAACCTGGAGGCAGCCCTGAGGGCAGAGGAGCCCGGGGGGCAGGCCTATGAGACGCCGAGGGAAGAAATCGCCCGGCTTCGCAAAATGGAGCTGGAGCCCCAGCACTATGACGTGGACATCAGTAAGGAGGTGAGTGAAGCCCAGGAGGGCAGCGGGGGAGGGATGCCTGGAAGGCGGTGGGATGCGGATGCTGACCCAGGTCCCTCCGCAGCTGTCCACGCCAGACAAAGTCCTCATCCCTGAACGGTACATTGACCTGGAGCCCGATACTCCCCTGAGCCCCGAGGAATTGAAGGAGAAGCAGAAGAAGGTGGAGAGGATCAAGACGCTCATTGCCAAGTCCAGGTAACGGGCCTGGGTGAACCTCGACGTCATCTGCCCGCCCTGGCACCCAGGGCACCTGGGGCTCTAGTGTCACTGACTCCAGCACCCCATCCCATGCCAGTGGGAGCCCTGAGTGTCCCCAGAGGGGAGCAGACGGAGGCAGTGGCTCAAGGCAGCGGACGGCAGAGATGCTACTGCCATTGGGCATCAGAAGGACAGCTGGGTGCAGGCACGTGCTGTCATCAAGACAAACTCTTGGGCTGCCCTCTGGTGACTTCTCTTCCTCATCAAGGCTGCCCTAAGTGTTCACCTGAACCTTCTAATTTAAGTTAAAAACATTGCAGGAGCGGGGGGGTCCCAAAATGTATTTTGCCAGAGTCCCACTCACCCATTCACAGGCCTTTGGCCACTCTGCCAGCCTCAGTCCACAGCCCCCACCCCCAAGCCAATAGGACCACCCCCCCCCCACTCCATGTCTGTGTGTCTGTGCCTCCTCAGTATGCAGAACGTGGTGCCCATCGGCGAGGGGGACCTTGTGGACATGCCCCAGGACTCAGAGAGCCAGCTGCAGGAGCAGGAGAAGCGGATTGAAATCTCCTGTGCCCTGGCGACCGAGGCCTCCCGCCGGGGCCGCATGCTGTCTGGTGAGAGGGGCCGGGCCTCACTCCTCCAGGGAGACCGGCTGACCAGGTGCAGGGGAGGAAGCTCAGTGCTGCAAGGGAGCCAGGGATAGAGAGGGCCAGGGAGACCGTCAAGATCAGGATCAGCATTTATTGAGCACCAGGTACTGTGCTAGGCTCCGTGGGGTGCAGAGGGGCCAAAGTTGCAGGCAGGAACTCAGAGCCATGGTGACCCTACTAGCAGATCTACAGAGGAATGGCCAGAGGCCATGCAGGAAGCAAGGGAGCCCCATGCCACGTGGGCAGCTCAAGGAAAGGCACGACAAACAGGTGATAACTGAGTCTGATTGGGAGCGATAGAAGCATTCACCAGTCGTGGCATGAGAGCCAGGCGTCAGGGTACCCTTTCACCGCCCTTTCTTGCTGCGTGTGCACGGGAAGGTGGAGGCACCGCAGGTAGCCACAGAGTCGAGAGGGATGCAGTCACCACTCTGGCTACCGACCCAAACCCACTTTTCTGCTAATTAAAGATGAGCATGAGGAATGGACTTCACACTGACACAAAAGGGAGAGGATTCCAGGTAGACACAGTGAGGCTTAGTCAGCCTGAGATACAGCCTCAGCGAAGGTCAGAATGGAATCAGGAAGAAGGGAAGAGACTCCAAGACTCCATGAAGCCTGGGGGACAGAGTATGTCATCGTCCCCAAGACAAAAGGTGGTTAGGACAGAAAAGAAGAGCTGTGAAGGCCAGTCGAGAGGGATGCCCAGGAAGGATGCCGGGTTTACAAGGGCTTTGGTGGAGGAGGAGACAGAGACGGGGGTGCTGGCCAGAGATGGTAGCCTGGGCGAGGGGCAGGCGATGAGCAGATCAGGACTGTGGCCAGGAGCCTGGTGGAAGGGATGGCGTTTCATGTTGGTGATTAAGAGGGGTTTGAA
Organism: Proteles cristata cristata; assembly: GCA_017311185.1. Lineage (NCBI taxonomy): Eukaryota > Metazoa > Chordata > Mammalia > Carnivora > Hyaenidae > Proteles > Proteles cristata. The sequence goes on along the minus strand of JAESUZ010000532.1, from coordinate 210,659 downwards.
TTCTGGCTTTCTGAGACTCCCATTTCCTCATCTGTAAAATTCAAATCAAAATACCTGCCTTGCGGTGCGAGGGATGTCAGCCATAAGTGCTCAGCACCTAGCACAGTCCCTGGCACTTAGTAAGCACTCAATAATGCTAGCCAGATGTAGTCGTGACGGTGGTAGTATGCCTTGAAATAGCAATAGCTGAAAGAGAAGTAGGGTCTGTTTGTGGCTTTTCTAGCTATTTTAAATATGGATATTTTTAGAAGACAGAGGGCTTTCGGCAGCAACAAAGAGATTTAAGTACACCTTGATGGAGAACCTACTGGCAGTTAGGGTCTAAGGGACATTGGATGGGTGGCCAAGGAAGACCCCTGGAGGTGTTTCAGAGAGAAGCTGTCAGTTGAGCGGGAGTCGAGGACCCGAGAAGGCGCAGGCTTCGGACAGCCCCATCCTGCAGCCAAGGGCAGCAAAACCAGTTTGGCCGCACGGAGGCCTCTATCTAACCTCTCTGTAGTTCATCTGTAAAGCGAACTTGAATCTTCCAAAGATCAAATTCCACATGCTCTGGGCAAAAGGCAACTTCCCGTTTCAAGGGGTAGAGCACACAACACTGTTTTTAAAACTTGCCTCTGCCTTCGCCCCCGCCCCGGGCTCTCTTGACTCCAGTCTCCCAGCCAAAGTTTCCATGAAAACAGAACCCCCTATCCCCCAGCCTATCAGATTTCCCTCTCGATACACACCAGCTTGCATTTCAGGGTCTGCACGCTGAAAGCAAACCAGCACTTTGCCTTTGCCAAAACCCCAACTATTTAAAAAATGGCACAGCGGGGCCAGACCTCAGACTAAGCAAGCCTAATGTCCCCACCGCCCCTTGGCCTGTGGCCCAGATTCTGAGCTGCCACTCTGCCAGGGACAGAAAAGACCGTCCCTGGGCACATGCAGTGCAGGCGTAGGTCCAAGCCTGGGACCTGAGCACTGGGCCCCCGGCCATAAAGCAGGACAGTGCGCACAGGACGGAGGCGTGGTGCCTGAGTGCGGGTGTGCGGTCAGTGCCAAGCGCTATGGCCTTAGTCAGTATACCCAGCGTGGGCTGACTCGAGTATGGTGTATACGGGAAGATGCGGCAATTTTAAATTTGTGTGTGTGCGGCGTCTGCATCTGGGTAATGTTAGCAGATACACACGGATTTGTGTGTATTCAAGTGTGTGGGGTGAGGTGTGAGTGTATTGTGTGTGCAAGATGTCTATGGAGATGGTGTGGAGACCATTATTTGTATAGATGGCATTTAGTAAACCATTGGAGTTAAATATGTATAGGTGAGTGTACAATATAAGGATGGAGGTAGTGTTTGTGAATGTATGTATTTATGTGTGATTGGCTTTTTCTGCAGTATTGGGAATGATAAAGCACATTTGTGCATAGGCTGTATACAGTGTATGCGTTGCAATACTTCTATATCTGTGTGTGCAGGACAGGAGAGAGCACATGTGACCATTTATTTTTGTTTGTTCATTTATTTAAAAGTTTGTTTGTTTATTTTGAGAAAGAGGGAGAGTGTGTGAGCAGGGAAGGGGCAGAGAGAGAGGGAGAGAGAGAATCCCAAGAAGGCTCTGTGTTGTCAGCTCAGAGCCCAGCATAGGACTTGATCCCATGAACCCTGAGCTGGTGACATGAGCCAAAATCAAGAGTCAGATGTTCAACCGGCTGAGCCTCCTAGGCGCCCAGTGACCGATTATTTATGCGTGTAGATGTGGTAGTACTTGTAGACACACAATTACAATATCACCTCTGTCCAATACATAGCTGCTACATATGTGAATTGTAACTATTTCAATGCATATATTCCTTATAGGTATTGAGTACTTTGCTGCCTTCCTTTAAGAAGTTACATTTAAAAGGGGGCACCTGGGTGGCTCAGTCCGTTGAGCGTCCAGCTTTGGCTCAAGTCATGATCTCACGGTTCGTGGGTTCAAACCCCGTGTCGGGCTCTGTGCTGACAGCTCATAGCCTGGAGCCTGCTTTGGATTCTGTGTCTCCCTCTCTCTCTGACCCTCCCCTGCTCACGTTGCCTCTTTCTCTCTCTCTCAGAAATAAATAAAACATTTAAAAAAATTTTTTTAAGAGAAGTTAATGTAATCCATCTCTCTTGCTCTTGCTAATTTAGTATCATTATAAATATCCTTATTTTGCTGCTCTGTTGAAGGGAATGCCCTTAGGGGTATAGTTGGAACAGACTATAGCTATGCTAAACAGTCCCAAACTATTACACTTTTACAGGTTTTAAATCTAATTTTACAAAAGACTTTTTCTCCTCCATCGTGTCTTCTTCTAGCTGTCAGTAGGTACCTTGATTCCTCTCTCTCCCCTAATTTCCCTGTTTCTGATCTCCCATGGGGTAGAAACCCAGCAAGTCAACATGTATTAGAACGGTAGAGAATAACAGTGACTGTGGACTGCAAGGAGCCCATCTATGAATAATTGTAAGAGCCTCGCTGCATGTACACTGGAACATCTGTTTGGCTCTCCTGAAATAGCCCTTGCTTAGTTTTTTCTTTTTGACGATTTTAGAAGTTGAAGCTGCCACATAACTAACCGTTGGGTCCACCATACAGACATACGCACCGATGTGTGTTTCGAAAGCATCTGCAAGTGTGTTTGTATGTGAAGCTATGCGTGTGTTGGGCCGTGTGGAAGAGTACAGGTTTGGAAGCACACAGACACACATATCCGAGTCGTGCACAGTGCGTGTGGAGATAGCATTGGATCTCGTGCACAAACTATGTATTGTGTGTGGGCAGACACAGCTTCCCGCTCAGGAGAAACTTCTAGGTCTTATATACAACTGTGGGTGTACGTATATATGTGGTGCGAGCTGCACCCGGCCTCTCTCTTGCACAGAGGGGAGGGAAGGTGCTGAGGTCCGGGCAGAGGGGAGAGCAAGGGACTAGGAAGTTTGATGCCAGGATCCTTCTCTCGGAGGAAACAGTGTGACCCTGGCTGAGGTCTGGTTCTCTGAGGCCAAAGGAGGACATTCTGTCTGCCAGTCTTCTGCCCCACAGACGCACCTGGGTGCACAGGGCCCTGGAGACCACACAGAGCTTGTCCCTCATAGTACGACCCCCCCTCCTTCCCATTCTCCTTCCACTTTGCTGTTCTCGGCATGGAGCCATAATGATAATAAGAGTAAAATCCATTAATCCAAATGTCACCAGTTTAAGGTTTGTCATGATTTGTTCAGGGGTAAAGTTTGCCCTTCCGCGACTGAGGAAGAGGGGGTTCCCCAGGGCACACAAGGAGCTGTGTTTCCAAGACCTTGAACTGGTCTAAGTTCCCACAGCTCACTTCAGCCCGGCCGGACACCGCCATTTAAATGGAGGGGATCCCCCCCGGTGACAGCTTGGATCCAGTCGTTCGATGGGGGGCCTGACGATCTGGGTTAGTGTGATTTTACTGCACTATTCATCATTATTGGTCATGATACCACCGTGTGTAAGGTGCCATCACGGGTCCTATCCACACCATCTCCCCATCGTAAGGATGGGAGTGGAGCCTCTGCCCAGAGAGGCCAGCCTCGCCCACAGCCACACTGGTTCTCAGCAGAGCCTGCAGTCGCCTGTCTCCTCGGGGACCCACGCTCCTCCGGGGGCACCTGGGAACGAGGCCAGCTCCGCCTCAGCTCTCCTCTCTGCTTGCCTTCTGCCTGGCGCTCCGCCCAGCGAAGGGCCTCGCTTGCTCTGGGTGCCCGCCCTCCCCACCCCTCCCCTCCCCACCCACCCCTATTCACCTCCCTGTTCATTTCTGTTTCCAGTGCAATGTGCCACCCCAAGTCCTCCCACCTCCCCTGCTTCCCCGACTCCACCAGCCAACCCCCTAGCGTCTGAACCCCCACGGGGCGCCGACAGCAGCCATGCCATGCGGGTCTGAGCTCGGACGTAAGAACTTTTCTTCTGTATTTCATCCACCGCGGGGAGTGGGTCCCCCACCCCCCCACGCCCATGAGCCATCTACACCCCTTCATCCCAACATCGCTTCTCCCTCACCCCCAGTGCCCCCCCACCACCACGTGCCGCTCCTTCCCCTCCCTCCATCTGCTTGAGCCCACAGTGCTGGGCTGGCCCCTGCTGGCAGGGCCGCTGCTTGGTACCACAGTGCCCGTGGGCTTTGCTTCTCCGGAAGCAGACAGGGACAGAGCTGAAGCCTCCCTCCCCTGTACCTCTGTGGGCCAACAAGCCTTCTACCTGCTGAGATGCCCAGCAGTCCTGCCTCAGAAGTCCCCAGTTTCCCTCCCACCAGATCTTCCTGCCAATTAAAATCCCATCGGAAACTGTAGCAAAGGCTGTGCACATTGCTCTCCCCTAGCACACGGCCGCTCGGTATCAGGCAAGCGGAAGAGAACACAGACTTCCATGCTCCCCCTTCGGGGGGGTGGGGGGGCGGGTTTCACAGGGTTCTACAGGAAGAGACTTCTGTCTCCCAGGCAAGCTTGGCTGGAGTCCTTTCTCCTCTGGGCAGCGCCTTTCTTACCTGCTTCTCTCTTCTTTAGTGCAAGCCCTGGCCGAGGCCAACGGTGTGAAGCTCCACAGAGCCACGTTCTGAAGGCCACCTCCGCCCACTGAGGTCCTGGTTCCCCACCCTGGCCCCCTGCGCCGGCGCTCCTGTGGGGACGCTGTAGGGAGCCAGGCTGGGGGCCGGGGTTGCCGCCGTCGCCGCCGGGGGATACCTCAGTGTCACCACGCCCGGCCCTGAAGCCCCTCACTACTCAGATGGCAGTTTGGCCAGGGCTGGAGAGGGCGGGCAGGGGCTGCCTGGGGCCCGAGTCGCCAGGAGCGAGGCCTGGCCCTGCCTGGGCCTGTGATGGCCTTCCTGGAACGTTCCCTGACAAAGAGGATGCCCCGGTGGGAAAGACACCCTGGGCTGTCTTAGGTTAGGACTACGGGGAGGAGAAGATGGACACTCTGCCTCTCCTGGGCCCTCTTGACACCGAAGATGGCGCCTGCCATCGCGTCCTCCCGCCATCGGCCCCACCCTGCTGTCCCAGGTGTACCCAAGGCTCTGACGCATCTCTGCTTACGGGTGCTCTTTCGGGGTCCGGTGGAGACTGACCACCCTGCTTGAGCCAAAGACAAGATGACGAGATGGGGAGAGGCTCCTCGGCCCCCGGAGGGGACAGGGCTGGCTGTGGGTAGAGAGCAAGCAGCATGCAGGTCTGTGCAGCGTCCAAGGGCAGGTTGAGAAGGGCTGGGGGAGAGAAAGGGAGGGTCGGAGGCAAGTGGGAAGGAGGACGAGGAAGCGGCAGGAATCGTCAGCAAGAAAGAGGACAAGGCAGAGATGGAAAAGGGGGTTATGGGATTGGTTTCCCCAGGACGGAGCCTTAGCTTAGTGCCAAGTACAGTGCCAGACTGTCAGCTCTGCTTCCCCACCTGGTCCCCCAGATCCGAGGGCTGCCCACACGCTGGCTCCGGGAGGACCCGCCCGCAAGCACAGGTGGCCTGAGGCCGTAGGGTCCTAGGTGCAGGGATGCTCGTGTGGGTGAGCAGCTTGGAAGATGGTTCTTTCCAGATCTGGGCCTGGTGTCTGCCTCCCCTACTAGGCTCAGGGTCAGAGAGAAGCACCTGTCTTCCATAGGGTGTAATGAGCCTCGGGGCCTTTCCTAACCTTGTTCAGGACATTTTCTTGTCCCCCTTGCCCCTGGAATGTGCTGTGGGCCAGCTGAGCACGTGCCCTGGAGAGGGATGCAGCCTTAATCTGGGAGGCCAGATTCTAGGGCCCCACCCCACATTCCAGGCTCCCCTCCAACGAGGACCAGATGAGGCTGTACGGGAGGACTCCCTTCCAGCCTGGCTGTCTCACAAGCCACCTACCCAGGGAGGCCAGTGGAGGAGACACAGAAGCAAAGCTCATTCTTCCTCCTTGCCGCTCATCTTCAAGGACTGTAGCCAGAGAAGAGGGAGGGGAGACGGTGAAGCTGGGAAAAACCTTGGCCCCCGGGCCTTCTCTTTGCTAGAGTTGATGCTCGGAGACTTCAGCCTCCAGCGGCCCCAAGAACAACTGCTTTAGCTGCCACCAACTCTTCGCCACTCCTTCACGGCTGGGACGATTACTGGTTCATATGCAAGTAAAATGGCAATTCATTCAACAACTATTTATCGAGCACCTTTTATGTACCAGGCACTGTTCTAGGTGCTTAGGATATTCTCGTGCGTCTGAGGGACTGCAGGCTGGGGAATTCCACTTCACTTCCAGCAGATGTTTTCAACGTGACCTTTGGCTACATTTCCCATCTTTAGCACAGCTCAAGCACCCCAAACCTGTTTTGTTTTTCTCCCTTACACACTGGCGGGTGGGATTGGCTCTCCCTCTTTCTGACGCCTTTCTCTGCCCACAAGAAACAGCTCTTTGGGGGCCTTCCAGGCCTTCCCCCTTTTTTTTTCTCTGTCTCTCCCTTTTTTAAGTGATATTTTTAGAAATACATGTAAAATACCAAGGATTAATGTCTGCACCTCTCTGCAACCTCGCTCTCACCTCCTATTTCATAAAGCTGGCTCTTTATGTTGCTTTACATGCCTTAATATATGTTTTATGAAGATTATACATATTATAGATATATACATAATATATATATTTGTTTGGATGTCTGATCCTTTCCCAGGACTCCTACCCAGGCCCATTTTCTCTCCTTCACTTTCCACGCCATTCCTAGCAGGTTGTGGCCACACCCCATTCCTTTTGATCCAAAGAAGGGGAGAGGACAGACAGAGCTATTTTATGCTTTTGTTATAAAAGCAAATCTATTTTCAAAAATGTGCAATGTCTGAATGGAATGGGCCAGTGGTGGGCGGAGACTGGGCTGGCTGCCTCGAGGTCCAACCCCGTGTCCTCTCCTCTTCCCCGGCGGCTTCCTCCTCCCATTCTCCAGCCTGCAGAGGGCTGGTCCCCAGAGCTCACCCGGAGAGCCTCACACCAGGGCAGGACACAGTCTTGGAAGTCCTGGTCTAAGGATCTGATTACAACTGTCAACTCTTGATGACCCGCTAGGGTTATGGGATGTGAATCCCCTCAAAGGAAATGTTTACAGTTGTGTGCACTGAAGCACACCCTTGCAGGCACACACGCGGCCCCAGTGTGCTCCTGGACCACTTCCCTTTACCGGTCTGCTGGAAGGGGCAGACGGTTTCACGGCAGCCGATGCTAAACAGCACCAAGAATCCTGTTCCCTGATGGAGTCAGGAGGCAGTGCAAAGGCCAAAGGAAAACAGTCTGGGATCACAGGCCCTCCAGCACAGACACATTCAAGTTCCTTGGACTTCTCACACTCCTTGATCCCTTTCTGGTCTGGGTCACGTCTACGACCTCTGTCTCCCTCTGTGACCTTTCCTCTGGGGGCTGTCGTTAAGGGGACGGTACCTCAGTTTGGCACCCAGACTGTGAAGTCAGCTTCTGGGCTGAATCGAGCCCCACGGACAAGGTAACATCTCAGCCTTGCCCAGGAAGCCCCTCCTCCCCCTGGGACTTTCATGAGGCGGGCTGCCGCCTGGGCTCTGAACTCCACCGGCCCAGCCCTCCACACGGCCTCTCAGCCCACAAAGTAGACAAGGGGCTCTTCACCTTGCAAGGATTCGGGCAGAACGGAAGTCTTTTGTCCAGATCTGGAATCAAAGGTTTGGGACTGTCACAGAGCTCCTGGCTAGCATTTGAAGCCTGACCCCCCAACTTTGACTTTCACGGACACCCTATTCCCAGCCTGGAGCATCCTGTTATGAATGAACGGGGCCCAGACGGAGGCCCAGGGCTAAGTGACCCACCAGGAGACAGCTCTGGTTACTATCCGAGGTCCTCCCCAATTAGCACATCACCTCCCTGATCAATAACCAAGAAGCTGTAATCAAATACTGCTACTGTCACTTTAAAGAGTTTCTGAGGTCGCCAGCTGTGCACACTTGGTCTCCTGCCTTGGTGAAAGGCATGTTCTGGGGCAGGGCTGAGTATAGCAAGACGGAATCAATTCCTTTCCCCTTTAGGCACTCCCCCCGCCCCACCTGGCAGCTCTTAAAACTAAGGAAAATATGAAATATACGTATATATACATATATCTATTTATGCACATACTGGGGCCAATTTGATTTGCTAGTCTTAGACTAAATAAACCATACAAGGAAATGTATGATCTCAGTGTCTTTATTTAGTATAAAAGTGACCTTAGAAGAAAAGTAAAAGTTAGGTAAACAGAGGGCATCTCTGTTGGGGGACCAAACATCTGTAGCAGCCCCTTTAGCATCTTCCTAGCTAACAAGCCCCTCCCCAGGGAAGGGCATCCTGACTGATAGGTGAGCATTTGCTTCTCTGCTCCGCAACATTCTTTTTAGATTATAGATACTGAAGAATCCCAGTGAGCTCTGCATTTGTATCTTGCAAGTTTGTATAAATCCAATACAGGAAATAAAATGAATGGTTTGTACAAGCGGTGTGTGTGTCGCACTGTGACTGCCTGAGGCTGGCCTTGCGGTTCGTGGCGATTTACAAGCTCAGCAGAAGAGGGGAGAGGGTCTGGGGTGGAGCCTTCCCTGGCTAAAAGCAAAGCTGGGTCCGTGGTACGCTGCCAACCACTGGCATCTCTTCTGTCCGGGTAGTCCCAAATCAAGACTTGTCCCAGGGCACCTGGGTGGCTCAGTCAGTTGATCATCTGACTCTGGCTCAGGTCATGATCTCACGTTTCATGGGTTCGAGTCCTGCATCAGGCTCTGTGCTGACAGCTCAGAGTCTGGAGTCTGTTTCAGATTCTGTGTCTCCCTCTCTCTCCGCCCCTCCCCTGCTCATGCTGTGTTTCTATCTCAATAATAAATAAACGTTAAAAATAAAAAAAAATAAAAAAAATAAAGACTTATCTCAAGGTCCTGTGCAATGAACGTTATCAGATCAGTATTCAGATCCTGGAAACTTCCCATTGATTTGTCTCTGAGACTGTCGTAGAACTATAGGAGAAGAAAATTAATCCTTCAGCTTTCTCGATCACTACACAGTGCCCTGTATTTCTGCTTGAGGGTACAAGAAGGTGTATGATTTGGGGAGGGGTATCAGAAGAGCCACCCAAATTATACTCATCCAGCCTCAATGCCTTTGGTTTATGTCTTTTGCCAGGTACTCTGTGGTTATCAGTTATCGATCCTCAGTGTGAAGGACTTTATCAGAGCTTCTCAATTTGAAATCTTGAGTAACAGTCAAGAAGCCCTGTGAATTCTATGTGGTGGAGACTAAAAAGAGAAAGTGAGCCCAGGAGAGTGGCGGGCCTCAGCTGGGCCTCTGATGGATACCTGAGAGGTGGAGGCATTAATGGTTCAAGGGCGAGAAGAACATTGAGAAAGAAGAGATGGGAAGGCAGGCCTCTTCTAATTCCCTGTTTTACTGTAGTCTGGTTCTAAGGGCTGATTTCAAATTCTGGACACCTATTCTCATTCCTAAAGAGCTAGTAGAGAGCACGTGCATGTTTAACAAATAATATGACTGTATTTGGGGGATTTGTAACATCCCCAGGAGAGCTAGAAACCCTGTTGTCCTCTGTGAATCAGGGAGAACTGGGCTCTGATGCAGACTCAAGACCAAGGCCGTTGGAGCTGTAAGAGGTGCCCCAGGAGCCTGTGGCTCCCCAGGGCCTGTGTCTATCTGCAGCGCCGTCCGGGCCAGAGCCTGCGTTTTGGAGAGAAGGAGGTGAGACATGAGAGCACAGGACACGGCTGGGTGTCGCCCTCCCCCAAAATGGGCTGGCTGCTCTCCCAGGACGATGCCCATAGACCTCTGCCTGCTCCAACTCCCAGCCCAGATCAGCCTTCTGATCGAACCAGGCTGGGGTTGTAAAAGGGGGCTGCAGTCAGGACATGTAGATGGGAAAGCACCTAGCAGAATGCCCTCAAGAGTGTTGCTCTGTAACTTCACAGTCAGGTATTCTTTCTGGAGAGAGGCATGACGGGCTCAGGCAGGCGACCAGTGTTCAGATCCTACCGCTACCAAGGAACAGGGCCCCCTCCACAACCCCCTCGGCTCTGAGCCCCCACTCCTTCCTGGCCCTGCTCCAAGCTGCCTGACGTTTTTAGACAAGCCACCAAAATTCCTGAGTCTCAGTTTCCTGGTCCATGAAATGGGGATATCAACCATCATTTTACAGAGTTCTAGAGAAAGCGGAATGGGAAAATGAATGGAAGCCACTCTGAAAACTCAAATTCATTTACAAATGTGAGGAGGCGGGGGTGACATGGTGTAGGCACCCTGGGAAGGAGGAGAATGTCTCCCAAAGTCCCACTTTACTGGCTCCACTGCCTTCGACAAAGACATCACCAGGGCTCCTACTGTCCAGCCCTTTGAGGTCCCTCCCCTCCCCACCTGTGCTCCTCCACCTCCAGCCTTCCAGGGCCCACACCCTCCTTCCTGGGGAAGAAGAGAATCCTTTCAGGGCACCTGGGTGGCTCAGTCAGTTAAGCACCTGACTTCAGCTCAGGTCATGATCTCATGGTTTGTGGGTTCAAGCCCTGCATTGGGCTCTGTGCTGACAAAGCAGAGTCTGGAGCCTGCTCCGGATTCTGTGTCTCCGTCTCCTCTGCCCCCTCCCCTGCTCATGCTCTGTCTCTTAAAAATAAATAAACATTTTTTAAAAAGCAGGGGTTTTGTTTGTTTGTTTGTTTGTTTGTTTAAAGAAAAGGGTTCCCCTCCAGGAGGTTAGTCTGTGGACAAGCCCGGCCTGGCCTGACACCTAGACCCATCACTGCATCAGGGAACCAGGCTGGGAGGGCCCATTTTGAAGAGGGTTCATTTCTTCCAAGCTCATAGGTAAGCTCCATGGTGGGGGGAGGGGAAACTGCTATTTTATACACCTGTGGGAGCAGCCTAGCATCACATTTGAGAGAAGTCTTTCAATAACAGCATTTTTAATAGTATACTAATACTAGTAATATTGATAACAATAGTAATTATCACAACTTTACTGGAAGAGTAAGAACAGTGGCTCATCAAGTGTTTACTGGTTGCTGGGTTTCAGGTTCTGTGCACTCCCCATGCACTTACTCACCAGTGTTCGCTCTAACTCTAGGTGCCAGGTACTACTCTCACCCAAGACGCTGAGGCACAGAAAGGGTAAGTCAAATGTCTAAGGTCTCATGAGGCTGGGGTGAAGCCCAGGCCCACTCTGACTTCAGGGAGGAAGCTCTTAACCTACCAATGGCTTCAATGGGGGTGATCGCGCCCCCTAGTGGACATTTTGGAAATTTGCCGGGAGCTTGTAGCGGCCGCTATGCACCCACTCAGCCAATTTCCAAAACAATAACTCTCTTTTATCCTGCAGGAATTTAAAACGTACTATTGACCTAACCCCACTTCTAATATAAGTTGGTCATACTGCAGTTCATAACAGTACTAAGTATAAGCTTCTAAATTTTTTAAAAATCAGTTTCATGAATAACTTGTTAAGTTACAAGATGGTCTTGATGGAGAAGACACTTAAGTGGAATAAAGACATGGTCTAAAACTTGTTGCGTTAAAACGACTGCATACACTTTCCGCACCAGGCAGTGTAACATTCAAGTACTGTTTCCGTGGCTGGAGACAGTCCCAAGTAGGGTCCTACTGAGCAAGCACAGACTGACTGAAAACACTTAACAGAGAAGATCTGAGAGAACCAACCATTACAGCAAAGATACTTGAAATGCAGGAGATCTCATTAGATCTCCTTAATAAATGTTTTTGGAGATGATTTCACAGGATTGCCATTCTTTAGATTTTGTAAGTTTTTGCAGTCCCAGGATGGACACCTGTGTTGTACGGACTCCTCGTGGTAATGTTTGAGGGAGCCACTTCCCTTTCCGATCCACCCTCCATTCCCCACTGCTTATTGGAAATACGTGACCTCCAAGGCCCAAGTTTAAGACTGAATTTTCCCTCAACATGCAATGGCATTTCAGGACAGAGATCTCTGTGTCTGTGATAAGCCGGCGCTACTAGGTTTCCGCCTGAGCAACACACCGGGAGCTATTTTAACAATACACACAGAAGACCCGGTTCATTTGCATTCACATGGTGCCTCCTCATTGTCTCCACTTTGCCTTGCTGTGTTATCCCTCTTTCAATTAGGGCTAGTTCCTTCTTACTCTCTTTATGTGCAAGTACATTTGGTCTGTTGTAATTTACCTAACAGTTTTTCTTCTTTTGTTCATTTCCTACTACTTTCTCATTTTTGGGGGGAGGGGGAATGTTTTTATTTTTATTTTTTGTATATAATGACTCTGGTCTTCTATTTCTCTTAAGTTTAAATGTATTTATTATCAGTAGGTGCAAGAAATCTGCCTGTTTCACTTATGTCTTCATTAAATCTTGCCTGAACATTAATATATTGAGAGATATCATGCTTTATTATAATTTTTCCCTTCTTTATATAGTTTTATTTGTGTTTTTAAAAATGACGTGTGTAGATTGGGGCGCCTGGGTGGCTCAGTCGGTTAAGCAACCGACTTTGGCTCAGGTCATGATCTCAGGTTCCTGAGTTCAAGTCCTGCTTCCGGCTCTGTGTTGGCAGCTCAGAGCCTGGAGCCTGCTTCGGAATCTGTGATTCCCCCTTTCTCTCTGCCCCTCTCCCGCTCATGCTCTGTCTCTCTCTGTCTCTCAAAAATGAATAAACGCTAAAAATAAATAAATAAAACAACACGTGTAGATTGGTCATATAATCTATGAGCTTCATTTCAGGGTAAAGGAATCATTACCAAGTGGATGCCTGCTCATCGGTTGAGAGCCATGGCTCTACGGTGGCAGAAAGGATGTTAGGAACTATCTACTCCTCTCTTTTGCAGGCCCACAGAGGGAGGAAAGGATGCACCCATGTCTACACAGCTGATGGGGTGGACTTTCAGAACTAGGCTTCTGGAACCGTCCAGCCCTACCCCAAGCCCAAATTCATCTTGCATCCTTCCTAGCTCAACTGCACTGTCCAACGCAGGACACCGCTGGGGGAAAGGAGGTCGAAGCCCTTTGTGTCTAACTCCCCTGGGGCGCTTTTGCCCTTGCTGTAACCCAAACCCTAACCCAACGCGGCCCTCCCAGAATCTGCAGGCAACAGGTTTTAGTCGGTGGCTTGTCGCCCCCTAGCGTCTAGCATGGGTACTAGCGCCAAGCGTGCGGACTTGAGCAGCAGGATGAATTGAATACTTTTCCAAAGAGAAACACGGATTCCAAATCTTTGCCACACCCCCACCAAACAGGCAAGGAACCTGGGTAGCCCCGAGAATCCCAGTCCACTAGACAGTCTGAGTTCTGCGGAGGACTTGGGGAAACAGCTAAACTCGGCCTCAGGGCGCGGGAGTGGGGGCGTTGGAGGGGGCAGGTGGGCGTTGCCTTCTCCGGGTGGGCGGAGCGTGTGACCGGTGCTGGTGCCCTCCGGGAAGATCCCGGAGAAGGGAGCCTGCGACTTTAAGCAGCCATTTGGGTGGGGAGGGGAGAGAGGTGGGGTTTGGAAAGTGGAGGGAGTTAATGATTTACCAGAGGCCCATTTCACAATTTACCAAGGGTCAGCTTCCCTTGAACATGCACAAGTGCGGTCCTCACTGCGCCTCACCCCTTAGCAGCGTCGACCCGGAAGGCCCCCCAGGCAGCCTGCGTCATGATCTCCATCACCGAGTGGCAGAGTGAGTTGGGGGGCCGGTGCCGTGGAGGGGCTGGGCTGGAAGGGAGGATCCAGGCTGGGGCGTGGGGGGGGGGGGTCATGGGGGCGGAGCCGCCGCCCCTCCCAGTCGGGATCTCTCTGGGCAACCTGCGAGACGACCTCTGGAGCCGACGGCCCGCAGGTGCTGTGCTGGCATCCTCCAGGCAGCGGGGCCAGGACCGGGTGTGGCTCCTCCGCCTTCCAGTGGGTGGAGGGCTGCTCGCGGACCCCAGCGCAGCCAGAAGTTGGTGCCTGGGAGACACAAGTTCACCTCCCATGCTGTTCCCTTTCCCATCATGGTTCTTGGACCTGGGATGCCGCCAAGGTGGACTCGTGGGGCCTGTGCACGTTCAGACATTTCCCCACAAACTCTCAGGGTCTCCTGTGGTCTTCGCACGCTTCTCCTCCCCCTTCTTCTAAAGTTCATATGTTTCTCTTTTTTTTTAATTAATTTTTTAAGTCAGCTCTACCAAACGTGGGGCTCGAACTCACGACCCCGAGATCAAGAGCCCACAGACTGAGCCAGCCAGGCACTCCACCTTGGATTTCTTCTTACCAGAAACTAAATTCCACTCCTGTCCCCAAATTACTATACTATCACTCCTAAATATCTTTTTTTTTTTTTAAGTTTATTTATCTAGAGACAGAGAGAGAGAATAAGTGGAGGAAGGGCAGGGAGAGAGGGGAACAGAGGATCTGAAATGGACTCTGTGTTGACAGCAGAGAGCCCCATGTGGGGCTCCAACTCAGGAACCATGAGATCATGACCTGAGCTGAAATCAGACGCTTAACCAACTAAGCACCCAGGTGCCTCACTCTTAAATATTCTCCTTCCTGTGTGGGGAGAGGGAAGGGAGGTAGCCCACAGGTGTTGGGGGTGGGTGCAGGGAGAACTGGAGAACCGGGCTCTGAGCCCGGGATCTCATCTGTGAACTGGAGGGAATATTCATCCACTGAACAAATTTGTCTTCACCATGTGCCAAGCATTGTGGTGGGCATAGAGTATTCAATAGTATTCTGAATAGAACACACTTGCTCCTGCTTACATGCGAGAGTGGGGAAACAGGGAATTAATGGATCAAGACATTAGTTTGTAGTATGTCAGATGTTGATGGGTCCTCTAGACAAAAATAAAATAGGGTAGGGAGAGTGAGGTAGTAGGGGTTATCGTTTGTATAGAGTGGTTAGGGAAGTCTTCCTTCATATAGAGATGTACAGGAGGCAAGGAAGCAAAGCTATGAAGCGATCTGGAGGGAAAATGTTTCCAGGAAAGGGAATAGCCCGTGCAAAGGCCCTGAGGCATTAGCATACTTAGTGTGTTGTGTGGCTGCACCAAAGTAAAGGGGACGGTGGTAGGAGTTCAGGTCTGGGAGGTCACCGAAAGATGAGGCTGTGTGAGAACTTTGGTTTTATTTCCACAAGATGGGAAATGACTGGAGGGTTTTGTGTAGAGGAGTGAGTGATATGATCTATGTACATTTTTTTAAGTTTTTTTTAAAGATTTACTTATTTTTGAGAGACCGCACAAGCTGGGAAGGGGCCAAGGGAGAGGGGGACAGAAGGTCCAAAGCAGGCTTTGCGCTGACAGCAGCGAGCCTGATGCGGGGCTTGAACTCACAAACTGTGAGATCATGACCTGAGCTAAAGTCATTCACTCAACTGCCTGAGCCACCCAGGTGACCCGATTTATGTACATTTTTTAAAAGGTCACTCTGGGTGCTGGGTTGAAAATAGACTGTAGAGGTGTGCGGTCAGCAACTGGGAGACAGCTCCAAGGTCAGAGATGGTGGAAGTCACCAGGGTGGCGGCAGTGAAGTGGGGGAAAGGGGTCAAAGCTGGATCAGCTTTGAGAGAATTGCTGGAAGGATTTGCCGGTGGACTTGACATGAGCGTGAGAGAAGGAAGGTGGGAATCCCACCAGTGTTTTTAGCCTTAGCGATTAGAAGGGTCGATTGGAGTTTTAGACATGTTGAGTTTGATGTGCTAGTAGACATCCAGGCAAGCTGTCAAATAGGTAGTCAGGTATATGAGTCTGCAGTTCAAGGTCAAGACCTGAGTTAGAGAAATTTGGGAATCGCCAGCATATAGATGGTATTTAGAACCATGAGAGTGCATGAGATCACCCAGGGCAGTTTCTCCGCTTCTCCACTACTGACATTTGGGGACAGGATAATTCTTTGTTGTGGGGGTCTAGATGCTGGTATGTCCTACTCCCATTTGTGACCGTGAAAAATGTCTGCAGACATCGCCACAGGGGAACGAAATCACCCCTGCCCATCCCTCGGGTTGAGAACTACTGACTTAGAGAATAAAAATAGAGAAGGGAGCTGATCCCTGAGTCCGGTAGCAAGCCAACATTTTATTAAACCAAAGTGTGAGAAGTCCAATGAGAGAGAGAGAGAGAGAGAGAGAGAGATGAGGGAACCAGATTTAGTTCAGGTAATGGTGAGTGGACCAGGTTTCCCTCAGGAACTTTAAGACTTAAAGGATGAGTGTGCCTTAGGCAGATAACGTGGGAAGAAGCCTATATATACAAAGGCCCTGAGGAAGGAACGCTCATCATAGAAACAATGATGAAAAGGAAGGAAGGAAGAGGAAGGAAGGAAAGGAATAAGGAAGGAAGGTAATAATGGAAGGAAGGAAAAAAGAGGAAGGGGTGGTGCCTGGGTGGCTCAGTCAGTTAAGTGTCGGACTTCGGCTCAGGTCATGATCTCGTGCTGACAGCCAGCTCAGAGCCTGGAGCCTGTTTCCAATTCTGGGCCTCCCTCTCTCTCTGACCCTCCCTGCTCATGCTGTCTCTCTCTCTCAGAAATAAATAAAACGTTTTTTAAAATTAAAAAAAAAAGAGAGGAAAGAAGGGAAAGAGGAAGGGAGGAAAGGAAAAGGGAGGGGGAGGGAGGGATTAAGGGAGAGAGGAGGAGGAAGGAAGGGAAGAAGGGAGGAAGGAAGGAAGAAAGGGAGGGAGGAAGGGAAGAAGTGAGGGAGGAAGAAAGGAAAGGAAAGAAGACAGAAGGGAGGGAGGGAGGGTGATGTGGGGAGAGAATTAGGCAAGGGGGATGGTGGCAGAAGAGGATGACCAGGCGAGCGGAGGCCCAGCGTTCAGAGCCTGTAAGCCAAGGTGTGGCTCAGAGTTCACTTGAGGTCTAATCCTCAGTGGGAAGGACGAAGCGTCCTGAGCAGAGCACTGATGTGACTGGGCTGTGTGCTTTTAAGGCCCTTGAGTGCTGTGTGGGGAAGGGATGGAGGGTGGCGGGACTGAAGTAGGGGACTAACCGGAGAGTCCAGGAGCGAGCGGATGGTGGCTTGGAATTAAGCGCTAAGGGTGGAGGGAAGTGCGCTGCCCGCCAGACCTTAGACGGAAGAGGCAGTGAAACGTAGCTGTGGGCTGAACAGGAGGGCCAGAGCAGTGAGGGACACTCCTGGTTTCTGCCTCAAGCTGCTGGCTGCGGGGTGGTGACGTTTGTATTCATCTGGGGAAACCCGAGGGAGGTACAGGGTTAAGGAAGGAAGCCCTGTACTCAGCTGGGACCTGTCGAGTTCAAGATGCCCTGGAGAGAGAGCGCCAAGCGGAGACGCCAAGTCAGCAGCTGGGTGTGAGTTCGGCAGCTCACAGAAAGGCAAGGGCTGGAAAGAGAAATATCGATGCTGTCAGCACACCAGTGATATTTAAAGACGTGGGAATACACGTGAAATAGAATGGAAAGAGACGTGAGGTGGGGCCGAAGCCCTGAGCAGCTCAAACCCCAGGAGGAGGAGAGAGAAGAAGGAGCCGGCAAGGGAGACTGGGACAGGGTGCCCAGAACAGCAGGGTGAAAAGCAAGAGTCAGGGAAGTCAAGTGAGCACATCTTAAGACGGGAGCGGCCAGCTGCTGACAGATGGCGGCCGACATCCACCGGATGGATGGACGTTAGATTTGGGAGCAGGGACATCATCGATGGCCAAAGCAAGAGCCACTCCTGCGGAGGGGTCTGGGGGCAGACGTGGACTGGGCTGGGCTGGTTAAAGGCACTTCGAGAGCCAGACAACTGGGTGCAAACCCTCGTTCTGCCGTCTACTGGCTGTGCACCCCTGGGCAAGTGACGTAACCTCTCTGTGTTTCCATTCTGTTCATGACATGGGGCTAACAGTGGTAGGGTTTCCTACATAATCGAATTCCTAGGCAGTGATGAAAACTGAATGAGTGAATGTATGTGACGTGCTCAGCCTGCGCCTGGCACGGGGTGGTCACGAGTGTTAGCAGTTATCACTAGTGATTGCTGTGCTTAATTTTGAAAGTGAAGGAAGGCTCTTTCTCTTCCCATTTCCCTCCTTCCTGTCCCTAGTCCTGACTTAGTCCTAAAGCCATCAGCCAGGAGGGGGAGGGTGCCACCAGGCAGGGTGAGGAGGGCATCCTGGCAGAGTCAGGGTAGGGGTCGGGGAGTCACTTTGCAGTGGGTGGGGGTGGGGGTCTCAGCGGACGCCCCCTGAATCAGGTGACTGAGGAAGCATCAGCTCTGGCTCACATCCAGCAGGGGGAGCGCTGCCCCATCTGTGTGGCTCACGGGGACGTTGGCCGCAGGCACTTCCGTCCCAGGTCTCGCCCTCTCCGCCACCTCGCTTGCCGCCCCGAGGAGAATTTCAGGAGCAGCCCGAGGTTAACAACGACTGAAATCGCTAAGCTATTGGGAGCGAGAGGCAAAGAAAGGTCTGAGGCTTGTGTACGAGAAACAGTTTGTGATACCTTTCAGTGAGGGTTTGTGTCCACCGTGCAGTGTCCCCTCTGAACCCTGGAAGGAGTAGGCAAGGCCCATGGGGAAGGCTGCCCCCATCGCAGGAAAATTCTGGAATTGTACCAGCTCTTGAAGAAGGACGCAGAACAAGTTGGAAAAGTGGTAACTATTCAGGCCAGTAAATCACTGTTGCAGGAGAGAAAGGAGAATACAGGAGAGAAAGCACAGAGTGAATTCCAGAACCTGTGGTGTGTCTACAAAATGAGTAAGAGGCTCTCCTTAGGTGTTTGCAGGATGGACACACAGGTATCTTAACAAAACAAAATGAAAACCCAGTAAGATATTCACCCTGGTTCCATACAAAACATCTACCAAAGGAGATAGAGGGGAAGAGTGTGTCATCAGAATCGGAATCAATGACATTTTTATGGCAGGTGTAAGGTAATAATAGATATTTTTATGACAGGCATAAAAACTTAAATACCTTTGCCATTTATGGGGCACCTGGGTGGCTCAGTCGGTTGAGCATCCTACTCTTGATTTCAGCTCAGGTCATGATCCTGGGGTTGTGGGATAGAGGCCCACGCCTGCTTCAGATTCTCTCTGCCTCTCCTTCTGCCCCTTCCCTAAACGCACACACACACTCTGTCTCTCAAAAAAAAAAAAAATGCCTTTGCCATTCAGATTAAAGAAGTAGGGTTGTGGTCTTCCTCCGCAATATCCTGGCCTGTATAAAATTATCATGATGAAGTAGATATACGCCCAGATCCTCAACCTATTGTCTCTGAGGATAAAAAAATCATGCAGTGGGGCGCCTGGGTGGCTTAGTCGGTTAAGCGTCCGACTTTCCCTTAGGTCATGACCTCGCAGTTCGTGGGTTCGAGCCCCGCGTCGGGCTCTGTGCTGACTGCCAGCTCAGAACCTGGAGCCTGTTTCAGTCTGTGACTCCCTCTCTCTCTGACCTTCCCCTGCTCACGCTGTCTCTCTCTTTCTCTCCTAAAAATTAAAAAATTAAAAAAAAATCATGCAGTATGGAAAGACAGAATGCAACCTTTGTAATAATGCAAAGAGCTTGTAATCTGCTCAGTGCCCTGATTCTTTTTTTTTTTTTATTTTTAATGTTTTTATTTATTTCTGAGAGAGAGGCAGCGTGAGCAGGGGAGAGTCAGAGAGAGAGAGAGACCGAATCCGAAACAGGCTCCAGGCTCCGAGCTAGCTGTCAGCACAGAGCCCAACGTGGGGCTCGAACCCAGGAACTGTGAGATCATGACCTGAGCTGAAGTCGGACACTTAACCGACTGAGCCACCCCGGCACCCCAGTGCCCTGGTTCTAAGAGATGTAATTCAAGCAGGTGGTGCTGGGAAGTGGAAGCAGGGAGCAAGTCCCTACACATCACTGTTTGTCAGAAACAGAAGGAATCAGCCATTAGTAGAAGATGGATCCTGGGCAGCTGGACAATATGTCGAGAGAAAGGATGTCACCTTGGGTCCTAACAAAATCCGGCTCTGCCCAATGGGAGACCCAGTGAGACTGGCATTTTTTCTGCACTGTGAGTTAAGTGAGGTTTTGGTCTATAATTTGAATGATAAATCTCATCTCTATTTTTTTTTAAGTTTGTATTTTAAAGTAATCTCTACATCCAACGTGGGGCTCAAACTCACAACCCTGAGATCAAGAGTCACATGCTGTACTCACTGAGCTGGCCAGATACCCCTCATTCTCAGCTCTATGTTTTTAATGATTTTTTAAAAGAAGTCCTTTGGCCTGATTTCTTTTTTTTTTTTTTTAATTTTTAATGTTTTATTTATTTCTGAGAGAGAGAGAGAGAGAGAGACAGCATGAGCAGGAGAGGGTCAGGGAGAGAGGGAGACACAGAATCCGAAACAGGCTCCAGGCTCTGAGCCAGCTGTCAGCACAGAGCCCGACACGGGGCTCGAACCCACGAACTGTGAGATCATGACCTGAGCCGAAGTCGGACGCTTAACCGACTGAACCACCCAGGCGCCCCCCTTTGGCCTCATTTCTGTACTGAATCTGACCCTACTCCTCTTCAGATCTGTCTGGTAACAGATTATGAAAACTGACCTGATGATGATAGTGTCGTTTCCTTTCCTTTCCCTTGTAAACAGAACTTAGCCAGTAAGTCTAGTCCCAAAGATTTTGTTTTTGTTTTGTTTTTTCAGTTCTGCCTCTAAAGAACCAGACTTATAACAACATTTTATAACTATAAAAACATGGCAATAATGCCAATTTCATAGGTATTATAGGGACCAATTCTAAGATGTTGGGTAACAAGTCCAATAAAATTTTTCCCTTTAAAAATTACCTTTATGTTTCCTTTTTTTTTTTAATGTTTTATTTATTTCTAGGAGAGAGAGAGAGAGAGACAGCGTGAGCAAGGGAGGGTCAGAGAGAGAGGGAGTCAGACTGAAACAGGCTCCAGGCTCTGAGCCAGCTGTCAGCACAGAGCCCGACACGGGGCTCAAACCCACGAACCGCGAGATCATGACCTAAGCGAAAGTCGGACGCTTAACCGACTAAGCCACCCAGGCGCCCCTATGTTTCCTTTTTTTTTTAAAAAAAGTAAGGGACACCTGGGTGACTCAGCCAGTTAAGTGCCCAGCTCTTGATTTCGGCTCAAGTCATGATTTCACAGTTTGTGGGTTCGAGCCCCACCTCAGGCTCTGCACTGACAGCACGGAGCTTGCTTGGAATTCTCACTCTCTCTCGCCCCTCCCCCACTAGTGCATGCACATGCCCTCTCTCTCTCAACATGGAGCCTGGTTCAGATTCTGTGTCTCCCTCTCTCCCTGCCCCTCTTCCAGTCACATTCTCTCTCTCTCTTTCTCTCTCTCTCTCTTTTTCTCCCTGCCTCCTTCCCTCCCTCAAAAATAAATAAACATGAAAAAAATTAAAAAATACAAGAATAAAATACTTAGGAACAAACTTAACCAGAGGCAAAAGGCTTACTGAAAAAGACCAAATGTTGCTGAAGGAAATTTTAAGACATAAATAAATGGACATCTTGTGTTTATGGATTGAAGTAATAATATTGTTAAGATGTCAATACTACCCAAAGCAGTCTGCAGCTTCAATGTGATCTCTATCAAAATCCCAATGGCAGTTTGTGTGTGTGTGTGTGTGTGTGTGTGTGTGTGTGTGTGTGTGTGTAAATAGAAAAATCCATCCTAAAATGCATATGGAACCTTAAGGGATCTCAAATAGTGAAAGCATTCTTAAAATAGAAGAACAGGGGCACCTGGGTGGCTCAGTCGGCTAAGGAGCCAACTTCAGCTCAAGTCATGATCTCACGGTTCGTGGGTTCAAGCCCCACGTTGGGCTCTGTGCTGACAGCACAGAGCCTGGAGCCTGCTCCAGATTCTGTGTCTCCCTCTCTCTCTGCTCCTCCTCTGCTCACACTCTGTGTATATGTCTCTCTCTCAAAAAAAAAAAAAAAAAAATTAAAAACATTAAAAAAAGAAAGAAGAACAGAATTGGAGGTTTCACACTTCCTGGTTTCAAAACTTTTTAGAAAACTACAGTGATCAGCTTTCTAAAAAGAACAGTGTGGAACTAGCATAGGAACAGACACATAAACCAAAGGAATAGACCAGAGAGCCCAGAAATAAACCCAGGTAAAGAGGTCAAATGATTTCAACAAGGATGCCAAGATCCTTCAATGAGGAAATGACAGTCTTTTCAACAAACGACGTTGGGCAAACTGGATGTCCATGTGCAAAAGAATGAAGTTGAACCTGTACTTTATACCATCTGCAAAATTAACTCAAAGTCTATCTTAACTCAAAGGGAGGGCTAAAACTATAAGGAAAACTTAGGAGAAAAGCTTCCTGACACTGAAATTGACAATGGTTTCTCGGCCATAATACCAGAAATATAGACAACTAAGGAAATAGTAGTTAAATTGGAGTATATCAAAATTGAAAACTTCCCTGCATCAAAGGACACAATCAACAGAGTGAAAAGGCAACCTATGGGAAAAATATTTGTAAATCATATGTCTGATGAGGGGTTAATATCCAGAAAATATAAAGAACTCCTACAACTCAACAACAATAACAACAACAACAACCCCAACCTATTAAAATGGGCAAAGGACTTGAATGGATATTTCTCCTAAGATCTACAGGTGGCCGAGCACATGAAAAGATGTTCAAGGGGCGCCTGGGTGACTCATTTGGTTAGGCGTCTGACTCTGATTTCAGCTCAGGTCAGGATCTCACAGTTGGTGAGTTTGAGCCCCATGCCAGGCTCCACGCTGACAGCATGGAGCCTGCTTGGGATTCTCTCTCCCTCTTCCTCTGGCCCTCCCCTGATCATTCTCTCTCTCTCTCTCTCTCTCTCTCTCAAATAAATTAACAAAAAAGAAAAGATGTTCAACATCGTTGATCATCAGGGAAATGCAAATCAAAACCACAACGAGACACCACCTCACACTCATTAAGATGAATGTGATCAAAAACAAGACCAACAAAGCCCCAGAAAATAACAAGTATTGGTGAGGATGCTTTGAAATTGGAGCCCTTGTACCCTCCTCCTGGGAATGTAAAATGCAGCTGCTATGGAAAACAGTGTAGAGCACCCTCCAAACCTTACACATAGCACTCCCCTATCATCCAGCAATTCCACCACTGGGTATATGCCCCAAAGAAGTAGAAGCAGAGTCTTGAAGAGTAGCCAAAAGGTGGAAACCACCCAACTTCCACCCACAGTTGATCAGATAAACAACCTGTGTTATATCCATACAATGAATTATCACGCAGCCTTAAAAAGGAGGGACGTTCTGACACAGGCTGCAGGATGAATGAACCTTGAGGCCATTATGCCAAGTGAAATAAGTCAGTCACATGAAAACACTGCATGATTTCCCATATGAGCCGCCTAGTCAGACTCCTGGAAATAGAAAGTAGAGTGGAGGTTGCCAGCGGCTGAGAGGGAGTGGAGAATGGGGAGTCAGTGTTCACTGGGGGACAGAGCTTCAGTCGTGACAGATGGAAACTCCTGGAGGTGGCTGGCAGTGACCATCACAGAACATTGCGAATGTACTTCATGCCACTGGGCGTGCGCGCAGGAATGGCGAAGAGGCTGAATTTTATGTGTATTTTATCACAATTTAAAATGACAACTTAAGGGGCGCCTGGGTGGCTTAGTCGGTTAAGCATCCGACTTTCGCTTAGGTCATGATCTCGCGGTTCGTGGGTTCGAGCCCCGCGTCGGGCTCTGTGCTGACTGCCAGCTCAGAGCCTGGAGCCTGCTTCAGTCTGTGACACCTTCTCTCTCTGACCCTCCCCTGCTCACACTGTCTCTCTCTCTAGAAATAAATAAAACATTTTTAAAAAATTTTTAAATAAAATAAAATAAAATGACAACTTAATTCCATTTAGAAATGAAGCAACGCAGTGAATCGTCCTTTGTTGACTGAGAGTGACAAAGATAAGTAAAATGAACAATTCTGTGGGCTGGAGAGGATTTCAGAAGAAAGGAACTTCATATCCTGTTCTTGTTCCAACCCTTCCGGAGGGGAGCAATCTGCAAGATGTATCCAAATGTCAAAGATGTAGCCTTTGACCAAACAAGGGGTTCCTTAATATCCTGCCCTCCCGTGCTGCGCTCCCTGGCTCTCAGCAAAGTCCTGCAGCTTCAAAGACTGCCCTGAGTCACGAAGCAAAAGCACACACTGCAAACCGGGGTGGGGTGCTGGCAGGGTGGGTCCAGAACCTGGCACAGAACTGCCCAGTCGCGGGACTGACGCTAGAGGGCGCCGAGGGGCGTGCGGTGGGGCGCCCGAGGTGCTGCGGCAGGAGGGAGGGTGCAGGTTGAGGCAGCAGGTGCCACCGCTGCAGACGCCCAGGGGAGCGCATTCCTTCTACTTTTCCAATTAAGTGTGAGAGGCCCCCACCTGAAAGCTGCGGGTGGGGCAGTTAGAGGAGGAAGCACACCGTGTGAAGAATTATCTAGAAGGACAGGCCTCTTGAGAAATCGGGCAGGACAGCCGGTTGGTGCTAAGACTTTTCAGGGCTGGTGGTCGTGAGTTGTGAGCACCCTTCTGCCTGGGTGTGAGCTGGGCATCAGCGGCTCCCAGCTGCAGGAGGACAGGACCAGAGGGACCCAACCCTGACCGTTACCTGGATAAGGTGGCATTGGGAAACAAGGGGAAGCTGAAGGTACAAGGCAGCGAGGGTAACACTAGCTACCTCACAGACCCGTGCTGAGGACAGAACGCCACGGTGCACAGAGCTGACCGGGAGTGTGCAGGGGCTAAACGTAAATCCGTGCCCACCCTTCCTTTCCCTTCCCGTCCCATCATTCCCCGTAAGCAAGGAAGCTGTGATTCCTGGGTGGAAATGGACCCACCCCAGCCCCCACCCTTCGGAGGGCGACTGTCCAGTAGCAATGGGGGCGACTTCCAGCATCCCAGCCCGCTCCCCAGAGCCCATCCCACCCCAGTCTCCTTGCCCATTGCAGAGATTGGTGTGGGCACCACCGGCTTCGGAATCTTCTTCATCCTCTTTGGAATACTCCTGTACTTTGATTCGGTGCTCCTGGCCTTCGGAAACGTGAGTCGCCTAGCCTGTGTCCCCTCTGCCACCAACCTACCTGAGGTCTCTATTGCCAGGAAGGTCAGCCCCGAGTTCAATCAGATTGTGCCCCTCCAGGGGTCAGGACCATCAAGCCTGGGCCAGTGAGGGTGGCTGGGGATGGACAGCGAGGCCTGCTGGGTGTGGAGAATCTGAGAACGTGGATTCTGGTGCCAAGCTCTGGGCGAGGCCCTGCAGCTACCACAATGAATAGGCTGCTGTCTCTGCCATTGGAATGCCCCTGTCTAGGGATAGGGACATAACACGAACGTCTGTGACAGAGAAGGAAGGCAGGGGCAGCCATAGAGTCACAATAAGAGAAGCGCTTGTTTAATCAAGAACAAGGTGCCTGGAGGAAGAAAGCTGCCCAGCTGGAGAAGGATGAAAAGGAATTTGGAAAGACAATGGGTGTGGAGGGGGGTGAAGCGCTTCTAGGCAGATGGAACAGCAGGAGAAAAGGTATGGGGAAGGGGAGGGAAGGCATGGAACATGCTGGAAGAAAGCCAGGGAGTTAAATTTGATGACACTTGGACACTCCTCTAAGAGACCATTAGGAGCCAAGCTGAAGATAGTGACTGAGCCAGACAGTGGAGCCCTGATTGCTGGGTATGGCTGCCTAACCTATTTATGCCTCAGTGTTCACCTCTGTAAAATGGAGATTTTCTATTCCATCCTCCTTGGGAGGTGTGACAAGAAATAAAGTCATATATGGAAAAGTGCTGGGGATCCAAGAAGTCAGGTTGAACTGAAGCAGCGGGAGACCTTCAGAGTTGTCCATCCCCCTGTCTCTGGGCTGTTCTGTTCCTAACAAGCCAAGATTAGTCAAGGCTCTGGGAGTTTGCTACTTTGCAGGGCCACCCTTTCTGATCTGTCTCTTCCGGAAGAGTTAGCACGTCCTGCCACAGGCCTGGCCCGGGGCTCCTTGGTGGTGGTGGGCTTGTGGGGGTATGGCTCTCATGCTTCTCTCCCTCCCTCACCCGCAGCTCCTATTCCTGACCGGCCTCCTGCTCATCATCGGCCTGAGGAAGACGTTTTCCTTCTTCTTCCAGAGGCACAAGCTCAAAGGGACCAGCTTCTTTCTGGGGGGTGTGGCCATTGTGCTGCTGCGCTGGCCCCTCCTGGGCATGCTTCTGGAAGCCTATGGATTCCTTAGCCTCTTCAAGTGAGTGCAGGTCTCTTTCCCTTGGATGAGCCCCACCAGGGCCTCTGAGTAGCTGAGATCACCACCCCCACCCAGGTTTGGCCAGCACGACCAACGGTGTACGCAGAAACGGGGACTTTATCCTGCGGACAGCAGTGTGGAAGGATTGGAAAGGCAGATGGGCATCAGGCAGACCCACAGAAAGGCCCCTCCAACAGTAGGATGAAGGACAAATAGGAGGGGTTGGCCCATCCGCCTGCAAACATTGAACACCTACTGTTTGCCTGACTCTATGCCTGCCCTTAAGGAGGAGACACAGGGCCTGCCTTCGAGTTGATCCAGCAGGGAGGAACGGCAGTGAACTAGCATTTGCCGGGCCCCTCATGTGCCCCTAGCACGTTCACAACCGTCACCTCACTTTGTCTTTACAACCTGCTGCAGGATGGCTCTCTGCAGATGAGGAAACCTGAGCTCAGAGAGGCTACCTGCCCCCTGCCCCCCACTGCCCGGGGTCTCACACGAACTATGCGGCCGATCTGGACTGGATCCAGGCGTCCCTGGCCTGTCCAGTGTCAGCCTGGCCTGCCGAAAGGCGGGGTGGAGGTCAGCAAAGATGTGTGGCCACTGCCAAGGCCAGGGAGGTGTCCTAGACGAAGGACCCGAGACCGGCCCTGGGGACAGGCCAGCTTTAAGAGGAGACTGGAGGCTGCTTAAGGAGAAGACAGGATGTCGGGGAAGGTGGGGCTAGGGAGGGAGGACTCCCAGAGTCTCTGGGCCACTGTGGAGAACAGCGGTGGCATGGAGAAGACGTTCTAGAAGAAGCATGGCTATGCCCTCACAGGAGGGAGCCGGGGTCAGGATCCCGGCTTCTCATAAAGCCCTCCGTTTGCTCAGTGCAGCCTTGAAAACACTTTGCTCAGCCTGAATGCTCTGGACCTCCTAGACATTGTATAATGTGGCTTCGAGAAACTAAATTTTCTCACACACTCGGCCATCTACCTATTTAATATTCAAACGTGTCATTATTTAGATAGTCACAAACACAAAAAGTCCCTACTGCACACCAAATGCAGACCTAGGTGTGGGGATGTGGCACCAAACAGGGAGAAACTTCCCGAAGTACTTGCAACCTAGTCAAGAAGAAAAATTCTGACAATAGTGACCATTTATTGAGGGATTAGAAGGGTGAGTGGGGCCGACGCACATTCAGTAGCTCCAACCAAACGTAAACCTTGACAAAGACCCCTTTCAACAGCATTGTTGGTGCGAGAAAACCAAACTCAGAGCCATCCAGGACCTCAGAGATGCCGGTGAACCTCGAGGAAATGAGGCCCAAGGAAAGGAAATGAATAGCTCAGGCAGCATCCAGATTTCTAACCCCCTCGCCTCTCCGCACACACAGGGCTCCCCCCTGCAAACCTTGGTGTCTCCAAGCCCTTTGAACAATGGTGCATATGGACCTGGCCAGACCTTGCCAGTGTGTCTGACAAGAGCGGGCGAGCCAAGGGCAAAGGCTGGTGGGTCTATGCATGAGAGTGCTGAGGCACCAGGGGAAAACACGCATGAGCACCGCCTCCAGCACCGACCTGTGTGGGGAGCCCAGGAGACCTGCAGTACCCGCCTGGTCCAGACAGGAGAAGACAGTTCTTCTTTTTTTAAATTTTTTAAAAAAACGCTTCTTTTTTTAAATTATTTTTTTAATGGGCGGGAGAGAGAGAATCCCAAGCAGGCTTCACACGATCTCAGCACAGAGCCCACCACGGGGCTCAAACTCACCAACCATGAGATCACAACCTGCACCAGATGCTTAAACAACTGGGCCACCCAGGCGCCCCCAATCACTTCTCGAACATTTCCTTGTATAAGGCCCTAAGGTGTAGATACTATTATTAACCTCATTTACAGCTGGAAACTGAGATTCAGAGAAGTTAAGGACTTGGCCCATGTTTATACAGCAAGTGGCAGAGCCAAGATTTGAACCCAAGGAGCCTGACCCCGGCCCCTTTATTCTTAACCACTTCACATAGTTGCCCCCCCAAAACCCAGGGGGTGCAAAACCAAGCCTGCCCCAAGGGCCCAAGGGCCCGCTTTCCCAGGAACCAAAGCTGGAGCCTTTAGGTGGATCTCAGCCTGGACCCCTTCCCCCTTCCCCTCCTCCCCCAGAACTATCACTGACCCCTCCCATCCTCTGCTCCTAGGGGCTTTTTCCCTGTCGTCTTTGGCTTCCTGGGCAATGCTTCTGACATCCCCTTCCTGAGTGCGGTAAGTGGATTATGCACGGGGTTTGGTGGTGGTGCCTTGGGGTGAGGGGCCCTGGTGAGACTGACGCCCCAGTGCAATGGAGCCTTCCCCGTCTCCCCTCAAGCCCCTTTCCCTTCAACTTCTCTTCCCCTCCCCACACCTTCTCCATTTGACAAGAACAGATGAGGAAAGGACACCAGGAGCTTTGTGCCTCAGGCGTAGGTTTTGAGGAAAGAGGCTATTCCTAGCTCCTAATTAGTGCCAAAGACACAGATTCAGAGAGTCTCAGTGACCCAGCCATAAAGTGCCAGAGATTTCTGGGGAGCTGGCTGAGTCTGGGCCCCAGGCGCAGAGAGGATGTGTGACAGCCAGTGACAGATTCTGTCCTCTCCTGGAGGCACGCACGGGGCAGTGGTCCCCAGGCCCTCCCCCTCCCTTTCTCTAAAGCATATTTTCTGACAGAACAGGAGCTGAGAAGCTGAGGGAGGCCCTTCAGCCAGCAGGCTCATCCCTGTGGCCCCCTCTCCCTATCTGTACTTGGCCTTCTCCTGGCTCTCAAGGCCCGCTCCACGGTAACCTTGATAAGGAGCGTGCTCCTGACTCTTTGTCTGAAATAACGATTCTTGGCTCCCACAGCTGTTCCGGAGGCTTCAAGGCACCAGCTCAATGGTCTGAACAGCAGAGACGAGCTCCTTGAACTTGGATCATTGATTGAGGGGGCTTGGAAAGGAAATGGGGCCTGCCCCCTCCCTGCAGTGACTCATCTCCCCATCATCCCCAGCCCTCTCCAAGTCCAGAAGAAGAACAGAGTTGAATGACTGACTTCAAATTCCAAGTCATCTCAAAAGGCTATTGGCATGGCGAGGGGCAGAGATCTGGGACCCCACCGCGACCGGACCAGGGGCTGGGTTTACATACTGCCTTGTATTTATGGGAGGAAAGCAAAGATTAAATCCCCAAGCTGTGAGTGTGTCTGAGACTCAGAGTCACTGCCTCTCTAGCCTGTCAAGTCCAGTGTCTGACTCAGGGCAGGCTGACCCAGCATTCCACCGTGTGAGGGGGCAGGCCTGCTCTCTAAGGCTATCGTTTTTCTCCTCATGGTTAATGGCTGTAATGAGTTAGATAGTGTGTTTGTAAACCCCTATTAGCAGTAGGCATTCGACCAGAGATGAGTATTAGTATTACGCCTGCATTCTGGTAGGAAATGTTACACAACCATTAATTAGGTGGATGTGCGCAGGGCGCCCCCACCAGGTAGCACCTGCCTTCAGAGAGTCCAAGCCTGATAGAGGGAATGTTCTCTGTCCTGGGGAACCCCTTGGCCAAGGGTAAAGAGCGTTCTTGCAGGCTCAGGATGGAGACAAGAGCCCCCTGCAATGCATACATCTAGTAAATATCCACGGGGCCCTCTGTGTCTACACCGAGCACTGGAGTGGGAGCACAGGGTGTGAAAGTGATCCCTGTCGCTGCCTCCAAAGCAAGGAACAGAGCAATGGGATCGTGAGATGTGGAGGGGAGCCCATGAGCGGCATCTTCATAGGCTGGGCCTGGCAGTCACCTCTCTGGATTCCCCCTGGCACTTCCCAGGTACGCCCACCTTCTAGAGCTACCCCTTCACTTGCCTTCTTAGTTCCCTGGGTCAGACTGTGCCTTTCTCTCCTTTCCACCCCCTTTATTATGCTCCTTCACACTGGGAGTGCTTGTGCTTCCTGTCCAGAGGGCAGGGCCCCCTCCCTCTCCCCCTCAATTGTCCATTTCCAGGTCATTTGGAGCACAATGGGTCTCCAGCTGAGTGGGTCTGGGGTGTAGGGGGCGAGGAGGATGGAAGGACCAGTGGGAATCAGAAAGCCAGCCTTGGAGGGCTTCTGGAGGGGGAGAAAGAGGCTGCTTTCAAGTGCTGAGAGCCAGGCAGTGGGAGACAGCAAACGCTCTGCTTTCTGAGGGGTCTGAGTGCGGGGAGGAGGCAGAGGTGGGCCTATGCCTGGAGACGTCACCCCAGGCTTTATAAAAGGGACGCAATCAGGGCACTGGTGAGCGTGAACCCTGGAGCCCAGCTCCTCTCTCTGTGCGTGTTCACCAACCCAAGAAGCACCTGGAGACCCGCGGAGCTGCCTACCTGCTGGCGGAGCTGCCAACCTGCTGGACAGACCCAAGGTAGGTGCCCAGGGGGCATCCACACTTGGAGAGGGGTCTGCCCAGCTCCAGGGAGGCTCCAGAGCTGGGAGAGGGAATGTAGTTATAAGACCAGCGGTTGTAGCCCAGACAGGCAAAGGGGCCGATGATCCTTCCTGATATCAGATTATTCTGGGATTAGTCAGTGAATACCCTGACTCAGATTTATGAAACCAGGATCTTACAGTGGAAGGAATAAGAGCAATGAGTGCGTTCTGGCTGGGATGAGAGGTCATGGGAGCTTTTGGAGGGAGCTAGGGAAGCCCTCAGGGCCCATGGGCTCCACAGGACTCCTCCAAGCCGCTCCCCCAACTTCTGGATGGCAAGTACAAGCCTAACCCAAGAGCGCCTATGCACCCTGCTAGACACCTGCACCACGAGCTGGGGGTCACCCCAGGAAGGAAGCCACCTCACTTCCAAAGCTTTCTAGCCACACCTGGAATCTTTTACTGATCAGGTATGTAGCGTGGGGTGAGGGAGGGCGGCACAAAAATTGCCTACAGCGGGTTAGCCTCTCCAGGACCCGTGAAAGCTGAAGGTTCGTTTCCAAACAATTCAACTCTATCCCGTGTGTTAAATGCCCGTACTGGGGCGGGGTTGCGTGCGCATGCTCACCTGCGACGGTGATTTCTATCATGGGGAGGAGGCGCTACAGGGTGCCAGGAGCTTGGAAGAAGGAACATTAACCTTAGACCTGCTCACCCCTCACCTTCCCACTCTGCGCATAAGCAGCCAGAATGCTTCATCTGAAATGCAACACACACATGCCCTCCTCGGGCTCAGCCTACTCTGGGGTGAAGCCCCCTGTACCCCTTCTCTAGCCTCACCCACAGTCTCTCCAACAATCCACCAAAGAAAGCTCTGTCTTCCTGGCAGACTAGAGGATGCGGTCCCCTCCTGGCCAGCTCCTGCGCCCCCTGCTGGAAGTGCCTTCCTTAACCCTGTATTCATGCAGCTGACCAGTGCTCAGGAACAGCGCCCCCTGTGCCAAACCGGCCTGCCCCCCTCCAGGATGAACCCCCACGGGCTCCCACAGCCCCCTGGGCACCCACACGCCGCCAGCCTATCATTTCCAGTGTTATTTTGAAATGGTCGGCAAAGACGACTCTATTTCTTGAGCTAGATCTTCGGGGAGGAGCTGGGAACAGGCAACCCTGGGTCTTAGCACACCTGTGCACTCCTAGCACCTAGCACAGCACTTAGTTCAGGAATGATCTCTGAACTAACGGGGACCGTGTGCATCCATGGTCTGAAGCCACAAAAGAAATGGTTTTACACTGCTCTCTCTAATGAACTGATCCTGCCTCTCTCCTCCATACCCACCCAGGGCTTAAAAGCAGGTGCAAAAACTTGTCTGGGTTTCAAGAGTGTCACAGCATCAAAGTCTGTAAGGAAAAACGACTATCTGAGGGGACAGTTGGTGTCCGGTCTGATGCAGTGCTCTTAGTTCACAGAGGAGCAATATGGTCCAGAGATGGGGGTGACTCACATCCCACAGGGAGGGGGGCAGAGCTGGAGCCAGATTTGAAAGTTTTTTCTTTTAATGTTTATTTTTGAGAGAGACAGAGCATGAGCAGGGGAGGGGCAGAGAGAGAGGGAGACACAGAATCCGAAGCAGGCTCCAGGCTCTGAGCTGTCAGCACAGAGCCCAGCACGGGGTTCGAACTCATGAACCGCGAGATCATGACCCGAGTGGAAGGTGGACTCTCAACTGACTGAGCCACCCAGGCGCCCCAGGATTTGAGCGTTCTTGATCCCATTTCTGGAGTCTTCCTCTCTGCCTCAGGCCCAGGTCCTGGAGGCTGCAGGGTGGGGAGTGAGGGTGGGGGCAAGAATAAAGGGGTAGACAGGGCTAAACAACCAATTAGCAGCTGCTGGGCACCAATAGCCCCGCCCCTCCCACTTGCCCCTTGAACCACAGAGGCTCCAGTGGACACCCTTTTCGTCCATCCTTTCGACCTGCCTCCCCATCAGTTTGTCTTCATCCACATTTATTGGACAATATCAAAGTGCTGATGGCGTTTTTTTAATGATTATTTCTTTTGAGATAGAGAGCACTAGCAGGGGAGGGGCAGAGAGATAGGGAGAGAAAATCCCGAGCAGGCTCCAAACTGTCAGCGCAGAGCCCGATGCAGGGCTCGATCTCACAAGCCATGAGATCACGACTTGAGCTGAAACCAAGAGTTGGACTTTTAACCAACTGAGCCACCCAGGCATCCCCTTGAGACTTTTCCAAAGAGAAATTCAACTTGGGAGCTGCGAAAGCTGGGGTGGGGGGCGGGGAGCTGAGAGGGTCAAGGCAAAGGGGGTGAAATGTGGGTCAGGGTCCACAGCCCCCATCCCCGCAGCCAAAACCACCAGATCAATTCAGTGCATATCCCCTTGGAGCCCATGAAGAATAGAATAAGGTAGCAACTGACCTGATAAGTCAGGGAAAGTTTTTTCTCTTCCCTGTGTTATAGGCAATTTAATGCCAGTCCTCAGGGCTGTGCAGGGTTATGAGAGCTAACAAGATGATTCCTCTTTCTTACTTGGAAAAGGAAAAGAACCAAACCTCTGTTGCAGCAGGAAGGAACTGGGCCAGGGTCAGGAAGTGGCAGTCTAATGGGAGAGTTGGGCACAGGAAGTGAAGGATTTCTGCCAAGCCCAGCGTGGAGCTCCCAGGCTCCAGAGATGTCTGGACCCCAGTGCCCTCCACTCAGTGGAACCCCCTGCCCTGCTTGGCTTCACCCCTCCCTCCTCAGTGCCACACACCGCCCCCCACGTCCAGGGATTTCTTCTCCACCCTGGGCTCTGCCCCAGCACCTGCCCACGCCCTGCGCCTGACTTAGTCCCCTTTCTTCCCTTCTGTCTTAACCTCAGGACACTGCCAGTTCCCGTCTTCTGACCAGGATGAACTTACTGGTTTCTTGGCAGCTGCTGCTTTTCCTCTGTGCCACCTCCTTCAGGGAGACATTTGAAAATGTGGCACCCATGGAGAATCCGAGATCCGCAGGTATGCATGGTCCGGGAGGAAGGGGGGAGCATGGGAGCCATTACAAAATAAGTTACCATGTTTCTCACATTCAGGCTGGTCTATCAATGTGAGTTAAATACTGCACTTAATGAGAGCCTAAGACTAGCACATGCACTTCATTTAGGAGCCACAATGATCTTGCAAGTAAGGGATGGCTTACTGCTGTTCTGGGCATCAGAAGGCTCGCCCGGGTTCAGGTGCTTGTTAACCACTGAGCTCTTAATGGTCTCCTCGCATTGTGTTCTCTGCTCTGTGCCAAACGCCTGTGCGAGCAGATCCACTGGGAAGGAACTGGCTATGCAAGCTTCTTTTCTCAGTGATCTCAGACCTTTTGTGTGGAATTTGGGGGGAAAAAAGACCTAAACAAAAGGGCAGATCCTTAATATCTGCCAACCTTATGAATTCACTGTGAAACTGATCAGCTGGAGAAACTGAGGCCCAAAGAGGTAAAGAAACTCCCGAAAGTCCATCAAATGCTGCCCGGCAGGTGCAAGAGCTGCCAAGAGCATGTCTCTGAGTGGCACGAGCTAGTCGCCGACACAGGTGTGGGCTTCACACTGCGTGGCGGTCAGGTTCCCGGGCACACTAGATGTGGCTTATTCTCCCCGGCCCGCAGTTCCTCTCTAGCCATGGAACTTGGAGTGTACCCTCTACGCGTGCGATATCATTGAGCCCATAAGATATCCCAGAGCAAGGAGAAGGTGGCCCCCAGTGTCCTTGGCCAATAGTGTCTTCTCTCCTGGAATCTGGGTGTTCTTCCTGGGTGAGGGAGGCTCCCCCAGAGAATAACCTCACAGCTTCCCCAGGGACATTGACCTGTTGGCTCTTTTTGGCAAAAGGCTCTAAGTGAGGCCACACACAGTAGCCTGAGCAGTAAGGGATGCCGGGATGATGGGTGTAACTGGGAAGAAAGCCATCATTCCTTCCCTGCCTCGGCCAGGCCCTAAGCAAGATGGGAGGGGCCTTGGAGGAAGATTAGCATTAACTCTGAACCATGCCCACACTCCTTCTCCGAAGTATGCCAAGGCATTGAGGAGCAGGGCTCAAAGCCAATTACCTCCCTCAACACACCCACTCACACACCAGGCCTCATTTCCACTAATCTCGTGCCACAATTGGCTGGGGTTCCTGTCTACTCAGAGCTAGTCGCACTATTTTACTGCCAAAAATTACAGTGAATTTAACAAGCCTTGCATGTGAAGTGCCTTCCTAATTAGCCTTGTTAGCCCTCAGTGTGAAGGGAAGAGATTATATCTGTGGGGAGAGGGGGTTGAGCAGGTGAAGGTGACCCAGATAATTTCCCATTCTTCACTGAGTCCCTCTGCAGCTTATTAGGGGTCGCAGTAATTGGGGAGGGGTGCGGGGCACAGTGGTCTTCGACTCTCATTTTTGCAACTACAAACTTTTCATTTGCTTTGATATATTTAACAAGCATTTGAGGCCCTACTACGTGCAGGTGCAGATCGCTGTTTCAAGCACTCGAGATAGAACTGAATGAACACGGCCCCCACCGGCCCCAAGGAGCTCAGTCCAGTGGGGGAGCCCTGAGGCAGAGACAGGACAGAGGGCCAGGCAGTGAGCCAAGAAGTGCAGCAAAGCTGAGGGTCCGGCAAAAATTGCGGGCTGATTTCCAAGCTCTACCCTGTTTGCTTCCGAAAAGGAAGTGATTTAATATAAAAGACATTTAAGATCATTCTGGAAAACATTTGAAACCAGAGCCATGTTGAAAGGGAGAGGAGCTAATGACCTAACCACCAGAGCTAAGGTGGTCTGCTGGGGGTGCCCTGCATTGGGCTCTGGGCTTCCTGGAGTCCAGGGACAACGAAAGGGAAGCACAGGATAGGGATGCGAGCAGGTGTCCCAAAGCTGTCTCTCCTGGCCTCACCGCAGCCTCTCCCTGTGGCTCTGTCCTAGGCCAGCGGCTGGGACCCCAGGCTCTGCTGGCCCCGTGGGAGCAGAGCCCACGGTGCGCGGAGAGGAAGCCTGCCGGAGCTCAGACCAGCAAGCGGGGGGCCTCGCTGTGCCATCTTCCCGAGAGCCCCGCGGAGCCCCAGCGGCCAGGCCTGTGCGCCCCTCGCAGCCGCAGCCGCCTGATCCCCGCTCCGCGGGGCGCGGTGCTGGTGCAGCGGGAGAAGGACCTGTCCACCTACAACTGGAACTCCTTCGGCCTGCGCTACGGGAAGCGGCAGACGGCGCCTCCCGGAAACATCCGCGGAGGTGCTGCGCTTGGCTGAGCGCCAGGTGCAGGATGGGGGTGTGGGAGGGGGGCATGAATTTCAAACCCCAGACTAGGAGTCTGAGCTGGGGTGTGGCGGGTAGGGCATTGGGAGGGAGGCTGGAATTTCTGTCCTGAGCAATAAAGGAAATGCACCTGAGTGTGATTGCGGCTAATTTTTGCACGCAGCACCGCTAATTAGATTGTTTTCCTTCGCTCCTCAATTGGATCTTTGGTTGGATTTAAGATGACTTTAGTGCTATCAAACTCAGTGCTTTTCACACCAGAGATAGAAGAACCAGATTGTTTTCCCCCAATCTGGGGCAGATCACTACTTAAAAACACACACACACAATGAATCACTGAAAAACTGAAAATTTTAAAAATAAAGAGAAACCGGAACTGGATGCTGCTTCAGTGTTTCAGCAATATCAAATTTGGAATTTGATATTGGAAATTAAAATTGCTGAAGCCGTCCTCTTAATTCCTAGACTTAGCTCATTGCCTGCAGGTTACAACATTTTGCAGAGGGGCCCGACCCCGTGGCCCACGCTTTGAGTAGCACTGGTCTAGGCCAGGGAAGACAGCTGAAGGACATTCCCCCTTCCCGGAGAAGTTTACAGCCAGTTGGACAGCTTGATCTGGAACATGATGCCAACCCCTACCCTGTCCACTGAAGCTTAAAGATCACTCCAGCCCCCAGCCAGACTTCTGCTGGGGCACCCAGCCCCAAGGTCCTGAAGCCCCAGTCTGTGTGCAAGAGTGGCCTGGGCCACCCATCCCCCTCTCCCAGGGAAAGCCCTGGGTGCGGCCAGTTCTCTACCTGGATCGCTTTTCTGCATCCTTGTAATCACTGGGCCTGCAGTAGTCCCATTTTCAGGTGAGAACCCTGAGGTTCAGAAAGATACATAACTCACTGAAGGCATGCGGCCAATGAATGGTGAGCCTAATCGGTCTCCTGACACAAGCACCTGACCCCCACTTCACTGAGAGGGAAGTGTTTCCATCTGAATCAGCCGTGGTGAACATCAGAAAAGGTCAGTCTGCCCTGTGGGGACATTCTTGGAGGCTCCCAGTAGCTGGGGAGTTGGTTTCTGTACTAAGAAGTAGAGGCTTGTCAGTAGGGAAACGGACAGGAAATCCACACCCTTCTGCCCACAAGAAGATCCAACGCTGATGGCCTCTGGAGGCTCCTTTCCTGCTTGGTCTAGGATGGCAATATTCTTTCCCAGAATGAGTATGAGGCCACCACCATCCTGAGAAGCACCACAGTGTTTCCACCATTACAGAAGCGGGACTCGGTTGAATGGAGGGCGAATGTGTTGCTATAGCAACAAGATAGGCTGCCATGGGAACATGACAACCTTTCCCACCCCCATCTCTACCCTGAAGCCGTCTTCCAGGATCTTTCAAATTTTCTCTATTGCTGTGAGCTCCTGTCACAGCACGGCATGCCCGGGGGATGCTGTTGATATTTGGAAGGCAGTCATCCCCCAAACAGCCTAGGCTGCGTCCCTATACCTCTGGGAAAAGAGTCATAAACTCAACGCCTAGCTGTTAAGTGAGTTATTCTACTCTCTGGGCCATTTCCTTTCTCTGATGAAGACTGTGAGTGGGAAGAGGCTAAAGGGTCTCTGAAAGGTGCTCTTAGGCAGCCCGGTTTTACAAAATTCCCTCTGCTGCCCCCTCACCCCCTCACCCTTCCTCACAGCCTTCAGTTTAAACGGCAGATAGGAGCTAGCAGCACACACCTGTGTGTTTGTGTGTTCGTGCACGCACGTGTGCTGCTTCAGGGGCACGGTTCTCTCTCAGAAGCAGCAGGCCTGTGTGGGAGAGGGCGTGGTGTCAGAGGTGTAAGAGCACTAAATGTGAACGACTGTGTGCATGTTCATACATATATGTCTGTGTGACCCTGCGTGTGGTATGGGCCCGTCCATCTGCAGGCTTTATCAGTCCCCTGGCTACCCAAGTGCCCTCCAGCACGTCTGTCCTGGGTGATGTAGAGGCCCCACTTCAGCAGGCAGCAGGAGGGGAGCTGGGCCCCATGCCTCTTGCCCCAGGACCACTGCCTGGAAGGCTCTGGGCTTTACAGTTCTTGGCCCCGTGTTTTGGGAAAAGGTGGTTTCACACGGCTCCCAGCCTGACTTTGAACCTGCTTCCCAGATTGGAGGGAAGGTTCAGGGCTGGATGGAGACCGTGAGGGGCTATAAACACTCCTGGCCCCAGGGGCTCCCATCTGCCTCCGCAGGCCTTCTGGGTGCACTCAGACAGCCAGGACACCAGAGCGCAAAGCCCTGGAGGTTAGGCTGCGGCACTCAAGCCCTCTCCTCCCTGGGATCTGAATAACCAGGAAGGCCTGGGCGTCCCTCACAGGAGGAAGGGAAAGGGGGAGGGTCTCTTCCCAAGTCCCACCTATTTTGGGAAGCCTGTTAGCCTAGCAGGGGGGGTGGGCTCACACCTGTTCTGGGAAGGAGTAGAGGGGCAGCTCTGCCTCTGGGATCACTCTTAATATACTAACAAGAAATGTGTGAGCACCTACAGTGTGCTAAGCTGCCCCGTTTCGTCCTCACAGCAACTGCAGGAAGTGGGCAATGTTATCCCCATGGTGCAAGAGAGGAAATTGAGGCTGGGAGAGGGGAAGTGGTGTGTCCAAGGTCACACAGCAGGAAGTTACAGAGCCAAGAGGCAGACCCTCACCTTCTAACTGCAAACCCACAGGCTTTCCCTTCCCTCTGGCCCCCGCCAGTGTGTCAGGCTTACCCTTTTCCTGAAAGATCTGTCCTGGGAAGTAGGTCCGGCAGCCAGTGGATAGAGTTACACACTATCCCAGTTCCTCTCCAGACTGTGTTAATAACAGTGCAGGTGAAGTCACCGAGGCCCAGAGCAGGCCTCCTCCCCTCCAAGTTCCTGTCAAGGGCCGAGCACCTGAATTTTGCCTCTGTCATTCTCTTTCTCTCGGGGAGCAGCTTCCTTCCCCAGTTCAGTACTTGGTCACAGGGAGTGAAGGGTGTCAGGTCCAGGGAGAGCTAGAAAGCCCTTCCTTACCTCCAGTGCCATCTTCCTTTTTTTTTTTTTTTTTTAATGTTTTATTTATTTCTCAGAGAGAGGGCAGCATGAGCAGGGGAGGGTCAGAGAGAGAGGGAGACACAGAACCTGAAACAAGCTCCAGGCTCTGAGCTGGCTGTCAGCACAGAGCCCGACGCCGGGCTCTAACCCATAAACTGTGAGATCACGACCTGAGCCGAAGCCGGATGCTCAACCGACTGAGCCACCCAGGTGCCCCACCGTCTTCCATTTTAAAGACATCAGAGCCCAGCAGTTGGCTTGGAGCAGGGAGCCTGGTGGGGGCGGGGTGGGGGCACAGGGTGGGGAGTCAGGACACGCAGCCCTCAAGGCATCCCTTCGCCAGAGAAAAGATCCCAAAGAAAGATCTCAGAAGGATGCCTGGGTGGCTCAGTCAGTGAAGCCTCCCACTCCTGATTTCGGCTCAGGTCATAATTTCACAGTTTGTGAGTTCGAGCCCTGAGACACCATTTCTCAGGGCTCAAGCCCTGAGTCAGGCTTCACTGTGAGTACAAAGCCAGCTTCAGATTCTCTCTCTTTCTCTCTCTCTCTCTCTCTCTCTCTCTCTGCCCTTCTCTCCACCTTTCTCAAAATAAATAAAACTTAAAAAAAAAAATGGACCTCAGATACTGACATTGGAGGGAGGTGCCTGCCCTAGTCCATCCAGGCTGGTATGACAAAATATCACAGACTGGTGGCTTATAAACCACAGAGGCTGAAAGTCCAATATCAAGGGGCCCCAGATTCCCTGCTTGGTGAGGGTCCACTTTCTGGCTCCTGATGGCTGTCTTTTCGCTGTATCCACACATGGTGGGAAGGAGGAGGGACCTTTCTTGAGTCTCTTTCCTTAGGGGACTAATCCCACTCATGAGGGCTCTTCCCTCATCTCCTAATCCCCTCCCAAAGGCCCCACCTCCAAACACCATCACTTTGGGGGTTAGAATTTCAACATCATTTTGACAGGACACAAACATTCAGTTTGCGGAGTGCCCCAGGGAAAAGCCAGCTCAGAACCTCAGAACCTCCATCTAGATGGAGTGAGCCAGCCCGAGTCCTGCTCTGCACACTGAATCTCTGGATCATTCCACCGGTCTATCTCTCAGCCATGAACCGAGAGCCAAAGAGTCCCAGGGTTTTGAAGAAAACCTCCAGTCTGGATGGAGGCCAAACCAAGCAAACACAAAGAAAACAGACACCAATTTTTTTTTTTTAAAACCTTGTCTGTAATTAATATCCTCAGGGGACATAAGAGAAAATTCTGCATCCATAAAACAAGTAGGCGCAATAAACAAAGGGATAATCAAAGAATCAGAAAGGGCTCTTGGAAGTAAAAAACATACACGGGAGAAAAAATCTGTAGAGAAATTGAAGAGTTGGAACCTAGAGTTAAGGAAATCTCCTAGAAGGTAAAAGAGAAAGAATTTAGGAGAAGGGCGCCTGGCTGGTTCAGTCGGTAGAGCATGTGACTCTTGATCTCATTGTGAGTTTGTGCCCCATGCTGGGTGCAGAGATTACTTCAAAATATACAATACTTAAGAAAACAAACAGAAGTTGCAAAATGCTACTAATAGGAGTTCCAGAAGAGAGAAGAAAAAATAGGAAAGAAATGACCAAGGAATCAATGCAGGGCAATTTTCCAGAATGGAAGGACACAAATTTCCAAATGGAAGGCGTTCTCTGAGTGAGTACTCAGCACAAGAATGGAACAGATCCGGGCCAGGGGCAAAGAAAAGGTGGCCAAAGCCCACAGAGAGAAATCCACAAGAGAGTCGGAACTCTGGTGGCACCAGACTTGTTAAAATCGGAAAAACAACCGCCAATTTCAGAGGGAAAATAAATTTCAGCCTAGAATTGGATTCACACCCAAACTATAAAGAGTACGAGTGGAATGGAAACATTTGTACACATGCCAGGACTGGGTTTCCTTGTCAAGCACCCTTTCTCGACAAACTGAGAGCACATGCTCTGCTTCAACAGAAGTGCAGACTGAGAAAGAGGAACCCGCAGAGCCTGGACACAGAAAGCCACAGCGGGGAGCAGCAAAGAGACAAGAGGGTGCAGCCAGCCTAGGAGCACCGAGCTCCCCAGAAAAAATCCCGCTGAACCCCGTACCTGAACAGGGCACCAGGCAGAGACGGGGTTTGGAGGATGGCGGCAGACTCCATAGGAAAACGAGGAGTTTTGGGAAAAAGGGGAAGGGGTGGGCGAAGATGAACTTAATGAAAAGCAAAAAGATTACCCACGGAAGGAATTGGAAGCATCATTTCCTGTGAACCATAATTTAATTATGATAATGTAAATACTGACTTTTGATTTTGCCCAAAGTGGAGGGTTGGAGTCTGAGACAGAGAAATCTTCATCTGCCATGAAAGAAGATCAATAAATAATGCATGAAATTAAAAAGTCAGAAATGGGAAGATAAGCATAACCTTGAGAAGTATGAACGACCGAAAGTCAAAAGGCGTTACCCCTGTGCGGCAGGACAGGGGGTGGGGGGCTGGGGGCTCAGGGCAGGACAGGAGACTGCTAGGTTTCATGATCAGCCTCTTAGTTCTATTGTTTTTTGTTTTTTACTAGAGTGTTTATTTTTCTGATAAAAAAATAATAGATGGCCAGCTCAGTCCGGAGAGCATGTGATTCTTGATCTCGGGGTTGTGAATTCAAGCCCCATGTTGGGCATAGAGCCTACTTTAAAAAAATAATAATAATAATAGATGGGAGGAAGGCAGGAAGGAAAAACAAGAGGTAGGGAGGGAAAGAGGGAGAAAGGAAGAGGTCCATTTCCTAGGCAATGTGTTCTTGGGATATAGTGTCTCTAAGAGCCCTGCCGCACCCCAGCTCTACTCCTGCTGATGTCCCCTCCTTGTCCATCACCACCACGGTCTGCATCACCACCGCTGTCCCCACCGCGTGCGCACACTCCATTGAGCTGCTTCACCGTCACACCCTCCTCTGGCAAAGGGATCTTCCAGTTTAAGCTTTTTTGGACAATAAAACAGACCTCCGGTGCCATTTGGAGGAAAGCCGTTTGCTGGGTTTCTAGCTTTCATGCCTTAGTGTTTGGTGTCTGGCGCCCCTACACTGGGTGCATCTCATCTCAGGAACACCCCGCTGACCGGGGTCTCTCACAAGCCCCCGTCCCCGCCAATCCCCGCTTCCCCCGTGGGCCCCTGTAGCTCCCAAGGCGTGGGTGACCTGCCTTCCATTTTCCTGGGTCATCTCTTGAGCAGGCCTCAGGTTGGGATCACCCCAACCCTGTGGCCAAATTCCTCCTCCTCCAAGGTCCCCAGAACAGACCGGTTAGGACACTCGGTTCTCCCCAGCACGGTCCGCAGCTCCAAGGTTCGGGTCCCAGCGCTGGCGCCTCCCCCAGAGCTCTCCAAGTAATTACTCCTGGGCCACCCACCCACACACGGCAGCCCAGGCTGGTTATTAAACTCCATTCTGGGCCTTTCTTTTCCGCTCAAGGCCCCAGCTGCTCATCTCCGCAGGGCTCAGGGCCCCCATCTGATTGAAAAATTCCTCCGAGGAGCCAGCTGGGGCCCTTGAGGTTGGGGAGCTCAGCACGATGTGAGCAGGAAGATAGATAATGGAAGATGGAAGAAAGATAATGACCTTTTTGAAAAAAAAAAAAATCTTTTTCCCTGCTTCAGTGTTCACTCTTTATGAACAGAACCAGGACCGGCTAAAGATGTCTATCTCCCCAACTTGAACGCTCTACAAGGTAGCTTTCTACGTCCATACCACCCTCACCCCCAGGGTAGTGGGCATGGTACGCATTTCCCACTAAACTAACCGTGGCCAGGAATCAATCTGCGCTCAGCTCAAAGCAGCATAAACCAGGCTCTCCCAGCCAGCAGCCTGGTCTGTCCTCATCGTCGGCCTCCACGGGGCCCTCCCAGCCTTGGTCACTACCCGAATTTCCTTGGGGTCAGTGTCAGGGGCAAGGTGGGATTTGAGGCCATTTTTAGAGAAACCCTGGGCACCCCTTGTCTCCTGAGAGATAGCGGCCTCCGAAAGCCCCAACCCCACCGCACACACCCGGCCGTGGGATCCGACCAGAGGGCCAGGCTCCGGCTGGATTTATGCTTCCCTTGACTGGTTCCCACGTCCGGGGTCTGCCCCACTGGGAAAGGGCAGGTGCGACACAACCCTTCCCTCGACCTCCGCCAGCTCCACGACCCTTGACCCCCAGGTGACGCAGCCTGGGCCCTAGACGTAGGATCCGTCGGAGCCTCTGTGAGAAAAAGTGGTTTAACGGGGCCTCAGGAGATAGCCTGATTAGGGGCCCACCGCTCTCCTCTCCATCCCACGGCCCGGGGCGCTGCCCAGCCCCAGGTCAGAGGGGAGAGACTCTCGTAATTCCACCTCCCTCTGCATTATTCCGACAGTGGAAATGGTACAGTAACAGGCCAGGCCACCTGGCAGGGACGGGGGACACGTGGAATGCTAGAAAACCAGTGCTGACCGTCCCAGGAGTGAAGCATGCCTCCCCCCAGGGTGCTCACTCTTGGGCAGTGCCAGCTGCTAGACCTTTCTTCCTTGGAACGAAACTAAACCCGATTCTTTCCCCCGGCCACCGCTCCCGGGGCCTCAGGGCCGCACCGTGAGGCCACCCAGTCAGGTCTGGCTCTGCTTCCCTCTGGAAAGCCTGCAAGGGCCTTAAGACCTCCCGGGGCTTCTCTCCCGCCTCAGCCTCTGTGCCTGGCGAGCCCTCCAGGGACCTTCAGGTGTCCCTTTCAGGATCCTTGCTCCTTCTGACTACAGACCCCGAACCATCCTGCCTGATCTCTGGTCTCAGGCTCTCAGGGCCTAGGAGTTAAGAAGGAGGCGCTGAGGGCAGCCTCAAAAAGGGCAAGGAACAGGCCCCCACCCACCCACCCCCAAGCCTTTGAGCTGCAGTGACCAGGAGAAACCAGAGAGGAGACTATTTCTGGGCTTTGTCACCCTCTCGGAAGTTTATTTTCTTGCCTCTCCTGGGCCTCCTGCACCACAGTTTCACAGAAGTCAGGAGTCTCTCTCCTGCTGAGGTTATTCACACCCCTGTGTCCCACAGGGGATACTGCTGCAGGCAGGAGACCGGGGTGTGCGTGGGGAGGGTGCTGGGTTGGAGAGTGCACGGGGCCACAGGGCACCCAGACCTGTGGGCTGGAAGCCCTTGCTCCTGCCTTTGCCACAGAAGATTCTGGTCAGCCTAGAGTATTCTTGAAGCCCCTGGTGCTCTGTGCAGAGGGTCTACA
This sequence comes from Proteles cristata cristata, assembly GCA_017311185.1. NCBI lineage: Eukaryota > Metazoa > Chordata > Mammalia > Carnivora > Hyaenidae > Proteles > Proteles cristata. Next base: position 166,607 of record JAESUZ010000532.1, on the reverse strand, counting down.
CTGCAGCTGGGGACTGGGCTTCAAAGAGCTCCCACCCCTACAGAAGTAACCGTTGCGGGGTGGAGGGCAGGGCTGTACTCCTTACTGTGCAGCCGCAGCTCAGCACCCCCTCTTTTGAATCTCGTGGCTCTGCCAGTCCCGTCTGACACCCACGGCCACACAGAGGAGCCAGGAGTCACAGGCAGAGTGCTTGGCTCTCAGCTCATCCTTCCCCAAGCTCTCTGAAGCCCCAGCTTCCTCATCTGAGCAATGGGTATGGGAGCACCCACTTCACAAGGCTGCAAGAGAATACAGCCTATCTGCATTCACAGTCCTTCACGGAGCAGGTAGATGCTCAGTAAACAGTGCTGCTGCTCCCCGCATTCAGAGGCCACCCACAGGGCTGACCCCATCTCCCCACTTGCTCTCTCCCTGCTCCTGCTCTAGGGAAGGGGGGAGGGAGGGAGTGGTCAGTCACCTGCAAGGGCCAGGACAAGTCACAAGCTTGTCAGGGTCCTGGGCAGAGGGAAAGAAGACAACTTCACTCTCCAGTCACTCTCCTGAGGTTCCTGACAGACCCTTGGGCAACAGAAGGCCTCAAGGTGGGGAGAAGTGAGGTTCTGGGGCAGGGCACCCCACCCCTTGATGGCTGGGTGGACCCCCATGTATCACAGGATATGGAGATGCAGGGCCCCACTCTGCCATCACGCACCAGCTATGAACTAGGACCCATTACGTACCCTCCCAGGTCTTGGCTTCGTCCTGTGTTAGAGGGGTACCGGTCCCCTCGCCTCCCAGGGCCGTGGACATTGGGAGAAGACCCTTCTCCCTCCAGACACTTGCCTTCCGCCCGGGACCTTTCCCTCCCACTCACTCAACTGTTGTCACTACTGGTCACGTAGGTCCCGCCCCCTCATTTATCAAAGACTTTGGCTTCTGGCTTACAGTCTTCCGGTACCCTGTGCCCTCTGCAGTCTTTCTGGATGACATCACCATCCACGCAGACGGTGACCCGGCCAGCACCCTGGCCTCTCCGCTCCTTGAGTGCCCTCCATCCAGGGGCCTAACCCCCACATCCTGCCCTGGCGTTGCCTTCGCCTATCAGTGCTCTACCTTGACAATGACTCTCTCAAACCTCCCACTCCTGACCAGCTCTTTGCCTGCCGGCTCTAGGCTTCAACTGTTCCCGCCCCCACAGCCCTTTCTCAGCTCACAGTCCTCTGCTGCCTTCCTGTTCGCCCACCCTGTCCTGCCCTGACTTCTTCCCCACACCCACCTTCTAGGCCACAGTCTGTCATTCAATAACATTTTTGCTGGGACCCTACATCCCATTGTCCCTCCTCTTCAATCACCACGTGTGGCACCACTCCAGCCCTGGTGAAGCCGGTCACAGTGTCCTGTCCGCACCGAGCAGCCAAGCACCGTGGCGGTGGCAGGGAGGCAGAGGAGAGGGCAGACTGGCTTCCTACGTGTGATCTCCAGCCGGTAAATGGGAGGACCCAGAAAACCCCTTAGTTCCCCTGGCCAGCATCTTCCCACTTTCCATGACTATCTCACACCTTCTCTATTTCCCTCATGCCTCCGAACCCAGCCCCAGCCCCAGAGCTCAGCAGCGGTCCTTGCCCCCCGACTTGTCTGGGAGGAGAACAGTCACCAGACAGAAAGTGGCTGTGCACGTGTCCTGCCTTCCTGTCTTCCTGACTCGCACCTCCTCCTGATCGAACTGCCATGATTATCCCTCCTCTCCACTGAGTCCTTTCCAGGCCTTTACATACATTCAGTTCCCTCCCACCATCAGAGAGGTGGGAGGGAGAGGGCGGGGCGGAAGAGGAGACGGAAGACCCCTCACTTTGTCTTCGCTCGCCTCCAGCCATCACCTCCTCTTCCTCCTCTGGCTTCTCAGAATGGCTGGCTGTGCTACACCGCCTTCATCTCCCTTCTTCCCGTCATTGTTCCGCACTCCCTGTCTGGATTCCCATCCGTCCCCATCACCCAGACAGCTCCCACTGACAGCACTGATGGCCGCGTGTCTACATTTTAACCCATGTCCTGCCTGAGCTCGGAGCAGCGCCCGCCTTTGCTCTCTCTCGCTCTGTCACCACTCTTCTCCTTGGGCTTCAGGGCCACCTGCTCTCTTCCCCCCGCCTCTCTGTCCCCTTCCTTTGTGGTCTCCTGTACAGGCTGTTTCTCCACCACTGGCCCCATGAAAGCTGGAGTCTGGGGCTTCCTTGCTCTCTACCTTCCCCCCGGCTAATTTTATTCATATCTGTGACATTAATGACCAACGGCAAATGACACATGAATCTTTCACCCAGGTCCATATGTGCAGCTGCCATTTCATGTCACACCTGGGATAGTTCTTTTACCTTTATTCCCCGCCCCCTCTACACAAAGGGACCCCACACTCAACAGGTCTTCAAATTCAGGGTCTCCCCAGAACTCTTTCCCTTCTGGAATCCTGATTCTCTTCCACTGCACCTTCAGTATCACTAGGCATCCGGAAGCCTCTCTCTCTTTCACTCCCCAGATCTCATCCATCACCTAATTTTATTTCCTAAAATTTTCTCAAGTCCATCCAATCTTTTCTGTCTCTACCATGCCCACCTCCCCTAATCCCCACTGGTTCTGGTGCTCTGACTTCCTAACTGGCATACGCCACATGATTCTGGACCCTTCGGAAGTCCTTGCCATGCCACACTGTAGCCGCAACGTTGTGGCAAAACACATCTAATTACACCATTATTCCCTTCTTAACCTGTTCACGCGTGTGCTCTTAAACACACTTGCTGTGTAAACACAGCATGGAGTTCAAGGACTGTCATGGTTTGACACTCAAGTCATGTAATGAATTCCAGGACATACTGCCTAAGCTTATAGGCCGACTCCATCAGTTATTGTCAGTGTGATCCTAGGCACAGTACTTTCTGAATCCTCCTGTCTCTCAGTCTCCTCATCTGTAAAATGGAATAATAATGGTACCACCTCATGCGGGTGTTTTGAGAGTTAAATGCATTAAGCATTTAGAATGGCACCTGACACATAATAAACATTCGGTAAGTGTTAGCTCTTATTATCTCTGCTTCCCATCTCCTCTCTCACTCCACTTCCTCTGGTCTCTGTCTAGCCACACTGCCTTCTTTTGGCCCTTATTCTCATCATGCTGCCCCTCTCCACAGGGCCTTTGCACATGCTGCTCCCGTGGGGACTCTATTTCTTTCTCTCTTCAGCTCTTCATTGCCTGCCTATGTAGCCTTCAGATCACAACCCAAGTATCATTGCTTTGGAGATGTCTTCCTGGAGCTCCCTGACTGTTCTGGTCATCATTGTTATTGTACATCTATGTTGTGATGATAATCTATTTCTCCTACAGACTTTGCATCCACAGGAGCAGGAATGGTATTTATTTTTTGTCACCTTTGTTAATCTCAGCATCTAGGAAAATGTCTGCCAAATAGTAAATGCTCGATGAACCCTGTCTAATGAATGAAGAACACCAGGGTCTGCTGGAATGCTTAATAAACATTCTTCCAATCTGCCAAGACAGATTTCCCCACTCTGAGGGGTTCTGAAACGTTTTCCCCGGGGGTCCTTGGGCTCATTCACTTAAGCATCCGACTTCGGCTCAGGTCATGATCTCATAGTTTGTGGGTTCCAGCCCCACACTGGGCTCTGTGCTGACAGCTCAGAGCTTGGAGGCTGCTTCAGATTCTTATCGCCCTCATTTTCTGCCCTTCTCCCCCCCAAAAAAATCAATAAATATTAAAAAAAAATTTTGTAAGTTTTCCCCTGCCCTCAGATACTGCTCACTGCTGACCACAGTGCCTGAAAAATTCTCCAATAAGAGTTTACACCAGGAAACACCAAACCCACCATATGGTAAGGGTGTTATAATCTCAGAGGTCCAAGCATAGCCATTAGCCAATACATTGGCATCAGAGATTTTAGCTTCTCGAAGTCTTCACTGCTCACAGCTGGTGCAGAGGGCAGCACTCTCAAGGCAAAGAAGAGAACGCTAGAGTCTCTGGCACCTACCACCTGTTGCATGCTGCAGACTTAGAGACTGAGCCCCAAAGAGGCGGAGGGGTCCAACATCATTGAGCAGGTTCGTGGTAGAAGCGAGACCAGAACCCAGGGGTCCCAGACAACTAGACCCGAGCTAGTTGCCTCATTCATTCAGTTGATAAGGGCGAAGCACCACTTTGGGCAAGAGACAGATGCACGTTTGTGAGGTAACTCTCTCTGATACGGAACAGCTGAGGTCCGTGATCTCCTGGAAGGGATCGTATCGCACCGTGGGGAGCCCAGAGCAGAAGACAGGCAGTTCTGGGCTGAATCAGGGCCTGCTTCATGGAGCAGGCGGGGATATTTGAAATGGGCCTGAAGCACGGCAAGGAAAAGCCAGGAGGGGGCATCCTCAGCTGAGTAAATAGCCCCCTCCTGGGATTTAGGACCCTGGCGTGTGTATGGAGAGCTGTGTTTGTAGGGTGCAAGGAAAGGGGAAGGTGGCAGAGACGGGCCCAGGAGGGATCAGGGTCAAGCAGAAAGGGAAGGAGGAGTGGGAGGGCCAGCTGCCCCTTACTCCGCAGGGCTCCCACCCACATGAGGTGAACTGAGGGGGGCACACACCCCTTTCCGCAGCTCCCTGCTTCCAGAGGCCCATACAAGGCGCTTCTCCCCCATCCCTTCCATAGCTGCTGCTAACACAGGCTTGGAGGGAAGCGGCATGGAGGCCCCTGGGTCTGGCTCTGTCACGAACAAGCCAGGAGGAGTCACTCGTGTTCCAGAAGGATACTGAGACACAAAGTGGAAGAAGCCAGTCAGGGACACGGCCGAGGTTAATAGAGAGGATGGAGCTTGAAAGGCATGGAGGGTGGAGTCTGGCGGGGAGGTTGGAAACCTAGGTTTTCTGTGTCTGTCTCAGCCCTGACCGTGTGCCGGAACACTGCTGTTTCTCATCAGCCTCTGCCCCGTCGGGGGGTCGCAGGGCCAGGCCGAGAGGGGGCTGCTGGCGTCACTGGGCACAGCATTGCTTTCCCACAGCCCTCCTTCCCCCTGGCTCCTGGGCTCCGAGTCGAAACCTGGTCACCCTTCACCCATCTAGCTCCGTGCCGTCGGGGGGATTTATAACCGGGCGCCCTCCAAGTGCCCCCAGATAATAAATCAGGGCAGAGCAAAATCCCCATCATCCCACATGTGGAGCGCATAAAAGGAGAAGGGCTCTTGAGAAGCCACAAGGCTTCTGCGGATCCCAAAGAGAGCCAAGCCCCAGGCGAAGCATGGACCCGGGGAGCAGAACGCCTCGCTGGGGCCTCCTGCTGGTGCTCTGTGGCTCCTGCACCTTCGGTCTCCCGGCGGACGCCGGCGCCTTCAGACGGTAACTCAGGCTGGGGGTGGGGCGCGGGGGTTCCCACCTTCCTAACACCCTTGGCTTTCAGATATGGGATGTCATCCAGTCCTCACGACCAGCTGGGCAGGGAGGCGCGGGCGCGTCCAGAGAGGTGGCTCGCCCCATGTCATAGGCCCGTAGTGGCACACGACCCGAGCAGCCCGAAAGCCACGTCATTTGATCCCTGCCCAGAGCTCTTGCTCCCTGCACAGATCACCAGGGAGGCACTCAGGTGATTAAGCCCCGCCCCTTGTTCTCAAGAAGCTCGCAGTCTAATAAGAAGGGGTGGGATGGCTAAGCCTACGGAGGAAGAACAATGTAGTGGTTAAATACAAGCCTTCTAGAGCTGAATTGTCTTGGTGTAAAGCTTGCTCCACGAGCAGGACCGACCAGCTGGGAAAGCACGGGCAAGTGACTTAACCCCTCCAGGTCTCAGTTTACCATTTTTCAAGCAGGGATAATAACGGCACCTACTTCACAGATCTGCTTTGAAGCCTGAATAAGAAATTGAACAGCAAGCCCTCAGCGTGATGCCAGTGGGCTAGAAACACCCAGCTGTTGCTCGTCGTATGGGGCAGATTGTTAGAAACGTGGAAAGAAAGGCATAAGGCAGCCTGAAGGCAGGAGGAGGGAGGCCTCCTAACACCCACACGGGTGCCAGGCCCTGTGGGAAATGGCTCATTAAGTTCGCTGGGTTCACGGACGACGGCTGCAGAAGGGAAGAAGCAGGAGAGAGGGTCTGTAGAGGGAAGAGTTTCAGCGTGGGGAGGGCAGGTGGTGGGCCGGGAAGACCTCAAGGTTAGAGGGCAGGACTTCCTTCTTGTTTTTTAAAGATTTTATTTTAATTTTTTTAATGTTTATTTTTGAGAGAGAGAGAGAGAGAGAGAGCTCGAGCAGGGGAGGGGTCAGAGAGAGAGACCTGGAATCTGAAGCAGGCTCCAGGCTGTGAGCACAGAGCCTGACGTGGGACTTGAACTCAAGAACTGCAAGATCGTGACCTGAGCCAAAGTCGGACGCTTAACCGACTGAGCCATGTGCCCCTAAAGATTTTATTTTCAAGTAATCCCTACACCCAGCATGGGGCTCGAACTCACAACCCCAAGATCAAGAGTCACACGCTCCACCGACTGAGGCAGCCAGGTACCCCTAAGAGGGCAGATTTTAACAGTCCTAGTTGCTAAGCCTGTAAAACGTCTAGGTTTTCACAAGATCTTTCCACATATCTCTTCTCAAGTTCTCCTAACAACCCAGCAGTCCCGTTTTACAGGTGAAGACACAGAGGCTCAGGGAGGTCACATGTAAGAGGCTAGGCCTCAACATACACTGGGCCTTTTGTTTCCGAAGCCTTTTCACCTGCTCCCAAGCTCCCAGAGACTAACTCTTAGGATAGGGATGTGGGGTGAGAGACCGGGTGCCTGCATGCAGCCCCACCCCCAGAATAAAGGTGGAATTGAGGTAAAAACATTCTCCTTTGTTCTCTTTAAAAAGCGAAGAAGAGGGGCACCTGGCTGGCTCAGTCAGTTGAGTGTCTTGACTCTTGATTTCAGCTCATTTCATGGTCTCCCAGTTGGTGAGTTCAAGCCCTATGTCGGGCTCTGTGCTGACAGTGCGGAGCCTGTTTGGGATTCTCCCTCTCCCTTTGCCTCTCCTCCCCCTCCCCCGCCCCGACTTAAGCCCATGCTCAAAAAACAAAATAAAAAGAGGAGAACGGGATTGGGCCAGGAGTGGAGAAAGAGACTTTTGAAACACAACATTTTCCGCCTGCTATTTGTACAGTGTCCTGCGAGGGACTTTGGGAGATCTGAACACAGGACTCCATTCTCAAGGTGCTTTCGTTGCCTTCTGCACACGCTCTTTACTGAGCAGTGGGCAGCTTGTTTAATCTGCACAGTGGTTCTCTGAGGCAGGTACTGCTGCTTAGTCCATCTTTACTAAGGAGCTAATGGGGGCTCACAAGAGGCCCAGAGAAGTTGGGTAGGTTGATCAGAATCCCACAGTAAGAAGGGGTTTAGGCTAATGTGCCCACAGCAGCTCCGTCCTCACCTCCGGACAGCACCTCCTCCGTGAGCATTAGGCTGCTCAGTGCTGGCTGCGAGCACCCAGGGCACAACGGAGCAGGTGCCCAAGCAGAGGTGGGGCTGCTGTGAACTGGAGTTCCTGAGGCAGGCTTCCTGGAGGTGGAGATGCATGCCTGGCTTAGAAGAATGAAGAACTGGGGACGAGGAAGGGACTTTCTGAAAAGAGAGTAATCGTAAAAGTAAGTAAAATGGTAAAAGGGTCCAGAGCAGAGGCTGTTTAGAGTAAATAGTGTCAAATGCACCCTCTTTGGGATCAAGCCTTCTCTGCACTTCCGTTTTTCCATCTGTAGAATGGGAGTAATAAAATCACCCACCCCCAGGGATGGCTAAGAAGAAGATGATAATTGTGAAGCTACTTTGTGAACAGTAAACTGTGACCCAACTGTGACAAGTCATTTCCATTGATGTGACGCTGGTTGGCAGGAAAGCTGCGTTTGTGTCCAAGAGTGCTGGGTGTGAGGAGGAAAGGGCGCTACAGGTAGACCACCAGCTAGAAAAGGCAGGGTCTCCATAAATTGGGCTGTAATCCCAGAACCCCCCTGGCCAACAGCTGGGGACATCTCCCCTCAGGCTTCGGCAAAGAGGCTTCCCGTAGGGGCCCTGGGGACACTCTGTGGGAAACGGCACCAGACACACTGCTGTGAATCACTTCTGAGTCTCCATCATTTCTGCATCATTGCAACCCTGTGAGCCTCTGCTTCCTCATCATAATTTTTTTTTAACATTTATTTATTTTTGAGAGAGAGTATGAGAGGGCCAGAGAGAGAGAGAGAGAGACAGGATCCAAAGCAGGCTCCAAACTCTGAGCTGTCAGCACAGAGCCTGATGTGGGGCTCGAACTCCTGATCTTGAATGTGAGATCATGGCCTAAGCCAAAGTCAGATGCTTAACCAGCTGAGCCACCCAGTCTGCTTCCTCATCTTTAAGTGAGGATAAGGATGGCTGGTCTGTGGTCAGCATGAGGGCTACATGGAAGGCATGTTTGAAACTCACCAGGCGGCCCCCTCAGTATGCTTTACCGCCGCGCCCCCTCCCCCGCCATCACCCCCACCCCCTTGCCCCAGCCCCAGGGTCTTTAAATTCTGCCTCCCAAAGCTGATAGGCAGGTGCCAGAGAAAGGAGCTGAAGGACTGGCACTCAGGCTCAAGAAGTCCCACTTTGCCAAGGGCAGGGGGCACAGTTACTCAGGAAATGCCGGCCGCTCTCCCCACCCCACCCGTTCGGTCCCAAGGTTCCAGCCCACAGCCCTGGCTGGGTCTCTACCCTGGCCTGGGATCCTGAAGCCCCTGCAGGCAGCTGTGGGCGTCTGCTGCCACCTGCAGGCCTCATGCGGCACTGCCCGGGCCTGTCCAGCCTTGAGGGGAGCATCCAGCCTTCACTGCTGCGTTTCCTCCTCTGTCTCCTCGCCTGCTGGAGCTCCTTGAAGGCAGTGATTATTAATTTTTCAAGTTTATTTATTTTGAGGGGGAGAGGCACAAAGAGAGAGGGAGGGAGAGAATCCCAAGGGCTCATGGTGACCTGAGCTGAACTCAGAGGAGTCAGAAGCTTAACAGACTGAGCCACCCAGGCACTCTATCGATGATCTATATCTTCCTATCTCTAGAATTTACTGGAGTGCAGGCACAGAGTAGGTGTTCAACATGTAATTATGGAAGGAAGGAAGGACCTTGTAGTGATAAGATCAAAATTAGACCACAGAAGGAAGTGAGGATTATTTAATGCCAGTGCAGTTGACTCAAGGAGGCTTGCCAATTCTCCTTGAGAGGCCGTAGGGCACAAGAGAGATCCTCAGGTGTAGGCTAGGTTAGGGAGAGTTGTACCAGAAGTTTTGGGGAAGGGGGAATACAGACCTCTTCTGGTTTTTTCTTCCTTCACTGTGGGCCAGGATCTTCCTCAAGAAGATGCCCTCCATCCGGGAAAGCCTGAAGGAGCGAGGCGTGGGTGTGGCCAGGCTTGGTGCTGAGTGGACTGGCTTCACCAAGAGGCTCTCCTCTGACAACAGTACCGTCCCTGTGGTCCTCACCAACTACCTGGATGTGAGTGCCCGGCTCAGGCCTCCCTCTTCCGTCTTCTCTCTCTCTCTCTCTCTCTCTCCTCTCTCTCTCTCTCTCTGGGGCCCAAGGCTTTCTTTGCTCTTTCCATGCTGCCCAGGACTGAATTGCTGAGACACACAAAGCGCTCTATAAAATGCCCATTTCAGAGCTAGAAATGTTGGGACACAGAGGGTGGAAAGGAGCCCAGAGGCGGGGTTAGAGTTGGGACTCAGGAATCCAGGTCCTGGGCCTCAAGGGAGGCGGGGGTATGTGACGTCAGATGCGGGTTTCTGTGACCGGGCTCCACACAGCGTGACTGCTTATTGTGTTAGCAGCCCTTCGAGGGGCGGGGCATCTTCTTGCTTCGTTTGCAGTAGTTTTACTTTGCCCTATTGTCTCACTTCCAGGGAAGTCCTACGACAGTGCTAAGTGTCCCACCCTGGCCCTGCTGGAAAATGGAAACCCAGGGTGGCTGTGTGATCTACCTAATCTCACCCCAAGCGCCCCAGGGGGTACCCGGCAAAGCCCCAGGCTTCCCTGCCCCTCCACCTGCCTCTTTCACCCCTACAGACCCAGTACTACGGTGAGATCGGCATTGGCACCCCACCCCAGACCTTCAAAGTCATCTTTGACACAGGCTCAGCCAACCTCTGGGTGCCCTCCACCAAGTGCAGCCCTCTCTACACAGCATGTGGTGAGCCCCCCTCTCCACGCGGCCTGCGGGACCTCTCCCCGGGCCCCCTGCCGCGCTTGGCCCGTCCTGCCTCACACCCTTTGGTGCTTCTGCTCCTATTGCCCCTGAGAGGAGAGACGAAAATGCCCCCCATTTTCCTGAATCGGCCACCAAGGTAAAATAGCACCGCTAGACATCCCCAGCTCACCCGGAAGTCCACTTCTGGCCTCTCCTGAGATTGGGAGAGGACCACATTCTCACACCCGCCTCAGGCGGGGGTCTCAGGGTCTTCCACCCCTTTCCTTAGTCAAGTAAGCTCTGAGCTTACTGGAATCAGAATCTTTTCCTCATCCTGGTACTAGAAATTACTTTGAAATGCTTGATTTAAGACAAAATTCTCAGAGATATGGTCACATGACAGGGGCCCAGGAAACACAGTCCTTGACTGATGAAACTCATTTTTAAGCCTCCCACCTGAGGGCCACCCCCGCCCCTTCACGGAAGTCCTCAACCACAGGGGGCCATGCCCAAAAGGCACCTGCCTCCCAGCTTCCTGGCCAGGGCCTCTCTTGGACCAACTTGAGTCTATGTCCTTCTGCCAGAGATTCACAGCCTCTATGACTCCTCGGAATCCTCCAGCTACGTGGAGAATGGGACGGCATTCACCATCCGCTACGGATCTGGGAAGGTCAAAGGTTTCCTGAGCCAGGACGAGGTGACTGTAAGTGGGAGTGCCCCAGGGCATCTGACGTCTGCCCTTCGGGTCCCCAGACCTCTCCTGCTACTGGAGGGCCCATACTTGGGGAGGGTGCAGTTCAGCCCACCTTGGAGCCTTGGCAATTGAGGAACACCTTTGCTGGAGAGCAGTGCCTGGGACAGAGCAGGCCTGAGCTCCCAACTCCACGCTGGGTGATGAATGGAAGCTTTTACGTGGAACTCATGTGAGAGCTTATATGGAGCCCCACAGCCTTCAGTCAGCCTACCTGCCTGAGGTTGCCCAGCTCTGGCTGGGCCCTTCACAAGACCCTAGACTAAAATCAGGGTCAGAGTCAGGGTCAGCGTCAGGGTCAGCGGTACTAGTGCCATGATAGCCAGCGTTAGTTTTGGGGTCAGGCAGAGGTTCTAAAGGTGATAGTTGAGGTTAGAGTTTAGGATTAAGGTCCGGGCTTGGTTTTCTCTTCCATTTGGCTTGCATCAGACCCTTTCCGTTCCCCAGAAGGGAATTCTGGGAATGGAATTTCTCTAGCCCATGCTCTAGGTTATGGGAAGGCTACACATGGAATATGAGAGGCCCGTTGTCTGGGAAACCAGGGGAGGAGATCTGGCTGGGCTGCAGGAATCCTTCACCATAGTGGGGGTGAGGAGCTGAGACCCAGTCCTGCCAGTGTGGAAGTTGAGCCCCTGGGGAGGGGGTGTGGGAGCTCCTGGCACCTTCTCAGCCTCTCCCCTTTCCAGGTCCTGGGCAACCCCACAGCCTGCATGTGTATTAGAAGAGAAGATATGTGTGGAGGATTGATAAAATGGTCTTATCCCCAATTTCTCTACCCTGGGGGATGTGGGTCCTAGACTGGATCGTGGCCGGGGGTGGGCAGTAGGCTTGGCCTCCTCTGGTCCTTCCTCCCACAGGTGGGCGGAATCACAGTGACACAGACGTTTGGAGAGGTCACAGAGCTGCCCCTGATACCCTTCATGCTGGCCAAGTTTGATGGGGTTCTGGGCATGGGCTTCCCTGCACAGGCTGTTGGCGGGGTTACCCCGGTCTTTGACCACATCCTCTCCCAGGGGGTGCTAAAGGAGGAGGTCTTCTCCGTCTACTACAGCAGGTGAGGCTGGGGCTGCAGGGCTTGGGGAGGGAGTCAGGAGAGCTGGGAGAGCAGGAGGGGACTTGGACTGGCATGTTTCTGTGTTCATGATTAGGTAGTATTCCATCCATATGTTGAGCTCCACTGTCCAATATGAAAGTCACTCCTTAAGTTTAAATGAATTAAAATGTAATAAAATGTAATTCTTCAGTCACACTAGCCCCATTTCAAGTGCTCACAGCCACAGTGACTATGGCTACACATTGGATAGTAGATAACTGAACATCTCCATCATTGCAGAGAGTCCTATTTGCACCCTCTAGAACAAGAGATTTGAAAATGTAGGGTGAGGGGTGATGGAATATAAAGCATTATTGTGACCTAGGGACCCTCCCTGTGACCGACCACACAGAAAGCTGACTTCATTCATTCATTCATTTGCTCACCCATTAATGTGACAAATATCGCGTGCTTATGTGCCAAGCACCGTGGGAGGGTCTGGGGTGCAACCATGAACACAGTGTACAAAAGAGTCCCTGCCCTCACAGAGCCTACAGGCGGGAAGGAAGACCGGAAACATTCTGACATGACAAACAATGACAGGGGGCATAGGGCTGAAGCCCATAGGTGCCTTTCAACTCTAGGCTGAGCTTGTATGCAGTTCGGCCTGCCTGGGGGAAGCCATTGTGAGCAGAGTTGTGATCTGCTCCAATCTGTGGGTTCGGAAAGGCGGTAAGAGCTAGAGGCAAGGGATCCTAAGGGCAGGAACACAGGGCTGGTCGAGGTGAGGGTGGAGGGAGGGTCAAGGTCCGGAGAAATTGCACAGGTAAAATGGAGAAGAACGAAAGAGAGAAAAAGAAAACAGGAAGCATTGAGCAAAGGCCACTGGGCCGGTCTCCTCGGGAAGAGCTGTGGTAGAGGAGGGAGCAGGGCCCCATGACAAACAGTTGAGAGGTAGATGTGGGTGTCGAGAAGTGCAGGGCAGATGTAGAGTGCCCTGAGAGATTCCACAGGAAAGGGAATGTCAGGAGGGGTGCAGGGGGAGATGCAGAGGGAAGTAGAGAAAAGAAGGGTGGGTGTTTTAAAATGCTAGAGGAGGCATGAGCCTGCTTGCATGTGGAGGAGGAAGCCAATGGAAAGCGAGAGACTGAAAGTGGAAAATGGAGGAGATAACTGAGGGCACAGGAGCCTGGCAGCCATGGGAGGGAGAAGAATCCAGCAAACGGGAAGAAGGAAGGAACAGGCTGGGGGATGAAATGTTGGCAGAGGGGTAATGGGAGCTTGCGATCGCACATGCGCTTATGTACTGCGTGTGTAAGAGGGCAATTTGTTGCACTGGCCTGCACAGATGTGCACACCTAAACCGCCTGCACACGTATGCTGGGAAACCCAGCCCATGTGTGCACACCGGAAACCAGCCTGAGGGGAGGCCCCACGCTGTGGGAGGTATTGTGCACTGGGAGGAGAGGAAGGTAAGGGAGTCAGTCACCCCATTTGCCCCCCCGGGTGACTTCAGGCAAGTGACTTCACCTCTTGGTGAGTCCAGCACCTAAAGGGTAAAAAAGAGCGCATAACACCCACCCTGGGCGACAACAGGCCGGTGAGGCTCACCTGCAACACAGGCCTCCTGTCTGCTGTGTCTCTTTCTCTGCAGCAATTCCAAGTAAGGAGCTGAAACCCTCCCATGTGGCCCTGACCCTCCTAAACACCTGGTCCAGATTCACACAGGCCACCAACCCACTGGCCCAAACTCCTCTCCGCAGGCCCAGGCTCTGCTGGATGCCCAAGATTTCCACCCCTCCTGCCAGCTGGCCCCTGTGCCTCGCCCACCCCCACCCCCACCCCCACCCCCACCCAGCAGGTCCCTGACACCACCCACCCATGCACCTGGACAACCTGCAGCAACTCAAACCCAAGTGAGGGGAGAGGGGCCAGTCGTCATCTTGCTCTCCACTCCCTGTCCTGGCACCGCTTCCTTTACCGTGACCTTGCTGGGGATGTTGCTATCGGGTGCAGCAGGGCTACCCTGGAATCCCCTCTGGTTGAGCTTGGGGAGGGCAAGAGCAGCAGAGAAGTGTTTCTGTGGCCTCCCAGCTGTGCCTCCGCCTTCCTCTGCCCCCCAACTGGCTCCATACCGGTGCCCGACGTCCCTTGTTGCTGGCGTGCTGGGTCTCAGGGGTAATGGGTCTTCAAGAGCTCTGATCTCTCCTTTAGGAACTCCCACTTGCTCGGAGGGGAGGTGGTGTTGGGGGGCAGCGACCCCCAGTACTACCAAGGGAATTTCCACTACGTGAGCGTCAGCAAGACTGGCTCCTGGCAGATCAAAATGAAAGGGTCAGGAACCCTCAACCCGCCCTGCTCTCCCAAAACGCTGCTGCTGCTGGGGGTGGGGAGGGGCACTGTTACCATCTTGTCCTCTCTCCTAATGCCGTCACTTCTTAAGGCACGGTCAACACTTGCTCTCCGAGTGCTCTTTGCAGGGATGGGGGACACAGAGATACAAAAAACAGATGGGAGAGGGGCTATGGAGAGGAGGCAGCGGGTTACCAGGCCATGTGCTGAGGGAGGGGACCTTTCTTCCTCCAGGGCATCACTGGACCCCCAGCATGGCCTCCTGTCACCTGCCTCAGGGAAGCTTGGTGGCCTGGCGGTGTCTCATTAGTCTTCTGTCTGACTCTCTGGCCTCCCTCAGGGTGTCTGTGAGGTCGGCCACCTTGGTGTGTGAGGAGGGCTGCATGGTGGTGGTGGACACTGGTGCATCCTACATCTCAGGTCCCACCAGCTCCCTGAGGCTGCTCATGGAGACCTTGGGGGCCAAGGAGCTGAGCACCAATGAAGTAAGAAGCTGGCGGATGTGCGGGCCACCAGAGGCTGGGGGAGAATCACCTGGTCCAGGCCCCCAAATTACGGCAGGAAGCATGAGGTCCCAAACAGGGCCACTTTGGGCCTTCCCCTCCTCACTTCTCCCCCTTGCCACGTGCGGCTTGGTCCCTAGGGAAGGGTGGGCCATGCGCCCAGCCCTCTCCAGCAGAGGGGCCCAGCCACAGGCACAGGGCTGTGTCTGCTGGGGGCGGGGGGTGGGGGGGCGGACTTTCCACACTCAACTCAAGGGCTCCCTTTACGTTCCCACCAGTATGTCGTGAACTGCAAGCAGGTGCCTACACTCCCTGACATCTCCTTCCACCTTGGAGGCAGAGCCTACACGCTTACCAGCAGGGACTATGTGTTACAGGTGAGGCTCCAGGCGCCCCCTCAACGACAGGGAGGAAGGGGGGCAGGGGCTCTCTAAAAGGGACAAGTCTCCATGCACAGATCACATGCTCGATCGGTGCTTCTCAAACTTAGCTACAATTAGTCACCTGGAAGTTTTTTAAATCTATTTTTTATTTAAATTCAAGCTAGTGAAGATACAGTGTAGTCTTGGCTTCAGTAGGACTCTGTGATTCACATATGGCACCCAGTGCTCCTCCAGAAAAGTGCCCTCCTTAATGCCCCTCACCCATTTAACCCATCCCCCCACCCGCTGAGTCACCTGGAAACTTTAAAAATCCCAGTAACACGCCACATCCCATACCAATTAAATCAGAACCTCTAGAGGGTGGCACCTGGATATCCGTGTCTTCAGAACTCCCCCCATGATTCCAATCTGCAGCCAGGTTTGGCTCATGCTCCTGTCTCCATCTTCTCAGCAAACACCCCCAGTAATGCTGTGCTCCTATACTCTTATGCCCCTCTTATACTCCACAGACTTAGGGCAGTTAAGTAACTTGCCTATGATGGGAAGTTCTGCCAGGCTGTAAGTTCTGGAAGGTAGCACTGTGCATTGTTTGCCCAGTGTCTAGCTCCGTACCTGTATCCCAGAGGATGTGTGATGGGTTGAAAGGCCAGCGGAGGGCCAGAGTGGACGGGGGGTGGAAGGGGGTGTCACTGAGGATGGCTGTGCAGTCAGGCAAGACCAAGGGAGGAGAACAGTAATGTGCCAGGCAGTAGGGGAAACCGTCTTGCTTCCTGCCAGGACCCCTATGGGAATGATGACCTGTGCACTCTGGCCCTCCATGGTCTGGACGTCCCACCGCCCACTGGGCCTGTCTGGGTCCTGGGCGCCAGTTTCATCCGAAAATTCTACACGGAGTTTGATCGCCGTAACAATCGCATTGGCTTTGCCTTGGCCCGCTGAGGCCCTCTGCTGTCCCCGTGGCCTCGCCTTCAGCCCTAGCCCGGAGCTAGAGCACTCTCTTGGATACTCCCTCGCCTGTGCTCTCACACAAGGACATGGGGTGTAGAGCTCTCCCAGACGCCCACCCTGCCTCCAGCACCAGCTCTTCCCCGCTTCGAGAACAAATGGAATAAAGACTTCATGTTCACAACCTCATTTCACCTGGATTCACTGGGGTCTGAAACAAGAGGCACAGCCAGGTATTCTGCGCAGACAGGAATGTGACACCAAATGACAGACTACCCACTCACCTGTGTGCACAGGCTCCTGTGGGCAGGGGTGATGCCATTCATCCCCATTCAAGTGGAGTTATTTGCACACAGTGGTTTGCTGCCTCCAGCCCCTGCAGGACCAGAGCTGATGCTGTGCTAGTAGCTCATGGGTCAGAAAGACGCCCCTAGCTGGTAGAAGCCAGCCTCGAGCTCCGGCTCCACCCTGCCTCTCATGCACTGCAAACCACCCAACCCCCGAGACATGTCGCTATTTACACCTTCAGTCTGAGACAGCATCACCTGGAACTATATCCGATATTCCCTTTTTAATTTTTTAAATGTTTCATTTATTGGGGGGAGGGGCAGAGAGAGGGAGACAGAATCTGAAGCAGGTTCCAGGCTCTGAGTTGTCAGCACAGAGCCCAACGCAGGGCTTGAACCCACCAACCGTGAGATCATGACCCAAGGCAAAGTTGGACGCTTAACCCACTGAGCCACCCAGGCGCCCTGAGACTCTTCTTTTTACATACGGGGAAACTGAGGCCCAGAGAATGGAAGGCATTTATCCAAGATGGCTTGTTGGAATGTGAAAAGATTAGAACTCAGCCTGTTTAAGTCAGGTTCCGGGGGCTCCCCACCTTATCCCATGCAGGTATACTTCCCCAGGTACAGAGCAGCATACACCCTGGCAAAGGGCCATGTGCACAAGCACACAGCCCACACATTGTTGTCCCCCTGCCCCCAGACATGGGACTCAACAAGGCTGAAGTCCTCTCCCACCCTTATTCCTTGAGCTACCAGGTTGGGGAATGAGGGCACCGACCTGAGGTCATGAATGGTTCACCCCTCTTTTGACCAAAAAAAAAAAAAGTGAAGCACTGAATGGCCCAGCAGGTGGTGGCAAATGTCATACCTCTAGAATCGCAACCTTCTTTGTGTGGGACCCTAGGGCTCCTCCAGGGCAGATTCTGGAAGCCGGGAGCTGTCTGCAATGTCCCTGTGCAAAGCCAAGAGCATGAGACTGTGTGTTCAGCGCCCTGGAGCTGAGACTTGGACCCCCTCCCCCATTCTCTGAATTCTCCTGCCTGCCTGGCTTTATTTCCTTACTGCAGAAAGGCGGAGTTGGAGTCTGTGTCCTTTCCAGTTGGCCATCCCGGGGATCCAGGACCTTAAGTAGCATGCCTCCCCATCACCTCCCCATTGTGGCTGGCCAACATGATAGTCACATATAGCTATTTACATTAAAATTAAAATTAAAATTAAGTTAAATGTCACACTGGCCATAGTGCAAGTGCTGGATAGTCACATGTAGCTCGTGGCCACTGCACTGGACAGCACGGATGCAGAAGGTTTCCACTCTCTGGAAGTTCCGCTGGGCAGAGCTGGATTCTGGGCAGTTATAGTAACAGGGGCCTTGGGGTCAAAAGGCATCTGAAGAGGCCGAAGAGACAACTTGGGGAAATAGAAAATGGCCCCCTCTCTTTAGGCGCTTTTCTGGATGAGGCATCGGGAGCTCTCCCACCTGGGCTGGAGACGAGTGAGGTTCCCATTAGCAAAAGCACCCTCCACATGCGTCACCCCATGTCGCCTCTCCCTCGAGTATATGCGTGGGGGGAGGCAGGATTTGCCTGGGGGGCTCCCTGCAGGGAAGGGCCTTTGAGATGCAGCAGGGGACTCCTTATTCAGGAGTCCAGGGACGGGGACAGGGACCTAGGGCATGAGTGGGCGAGTCCAAGCCGACCTCTTGGCGGCAGCCGGATCTCCATTCTCCAGGCTGGAGTAGGGGCGCAGGAGGAGGCCTTCCCAGGCTCTGCCCCAGGCTGCCCAGGGAGAGCGGCCCCCTCCGAGGCGGGAGGAAAGAGGCCAGCCACCCTGCCGGCTCAGAGGCCGGTGAGCGAGCCCCCGGCAGCGCGGCCTGGGACCCGGGTGGAAGGGAGGTGGGGCGGGCGGGGCGGGGCGACATTGGGCCCCGCGTCACGGCCTCCCCGAGGGCGTCACCCCCCGCCCCGCGCTCCAGGTAGCGGCGGCCGCGGAGCCCGCGGCGGCCCGCGGGCCGGGGCGGGGCGGGGGCGTTCCCGCCCCCCCACGGCCCGCCGCCCGTGATGATGTCACAATCGCGGCGGGCCCCGGCGTTCCCGGGTCGGCTTCGGGCGCCGATCCGAGCGGGCAGCGGGCTCCTGAGTCATGGACTTCCCTTGGCCCCTCACCACTCCCACCGCCGCGCCGGGCCCCCCGCAGGCTGCGGCGCGGCGGCTCCAGGGTGGGGCTGCTGGGAATGGCTGTGCCCCCTTCGGCTCCTCTGCCGTGCTCGCCCTTTTACCTGGGGCGGCAGGCGCCGTGCCCGCAGTGCTCATGGGGCATGGAGGAGAAGGCGGCGGCCGGCGCGGGCTGCCGGGAGCCGCCGGGCGTCCTGAGGCCGCCGCCGTCCCTTGCTTCGGCATATCCGTGGACCAGGACGACATCCTCCCCGGCGCCCTGCGCCTCATCCAGGAGCTGCGGCCGCATTGGAAGCCCGGAGCAGTTCGGACCAAGGTAGCGGAGCAGGCGCGGGGCCGGGCTGGGGCCCTGTCGGGGCCGGCGGGGATGCGTGGTCGCCTGTCCGTGCATCCTTCCGGGTGGCGCTTCAAGGGGCGCGCGGCTGCTGCGCAAGGCAGGGTTTCAATGGTGGCTTGAGCATTTATTTTGCTCCGTCTGTTCAGGTCCCGAAGCAGATCCAGGCTCCCGCCTCCTCTGTCCCCAACCCCCTTCCTGGGGCTCGCGGGCGCCGGAGGTCCACCTGCCCACCGTCAGCGTGCTGCGCGCGAGGGCCCCACCCTGTCGTCGCGCGCGGGTGCCCTCGCCGCCCAGAGGAACGCGCGCGGCCGGCGCTGAAACCTGAGGAGGCAGGAACTTTTAAGGGACACCCCCACCTCCACGCACACACACATCTCCCTGCACCTTCCAGGTTCCGAGCGGTTCCTGCCGGTCCCTGGAGCCACCGTGTGGCATTCCGGATAGCCCGGGGCCCCCAGCGCTGCATGGAAGCCCTCCCCAGAGCCCCGGGCTCAGCACCCCCACACAAGGCGCTCCCCACCCCCAGCTGGGCACATTCTCAGGGACACAGATGTGGGCAGAGCCTCCCACCGAGGAGCCTCTGGCCGACTCCCAGCTGATCTGCATCCTCTGAAGCGTCTTCACCTGCCCACCCTACCCCCCCAGCCCCTCTGGGAGCTGCCTGTGGAAGGGAGGAAGGCGTCAGGAGCAGGGCACCTGCAGCTTAATGCTGGAGGGGCAGGTCTTCTGGATGGGGAAAGGCCAGGTTCCCAGACCAGCTGCAGAGGCTGACACCTTGGGGGGTGGGGGGAGGGATGGGTGAGTGGCATTTTCAAAATAAAAGGCCCACTTTGGTTTTAAGACTCACAAGCCATCAGGTGTGTCTGAGGTTAATTCCAGCACTGATTGAGCGTGCTACCAGCCAGCCCCTCTCCTTTCTGGGCCTCAGTTTCCCCACCTCGAATTGGTTCACATGTCCTCTAGAGCCCCATAGATTCCACGGTTTGTTCCTTCTTGTCCCTGTACCCAGAGAGTCTGTTCTCCCCCAGCCTGTGGTCTTCTGTCTTCTGGTTTGGAACTCCGAGGCCCACAGGAGCTCTGACCACCAAGGCCCTGGGTGGGTGCCAACTTGAGTACCTCCCGTACCTCTGCTGTTGGATGGGGTAAGAAGTGTAGCAAAGAGCCCTCCGTCTGGGCAGAGAGGCAGCTGGGTTGAAGGTACACATCCTGGGCAGCTCCCGACCCTCCCTGGCCACATTCTGGCCACTGAGTTTTCTTTCAGGGATGGAGGAGTGAAAAGGCGGAGGGGACTTCTACCCACCGGGGAGTGTGGGAATGCCTCTGCCGCCAGGTCCCATCCGCTGGAGGCAGACCCAGGAGAAGTGAGGCTGCCTGGGGTGGTTATTTTTTTTCTTTCTCGAACTCTTCAGTCCGAGGAGGGCTGAAGGATGGGGGCTTCTGCGCGGTAGTAGTTGTGCTCCGCATGCGAATCATTCAAAGGAGCACCCCGTGCTGGAGCTGGGGAGTCTTGGGGCAAGAGCAGAGACCCTGCCCCACGCATGCTTGCGCTCCCCTCTCCCCCTGCTAGCGCTTCACTGACGGCATCACCAACAAGCTGGTGGCCTGCTACGTGGAGGAGGACATGCGGGACTGTGTGCTGGTTCGGGTGTACGGGGAGCGGACAGAGCTGCTGGTGGACCGGGAGAATGAGGTCAAGAACTTCCAGCTGCTGCGAGCACACGGCTGCGCCCCCAAACTCTACTGCACCTTCCAGAACGGGCTGTGCTACGAGTACATGCGGGGCATGGCCCTGGGGCCCGAGCACATCCGGGAGCCTCGGCTCTTCAGGTGAGAAGGTTGCCTCGGCTACTATTCATTTCTACTAGTCCTCAGGCCTTATCCTGGGGCAGCTTCCTGAGTGGGGCCTCTGCAGAGGGGGGCGGTAGCTCTGTGTGGATTTTCACCGGTGTCCACTAGAAGGGTGACCTGCCTCGTGGGGGTGGCAAGTGAGAGTTTGGTGACCCTGGGACCAAAGGACCGGGGTTCCCAAATGCAGCAGGGCTCTGCTTCCTGACTTCAGGCCTCCGCTCTCTGCCCACCCCATGTCTGACCTGGGAACATCTTGGAGCCTTGGAAATCTGAGCTAAATTGCCAGAGTGCCCGGGGTTTCCTGCCCCTCCCCTTCTGCGAGGAGAATGGGCCCTCTCCAGGGTGAGCCTGGTTTAGCAGCCCAGGGAGACACCATCTCTCCTCCGCCAGTCTCCGCTTCTACCAGGACCCCTGCCAGAGTGGGAGCCCGGCGTTAGGAAGCTGCCAAGGCTCCCTTCCAGGAGCTCCCAAGAACCCATGACTCCCCTGAAAGCCCCTCCCATAAATGCCTGGATGTGTAGGACCAGGGAAATGGACCTAACCTTTAAGCCCTGTGGATGCCTCTGTGGGGTCTGAAAGTGGGAGAACCAAGGAGGAAAGAGCCCTGGTGCCTTTTCTCTCCTCTAACCATTCTGGCCAGGGGCGTCAGGGAGTATCCACCTTCCTCCCTCCCGTGCCACACCCACGTACAGAGCGTTCAGACTACGGCAAGGTCCCAGGCAGGTAGAGGTTGACTCCTGATACTGGGGACAGCAGCACATCACAGGGGTCTGCCTGGGATCCCTGAGATCAGTCCTGTCCCCTCCTTCCGAACACCAAGGGAGAAACCATAAAACCCACCTGGAGAATAAACCAAGAAGTTTCTTTGCTTCCTCACCTGTTACCAGTTAACCCCAAGTAAGTGCACCTGGCCCTATTTGCAGAGAACCCCTGGCAGGCCCTCAAGCGACTTTGAAGGGACTCTGAGGTGCCTTCCCCAGAGCACTGCCTCTGGGGCTGGTCCGACCCTGGGATAATTACATCAAGTTGTATGTTGTATGTGTTTGTGTCTGTCTGTAGGTAGGGAGACATACAGACATGCACAGTGGTCTTCTCAGGCTCCAGCTGACCAAACAGCCTGAAGATAGGAGGTCAGAGCAGGGAGAAGGCCCAGGGAATCGTGGCCTGGCTTCTCCCACCCTGTCCATCTCCCCCCCTCCCCCTTCTGTCTTGTGTAAATAAGCTCAAAGATTGGCAGGTCCTCACTCCCAGTCTCCGGCCACCTCTATGAATCTGGTGCCGTGACTCATTCTCTCATGGAAGCAAAGATCGCTGTAAGGAAGATTGAAGATGGATTTAGGTTCGATATCAATCTTACATTTGGGAGAGAGCCAGAAGTTGGGATAGGTGTAGGAGGTAGGCTCTCCCCTGATGATTTTCCAAGGATAGACCATTACCTTACTAGAGTGAATGTGGATATCTGAGGGAAAAGCAAAGAGGGACTGGCCTTGGGGAGCCACTTGCCTGTGGTCTCCTGAACCCCACCTCCTAACCTCTGCCTGCTGGGGCTTTGCAGCATAAAAATGCTGAGTGTTGAGGTTACTTTCATTGCTTTTCCAGACAACAGCCCTATTGATATTCAAGGAAAGGCTCTGTTCATGCTCTAGTCAGAATCTTCCTTTGGGAAGGGAAGGCTAGGGTCTCAGGTCTGTTTCCATGCTGGCCTAAACCCTGGTGGGCTCCCTCCTGCCCCAGGGCCTCTGGTCTCTGAAAGCACAGCCTTCATCTCCCACCCACCCAGTGGTGGCCACGCCCCCTGCCCCCTCCACCCTTTAGGAGGTGGGAGCCTTGGGGGCTTCCGGAGGAGCCCCTAGACTGCCCTGTTATCCTGTTGGGTGAGGGCCTGCCCCTTCCCAGGACCTGGCAAGGGGAGGGGTGTCCCTGGAACAGCTCAGTAACAAGGTTTCAAACAGCCAATGCCTTTGTTGTCTTTCCCAGTGATTATTATTCGAGCAACAGGCAGAGGCGAAGGAAGCTTGAATGTTGGAGGCTTGGCAGCCGGGTGGGGGGTGGGGCTCCAGAAGGGAGAGCTGGCAGAGGACTAGGGGAGCCCAGCTGGGATGCAGGGCCTCAGACGCTGGGGTCCTTATCAGGGCCCTCCCTCTCTGACTGGCCAGTCCTCCATCTACCCCCACTCTCTCCCAGCAGCCTTCCCTACCGCCCCCTCCTCCTCTCCCGGGACCTTGGATAATGTCCACAGGAGAACTTGAAAATAGAACGCTGGTTTGTTTTGCGTCCTTGGCACCCAGCCGCCAGCATCAACTCCCTGCCGCAGAGGAAGGGGCTGCCCTGGGCCGTCCGGCTCCCCTCCCCACCTTGGCCAGGCTGATAAGAGGCAGGCGTTTCTTCCCTGCCTGGCATCACCAGTCCCTGATCCCTCGGTGCCCTGCATTCACCTCCCCCGCCCCTGTGGGCATGGATCAGAGTCCAAGGGGGGGAGGAGGGCCTCTCCCCCCACCCCCGGGTGACCCCTCTGTCCCCAGGGGTTGCTGTGGGTACTCAACCTTGGGGGTGGAGCAGGGTCATTGACCTGTGGCCAATGGCCCACTGCTTTGCCTTCCTGCTCCCTGAGGCAGCCCCAGCTTTAGGTTCTGGGAAAGGCGCTGCTGGGCCAAAGGCCTTATCTCCTTTTCATGCCTTCTGCCCAGACTTGCCTTCTGGGGGAGCAAAAGCTCCTAAAGGATCTGTAATCGTTCCAGACTCAGTTCTCTGGCTAGCCCCCACTGTGGACCCTGGAGGCCCCCTTTCTGGTCCGGAGGGGCTGATCTGGGATGGGTTTGCCCCATGCTGATACTGTACCCTTTCCTGTTTTCTGCTGTAGGCTAATCGCCTTAGAAATGGCAAAGATTCACACCATCCACGCCAACGGCAGCCTGCCTAAGCCCACCCTCTGGCACAAGATGCACAATTATTTCACCCTTGTGAAGAACGAGATCAACCCCAGGTACAAAGAGCTGGGAGGGTGCAAGGCTGCTGCTGTCTCCACGGCCTTAATATGATCCCGCCGCCATTCTTTGGGCTCCGTCCTGTCCCACCCCACCCCACCAGGAGGTTGAGGGGCTCAGTCCTGACTGCTCAGTCTGTCTCTAAGCAGAGTTGGGCCGATTGACTGGATCTCAGGAACTCAGATCCCCAGCTTTATGCCTGAGTGTTTATTTCTCCTCGAGTCTTCTGGTTGCAGTAGAGACCAGGGTTAGCGACCGTGTCCTCCTTTACCTAAAAGGAAACAGGCTCAGAGCTTTACCCAGTGTCAGGAGGCTGGTCACGGTCAGGGCTCTGTTTCCCAGCCCAGGGCCTTTTCTATGGAAGCTGATTCCTGAGCAGCCAGTAGGGAGAGGCCAGGCCCCTGAGAATGGGGTGGGGCTGAGTTCACAATCAGTCAGAAGAACTCAACTCATCAGTTGACAAGCCCTTGGGACACCAAGAAACCTGCTATTTGCCTGGACACCTCTTATCCCCATGTGCCTCTGGAGACCCTACTTCCCACCTTATTCAAACTGACAGCTGGTAGTTTCCTTACTGCTCTTTCCAAGGAAGGAAGTACTCCACCCATCCCGACACTGCCTCTCCCCAGCTAAGGCAGTAGTCCGTCTCTGATCCCTCCCCGTTCCCTGCTGGGTGGTACATCACCCTTGTTCCAGAGGTTTGGGGGGTTGGGGTACAGAAGAGGTTGGGGGGAGGGTATCTCCTTCCCTCCTCTAAGATGACAAGACAGTAATTAACTCTATCCCGATCACATGCCTCCGTCTCACACACATACACGCACGCATGAGTTTATCTGGATCCTCCCACTTAATAATTACCAAGCGCTGCTTTAGCACTGTTTGCCCAGGATGGCCCACGTTCGGGCCTTCCGTGCCAAATGTTCCCTCTGGGACAAGGCCTACCCCCTTAGGACTGAAACAGCACGTGGAGAGCAGGATCCTGGGGCATCTGAGTCAACAGGACCCTCTGATCATGTAACCCACCACTTTGATCTGACAGATGGAAAAGCTGAGGCCTGGAGAAGGGGATGGGACTTGTCCAAGGTCAGTGGCAGCTCAAGGGCTAGAGTCCTGCCCGGGCACTTGGGCATGACCCTTGCCACCTCAGCTTCCTTTGACTGTACTGTCATTTTGTAACCTCCAAGGGTGACCTTGTCGGGAGTGGGCCCCGGAGAAGAACTGACCAACTACCTTTGCTCTTGTCATGCCTTTGACCTTGGGCAAATCAAGCTGTTTAACTTAGAGCCTCGTTTGGGGATGGTGCCCACCCTAACCTGTCCCACGTGGGTAGTGCTGAGCAGTGACCAGGACAAGATGAAGCCCTTGAGCTCCACTCGCAGGGTAATAACCCAGGTGTAGTCCTGCATTTCCCAAACACTGACAGGGATTTAAAAGAATGAAAACCACGGATGCGACATTGGCCCTGCCCTCAAGGGACTTAGGAACCATAGGAAGGAGCAAGGGTACATAGGACCTGCCTGTGCACAGCTACAAAAGAAGGCAAGTGTATAACGCATGCAGGGAGAAGCAGGGCACAGGTAGCGGGCAGAGCTGGGAAGGGA
The DNA here is from genome assembly GCA_017311185.1 of Proteles cristata cristata. Classification (NCBI taxonomy): domain Eukaryota; kingdom Metazoa; phylum Chordata; class Mammalia; order Carnivora; family Hyaenidae; genus Proteles; species Proteles cristata. Next base: position 141,242 of record JAESUZ010000532.1, on the reverse strand, counting down.
GGCCACTTGGGCTGGAGGAGGTGGGGGATTACACTTGGCTCATGGGTGATGAGTGGCTGAGGGTGGTTGCGCAGGCCTTTGGGAGGGATTGGGAAGGGCTGTGGGAGGTGGGGCCGCAGCGGTGGGTTGGAGCTAGAGTGGAAGTGCTCTCCCATGCCAGGTTAAGGAGCCAGGATTTCATTTAGCAGGCAGGGGGAAGTCATTGAGCCAAGGACCACGACTGTGGTTTAGGAGGAAAGCCCTCCCGGGTTGTAGAGCACAGCATCAGGTGGGATTTGTGGAAGCGGGGATAGGAATTTGAGGGTGGCGACCAGCTCTGGGAGCGTTGTAACTGAATGGGGAAGATCTAGGACTAGGGCTCCCTGCGTTTGAGCATAGCGTTCCCCTGGGCACTTGTTAAGCACAGATTCCTGGCCAGCCTTGGAGGTTGATTGGAAGGTCTTGCATTAGACCCTAGAATTCTGCCTTTGACAGATTCCTCTAGTGATTCTGAGGCAGGGCATCAAGGCACCACATTTTTAGGAACATTGTCCTGGGGCAGCTTCTTGTTGGGGGGGGGTCGGAGGATGGAAAATGGAGGGTGAGTTAGGGACTTGGAGTTGATTTGGTAGTTTTGGTATCTGGTGGGGCATAGAGGTGTCTGGGGTGGCTGCGAGAACGGGAGGCGATCACTGCTTTGGGGGCATCTGGAGGAGATTTGGGGGGACTGGGTGCTATCAGGGCAAAGGAGATGAGCCAGGAAATGCCAACACGTAGCCCACTGTGGCGCGTTTCCGCACCTTGATCCTGAGAGCTGAGGACACTTGGCAGGGAGCTGTCTTTTCATCAGGAGGAACCCTCAGGCTTCCCTGGGGCCCCCCCAGCCCCTGCATCCCCCTCCTGCTGTCTCTTAGGGGACAGTCTGCCTGAGGCGTAACAGTTTCTATGATGTGGTGGGTACTATTCTGCCAACCACACAGCCTTGAAAGGGTCTAGTGGTGTCAGGGCTGAAGGTGGCAAAGCTGGCAGAATTTCAAATTCTCAGGGGAGGGAAGCAGGGGCAGCCGAGGGAGGCTGCCCGGGGGAGGCTGCCCGGGGAGATAGAAGGCCTGGATCGTTCCCACAGTAACCATGTGCCTGGCCTTGGGGTAGGTAAGGTGGGGGTTAGGCAGAGGTCAGGGCCTGGGCAGCAGGTATCTTAGATGTCGAAGATGTTCAGGCTGGGGCCTTTCCAAATCAAAGCCTCCTAATTCTTATCTTTAGATGGTCTTGAACCAAGGGGGGAGAAATCTTAAAAGGTATCTTCTTAAGGAGAGTTAAGATTGAAACGTGTCTTATGCAGACCAGTCGGCACAGATAAACTCCAGTGAGGAAGAGGAAGGCCTCCCCCAGATCACCCCCGTAACAGATCGGCCCCAACTCAGAGTGGCCTTCACAGAGCCTCTGACGGGTCACTGAGGCCCTCGCAGTTAGGAGGTTCAGCTTGATTTTGGATCCACAGACAGGCTGGGGACTGCCTCGCTCAGGTGAGGACGAAGAGTTCAGCTGTGCAAGAGACTTCTGGAAGCTGGAGCACTTCTGTCCGTCCAGGAGCCTGAGTTGACTAGAGGGCCGGGATCCTCTTTAGCTTTGACCTTCTTGAAGCCTGGGGGGAAGCCTGCCATTCGTCCTTCTCCAGGGGAACAGGGGGACGCCTTAGTTGCTCAGTGCTCTTTGCCATGTCTCGGCCTCTGGACCAGGTGAGGGAGTGACGGGGCATCCTTTGGGAGGATCAGGAGGACGTATCCCATCCCCCTCTTCCTGCACGTACTCTGCCCTGGATAAGAAAGCAAACAGGAGATACATGGAGGTAGAACAGGAGAGAAAACCTCAGGCTCCTCGCTTCCACCCATTGGTGGTTCTAGGGTTTTAAGGGCTGTACTATTTGGTTTTTCAGTGTACACAGACCTGTGTGCTTCCTGGGGACCAAAGTTCAGAGCAGCCCGGCACAGGGTGCCCTCACCAACGAGGGCATGGCCTCTGCTACCAGCCCTGATGGCCCCATTCATTCATTCCTCAACATGTGCTTCCTTCAGCCTTGATGCGTCCCGTGCCATGGGATGGGGCAGGGCAGAGGAGGGGTGGCCTCTGTCATCTTTGTTCCTGCCCTCCAGTCGCCCGTGTGTGCCCAGCATGGCCTGGGTCAAGGAAGCGCACACTCCTAGTTTAAGGTGAAAGGGACAAGTCACTGGGGAGCCACAGAGCGAGTGCTGGGTTGAAAGGCCGTAATATTCCCTTGGTCTTGTAGGAGTGAGCCAAGATGCCGTTTGTTTGCTTTCTTAAGTGGGCCTGAGTGATCTCTCTGTGAGCTGAGTAGCTAGGCTTTATAGGCTCTCTGGTCCTTTCCCCCTGTGACACCTGCCGCTAGAGAGGGAGGGAGACCTGCCAGGGCATACCTCTGCCTCCTCAAGACTGCCGGTGGGCCAGCCCCTCCGCCGGGCCCTGTGGCGCCTCCACACAGTCTTGTTTTATTTATTTATTTTTTTTATTTTTTAATGTTTTATTTATTTCTGAGAGAGAGAGAGAGAGAGACCACGTGAACAGGGGAGGGTCAGAGAGAGAGGGAGACACAGAATCTGAAGCAGGCTCCAGGCTTTGAGTTAAGTGTCAGCACAAAGCCCGACGCAGGGCTCGAACCCACGAGCCGTGAGATCATGACCTGAGCCAAAGTCAGACACTTAAGCCACTGAGCCACCCAGGCGCCCCCAAAGTCTTGTTTTGGAGAGAGCTACACCTTTCCCTAGGAATCTTCCGCAGTGCGCGGAGAGCAGGCCTGTTGGCAGCTCTCCCCTCCGCCCTCGTTGCCTGAGTCTGGAGTAATCGAATGTGGGCAGTCATTTTCCCCTCCTGTCCTCTCTCTCTGCCCCCTTCCTCACCTTCCTGTCCCTTTTACGAAGTAGCAGGGATGCCATGGAATCGGGGACCTCTACGCTTTGCAAAATGTTCTGAACGCCTCTTAGCATAACTACTGGAAGTCAGGAGGCCAGGAAGCCTTCCTGCCATTTTACAGATGACAAAAGTGAGAGTCTGAAGGGTGAGCCATTTGTCCAGGGCCCTTCGGCAGTAAACGGCCGTGATAAGGCCAGAGCTCAAGGCTTCTGAGGCCAAGTACCTGCCTGTCTCCCATCAGCCCTCCCCTCACCGGCCACCTTTCTTGCCACTGCCCAGCCTTTCTGCAGATGTCCCCAAGGTGGAGGTGTTGGAACGGGAGCTGGCCTGGCTGAAGGAGCACCTCTCCCAGTTGGATTCCCCTGTGGTGTTTTGTCACAACGACCTGCTCTGCAAGAACATCATCTATGACAGCACCAAAGGTACAGCTCCCCGGCTCTGTCTGGGCGGCACAGGCTTGGGCTGATTGATCAGCTGCCTTCAGGGTTCTGGCGCTTGGACAGCAAAAGGAGAACTTCTAGTTTAGATCTTACGGTGATTAAGAAAAGGGGGCACCCGGGTGGCTCAGTCGGTTAGGTGTCCAACTTCAGCTCATGTCATGATCTCGTGGTTCGGGAGTTTGAGCCCCGCATCGGGCTCTCTGCTGTTGGCATGGAGCCTGCTTCAGATCCTCTGTCCCCCTCTCTCTCCGCCCCTCCCCCACTTGTGCTCTTTCTGTCTCAAAAATAAACATTAAAAAAAAAGGAAACAAATTTCCACTTAGAAAACTCTGCCGGAAAAGAACTCAAAATCATGATTTGCAGAGGTCCTCAATGTTAGGACACCTGAGCCATCCCCTCTGACATTTGGGGTTCTGAGGACATCTGGGGTGGCCCAGGCCCTCATGGTGCCAGAACCTTCCTGTGTTCCTAATGAGAGCTCCACCCATAGGAAGTACTTCCCTTTACTTCTGGTCCTTAGCCATGCTGAGGACAGATGCCTTTAGGTGAGCAGAGCGTGAGGGCCCCACTATGTGAGAGGAACAGCTGGGGGTGGGAGGAGGGCAGATGGACAAGCAAACAGCTCAGAAGATTACCACTGAGGAGGGTTTGTTAGGCTAGTTTGCTACAGAGGCCAGCAAGAGTCAGCAAGTGCATTCCAGAGCCCTGTGGAAACGTGACCAGGCCCCACTTCCCTGTCTCCTGGGACCAACCTTCATTTCGTCTCTTCTACCTCCTAGGCCACGTACGGTTCATTGATTATGAATACGCCGGCTACAACTACCAAGCTTTTGACATTGGCAACCATTTCAATGAGTTTGCAGGTGAGAAGGGTATTCATTACCATTTGGTCCTTGTCCAAGTTACCTTCCTTATGAAGGAAGGCCAGGTCCACGGTGAGGAGGGGAGGGGGCTGTGTCCTTGCTGGGTGGAGGCTTAACAGCCCCCGTCCTCCAAAATCTCACAACTCGTCTGGGGGGAGTTACACCCTGCCTTGAAGGAGGGGCTCCAGGTCTCATGGGGTGGGGGTTCCCAGAACCCACAGACACACAGCAGACCCCTGCTATAGCCCATATGGCAGTTTGGTACAAATCAGGAAAATGTGCCGTCTGTGGGATCTCTAATGATACTTGGCTTGGTGTGTGAGTTAGAAAAAAAAAAAAAAAACCTGGGGCACCTGGCTGGCTCAGTGAGTGGGTTGTGGCTCTGGACTTTGGGGTTGTGAGTTTGAGGATTGGGTGCAGAGGATTACTTAAAAATCTTTTTAAAAAATCATAAATCTTTAAAAAAAAAAAAAAAGACTCCTTCCTCTGGGCAGACACATCCCATGCCAGCTGGGCCTCTGCTTGCCCCCCTGCCCAAGCTTCCTTCTGCACAGCTGTGAATAAGGCTCCCACATGCAGATCCGAAGCAGAATAAGCTAGTGGCCTGATGAGAATAATCTAGGTGGAACTAGTTAAAGGTATACACTCTGCAACTTGACTGTCCAAGTTCAAATCTTGGCTTTCTCGCTTACGACTGTGTGACCCTTGGGCAGGTCACTTCCCTTCTCTGTGCCTCTGTAAGGTGGAGATATTAATAGCACCTGCTTCATAGCATCAGTGTGAGATACGCTAGTGCAGCACATGGCATCATATCGGCCTTGGCTGCTGCTGTCAGGCCGGGAAGCCTTGCAGCGCTAAGGGAGACTGGCGCAGGAATGCAGGTTGGATGAGGGGTGTTTTGTGGCGGGGGGGCTAATTGTTCAGTAAAGGCACAGCATGTACAATAGAATCATTTGTGTAAAGGGAGTGGGGCAGGTTTTTCCAGCTTGAGGGCTTGTTAATTTGACGGGGCTAAAGAGGCATCTCCAGGATGGAGCTGGACACTAGGGCTGCAGGGACGTCATCAGGCTGACCCTGTGGGGTGCTCAGCACTATATGTTCAGCCCCTGTGCCTTAGGACAGGTGAGGCACACCCAGGCCGGCGGTCAAGCTGCCACCCAGCCCAGCCTCAGACCCTCCTGTGCCCAAGCCTGTACTATTGTGTCCCTTCAAGACCCCCAGGTGACCAGCTCTGATTGTACCTGAGTGTATGACTCCCTAGGGTGGCCATCAGATGCATCTGGGACTCCAAGAGATGATGGGGCATCAGCTGGGCAGGGCAGCTGTGCTGTGGAGTGTGGCACAGAGCAGAGGCCAGTGTCGGCAGGGCCCTGGGCCTGTGAGTGCTCTAGCTGCCAGACCCACTGGCCTTCCAGAAGGATCTCTTAAGCATTTTAAGCCCTCGTCAACCACCGCACAAAGTCCAGCTGGAATTTCCCCAAAGGGGCAGATTGCATCCTGCTCCCAAGTTGAGAATGAAGGAGGAAGATCCTAGCACGGGGGAAGGAAGAAGGCAGGGAATGAGACTGGGAGCCAGGCAGGGAGATCCGGAGCTCTCAGGAGCAGGGAGACCCAGTACCGGGAAGTAGGAGAGAAGAGTTCCAACTCTGAACTCCCCCTCTCACTGGCTCTGTGACCCGGCTGCAGGTTTCGTCTCCTGGCCCTTAGTTTCTCCAGCTCTGCAAGATTTTCTAACCCTACTCTTGGGGCCCCAAGACACTGTGTGTTTCTCCAGGAAGAGGAGGGAAACTTGGGAAAGACAAGAAGGAAAGGAGAGGAAGAGACCATGGGGAAGGTGGCCCGGTTCGGTTGTAAATGAACCGCTCCTTTGGGTCCCAGCTCTGAAGCCAAGGCCTTTGCCACCATGCCCAGGATATGGCTGGTGTGGATTGGACTGGCAGCTTGAGGACTCAAGGAAGGGCAGGACCAGAAGGAATCGAAGCCATCTGGTTCCAAGCCCTGATGCACTTCCAAGTCATCTAGAGAATTGGAGAGGGGCTAGTGATGCCCGGGAAATCTGTTTTTACCAAGCTCTCTAGGTGATGGTTTTAGGCGGCCAGAGCTCAGCACTGGTCAAGGAAGCAGGGTCTGAGACACAAAGAGGAGACGCAGGCCAGCGGGAGGGGAGGCCTTGTGCACGTTGAGTTTGCAACAGACCGAACGTGAGGCTACAGACGTGGCGCTGTGACCGAGCACCTCCTGTGGGGCCTAGTTCTGTGAAGGGCACCGGGGTACAGTGATGCCATCTTGAGGGAGGGGCTGGCACACCCAAGACTGTGCCTTTGCCCTTCAACCAGTCAGCCTCTGTGCTTTCCTCCCGCACACGGAAAGCTGCACAGATTAGCTAAGATTGGTGGTCGAGAGGCTGTATTCCTAGCCCCGGAGGGTAAAGTACATGGAGGTTTTGTGGGGGGCAGGGAACCCTGGCTGAGCTGAAGGACCCCCCCCCAGGTGGGCCCGTCTCCCAGCCACTGCTGCGCGGCCCCTCCCCCATCAGGTGTGAACGAGGTCGATTACTGCCGGTACCCCGGGCGGGACACCCAGCTGCAGTGGCTGCGCTACTACCTACAGGCACAGAAGGGGATGGCTGTGACCCCCAGTGAGGTGGAGAGGCTCTATGTGCAAGTCAACAAGTTTGCCCTGGTGAGTGCCTGAGCCCAGGGGAGGGCAGGGCTGGGAGGAGGGGCCCACCCCCAGTTCTTACCCTCACAGCCTGTGGTGGAGGAAGCAGGGCTGGGGCCCCAGCATATGATCCTGAACCCCACCTAGATGCTCCCTTGGGCATCCCAATAATACCGGGACACCCCATTCCCTGCTTTTCCCTACCCCATCAGGTCTTTCTCTTCTTCCCGGGGAAAGACTTCCAAGAAAGATCCCAGCTTCCTGTTTAGCAATTCTCTCATTTGGATAAGTAGTTCTCTCTAGTGTCTAACTTTAGCCTTTCATGCTGCAGTTAAATGCTTTTTTTTTTTTTTTCCTTTGCCTTTGGAGACACTAAAGAACATCAGTTCTAATCCTCTTTGTTACCTGCCTCTGTGGGCTCAGAGCTCTGTGTGAGCCTCTCCCATCAGGCTCTTCCTCCTCACGTGGTCCTGAGCTGATTTTGAGTGGCATTTACCCAGGGTCCCTGATTCATGCCAGGTCTCCATGGGGTGCACCCAGGGGATGGCCAGCCAGTCTCAGTTGTATCAGCCATGTATAAGCAAGAAGAGAAGCCCACTGCCCTGGGTCTCATAAAACATCAGTGGAACTTAAGTAGAATCTTTCTTTACCGGTCATTTTGGAGTGCCTCATCGGTTTCCCTCGTTGGCACAAAAACTGCCCATCAGGTTCTGCCTCTGTTCCATTTATGCCTTTCTGGTTATGATCCAGTCATGTTCCCTAACTGTTCCCCTTAGCCTTTCTCTTGCTACAGTGTTTTAGTAATCCTTTGTACTTGTTAATTGTCTATACCCCTTAGAGCCCTGCAAAGTGGAGGCAGGGGCTATATAGCCAACTCCGGAGCAAGCTGGACACGGGGTGGGGGTAGGAGGCCCTGTCCTGGGATAGTAATGTCACTGCGTTTTGTTTGGCTTCTTGAGCCTGGGGTGGCCTGCCCCTGAGGGCGCTACTGACCATGGGAAGAGCAACTGAACGCTTAGTTCGAAGCCTGGACTCGGGGCTTCTTGCTCACACATCTACACTCCTTTTCCAACCCAACCCACCTCCTTACAAAAGAGGGAAAGGGGTGGAGGTCAGTTAAGGAGGTCTTCCTGATGATCGTGGGACGGGGCCTGTGCTCTGGTGCACAGGCTCATTTCATCCTGGATACCTTGGCCTTGACCCCAGGAGACTCCCTTGGGCAGGGGAGAAGCCAGGGATGGTGTTCTGCTTAAGCTGGGGTACAAGCTGAGGGCTCTGGAGCCACCCTGCCGAGCCCTTCCTGGGACAGTAGAACTGACTCCACCTTCTCCCCAAAGGTGTGAAGTACCCATAAGCTGTCCAGTGACTTGACCTCCAGGATTGTCCCCGTGGCTCGTGCTGGGGAGATGCCATCATGTCTCCACCAGCAGACTACTTCTGTGTCTTCCAAAGTGACTTTCCTCTAGCGGCGTGGGGTTCATTACAGCCAGTGGGTGACTACCCTGCTCACTCACTCTGCTCTGTTTCCAGGCATCTCACTTCTTCTGGGCACTCTGGGCCCTCATCCAGAACCAGTTCTCCACCATCGACTTTGATTTCCTCAGGTGAGTGCAGGGGACGAGCCGGGGCAGCAGAGAGTGGGGGAAAAGGAGAGCTTGAGCAGTGGGCATGGGGACAAAGGACAGGCCAGAGAGAACATCCAAAGTCCAGTCCTCTGCGCTAACTTGTTCTCATTCCAACCACCCCGTAGCCAGCACCACTCTAGGGGAAGCACATGAGCCCAGAGCAGTGCTCTGAATATAGTTCTCGAACCCTCCGCTCCTGCCTGGTGGGAGACCACCTTCCCTACTACATTCTCCGACCGCTTCTACTGCCCCTGCTCTCCTGCCAGCGCTCGTAGCCACGGAGCCTGGTGCTGGAACTGTCCATTCTGTAGCAAAGGAAACCAGAGTTCCCAAGAGCAGAAGTGGCTCCGTGAGGTCACTGGGGGTTTAGTGCTTACTGTGTGGGGTAGCAGACCTCCTTCAGGGATGGAGGAGGGTTCTGTGCTGAAACCACCCTTGAACATTGACCGCTGGCTCCACCGTGTAAGGTACGGGTGTCCCTAAGGACCGGGAGTCATTTCGTCCTCCATTCTGGTCCAGGCTTCTTGCCCTTCCCTCCCCACCCACCCCTAGCTGGAAAAGAATCATGACCCCGGCTTCCCAAGTGTCCACAACAGTTAGAGAAATGCAAAAACACAGGCACCATGAGCTGTCATCGCACATCCGTCAGGATGGCTGCTCTCAGAAAACAAGTGTCAGTGAGAAGGAAGAAAATTGGAACCCTTGGGCACTGCTGGTGGGAACGTAAACCAGTGCAGCTGCTGGAGAAAACAAGACTGTGCTTCCTCAAAAAGTTAAAAATAGAGTTCCCGTGCAATTCAACATTCTCACCACCGGGTACGTAGCCAGAATTGAAAGCAGGGTGTCAAAGAGCTACCTGCACGCCCAGAGGACAAATGAAATGTGGTAGAAATGTAGACACACGTGCCATGACTTCTACTCTGCCTTTTAAAGAGAGGAACTCATGTCATGTGCTTCAATGTATCAACTTTGGGGACATTGTACTGAGTGAAATAAACCAGTCCCCAAAAGACCAATAGTGTAGGATTCCACTTACGTGACATAACTAAGTCCAGTTTATAGAAACAGAGTAGGGAACACTCAGTTCAATAGAACTTGATCTCAAGGTTGGGAGTTTGAGCCCCACATGTGCCGTGGAGTCTACTTAAAATTAAAAAGAGTGGTGGTTGCCAGGGGCTGGGAAGAGGGAGAGAGGGGAAGTTGCTGTTTCAGGGGTAGAGTTTCAGTTTTGCAAAATGAAAAAGTGCTAGAGATCTGTTGCATAACAATATAAATGTTAACACTGCTGAACTCAAAAAAAAAAAAAAAAAAAATCCGCCTGCCCTGGGGTTGAGCTGGTAAGACTTCCTCAGGGTGTGCGTGCTCCCACCAGGGCCCAGTGGCTTCCTTTCTCACCCCAGACTCTCTCTCTGGTCTTCTGACAGGTACGCAGTGATCCGCTTCCACCAGTACTTCAAGGTGAAGCCCCAGGTGTCAGCCTTGGAGATGCCAAAGTGACCAGCTTCCCCATCTCTCCCCTACCCGTGCCTGGCTGGACCTGTGCTCCAGGGTTCCCTGCGGCTCCGGGGTCCACACCCTCGGACGAGGTGGGAGAGGGGACAGGTGGGTGTCCAGGGAGAAGGCTCCACCCCTGCTGCCAGCCCCCAGTGGATGCTGCCGGAGACCACATTCTTTTGTTTGGAGGGGCTGAGAGGAACCAGCTCTAGGGGTCCCCTTCACCTTGCCAGACTTGGGGGGCAGTGGGCCAGGGGAGGATGGGGGAAGTGCCTGTAGTCAGCAGGGGCCTGGACCACACCTACCCCTGGGAAGCCCAGCACTCCCGGCCTCAGGCCATGCTGGAATCTGGGCTGCCTTAGATGTGTCTTTGACCTTCCTGGCTTAGGGGGAAGGGGAAGGTGGGAGGGCTCCTTTCTACCTCCAGTGCCCTGAGCCTCCAGCCCATCTCCCCCTGCCTGCCCCACGTGGGAGGTGCTGAACCCAAACCAGCATCATGCCAACTCTGACAGATGGATGTACATATCTTGGGGGGATGGTCTAGAACTGGGCTTGATGGCTCCCCCCAGAGCCGCCTCACCTGAGATCCTTCCCTTTCTCCAAGCCAGATCCAGTCAGCCCCTTCCCAAACCTCAGCCCTGGGACCTGTGCTCCCCCTCCCGTGCCCTTTTTGCTCTGTTGTGTGTGTCCAGTCCCCCTGCCACCTGCCAGGAGGGAAGGCAAGGGAGCGGTGCCGTCCTGGGTTTCCCGGGCCCAGCTTTGCTTCATGCTGGGCCGGAGGGGGACGTAGCAAAGAGCAGGGTGGCCAACCATGCCAGCAGCCTGCCCCCTTGTCCCCTCCCCTGCCCTCCAGGCCGTCAGTTCCAAGGATTTGTCTCTCTACCTTCTGTCCTAACACTGACCCAAGGTCTCCCCACTAGGACATTAGTGGGCGTTAAGAGGCAGGGGCCGGGGAACCTCCGGGGCTCGCCCCGGCACAGGAGCCTGTGGCAGAGGGATCGTGAAGGTGCTGAGCTCCTGGCCCCGGCTTCTCAACGGCTGCCACCTCCTTTCAGCCCTCACAGCCTCCTGGCTCTGGCCCAGAAAGTGACTCATTTGTAAATTATCATGGTTTTCTGCATTAAAAAAATGGCCATTTCTGGACCACTCTGGTGTTTGAGTGCCTATGGCGAGAATGTGAGGTAGGGGGTATGATTTAGTTCTCCTGCAGTGGGGGCGACGGGGGTTGCAACCCGCTTCCTCAGGGTCTTTCCCACCCTGGTCTCCATGCACCTGTTTCCCTGAGGTCTGGGCTCCTGGCTTGGGAGAGACCTGGGCAGGGATGGTAAGTTCCTCTGCTTTTCTATCTATCTTCGAGCATCTTGCTAGAAGGTGACACCAGGAAAGGGGGCTAGGCTGTGGCTTCCAGGCAGGTGGTGAACCAGTGGGACCCTGAATCGGGGGCACTTGGGACCCCATCCTGGGCTGGCGCTGGCTGTTGGGGAGGAAGGGGGTTGCTGCCCTGCCAGCTAGCCCGCAAAGGTGATTTCTGGGTCTGCCGTGTCACTTTCTCAGGAGGCCCGGCGGGGGGCAGAAGAGCAGGTACTCAGAGGGGCGTGGGGCTGCCCCTCGGAGCAGCACAGGTTGCTACACATGTGCTGTTTCCATGGGCCCCCAGAAGGTACCCGGTGCCCTTAAGAGCGGTAGCAGCAGTGGCCGCCTGCCAGGTAGACTCTGGCTGTTTGGCTTTTGCCGAGAAAAGTACCGGCTGCCATGGCAACCGCTGGAGCTGAGCTGGCCCCAGCAGCTGGGGCCTTCAAGGTCATGGTGATCCGGTGTGGCCCGGCCCCCAGGCAGAGCAGTACCAAGCCCAGGAAGGGTCCTCCTGGAGGATGTGGCCTGGTCCCACCTGGGGCTGGGCAAACCGGGCCCCTGAGGGCTACCGTGGGGTCAGGCGCGTGCGGGGCCTTCTCGAGAACCGAAGGGTAGTGCCCCTCCTCCTTGTTCCTCTCAGAGCCACCTCTGGAGCTGAGGGCAGAGATAACCACTGTGAAGGCAGCTTCGTTTCCAGCCTCCTGGGGCCTTGATGTCACCGCGTGGGAGACGGTGTTGCAGTGGTGAGCAGGAATGGCTGGAACAGGGGGTCCCCCCCAGGTACCATCCTGTGCCCCTCCGGCCCCAGCCACCACCTGCACCAAAGGACTTAATCTAATCTGCAGGCACCCTCTCACTGCCTAAGAGAAAACATCCTCAGTCCTCCAGTTCTCCAAGGGAGTGGGCAGGGAGGGGGTGGGGAGGGGAGCTCAGGACCCCTCCCCTCAAAGCTTGGAGTCCTGACTGCCACCCTAGCCCCCTGGTTCCACATGCCAGGCCACGGCAACTCCGGGGGCCCCCACTCCCTCAGACCTTCCTCAGGGTCTAGCAGGAGCTCGGACCCTCAGCCGTTGCAAGAGACAAAGGAGGGCAGACGAGGCTCAGGCCCCAGCCTTCCTGGTAATGACCAGGATCTTCTCTTCCTGGCCTCACTGCCTACCTGACCCTATGGTGCCTCTCAGGGAGACAGGGCTCCGGGGCACCAACCAGGGGTCCTCGGGGAGGGCTCTGTCCATCCTAAGAGGATGTGGGGCACACGGTTCCAGCAGCTGCAAAGGAGGGCAGGATAAGGGGTCCTAGAGAGTAACAGTTGTGGCCTCAAGCTCCCTTAAGGCCACAGAAGACTGGGGAATAGGGAACCGCTGGGCTGGCAGGGGCTGAGGGTGGGGCTGCCTGGGACTGTCCTGACAGACTCCCCTGATTTGGTTAGGAACACCGTGTGGGAGGTGGTGTGGACTGGAGGGTGGGGGGGACCAGGACAAGGGAAATTAAGATGAGCAATTCTCCCCGCTGACCACTGGAGGGCAGGTGCCACATCAGCCTCGTTCCTCTTCCCTAGGACCACCTGTGTCTTTCCCGGGTGTGGTGGCCAGGAGAGGCGGCCCAAAGTGCTGAGAGGGTGGACTGGGAAAAACCCAGCAAGGCCAGTAGCCAGAACCCTCCCTAGATCAAAAGGCCAGGACCTAATTCCTTGGAGAGTCTTCACTCCCCAGTTAAAGGCCCTGGAATCAATCACACCCAACTTCTCTCACCACTTCCCTGGTTGTGAACACATAACCTCTCTTAATCCAACCCCAGTCTAACTCTTCCACTGGAAGCCCTTGGGCTTTGCTGCCCCCCTTCCATCTTAATGGGATTAATTTGACTATAAGAGTTGGACTGTTTATCGAGCATTGTTAATATGCACTTTGAAAGCTGGTCATCAGCCCTTTTAGGTCCAATGGATACATTCTCTTATGTTTTGAATGACGACTTCAAACACGTAAGGTCACAGAGCCCCGAAGCACATCACTAGAGACCTTGCTTCATTACGCAGTGACCTGGGGGCCTTCTAACTGGGCTCGGGCACACAAGCCCTTTCCTGGGATGAGGGTTTGCAGCAGCTTTCAGCAGATTTTCAAAGGGCTCCTTCTCCAAAAGGGAATACAAATTGGATAAAGCTTGACCTTGGTGTTTGCAGAGGAGGAGGATGAAGCCTAGAGGGCACACTTGACCCTCACCTTCAGCCAAGGCCATGTGACTACTTCTAGAGAGAACCCAAGTTTCCGGGACTCCCTCCACTGCTCTCACCACTGCCGTTTTAGGACCCAGGTGGGCAATTTGTGGGGAGGTCTGGCTTACCTCGAGACGGGCAGTGTCTTCAGGGTGCAGGCTCTGGGGGTGGTGACAGTCTCTCCAGAGGCTTGGCCTGGCCTTCCCCAGCCTCAGGTTTCCTCCCATGTCCCATGCCCGAAGATCCCCGGAGTTGCCACAAGGGGGCAGTGGTGGCTGGGCTGGCGGCCCTTGTAGACATTCTGGACAGGGGCCAGCAGCCCTCCCCTCCCCCACACAAGGGCCAGATTCTGAAATGGTCTGTGTTTATTATGCCAACAGAAAACAAAAATTCCCCAAGTGTAAACAGGAGAAATGTGCTGGTTAAGTTACTCATTATCTTATTATTAACAAAATAAAGCACTATCTATGTTTACAGTCATAAAAAAAAGAAACAGCCTGGAGAGAAGTTGGGCTTGAGGGAAAGGGGGGGTGGGGACAGGGAGAAGATGGGGGGCAGGCACAGAAGCCCCTGTGGGGTTAGGGTTCCCTTCCCACCCTGATCCAAGGGCTGTTCTGGATCGTTGGAGTCAGGTGCCGGTGGGATGGGACTTTCATAGGGAAATAACCTGTCCAGTGGGAGCAGGAGCGGAGGTGAGTTCCCCAGTGTTAGTGGAGGGGGGAGGGGAGCAGGCTGGCAGAGAGGTGGTCTTACCCTCCCACTCCCTACTCACCAGCTGCCATGGGGGAGCCCTGCTCCCCAGGAAGGAGGGAACACCATCAATCCTGTCCCCAACTCCTGGCCCTCAGGTTGGGACCAGGGAAAGGGGCACCAAGACCGAGCCCCTTGGAGGCTGAACACATTCCCACGTTGCTCAGAGCTAAAAATGACTGTGGGAACCAACCGTAGGGCAGAGTCAGGGAGGGAATGAAGGGACAGGAAGGGGAGGTCAGGGCAGCTGGTGGGCCCAGGGGCCTGACAAACCCAGGCTGACCAGTGGTGTCAAAGGGGGCAGGGGCAGAGGCCAAGAAGGGACACAGAACAGCCCTGCAGAGAACACAAGGACACACAGAACCTGAGACACCCAGACTGACAAAGAGGTAGCAATTTGGGGACAATGAAGCACAGGAAGAGGCCCCCAGAGAAGCAAGAGGTGGCATCAAGAGACACACCCACAGGAACTCAGCAACAGTGCCTGGCACACAGCAGGCACTCAATAAATACCTTGTGCAATGAACGAGCAGGTGGAAATACACACATGAGCATGTGCACACACCTCCATGTACAGACGTGTGCACACACACACAGCAGCCAGAGGCACAACGGGCTCAGCAGAAGATGAAGACAAGGGACAGCCAGACCTTTCTGCAGAGTACAAAGTGATCCTGTGATAGAGGAGTGATGATGGGGGGGGGGGGGGGTTGTTTGTCCTATAGGGGCTGGTCCAGCCAGGACAAGAATGAAAACAAAGCATGTGGTCCCAGGGGGACAGGTCTGGAGCTGCCAGGCCCCTGGGGTGAGTAGACCTGCAGGAAGGGTCATACAGTGTCCGCTGGCCACGAGCCCCAAGGGCCAAGGTGCGCTCAGCACATCCCTGCTCTACAGGCCCCGCCCACCTCAGCCCACAGTGCGTCAGGTGCGGCCCCAGGGGAGGTGATGGGGCATCTCCCCTCAGGAGGATATCTACAAGTGCACAGCTGTGCCCCTCTCCTGGGCAAGTCCAAGTACCAACGTAGTCCAGGCCGGCTGGCTGTGCCTATCGGCTGGGAGCCAGGCCCTCCCAGCTGGGATCAGTCCGTGAGCACCACCAGCTCCCCATCGCTCTTCTCCTCGCCCTCCGAGTCCTCGTCTTCGCTGTACCGGTACATCTCGCCATCAGCCACCGAATGCCTGTCTTCTGCAGCCTCGCCCTCCTCCCTGAGGCTGCAGGTGTTGACGATGACAGGCATGTTGGGGTCCAGGCTCCGGGGCACATAGTGCTCCACCAGGGGTTGAGCCAGGGGCACACCTGCCACTCGAGGGTACAGGACCTCCGAGGAGCTCATCGGCAGCTGGCCAGCCTGGGGACTGCAGGGCAGACGAGAGGCACACTTGCAGAGGGACCCCCACCTCACACCCCCAAATCCAGCTCCCCTCTGGTTCACTTCAAGGCGTGCCCTCCCCACCCCACGACCCTTTTGCCTTGAGACATACACACTGCCACCCGGCTTGCTTGCTGCTGACAGCCAAATTCATGGTCCACTATAGCTCTGCTCACACATGCAGTCCGGGACCCGGAACATGTTCAACAGATATGCCCAGAGGCTCCTGTGTGAATCCAGTTTTTGGAAGTTCTATATTTAGATGCCCCAGGGCGGGGTTTGAAAGAATCCATGCAGGAGCTTGCTTTTGTCAAGTTGGGAATCCGCTGTATAATAAGTACCTTCATTTTTAGCACCCTTGAATTTTTTTTTTTTTAATGGAGCTTGTGATTCATAGGCACACGTGGCCAGTCTCCCACAGTCAGGTACAATCCTATGCCCTGAGCCACCGAGCAACCCCTGCGGCCATACACACGGGCCCAGGCAGACCCAGATCACGCCCACACACATCTAAGCTCCAAACCGACAGCACCAGGGTCACACTCAAAGGCACGCACACCACACACTCACAGCCACGCACAGGAGCGGCAGGTGCACAGGCACGTGGAGGGGGGAGAGGCTTGGCCGCCTACGGTGGGGCTACTCACGGGGTCACATAGCTCTGGCGGGCGTCCTGGCGCCTGGTCCTCATCAGGGCTTTGTACTCGCCCACCCGCAGCCGCTTGCCCTCCACGATGCAGGTGCGCTTGGGCCGTGGCTTGTACTTGTAGTCCGGGTACTTTTCCAGGTGCTGCCGGCTCAGCCTTGCCTGCTCCTCGTAGTAGGGCTGCTTCTCCTGGTTGCTCATGGACTTCCAGCGAGAGCCTGGCCCGGCCCCCGGGGACAGGCAGTCAGTGCTCGGCCTGCTGACCACCCCCAAACCCCCTATACGTCCCTAAGAGTTTGGCCCCCAGCTGGATCAACAAGGTGATAGATGTGCAAGCACCTAGCAAGGACCCGGCCCCACATGGGTGCCCCTTGGACGTCAGTGGAGCAAATGCATGAATGAAGTTGGCATGTATGTGGGCGTCCATTTATGGAGTAACCACATCCCAAACTACCCTGCCACTTCCGGCAGGCTCGGCCTGGCTCTGCCAGATTTGCAAAAAAAACAAAAGAGCAGCCAACTGCAGGCCCCCTGCTGAGGACAAAATGCCCCATTTTCACAAGAGACAGAGGAGCCTCAGTCTTGAAAACAACTGCCACCTTCTAGCCCCGCCCCACCTGCCTTAGCTTCCAGTCAGGACACAGAATTTGTTTTTAAAAATCTTTCTACTAGGAGCACCTGGGTGGCTCAGTTGGTTAAGCGACCAACTTTGGCTTAGGTCATGATCTCATAGTATGTGGGTTCGAGCCCCACAACAGCTCTGAGTCTGGAGCCTGCTTCAAATCTGTGTCTCCTCCTCTCTCTCTGTCCTTCCCCCATGCACACATGCTCTCAAAAATAAACATTTTTAGAGCACTGGGTATTATATGGAAACCAACTTAATAAACTATTAAAAAAGGAAAAAAAAATTTTTAATGAAAAAAAAGAAAACCCAAAAACAAAAAACAACTTTGTACTAGTATCCCTGACTGGCTCAGGCAGAAGAACATTCAACTTTTTTTTTTTTTTTTTAAGAGACTCCAACTCTTGATCTTGGAGTCCTGAGTTCAAACCCAGTGTTGGGTGTAGAGATCAGATAAATGTTTTTTGTTTTTAAACAAAAAACCGCCACCACCTCTCTAGGGACAGCCCAAGAATGCCAATCTTTCCTGTTTCCTGCCAGAGTTCCAAGGGTCTAGGCAAACAGGACAGGTTAGGGAGAGATCAGGGGCTAGAGAATGTATACACACATACCACACTCCTCAATTCTTGGGGTCTAGAAGAGCCCCAGAGTGGTAATAACACCCCAGGACCCACCAGACTCCTCGGAAGCTCAGCACGACCGGGACTGTCCCCCAGCAAGCGCCAAGTAAAGCCAGCTGGCTCCTGCCACCAGGTCTTGGCTGGCATGGCCCCTGGAGCCCTGAGAGCCCGTACCCACCGGCCCTTACCAAGGATCTTGCTGATGCTGGAGTTGTGCATGTCTGGGAAGGCTTGGAGGATCTTCCTTCGCTCATCTTTGGCCCACACCATGAAGGCATTCATAGGCCTCTTGATGTGGCTGCTGTTCCGGGACTCTGGAAAGTGGCGGGAGCCTGGGGGACAGCAGTGAAGTCAGCCAGGGAGGGCAGCCCCTCGGGGTAGGGCTGGCAGAGACCTCCATTATTTGACCACTAGGGGGCGATGGGGAGGCTCGCACAGGAGCCAGGGACCCTGGAAGCAGGACCTCAGCAGGGGCCCAGCCAGTGACCCAGAGACTGACAAGAGCCAGACACAGGAGGGGACTTCAGAGACAGGGTCTGGGAGAAAAGGCATCTGGGAGAAAAGGCATCTGGGAGGCACACAATCTGACCCACCCTGACCCCGGTAGGAAGCAGAGGTGGGCCCTCCTGCCCCCCAGTCCCTCACCATCCATGTCACAGCCCAACATGGCTTCTTCCAGGGGGTGCACACAACTCTCCTCCAGCCGCTCCTTAGCCGGGGACGTGTCCAGGCTGATGAGGTCCTGGAGTTGACAGACAAAATCTCTACATCAGCCACTCCGCATCACCCCACACCCCTCCCTCCAGCAGACTCAGACTGAATCTTCCACCCCAGTCCCTCAGCTTCCCTGCATCCTGCCCTAGTGCAGGGGAGCCCTCATACCTTGCGGAAGGGGGTGTTGGGGGAGCCCTCTAAGGCCCCACTGTGGCCATGCAGCAGCTGTCGAGCATCCTGAATGGCTTTGGTGACCGCATCCCCTTCACCAAGGAAGCCTATGGGAAAGGGGGGGAGGAGGAGAAATGGGGGTGGGGGGAGGAGGAGAAATGGGGGTGGGGGGAGGAGGAGAAATGGGGGGGCAGCAGAGGGGATCAACCCAGTTCACACCAGGCTACTCCTGTGAGTTATTCACCGGGGTTGATGCTCCCTGTCGCCCCTTCCAGACAGCTACACGTGCCCAAGGGGGCGCTGTTTACACTGGCTGTGGAGCCGTGGGCCAGTAGGCTAGAACAGAGAATCACACTCCCTAAAACTAAAACTCAGTGTGGCCTGGAGCCCTGAAGTGGGGGAGCGGAGCCAGATGTAAGCGGGAAGAGGAAGTAGGGGGCCTTCTGAGACAGCGCAGAAACTAAAAGAGGCCAAAGACGGCAGCTCTAACCCCTTGTTTTACAGAAACCGTAGCCCACAGAAGGGAAGGACATGCCCAAGGTCATACCATGCATCCCTGGCAGAGCGCTTACCCAATGGCAGACTAGGCGGGCTGGACTGCAGGTCCCGAGTGGGGGCCCCGTGGCTGGGGGGGCGGGGTCCACAGTTCATCTTCAGGCTGGGGGAGCTAGAGGCATTGGGCAGCTCGGGGGCCTTGGGCTTGGCTGTGAGGTTCAGGGGCTGGGAGGACTCCTGAGAGAGACCCAGAGAGGAGAGGCTGAGACATACCAGGGCCCTCCCCACCCCTCACAGAGGGACAGGAGGGGGCACGTTGTAACACAAAGAAAGACAAACATCCCCGGGACACACAAGGACACGGCAGGAAAGGAAGAGACTGGCAAGAGCAGGTGAAGAAGAGCACAGGAGCCCGCAGTCCCCTGGGCGGGCAGCCCGGGGCCAGTGTGTGGAGCAGTACCTGCAGGGGGTGGTGGGCGGCCATGGCCCCGGGCCTCTTCACCACCGGGGCCGGGGGGCTGTGCAGCAGCTGCAGGGGGTACTCCACTATGGAAAAGGCGGCAGGGAGAAAAGTCCTGGATGAGCACAGAACAGCAGACGCCCTGCTTGACGAGGTCCCAGCCGCAGCAGGTGGGCAGAGGCGTGAAGCTGGCCCAGCTCGTGTGCAGCCCAGGCCTTCCCCAGCGCCCCTGTGCCGCCGAAGGCCTCCTCATCCACCCCCCCACCCCGCCCCTGCACGCCGATCGGCATCTTCACCCTTTTCTTGCCCTTCCCAACCCGCTGAGCCTGGAGTTCCCGCCCAACAGGGACCTGAAAGCAGGTATACACCCGCTCATTCTACAGACACTGGTGTTTGTACCTACTATGTGCAGGGTACAAAAGCAGCTCCCTGGGCGTTATCCTGCTCACACATTAGCCCCCAATACACCCTAGTGTATGGCATGGAACCGGTGCTCAGGACATCACCCCATTTACAGATGAAGACACAGAGACCAGGAGACGTCACACGGGTTATGCCATAGCTCAGAAATGGCAGCACAGACATTTGAACACAGCCCATCCTTTCCCCCTTACACGGCACCCTCTCTGCTCCACCTGGCCTACCGTGCTGGTCCTCAACCCAGCCCGGCATCAAGGAGTAGACAGCTCAGGTGGAGAGAGAAGCTGTGTACACGAATTGCTAACCACATGGCCGGTGGTGTTCTGGGCTGCAGGCAGGCAGATGGAGGGGAGATGTGGGTTTGCGAGAGCCAAGAAGTGGGAGACAGGCCCGTGATGGGCAAGGTGGCCTCGGAGGCCTGTGACGGCCGGGCTTGGGTTTGTGGACTCAGTGCTGTGGGCAATGGGGCACCACCTATGGCCTGGGAGCTGGGGGGAGGCGCTCTTCACTCCACTTAGGGAAGGGTCATCTGGAAGCCCGTGGCCCCCTGCTTACTAGGACTCTGAAGTCAGCAAAGGCCGGTAGCAAGCTGGCCGGTTCAAGTCATCCCACAGCTTGTTTCCGGCCTTCCTTGTCCAGAAGCAGGGGGTCAGACGCACCACCACACACCACCCCCAGGCCCTGCCCTCCTCACTCCTGCGGCTCTGTTCCCCTTGAGTTGCAATGGTTTTGTGCTGCTGGCCTGTTCCCCCTTCCCAGTGTCCCCACTTCCCCAAGTGACAACTTCCTTGAAGTTGGGGCCTAACTTTTTCAGTCCTTTGTGTTTCCCCCTCCCCCACACTAGAGCGTCCAGCGTAGAGCAAGGTGGAACAGAGCCAGCAGTACTAACCTGTGGGATTCACCCGCCTGCTCTCGCACACGGAACAGGGAGGGTAGACCCAGCGGAATCGACCTAAAAGCTGTCCCCGCTCCTGCAACAACTATGGGCAACCTCCCTGCCCTGACCCGTGACCTTTCAACAAGGTGTCCATGGTCATGGTCTACTAATTCCATCTCCGCTTCTGTCTGAGAACGACCTCAGCAGCCCCCTACCAGCCCCACTCCGACCGGTCCCCCTTCCCTCTCTGCTGCCAGTCACCCGCAGTCAGTGTGACAACACACCCTCTGCTCAAGTGTTCAAGCAGGTCTCCATCCCACAAAATAAATTCCAAACACCAGGCTCGGCCCCAACTGCTCCCGCCAGCCTGTCTCCCCACCCTGCCATGCGCTCCCCTCCATTCCAACCAACCCCTGCAGCTGCCAACCTCAGGCTCCAGGCCTCAGCTCCGGGCTTCACCCCCACAGCCCACCTCTGGGGACCCAATCAAGCACCTCCTCTACAGAAAGCCTTCCTGGATTCCCCACTTATTGATATCCTTTCTCCCTCCCCAGACTGTAAAACTCCTTGAGCTCAAAACCCATTTTTATCACCCCCCCCCATAGCCACCTGGCAACAACAGGGCATCAGACACGTGGTTGGTACTCAGTCTGTGTTCACTGAATTTCAACAGCGGGACAGAAGGGACTCGGTCGGGGTAAAGTACAGACCTCAGAGTTCAAGAGACTAATATTCTGGTCCAGTGAACGTACCAGAGCCGGGGACACTAGATCTAGAGGGGCTACATTTGCTTTTATCTGGAAAGCGCTTCATTGTTTTCAAGCGCAATTTCTTTTTCGATTCTCCCAGGGAGGTTCAGAAAGAAGGGATGTTGCTTCCACTGGCCCAGAAAGGCCTCATGGCAAAGTAATGCGCCAGAGCGGTCCCGGGCTCCTCCCTGACCTCAGGCCTCAGCTAGCGGCTGGACCCCCGCCCTCACTCACCTGGTTTGCAGGGGATGGGCTGAATGGGCAAGGCCAGCTGGGAATCGGGGGTGACAGGCAGAGGCTGGTGACTTGGAGGGAAGGCTGGGATCATGACATAAGGCATGTTGACCTGCTAAGGGCAAAGAAACCCTGTGTGAGTCCCTGGGGGCCCAAACGGCTCAACCCAGGATGCAGAGGATGGACCCAGACACGAGAGGTATAGCAACCGGTACAGGGTGAGTCTTCAAAAGGTCTCCATATGAGGGGCACCTGGGTGGCTCAGTCGGTTGGGCGTCCGACTTCCGCTCGAGTTAGGATCTCATAGTTCGTGGGTTCGAGCCCCACTGTCGGGCTCTGTGCTGACAGCTCAGAGCCTGGAGCCTGCTTTCGATTTTATCTCTCTGCCCCTCCCCTGCTCGTTCTCCTCTCTCTCAAAAAAAAAAAAAAAAACATATATATATATATGTTTTTTAAAGGCTCCCTTCGACCCTACATCTCCTCCTACCTGCCAGCCCCAGCTAGGGAAAACGACACTATAGCCCCTCCCGTAAACCAGGGGAAGACACCTGGGGTTCAGAGCTAGAGCAGAAGTGAGCCCCCTCCTTAGGGCCATGCCTGAGTGAGTCTGCTTAACCCACCTCTCCCCCATCTCTCCCTGTCCCTGGCAGCCATCCATCTCCAGGCTGATGTCACCCCCTCAGCCCCTGGCCCTCCCCCCACCCTTTTTACCTGGATCTGCTGCTGGAGGAGGTTGATCTTATGTTGCTGCTGAATCAGCTGCTGCTGCTGTTTGGCAATCTGGCGGCAGGAAAGAGCGGGGGCACAGACATGAGCGATGTTAGCCCTGTCCCAGGACGCACCGCCCCCTGCCCCCCACACTGGCACAAACCACACTCTGGGTGGGGCAAGCAACAGGACAGCCCACCTTCAGAGCACCTTCCTCCGGAGGCCAAGGGTGGAGGTTGGGCGGAAGTGGCAAGCTGCTCAGGCTCAGAGCCCCTTCCAGTCCCCGGCCCCCCCCCAAGGCTTACGAACAGCCAGAGGTGGGACTACTACTACACCCCACCACCCAGGCCTGCCCCCGATGTGCTCCCTTCTAGGCTCTGACAAACCCCCTCCGCTAGCAGACACGAGGCTGGACCCACCTGCTCCTGCTGCTGCCGGGCCAGCTCCATCTGCTGCTGTTGCTTCTCAAACAGCATGGCAGCCATGTTCTTCTGCTCCGAGTGGGCCGTCAGGAGCTGGTCTCTCAGGGTAGACAGCTGGTGGATCATGACCAGGAGCTGGAGCTCTTTCTCTGCCAGGCTCTCCTGGGTCCCTGCTCCATAGGGAAACGACCACCAGTAAGAATGTCTGTCTGTCCATCTGTCCACCTATGCAGCCACCCACCCATCTGACATTTGTTGGGCAATGGCAATTTCCCAGGCCCCTGTCAGGGGCTGAGCGACAGAGGATGGAGACCTGATCCTCGCCCCGCAGGGAGCTTGCCTGCTGTCTGACAACCAGCTGCCCTAGAAGTTCCCCACCATCCCCCGCTGCTTCCGGTCCCTAGAAACGCTGACCGGGGACATCTTGGATCACTTCTCGGATGTCCTCAGGTGCCCAGTGCCACGGCATCGGTGTGGAGAACTGTCCCACAGAAGGGGCCCAGTGGGACACGCTCAGGCCTTGGAACAAGACCGATCTGGGCTCAAATTCCTACTTCAACCTATCCTTTCCAGAAGTTGGATAAATAACCAACTTCTCTGCACTTTTTTTTAATCTATAAATAAGCACAGGAACAGCCACTTCCCAGGGGGTGCTGTCAGGGTTAAAAAGACAGTGAATGTAAGGCTGAGTCCAGAATCTGGCACATGGTCGTCCGCCCACAGGGGCCACTGTCCCCTGCCCTCCACTTAAGCTCACGTAAGACACAGCTGTGCCAGGCTGCAGACCATTCGAGTCAATCACTCAGGGAGCCTTTGAAACATACACACGCCCAGACCCCTGGCCCGGGGGGTTCTCAGCACGTGGAATGGAGCCTGAGCACTGGGGTGGTTTGAAAGCCCCCCCACCATGGGGGTGAGCAACCACACTGGAAATACGGCCACTCTCATGAACCAAGCAGCAGCCCTTGAATTCACTCAGTGAGGTCCTGGCAGCCTAGGAATTTAATTTTCAGCAGTAAAAGGGGATAACCGGCTCATTTTATCTAGTTAGATCTGGGAAGTGGCAGGGACACACCTGAGGTTACAAGGGTCCCCGGTAAGAGTCCAAATCTGTATTCATGGAGTGGCATTCCCACCAGGCCTCTCCTGCACGGGAAGGAGCCAGACCAAAAGCTCGGTCCCCAGGTGAGGGAAGGTGTCAAACCCGGGGCTGGGCAGGAGCCGGAGGGGTACAGGCCAGATACAAGGGGACCAAGAGTCTCCAAAACCACCCCACAGGCCCAGACTGCGTGGCCAGACTGGGAGAAGGGAAAGGGGTTCAGCCAGCCTCCCCCACCTACCCACATGGGCCTTCACCTTTCACGTCTTTGGTTTCCACAGAGCTCCTTCCCAGGAACCTCTCCTTCCAGTCACTGGACAGCAGCTTCTCGATGGCCGGCACGACTAGAAGACACCAGAGAGGTGAGGAACAGCACTCTTAACACCTCCCACCTGGGCCCGCCTCCAACCTAGGCAGACATCTTACCTTCTTTTAAATTTTGGTTGAAGTCCAGTTTCTCGTGGCTTCCCGAGGCAGCCTCAGAACCTCCCGGTCTCTTGGGTTCTGGACACCCATTGCTGTCCGGGGGGCTGCAGTCCTGCAGTATGCACAGATTATCACCGTCACCCCCCCGAAAGCAGACTGCAGGGGGAACGGAGGCCCCCAGGCATGTGCACCCTGAGAAATCCAAGCGCACCCGCTGCCCCTGGGTAGGGCTCTCCCTCCCCACCTTCCCTACGTTTGCCCTGACTTTGCTGCATTTAGCAAAAGAACAAAAGCTTTAAAGATACCAGAGGCTCAGTGACTCATGAGGCACTTGATCCCACAGGAGACTCTGAACTTCTCTGAACCTGACTTCATTCCCTCTTCTGAAAGTGGAAATATTAATACCTCCCCTATCAGGATTGACGCTAGGGTCAAGTTAATGCACATGAATGAAGTTTGCTGCTGCAGGGTCAAGTGCCAAGCCCACTATTAATTATTACTCTTGCAATTGCCCACATCTACAGCTGGGTGGGTTACTCCTGGGAAAACCCCCTCTCCTCACCTGAGTCCTCTCCATCCTTTAAGGCCTAACTCAAGGCCCTACTCCTCCAGGAAGTCTTCCTCTATTGCCACCCCTCCCCCCTTCCCTCTAGGTTCAATCCTTCCCCAGAGCCCTAAAATTCTCATTTGGTTTTTAATGACACATTCCTCTTTTTACATCTCTTGCATGGAATCAGGATTTTTAAGAACTCCAAGAGTCCTTATTGCTCTTGTAGTTCAGAACTCCATGTTGAGGATGAGGAATTGAGTGACGGCACTCAGGCTGGGGTAATAAGGCTGATTTTCTCAAATTGTACGGTAGATGACTTTTGAGCAGATGTATCCTGTCTCTCCAACTAGTCCTCAGATCAGGACACATGGGGGAGTAGTTAGCACCAGGTGAGCATGCACAAGAGCGAGACCGTGTACCGCTCAGACAGGTGGCCTGCCTGAACTTGGCGGCCCCTCTCCACCCACCTACAGTCTTCCCCCAGAGACGTTTCTGCTTCCTGTGTCCCCAGCGAGGGGAGTGGGTGCCTGCCCAGCCTCAAGGAGAGGTGTGTAGGCTACAGAGGCAAAGTGAGCCCCATCAAGTGTGGGTTATGTAGGCAAAGTGGGCGCACTGACCCAGGAGCCCCGGGGAAAGGGCCGGGCACCTGGGCTGGAGCTTGGGGGTCAGCACCATCCTGGGAAGCCCGGGCTGGGTCTCCGGGCTGGGGTTCCGCTGTAGCGGCGGAGGCCTGGATAGCCTCATGGCAGGGCTCCTTCTTCCCTTCAGACTTGACGGTGCAGTTCACCATGGTGCCAACGCCATCCAGGGCCAGCTGGGCAGAGCCAGGGCTCCTCATGGACATCCTAAGGGAGGATGAGCAGAGCGAAACTGACTGTAGATACAGCGACGCCATCAGCACGAAATGCAAACTCCCATTTGGAACCCACAGTAAAAAACTAGAAACCATTCTTCTGCCCCTCACTTTCTTCCATAGGAAGGTCTACAGCCAGTCAGGCAGGCCCTACCTTCAGGAGTCCCTGCCCGTTGCAGCGTCTGGCTGAATAGTTAACCTAAGGAGGGCAGGGATTGTCAACTAGCGGTTTCTGCTCCCAGTAAAGCCAAAATTATGTGTATTTATAATTAACTACCAAAATTTACAAATCACGATATTACATGAGATCTGGATTTGAACTTCTCTTGTTGGTCTGGGAGCAATAATTGGCTAGAATTAAGTAGCAGGTGCTCCCTATGGACAAGTCAGTTTTCCTTAGTCCCTACCACTCCCTACTACCCCCCAAAAGGGGGACCAAGGGTCAACTACCCTTTATATACGTGTTTCTAATGGAGACAAGATAAAAGCGAACTATTTTTCATATCCATGTAGCTACCAAAAGTGAGGATATAGCAGGCTGAGAGATGTATAGCTTGGAGAAAAAATATTTGCCTATATCTAGCTGGAGCCTCTCATGGAGTCGCTCTCCTCAACTCCTGTGCCTTGGCAACTCTTGGTGTAAGTGGAATTTGCTCCCCTCACCGCTGCTGTCACCACTGCCTGGAATCCCGGAGATCAAAATCCTGGGGAGTGATTGCTGGTGGTCATTCCATACTCAGAGCCAAACAGGCAGATGCCCACAGTTCACTTGCTCCCTGTTCAAAGTCACGGAGACAAGGGGCGCCTGGGTGGCTTAGTCGGTTAAGCGTCCGACTTTCGCTTAGGTCATGATCTCATGGTTCGTGGGTTCGAGCCCCGCGTCGGGCTCTGTGCTGACTGCCAGCTCAGAGCCTGGAGCCTGTTTCAGAGTCTGTCTCCCCCTCGCTCTCTGACCCTCCCCTGTTCATGCTGTCTGTCTCTCTCCTAGAAATAAATAAAAATTAAAAAAAAGAAAAAAAAAAGGACATTTCCTAAGAGGTAAAAGGAAATTACGTAAAAAAAAAAAAAAACAAAGTCACGGAGACAAGACCAGTGGGGACACACAGCACCAGGTTCCAAGTACGCACAGGCTACTCGACTAGTGGCGAAGTCACCTTGGACCTCTCCACACCCGTTTACTCATCTGCAAAATGGCGTTCAGGAGGAGACGATTTGTTAAAATTTACCTGTTTACAACATTGCTTGGCACTAGTGAAACCACCGTAAGTTGAAATGCAGTCCCTACAACGGAGCCACAGTCTAAGCATGCCCCGGGGGGTTGTTTGAGAGCTAGTCATGGTCACCCACAAATCAAACTCTGCGAATGGAGCAGGAATCTGTTTTAACGAACCCTACAGGTGAGGCCGATACTCACCCATTTGAGAAGCATCCTTAAATGGTCTTAAAAATGTAACACCTGTGCAAAAATTTTAGGAGGGAGCGTGTAAGACAAAAATCAGATCTAGTAAACATCCCTTAAAGCCGAATTGCGGGTGCAGTATATAATACTGTATATTGCATCGACTCTGTACAGCAAAACATTTCTTGTAATGTGAGTGAAGCAACGTGCTGTATACAAGAGCCCACGGACCGTATTTTACATGAAATAGCGGAACGAACCTTCCAGTTGAAGATGTATTTGATTTGATGCCACCTAGACCAAAGCAGACCCTCCTGCCACTTGCAAAGGCCAGGGTCCCCTCGGGCCTGACTGGCACGGGACCCAAGACACGACCCCAGCCGAGCTCCCCCGAGGCCTTTCAGGGTCCGGCCCCAGGGTCCCCTCTCACCACGCAGGGGCCTTGACAGCGTCCAGGAAGCAGGCGGCTCGGCCCATCCGGGCACAGGGCGGGGCGGCGAGCCAGGCCCTGAGCAGGGGGACCGTGGGGGCGGGGCGGGCGGGGAGGGGGTATTATCCCCGAAGCTGAGGGCAGCAATTACATAACAAACAAACCCCGGGCTCAAGCTGTGAATTAATCAAACCGCTGAAAATAAAACCTTCCTCTCAGGAACTTCAGACAAAAGAAATGAAAACAACCAGGCTGGCTGGAAAATAAAAGGCAGCCGCGCTGAAAAGGGGACAAAAGGAAACCAGACAATAGGGTGTTGGACAAAGGCAATAAAGCCAAAGGAAGTGTGACAGGCGAACAATGCGGGCCTGTGGGCTTGTGATCCCCGGCAGCTCCGCGCCACCTCGTCGGTCCCACACCCACCGCTCCGCCGGGCGTGGGCGGGCCACCAGGTCGCCTCCGCGCTCCCCACTCGGGTCCTAGGAGGTTTTCGCCTCCATTCTGTCCCAACTTCCTGGCCTTCCAGCTCCTACCTCGAAGCCTTTCTCCCACTGCAGCCCAGAGACCCCAGCGGCACAGCAGGGCGCAGGTTAGACGGGCAGCCGGAAGGCCTCCCCGCCGCAGAAGGCTGCCCCGTGCATCCCCCCACCCCGGGCGGAAGGTGAAAGCAAGGAGGTGATTAACAGTCCTAATTAACTCTCGGACGGCACTGCCCACTCCCATAGCCACTCACCACCACAAGCGGCCACCGGGCTTGTAAGGCGGCCAGATCCCATGCGAACGTGCTGAGCGTAAACTACACCGGCTTTCAAAGGGTTAGCATGCAAAACGGAATGCCACATAGCTCATTAAGAAATGGTTATTGATTACACGTTGATATTACAATGTTTTGGATACACGGAGTTAGATAAAGTACTGTTTTCACCGGCTTCCTTTTGCACTTCCTAGCATGGGTGCTGGAGAATTGAAAAGTTAGGCAGGAGGCTCACACCGGATTTCTGTCCGACGGTGCGGACACGGACACCTCCCTTTGGGCACGGATGGCCTGTTTACCCACACTTAACCCCCCACCAGTACCTCCGGGGGACTGTGGATGATCTTTATATCAGGAGCTTGCCTCCTCCTGGCGCTCCCACTGGCGCATCCTGGCCTCTGGCACAGCCCCGGGACACACAAAGAAAAGGACGCCTGGTGACCAGCCAAGCCGCTCACCAGGGCGTGGTGCCCACCAGACAGCCCTGCCAGACCCCGCTGCCCAGACAAGGGCCCTTCCATTTCCACAGGCGTCTGCCTCAACGTCGGGCACCGGCTCTCGGTTGGTCCCTCTGGGTCCATGTGTAGACGGAGAAGAAACAGCCCGGACCCTGGGCTCCTCCCAGGGTCTCACGTTCTGGGGGAGAGGGTCCTGGGGCAGCGGCTTCCTTCCCTCCCCTTTCCGCCCACAGAGACGAGAGTCCCTCTGAAAAGCGTCCTGTCAGGTGCTGACGCCGAGCCATCCAATCCAGCTCTCTTGCCTGAGTGCAGAGCAAAAGCTGCACGTGATTAAGTAAAGAGCGGAGAGGAGAACCAGGTGGAAGGTAGGGAGTCCACGTGGAAGGTAGGGAGTCCACGTGCAGCCCTGCTCCGCCCCCCCGCGACTGAGGGTCCTTGCAAAGGTGCCTCCAGGTCTACAGGCTCGTGGGAGAACAAAGACACCTGGAGGTTAGCAGGTGGTCAATGGTACAGAGTTTGGAAAACTCACAGGCTTTTGGGTTCTCCGACCTGAGTTCAAATTCCTGCTGCACCACCAGCTGACTCGTGTGACCTCAGGCAGGTTCATGAGCTCTGAGCTGGTCTCCTCATCCATATAATGGGTATAATGATCCCTAGCCCACAAGTGCCTGAGAAGATTAAATAATAGAGGGTGAGTATCCATTAAGTTATCATACAGCCCAGGAAGCTTCTAGATGCAGGTGGTTAAGAGAGAAGTTACCTGGGGTCAGACAGACCCGCAGGTACATTTGAAATCCAACTCTACCCAATTAATTGCTGTGCAATCTTGAGCAAGTGACTTAGCCTCTCTGAATTCATTTCCTCCTCAGAAAAAATGAGAATAAGAAAACCTAGTATGGGGGCGCCTGGGAGGCTCAGTTGGTTAAGCGTCCAACTTCAGCTCAAGTCATGATCTTACAGTTTGTGGGTTCAAGCCCCACATCGGGCTCAGTGCTGAAAGCTCAGAGCCTAGAGCCTGCTTCAGATTCTGCATTTCTCTCTCTCTCTGCCCCTCTCCTGCTCACACACACTCTCGCTCCCTCAAAATAAATAAATGTTTAAAAAAAAACAGTATGAAGGGATATGCCTTCCATTAACACCCCAGACTCTATAATATGTGCCTGTTTTACATTATTATGA
Organism: Proteles cristata cristata; assembly: GCA_017311185.1. Classification (NCBI taxonomy): domain Eukaryota; kingdom Metazoa; phylum Chordata; class Mammalia; order Carnivora; family Hyaenidae; genus Proteles; species Proteles cristata. The sequence goes on along the minus strand of JAESUZ010000532.1, from coordinate 111,281 downwards.
TACCCTAAACTTGGCCTTCAGGACACTTATCACAGTTGGTAATGATACCTGTACATGCTTAGTTTATTTCTGAAGGGCCTAGTAGCCTGGAAACCCACCCCGGAGCACTGTGGAAACATACCTGGTTTTGCTCACCACTGTAGCCCCGGAATCTAGCACACTGCCTGGAGCATAGTAGGTGCTCAACAAATACTCCCACAATATCAGAGTAGAATACAGTTGAGCAAAAGAGCACAAGGCAGACCTGGGCGCATAAGTAACAGCTACTACAGACCGTCCTCCACTTATGAGGGGGTTAGATCCCAGTGAACCCGTCAAAGTTGAAAAGATAGGTCAAAAATGCATCTACTCCACCCGACCTACCCAACATCTTGGGCTTAGCCCAGACTGCCTTAAACGTGAACACTTACACTAGCCTACAATTGGGCAGAATCATCTACACAAAGCCTACTATAGAATAAAGTGTTGAAAATCTCATGTAATTTACTGAATACTGTGCTGACAGGGAAACACAGGCCCAGAACCGTGACAAGCGTAACTGGCAGCTACCCGGGAGCGGTCACTGCCCAGCATCACGACACAGCGGCATAGCGCGTGATCGCCAGCCTGGGAAAAGATCAAGATTCAAAGTATGGTTTCTACTGGATGCGTGTGGCTTTTTGACCCTCCTAAAGCTGAAAACTCAGAAGTCAAGCCATCATCGGTCAGAACGTCTGTGTTATCATTATCCAACAGAAGTTGCGTACATGCCACCCGGCCCCCAGCCAGGCTTGGCGGCCTCCCTGGCCCCCCAGCCAGCCTCAGCTGCCTCCCCTCACATCTAAGCTCCTCCTAGGAGTGAACTAAATCCTCCCCAGCACCAAAGCCAACCTCCTTCCTTTGCTCTTACCTTGGGACAGGTAAAAAAAGCTGTCCACACCCTTCGGATTTAAAGACCCTATTGGGGGACACCTCAGTGGATCAGTCAATTAAGCATTTGACTGTTGATTTTAGCTCAGGTCAGGATCCCAGGGTCGTGGGATGGGGCCCTGCTTCGGATTCCGCACGCAGTATGGAACCTGCTTAAGATATTCTCTTTCTCTCTGTACCCCTCTCCCCTGCTCGCACTCTCTCTCTAAAATAAAAAACAAATAAAGACCTACTGGAATCTTAGGTCTCTCCCTTTCGAGAGATGTAAAAGCCCCTTTAATTTCTTTGCCCTGTCTTCAAAAAGCACACTCCAGGTTTCCATTACCCACGTGGTTTCTCAGGAGGCTTGGAGGACAGCAACTACACCCGCCCAGCTCCCCAGAGGTCTAAACGCCAAAGGACCCTCGACTCAAAGGAGCAGTGAGTTACAGGGCTCCCCCCGGTCCCAGTCAGAGGCCACCAAGTCCATAGTACACTCCCGTCAGCCTCCCCCCGGGGTGGAAGTCCTCCTGTGAACCCGGCCTCCACCCTCCCTTGCCCAGCCTTACTCATAGTTCATAAATGGAGACACTGAGGCCCAGTTCCCGTGGCTTGTTTCGGCAGTACCGCTTCTGGGCTAGAGGCAGAACGCAGGGACACGGACCAGCTGGGATACAGATCAGCACCCCTGCTCTCCCCACCCTTCCCTTCTCCCACTCCCCAGGCCCCCTGCAGCCTTCCTTCTCGGCCTTAGCTCACCTGAGCATCTGTAAGAGGTGAAGGCCTCTGGGGGAGAGGGCTTAGGACATCCTCACCCAGGATGGGCCAGCGCCTGGAGTCTGGGAGCCGGCCACAGAGAGGCCCCGGGCCAGATCCTTGGCACAAGGCATAGAGAGACCCCTGCACTCCAGAGGGCCAGCTGCTCAGAAAGGCTCTTATAGCACAAAGCTGCCTGCAGGTGCCGGTCCTCTCCCTTCCTCCTCCCCACAACCAACCCTCTCCTGGGCCCTCCGACCCCCGCCCACGGGAGCACGCGCACGAGCCCCTTTCTACCCAAAACACATCACCAGCCGCTTCCTTTCCCGGATCAGCCAACAACGGGCCCAGCTGGATTGGAATCAAAGGAGTTTGCAACCCTCAGCCCTTCCTCCCTCTACAACGACAGCCCCCTCCCCGCAAAAAATATCTAGATGCAGATAAAGATAGAGATAAATTCCAGTCATCAGAGCATGACGGGTGACTCAGACCCGGGGGGTACAGGAAGACGGCCTGAGCAGACAGGCAGACCCCCCAAGGAGGGCCATGACTGCACTTCCCCACCAGGCACAGCCAAACCTACAGGCCCTCCCACTCCAAGCTCACCGAGCCGGTGGTACCAAGGGGCACCACCAGGGAGAGATCCACTCGGCAGGGGTGGGGCAGGGCCTGAGTCCCAGGGGAATGTCACTTCCTCTCAAAGCCCCAGAGAGTGGAGAGCCTTAGGCAGCCCCAAACAATAGCCCGAGGCGTGGGTGCCCAGAGCAGTGCCCCGGTGCCACATCCTGCCATTCTTCTCCCAGGCCGCACCCTGCCACCCTTCCTGGCTACGCCCGATCCTATCTCTGATGTTTACTCAGAGCCGGGAGCTGGGCTGGCTACAGGCTTGGGGAAAAGCTTTCCTGAGAGGCCCCCCTCCAGCCTCTGCGGGCCCCTGGGGTACCGGGTCCAGGGCGCGCACGGGTCTGGTCTGGCGCAGCTCGGGAGAGGGTCACACACAATACCCCCAGTCCCTGGGCTGTTCTGGGCAGGCCAAGGTGGTATTCACCTGTTAGAGCAGCTGATACCAACCAACGGAAACTCTGATTCCCGAGCTCCCGTCCTCCAGCCCACAAGAGGCGGCGGCTCTGCCAGATCCAGCCTGAGTTTCACCGACTGCCAGTTTGAGTTGAATCCAGAGCACAGAGGACTGAAGGAGCCAGGGAGAGACCGTAGCTGTGATGGTCCCATCCAAGGCCCCATCTGGTTGTCCCAGGTCTCTGAGGCACCTGAGTCTTCTTCCAGCCCAGGAGGAGAGTTCAGGAAAAGATGGGGGGTTGGGGGCAGACAGCTTGCAACTGCTGGTGAGGTCCCAGTGGGATGCATGCCTGCCCCACCGTCCTGAGTAAAACGGAGAAGTAAACAGTGTTTCCTGGAGTCCCTTCTCTGGGGGCCCTCCAGCCTTTGGGACTGGCTCTGTCTCCAGCCCACCCACAGCGCTAGGGGGCCCCTGCAGTCCCGTTCCTGTCTCCCAGTGACCAAGTCTAAGCCCATGTCCCAGGCAGGGGAATGTGTCTGGTCTTCTGCACGAACCATTCTGGCACGAACCATTCTGGCACACAGCAGAAATGGCGTGGCCGGGGACCGACTGGCTTGGCAAAGACCTCCCTTTGGGGACAGCCCTAAACATTAACCAAAGGAAGGAGAGGCCAAAGGGCATTCAAGGGCACAGCACTCGCTCGGCTGCAGGCACCAAGCGAGAGGCTCACTATGCATTTCCCAGCGGAGCTGGCATCTGAACCCAGGCTTTGGTGATATCCAAAGCAACATCTTTTCCTATCAGCCAATACGCTGTCACTCTCCCTCTACCCCAGATAACAGGGTCCAGTCCAGCGCAGGCAGATCTGCCACTGTCTTCACTGCTCACAGGATTCTAGTTGTTTTTGACTTCCTTGAGTCACGGCCAAGGAAGAATTAGTCAAAAGAAATCAAGGCCGCTTTGAGAACCTGGAGAAAAGACGTGACCTCTCAAAACCTGAGTTCCTTCATGTGAAAGTGGAGACCCCAATACCTATTTTGTGATTAGAAGGCAGCATATACTCAGAGGAACCAGCACAGGACATATGCTCAGCAGGAGGAGGGAGAAGAGACCTAAAGCAAGGAGTGTCTGATGCCCCTCTCTACTTTGCTTCCCTTCCCAGGACACCTGGCAGGTCCCAGGCTCCCTGGTCCCCACTTCTCTGGGAGACAGGAGGGCAGGGGTGACCCTCCGGCACTGCTGGGAAGTATCCTGGCGTGGCAAAAAGAAAATGATCTTTGGGGCTCCTGGGGTGCTCTGTCGGTTAAGCATTCGACTCTTGATTTTGGCTCAGGTCATGATCTCACAGTTTGTGAGTCTGAGCCCCACTGATAGCGGGCAGCCTGCTTAGGATTCTCTCTCCCCTCTGCCCCTCCCCTGCTTGCTATCTCTCGCTCTCAAAATAAATAAACATTAAAAAAGAGAGAAAGAAAGAGAGAGAGAAAGAAAGAAAGGAAAGAGAAAGAAAGAGAGAAAGATAAGAAAATGGTCTTTGTTACCAACCAGGCCTGGGTCTAAAGCCGGGCCCCTCATACTACTAGCTGTGTGACTAGAGGAAGTTTCTGTCTCTCCATCTTTAAACTGGAACATACAATAACTATCTTGTAGAATTATTCAGAGGACCCAAAGTGATGTTTGTGAAAAAGCAAAACAAAAAACAAAAAACCCGACCAAGCGTGCACCCTGAACGCTCCCCTCACCCCTTTGGGGCAGCCTTCCCCACCCCGCGTGATCAAACACGCAGACCCACCGCAGGAGGACAGTGGGGCACGTCACCCTCTTCCTTCCCCATCTGCTTCCAGTAGATCTCCCTCCCTCCGGCCCCGGCTCTGCACCCCGCTCAGGCTCTGCACCCTGCTCAGGCGGTCTGAATGTTCCCGGAATGCCCTCCCGCCTGAGTCAGGCCCGCAGGCCCCATACAGTGCGGAGAAACCCCTCGTACTGAGGGCCACCGCTTATCTGGCCGCGCCACTGCCTTCCCTTCCCCAGCTGATGACACAAAAGCCCTGCAGCCCTCAGGAGCTCCCTCATTTCCTCCGGAGCCCACACTGATTTAGTGTTGTTCTTTTAACCCCAGGAGGGGACCGGGGTGAATGGGAACAGCCCGAAAATATCCGTGTTTCCCCCATGAGGCTGGGCGAAGTCTCGTCTTGGTCAGGAATTCGTCCTAGCAGAGCCAGGGTGGGCTGGGCCGCACTTGGCTCTTGCTTTTAAAGTCTAAGCCATGTGGGCCGAGCTCTCATGAATATTGGGGACGTGCAGGCTCTGGAGGCTCGCGCAGTTGGTTCGAACCCCAGCACCCCTCTCACCCGTGGCATGGGCAGTTCAAGCATTCAGCTCTCTTGGGACTAGTGATCAACAGCGGATCGCGTGCTCGCAAGGAGTGACGAGGTGCTCAGGGACAGGCGGGTGCCTGCGCACAGCCACGCCAAGCCCCTGCACCGGGCTTCCTCATCAGAATCTAAAGTTGGAAGGGGAGGGGCCGATGAGTGGGGGTTCACCCAGTTCCACACTGCTCCACGTAGAAACCCAATGAATGCCTGACACTTAACCTCTTTACACCTCAGATTCTGCCTCAGGAAAGGGCCCAACAAGACCCAACTCTCACGGTTGTTGGAGAATTAATGAGTGGTGAACATCGCTACTGGTTCTGTCATAAGAGCATACGACTCTTTTTTTTTTAAAGATTTTTATTTATTTCTAGGAGAGAGAGAGAGAGAGACAGCGTGAGCAGAGGAGGGTCAGAGAGAGAGGGAGTCACAGACTGAAACAGGCTCCAGGCTCTGAGCTGGCAGTCAGCACAGAGCCCGACGCGGGGCTCGAACCCACGAACCGCGAGATCATGACCTAAGCGAAAGTCGGCCGCTCAACCGACCAAGCCACCCAGGCGCCCCAAGAGCATGCGACTCTTAATCTTGGGTTGTTACGTTTGAGCCCCATACTGGGTGTAGAGATTACTTTAAAAATTAAATTAAAAAAAAAAATTATTTTAAGCTGGGCACCTGGGTGGCTCAGCCGCTTGATCATCCCACTCTTGGTTTTGGCTCAGGTCATGATCTCACAGTTCATGAATTTGAGCCTCACATAGGGCTCTGTGCTGACAACCTGCAGCCTGGAGCCTGCTTGGGATTCTGTGTCTCCCTCTCTCTCTGTCCCTCCCCTGCTCATGCTCTGTCTCTCTCTCTCTCAAAATAAATAAACATTAAATGTTTTTTAAATTTCTTTAAAGCTTATTTAATTTGAGAGAGAGAGGGAGACGGCATGCATGAAAGGAAGAGGGGCAGAGAGACAGAAGGAGAGCAAGCTCAGCATGATCAGCAGAGCCCCACACAGGGTTTGAACTTACAAAATGAGATCACGACCTGAGCCAAAACCAAGCGTCAGACACTTAACTTTTTTTTAAATGTGTATTTTAGAGAGAGAGAGAGAGAAAGAGAGAGAGAGTGTGTGTGTGAGTGGAGATGGGGCAAAAAGAGAGGGAGAGAGAATCCAAAGTAGGCTCCAGCTGTCCAAAGAGACTCTAAGCTGTCAGCACAAAGCCTGACACAGGGATCAAACCCACAAGCCATGAGATCTTGACCTGAGCCAAAGTTGGACACTTAACTGACTGAGCCATTCAGGCACCCCCAAATTAAGGCTTTTTAAAAAAAATAATAAATATGTATGAAATATTCACCAGAATGCTGGGCACGAAGGGGACGGGCCCTTCATCTTGCTGAGGTTGAATGATTGAAGGAACAAATGAATGAATGTGCCCCCAGGGAACCTCCCCTAGCCAGAGTGCTCAGCCCAAACCAGCATAGGTTAACCCCAAATGCCCTTCTTCAAGTCATTTCAAACATTTCAAACATGAGCCTTCAGAGGCGCCTGAGTGACTCAGTCAGTTGAGCATCCAACTTCGGCTCAGGTCATAATCTCACGGTTCGTGGGTTTGAGCCCCACGTCAGGCTCTGTGCTGACAGCTAGCTCGGAGTCTAGAGCCTGTTTCAGATTCTGTGTCTCCTTCTCTTTCTGACCCTCCCCTGTTCATGCTGTCTCTCTCTCTCTCTCTCTCAGAAATAAATAAAAAACATTTAAAAAATTAAAAAACAAAACTAAAACCACAGGTAAGCCCACAGCCCACTCTCAAAGTGGGCCCCTCCACACTGCATCCTGGGATTGGATCCCTGAGGGCTCAGGAAAAGTATCTGATTTCTTCCCTCTTCCTGCCTCAGCCACTCACCGCAGGAGCAGGGGAAACGGGTCTGTTACTGAGATGGGTAGTTGGTACAAGAAAGAGGATTCGGCAAACGCCAGTCACCAAGAAAGAAGGCCACCAGGCAGTGTCGACAGGAAGAGAGCTTGGAGCCCAGAAGGCCAGCATGCAAATAATTAGCAAATCCACTTTGGCCTCATCCTCTCCTTCCTGGGATGTACCTCCCCTACGAGGATCCACCAGAGAGAGTGGAGAAAAACTGAGAGAAGGTCTGGGGGTTTCCAGAGCAATTCAAGCATCTAGCTCCCCAGGCGGAGCAGATGATGGAGGAAGAAGGTGGCCAGCGGCATACCAGCCATGGGGGAGGGGCCCCTGGGCTGGACCTGGACACCCTGACCTTACAGCTGGACACTGGCTCAGGTCTGCAGCTTCCCCCGTCACCTCCCCTTCCCCCATTCCACGGCGTCTGGGTGGGATGCCACCTGTGTCTTGTGTAAGCCTAATCACCACCATCTCCCCCAAGACAAGCTCACGCCTCGGAAACCCCAATTCAGCAGCTCTCGCTCAAGCAGCATTCATTCTGCAGGCGCACAAAGTGTTCCGTTCTTTTTCTCTGCAAAGGCCGTGTTTCCTCTCCCATTATCTACCCCATCAGCAGCCAAGCCTGCCACAAAAGCAAGATTTCTTCTTTCTTTCTGTTATTTTCGTGGTCCCCTTTATTTACCGGTGGCTGTTTTTTCTTGGCTTTGGCTCCTTTTCAAAAGGGCAGGGAAGCAAAGGGAGGAGGGCAGCATGATAGGGAGGGAGTCTCTGATTTCACCCAAAATGTTCCCTCAAACGGTCCCCCGTGCAGCCGCCTGCACTCCAGTCTGTCTGGGACCCCACCTTGCAGCACCAGCACCCTTTGGAAACGGAAGCAGGTCCACTTCAGTGGAAAAGTCACACTGGCAAAGTGGCAGGACAAAGTATGATTCTGGGAGGGACCCTGACACCTGGAGCTCACAATGCTAATAAACAGTAAGGGGGAGGGGCGCCTGGGTGGCTTAGTCGGTTAAGCGTCCGACTTTCGCTTGGGTCATGATCTCGTGGTTCGTGGGTTCGAGCCGCGTCGGGCTCTGTGCTGACTGCCAGCTCAGAGCCTGGAGCCTGTTTCAGTCTGTGACTCCCTCTCTCTCTGACCCTCCCTGCTCACACCGTCTCTCTCTCTCTCTCTCTCTAGAAATAAATAAAATATTAAAAAAAAAAAAAAAAAAGTAAGGGGGACAGTCAGAATAATGGACTAGTGATGGGCATTGACCAATTAGATGGGACTCAGGGGACAATCAGATGAGGTGGCAGATGCCGGCCACAAACAACTAGTTGACACGCTGGTGTGTATCAGGTGAAGACCCGCCTCTGATCGTAGCTGACATTAACTGAGCATTTACTATGTGCCAGGCACCGTTGGAGTCACTTTCAGCTATTAATTTATTTAGATTTCATAATGATCATCAGAGGTGGACGGTATTATTTATCTCCATTTTAGGTGGAGAAACCAAGACATTGAGGTGGTTTGAGCCCAGCAGTCTAAGGTCAGAACCCAGCTCTCACTCAGTCACCAGGAATCGAGCACACAGTTTGCTAAATGTCACATTTAGAGAAGAGCTCTCTTTAATTCTTTCAACAGTCCTGGGAAATAGTTACTATTAACATCTGTTTTACTGCTGAGGAGACAAAGGCTTAAAGAGGTTTAAGCAATTGTCCAAGGTCATCGCCAGTGAGTGATGACCAAGACACTGAACCCAGAGAACGGCTGTTGCGTCTCTTCTATTTAGCACGGCATCATACTAGCTTCTCTGCTACCGGTCGGAGGTTTCCAGAGCCATGGAAAGTCACCTCCTGGTGCCCAAATTGCCTGCCCTCCACCCCCAACTTCTGCTGGGCGACTGCTCTTCCCATGAGGGGGGGGTCAAGGGACCCAGGAGAGTCCTAGTTCAGCTCATGTGAGAGAAGTCAAAGGTAAACTTGGGTCTGAAAGAGCTCAGGCTTCACAGTTTCCTGGCCTCTTGCTCGCTCGTGTCGGCCGCGCCAGGACACCGGGTCCAAGCAGGACGGGGGCTCAGTGCCGCCCACGGGAACTCAGTGCCGCCCACCCATACCACTTGCAGAGAGAAAAGGCCTCAAAGCCCAGCATCCTACCATGGTGTCTTCCGAGGGGATGAGAGGCAGCATTCCAGAAGGCACGGCGCTGCTCCAGTCCCTGACCTCCCTTACAGTTACAGCTTCTTTGTTTTCTGGCCTTCTTTCCATGCCACTTGTCCCCACACCTCCACACCTGCTGCCTTCGCTTCCCATCCACACCGTGCTCAATGGCGTCATGCAGAACCGACTGCTTCGTGGTCCCTTGCAACACACCAGCCCCACGAATGGTTGCCCTCATTCTTACTTTCTTACCATTTCTTTTCCTGAATATAACGGATATGCACTCATTGTAGAAAATCTGTGAAATTTAGGATAACAGAGACATTTGAAAGTCACCCATTTCCATCAATCTGGAGGTGGCCACTGATCAGAATTTGGCAGACTTCCATCAAATCTTTCCTCTATGCAGTTTTCCTTTCCACTGCTGAGCTCATAAGTTCTATACTACTTTTCCCCTCCCGTACTAGTCCATCATGGGGCGCCTGGAGGGCTCAGTCGGTTAAGCGTCCAACTCTAGATTTTGGCTCAAGTCATGATCTCACGGTTCGTGAGTACGAGCCCTGCATCAAGCTCTGTGCGGACAGTGGGGAGCCTGCTTGGGATTCTCTGTCTCCCTTTCTCTCTGCTCTCTTCCTCTCAAAATAAACTTAAAAAAAAAAAGTCACAAAATCAGGGGGAGACTTCATGTTCCTAAAAATCAGAAATTATTGAAAATTCCTTTTTTTGAAAATTCTTTATAAAGTCGACTGTCCCAGCGCGCCTGGGTGGCTCGGTCGGTCAAGCGGCCGACTTCAGCTCAGGTCATGATCTCACAGATCTTGGGTTCAAGCCCTGCATCGGGCTCTGTGCTGACGGCTCAGAGCCTGGAGCCTGCTTCAGATTCTGTGTCTCCCTCTCTCTCTGACCTCCCCTGCTCACGCTCTGTGTGCCTTTCTCTCAAACATAAACATTAAAAACAATTTTCTAAATAAAAAATTAAAGTCAACTAGAACTTTTGCACATCCTCCCCTCTGTGGCTGTGTCACAAATTTTTTTACCCCAAGGCACAGGGTTGAAATGGTTCAACTTTTGAAATTTTGTATTACTAAAACCTCTTCACCCTCAAAGTCGTGGATTCTGTAGACACCTCTGGTGGGTCACAGCCATTCTGCTCCTGTGACAGGTGGGAAGGAAAGCACCCTGACGATCCGCGGACAGAGCAAGCCAGTGGAAGGGCGTCACCTGCCTCCTCCTGATTGGCTGGGGGCAGAGTAGCAAAGGGAGTAGAAGATGGAGGGTGGAGGCTAAGATGGGGGCCCCGAAGCTCGGGCCCAGGGTCTGACGGCTTCGACTTCCACGATGGCCTGTTGCAGCAATTCTCAGGGCCTTGACTTCCCCGAAAAGATGGAGAACTACAATGAGATACCACTTCACACCCATTATGATGGATTATTTTTGTTTTTTATTTTTAATGTTTATTTATATTTGAGAGAGAGCGTGCGAGCAGGGAAGGGGCAGAGAGAGACAGAGGGAATCCCAAGCAGGCTCCGCGTTGTCAGTGCAGAGCCTGACATGGAGCTCGAACTCACAAGTTGCGAGATCATGACTTGAGCCAAAACCAAGAAACTAAACACTTAAAAAGAAAAGGAAATATATATCCACAAAGACTTTTACGCTAATGTTATCAGAGGTTATATTCATAACAGTCACAAGCTGGATATAATCCAAATGTCTATTGGGGCACCTGGGTGGCTCAGTCAGTTGAGCTTCCAACTTCGGCTCAAGTCATGATCTTGAAGACTGTGAGTTCGAGCCCTGCATGGGGCTCTGTGCTGACAGCTTAGAGCCTGGAGCCTGCTTCAGATTCTGTGTCTCCCTCTGTCTCTGCCCCTCCCCTGCTCGTGCTCTGTCTCTCTGTCTCTCTCAAAAATAAACCTTACAAAAAAAAAAAGACGGAAGATGGAGAACGTGAAGCTGTTAATAATTTATTTACACTTCCGTGGCACCTTTAATCTTGCAGATGGGCAGAGGCAAGAGCATAAACACGGCCTCACAGACTGAGGGCTAATGTCAGACAGGGCGTCAGGGAGAGCGGCAGGCTGGAGACTGGCTACCTTCGGAGAACCCCATGATCACAAAGCCATAATTAACATCACTAATTGAAGTGTCTAGGAAAGGCCAGAGCCAGACAGTGCCAGACCTGCCCCACCAGCTAGAAGGCTGTCCCCTCCATGCCTCCCTCGCCTCTAGGAACAATTAAAGGTTTCCACCTGCCATGGAGAGACAGGTGTATTTAGGATTCCTCAGCAGGGAGGGAAAAGGATCTGGGAGCAGGAAGAGGGGTAGAGACGGAGAGATTAGGTTCCTTCCCTTACAGTCGGTCCCTTGGCCTTCCCGGAAATCCTTTCCTCCCATGTCCCTCTGAGGGTGGTAGTTTCAGGGAAAGCACTGGGCTGACACCTGGTTTCCAGAACAGATCTGCCCCAACTTGCTGTGCACACCGGGGCCAGGCGTCCTACTGCTCCGAGCCTCTCTCAAGGTCCGTGTGGAGAGGACAGCAGTCCAAACGGAAGCTCCAACCCAGAAGGTGTGAGCAGAGAGAGGCGGGGGGCATGGTGGGGGGTGGGACAGACGGGCCTGGGAGAGGAGGGTAAGGATCAGGGGCTCACCCGTTCACTCCACAGATGCTGGCTGCCGAGGGCCACCTGAATTGCCCCTTTCCTCCTTGAGGAATGACAGACTGGGACCAAAGTCCCATCCAGCCCAAAGATTCGTTTGATATTTCATTTTCTATCACTGGTGACTTTACTCGTAAACACCGCCCCAGTTTCCACTTAACCAAGAACACATCACAGGGTCCCAGTATCTCTAAGAGCTGCCTGTGCTCTGTGGCCAGGCTGACGGCAGCCCGCCACAAGGGACCCATAGGGACTTCCTATGGAAACCAAAAGGCCACTGCCATCTTTGTCCATCTTTGTCCAAAGAGGATGAGAGATGAGCTTCTCCTCCCTGCCCCTGCCTCCCCAGGCCCTCCCTCTGTCTCCATCGGACCATTAGAGCCACTATTTCCCTTCCCCCATAGCCTGCTGCTCTGACCCAGGAGGTGGGGGTCAGTGATGGGGTCACTGCAGGCGCCCAGCTCAAAACCAGCTCTGGTGCTGAGAGAATTTAACCCTCTCCCTCCCAGCTCATGACTACCCACCCTAACAGAACTACATGCATGGAGGGAAAAATCATTGCACCAGACAGACCCAGGTGAGAATTCTGAGTGCACGGTGGAAACAGCACTGGATTTGGAAGCAGAAGTTCTGAGTCTGAGCCCCAACTCTGAAACAAACTCAGTATGCAATCCTGAGCAAGCCCTAATTCTCTGAACCTCAGTTTTCTTATCTGTACACTGGGAGAAAAAAAAAAAACAAACAAACACAGCACCAGATTGCTAGGAGCCTCCGCCCAGTGATTTTCTAAAAATGTCAAAGCAACTTCATACGCCTGATGGTTTATAAAGCCCCATACAAGGGGAAGGGATCTGGATGCCTTTAATTCACTGTGGGGCCCAGGAGGCATCCCCCAACCTCCCAAGGTCTCAGTTCTTCCATTTGCACAGGGAGTGAATTATTACTTCTTCTCCTGGAGATAAAAGTTTAAGTGGGAAAGGGCTCCGAGGTCTTTCGATGCCGTGGAAATACAAGAGCCATGAACCCCCTGGTCTCCACCTTCAGGCTGAGCCCGAATCAGCAGAGAGATTGTCACAGCACCTTCCACTTACTGAGCGATCACAAGCTAAGCCCTTCACAGGTATTTTCAGCAGCAACAAGACCCATTTTATAGATGAGGCACCTGAAGCCAAGAGGTGGAGGCAGAATCCTATTTCAGACCTGCCTGACTCCAAGTCCAAAACCATAGCGCAAGGGACCTGGAGAAGAGGCTGCTTCCCACAGGCCAGCCAAGCCCAATGAACCCTCTCCACCAGGAGGGCCAGGTGCCAAGGGGACAGCCTTCACTTCCTGCCAGGTCCGTGCCAACAGCTCCCGAGCGGCCCGGGGTCCAAAGGTTGGTTAAAGGCTGTTTATTACCGCGAATCATGACAACTCACCGGCAGCTGGGTTTTGGGAATGTGCTGGTTTCATGCCTCAAGGCAATGTCAACTGCATGTGAATTTCATAGGTTTCACCACAATCGATCCTACCCCCGAGTGACCAGTTTAAGGGACGACACTGGGCAAGGGACAAAGATGCCGTGTGACAGTCATCTCTGTAACACCTGGCAACAGCCCGTCTACACTAGTGTGACAAACAAGTTCATTCACCTTCCTGGGCTGCTCCCCAGCACGCACCAGCACGGCCGGGTCTGCACGCTGGGGCCCACGCCCCACCCCTGCTCCAAGCTTCTGGAACACTTGGGGTGGCCGCTCTCACCCCTGCTTCTTTGAGTCAACGGGTCACGCTAATAACAGAAGAACCGCAGCAATGCTAACAGCAGCAAACACCTGAATAAGATTCCTGCCTGCCAGACGCTGCTCTGAACACTTTCCACATAATCAGTCCCTTTAACTGAATCCTTCCAACACGCAAGCGTGGCTGAGGCATTTTACAGTTGAGGGCTGTGCGGTGAGCCCATGGCACATGGCGAGCATGTGGCATGTGAAAAAGGAAAACTCTGGAAGGCTGTGTCAGAGTCAACAGCCCACCCCCCCTCCTCCACTCTGGAGGGGTGCTCCTCTCCCTTTCCCAGATCCCAGAGGCTGAGACCCAAGGGAGACCCGAGGGAGGGCTGTGCGCACACCCAGGCAGGCCGGGAGCCCCAACAAGCACGGCCTCAACGGCCTCCACACTAGTACCAGCTCCCACTCACCGGAACCTTCTCCACTCTGGCCCTGGACCAAGCCCTGGAATACGTACATCACCTCATGGATTCCCTTCAACCTTGTATTTTACGCTCTTCTTGTAGGTGAGAAAACCAGGCTCTAAGAACGTTTTTGCCAGAAATCACACAGCTCAGAAGCAGCAGGGCCAGCACTCAGACCTGGGTCCTTCTGTCTCCCCGGTGCACCCAGCCTCCCAACCCACGGCTGTGGAGGTGGACAAGGGCTCCATCAGTCCTGGCACCCCGGGGCCAACTCGGCTGCACCACAGCGTAGCTGCTTTCTAGGGGTCGGCCTCCCGGTGCGCAGGGTCTGGTGTTCTCTCCCCCTCACCTCATTCCCTCACAACATGAGGGCTTGGTTACACTAACCCATTCCCCGAGTAGCGTGTCTGTTCAAAAATATATCACACCTGCGGTGCCGGGGTGGCTCAGTCGGTGAAGCAGCCCGACTCTTGACTGCGGCTCAGGTCATGATCTCACGGTCTGTGGCATGGAGGCCCCGGTCAGGCTCGGGACGGACGGCGAGGAGCCTGCTTGGAATTCTCCCCCCCTCCCCCCATCCCTCCCTCCCTCTCTAAATAAATACATAAATAAATAAATAAACATTTTTTTTTAAAAAGGCATCTAGAGATTAATAAGTCTCAATCCTGTACAATATACATTGTCAAGAGATGGCACATGCTGGCCTTCCCAGGAAACTCGGCCATACTTAGTTACTTGGGCAGGACCAAAGCCAAGGGCAGCCTGGGTCTGGGCGATACCCCTCCCCCATCCCTCCTCCAGGGCCGCCAGCCCACACCCTGGGAGCCCACGAGCCCTGGCAGGGAAGGGAAAGCTGTCTCGATTACCAGATGGTTCAGCATGATGTGAGGCAGCAAAAATGTCTTTGAATGGAAAGGAAAAGAACAGGGTTCTGTTGGAATGTTTCATAGAACAATGAGAGAAGTTTCAGTCTGAATGAATGAGCTAGCCATTCTAAAAGTTCTCTGGAAATATTCTCTGATTCCTCATTGACCTGCTCTGACCTTGGTGGTCTTTGCCTAGCTGCCATCTAAGCCACTGCCCCTCTTTTCTACTGTGCAAGGCTCGGGGCTGGTAGCTCGGCCGCCATTGTGCCTTATAGCCCCTGGCACAGAGGGATCCCACTAACAAGTCAACCTAGCAGGACACAGGGGTGGCTAATGGACCCCAAGTCTGGTACTTGGCCCAGGGTACGAGCTCTGTAACACACTTATTGAACTTAACTGCAAGAAATCAAACCTTGTAGTTCATCCTTTCACGGAAAGAGCCTTGAGCTAGCTGGGAAGGAGGATGTCAACTCAGAGAACAGAGGACAAGTAACCCATCTGGGGACTGAGTGGCCATCAGCTGTGTGAGGAAAATAATAATAGCCAAACCTCCCAGCTGGAAAGGAGGCCCATTCTCTCGCTGCCCAACAGCCCTGTTCCCCTCCCACACACACCCCGTACACACATTCTCGGCCCCGGCTCTTTCCAGAGTTCCACAGAAGCTTCGATTCTTCCCGCAAATCTCCCCTTGAACAAAACCACCCAATGGCACCAACCAAGCACCGGGTTGGGATGCAGGTAACTCGAGTGGTTTGCTCTCCCCAAAGCGGCCTGGGCTCCTCCCGGCCTCAGAGGCGAGGGCATCGGGCACCACTGTCCCTGGAGCTGAGAAGCTCCCTCTGCCACTGCAGAGTTCTCTGCCCCTTGGTACCAGGGACCCCCGGAGGACGTCGACCCTTTGAAAAACTAATGCGGCTGCTTCTCGTCAAAGCCGGTTGGGAGGAGAATGAGAAGTCAATGGAAGTCGACTTACGTGAGTGGACAGAAGAAGGGGACTTGCTTCCAGGAAACGGGACCAGTGATGAGTCCAGGGGGGCGTGGAGGCCAGCCGGGGGAGAAGGTGCCACAGACGCTGTTCCTGCCCTCTGCATCATCTTCCGGGACCCCCCCACAACAACCTGCACCCAGGCACCCACAGAGCTCTATCTGTGGCCCGATCTCGTGGCCACCAAGCTCAATTCCATCCGCTCAGCACTTTTGCAGAAAGGGGGGTGGTTTGCTTGTGCACTACTCTTTCCACAGAGGCGGCCATCTTGCCGGCTCCCCTCTTCCGGGGTCTTCTCACGCGCCGTTCTTCCCTTGTACGTGTCTTCTCAGACCAACTCTCTTGAGAAACTACGGTGGCTCTGTTCCGAGCATCACAGCCCTGACCCCACTTCACAGGGAGAAATCTGGAGCCCAAAGCCCAGTGAGCACGCAAGAGGGAGGGGAGTCCATCATAAATTGTTGACCTGTTCCCTTTCCTGTCTACCCCCCGCTGTGACCCCGAAGAGGCTTCCCCCAACATTGGAGAACAGAATGTGCTTGGCTGGAGGGAGACCTGGGTGTTCTAAGTTGCTAATAACAGCTTCTTAATCTGAAAAACAAAATAATAGAAGGCCTGGCCCTTCTCTTCTGCTTCTCTCATCCTCATCACCACTTCCTGCAAGGCCAAGGAGAGAGAGAAATGCCTCCTTTGGCCACAGAGTGGGAAATCAACTCCTCCCCTCCCCAGGACTCCCAAGGGATCAATCTCCCCACCAGCTTCGCCCTTCACAGGCACAAAAGCCAGGCCCAAAGGAGGCTGTTCTGACAAATGTCTTTATCTCCCTGTGTCCCCTCTCTCTCTAACTTCGCTTTATCCTCCGATTCGCTGAGCGACCTCTAAGTGCCAAGTGCTGTCCACCAGGGAGGAAGGTGCCCCAATCCCCATTCATAGCTGAGAGGTGGCCACCGGGGAGCAGTGGGGGTGTGGGTGGCCCAGGCCTCTTGGGCTCACGCCCACAGCTGGACTCCGGAGGCTGACTCCATTCCCAGTCACCAACCCTGAGTAAGAGCCATGGGGTGGCGGGGGTGGGAGGGGGGGGGGGCGGGGATGAGACAGGAATGGAGAGGCAAAGAGAAGAGCAAACGCCAGAAGCTGCCATCTTTGAAAAGAACAATAGTAAAAAACAAATCTGAACGTTCCCAGGGATAGATTACAAAAATTGTGTTCAGGGTATAGGTTATATGCAAATTGCACGTAAATATGTACATGGCCCTTGGACAAACCCACGTGTCACCGCTGCTCTCTCAGCCAAGCTGGCAGGTGAGGGAGGAAAGGAGGAGAAGGGCAGCCTCTGCCAAGGCGAGCATCCTCCCCGATCTGGTCTCAGGATGGGCTCCGTGGGACTGTCAGGAGCCCCAATGGGCTCCAGACAGCCGTCGACGCCCCAGCCCTTCCCATCACCAGTTCCTCAAAACCAGTGGCAGGAGGCCAGCCGGGGCAGGAGGCCAGAGGGCTCCGCGGCCAGATCCCAGAGTGGGTGTCCACGTGGTCTGCACAGGGTCAGACATGCCACACAGACCAGCACGGGACCAGGGAGCCCGCCACTCGGAGGAGCCCCTGTCTCTGAATCTCGGGGTCCTCATCCACTAAATGGGGGGTCAGATACTCTCTGCCCTCCCCAACTCACAGGGTCTCTCAGGCACCCAAAGACAATCCGCCTGGAAAGAGGCACACGGTGGAGACGCAGTGGATGCCGGGCTGTGACAAAGTGTCTGACTCCACATCTGGATTTGAAACTGCAGCAAACATGACCAGGGTGGCCGTCATCACCCTCATCTGACTCTATTGCCACAGTAACACAGCACTCCCGTCTTCTCCTAGGAGGGATCAAAACAGTCCTTCCCAAGTTGCAGATGGAAAGAGTAAGGCCCCAAGACATGAAGTGACAAGCCTGAGGGCAGGCAGGGCCTCGGCCCCGGCTACCCATTAACCCCCAGACACCAGCGCAGCAGTCAGAGGAAGATGCTAGCGGCCCTGGGGGGCTTCATCCCCACAGGAAAGGCAGGACAGGGGCCCCCCTGCCTGACGCACAGGGAGGGACAGCTGGGCTGAACATATGGGCTGCAGCCCTGGGGTCAGCCAGTGCCTCCTTCAGCCCCGCAGGTCTAGACGGTGCCCGGGGAAGGCCACTGCTGCTCCTTTGGATCCTGGGCCTCCCGGCCTCACTGACCTGCCCAGGAAAGGGGCAGCCTGGCCATTTCCAATTTGACAATCATGGAAGGAGGAAGACAGACCACCATTTCCAAGTGACAGATAGAAAAACCAAGTTCCAAAAAGGCTTATGACATGGACAAGACAGAGAATAATCCTGACACCTCCCTTTACTGTGCAACTGCTCTGCATCAGCGCGTGGCACACCTTCTTCTAGAATCCTCACCATAAGCTGCCATAAGGGAGATACTCTTACCCCACTACATGGATAAGAAAAAGGCAGCTCAAAGAAATTAAGCAAGGGGCACCTGGGCGGCTCAGTCGGTTAAGTGTCTGGCGACGGCTCAGGTCATGATCTCGTGGTCCGTGGGCTCAAGCCCCGCATCTGGCTCTATGTTAACAGCTCAGAACCCGGAACCCGCTTTGAATTCTGTCTCCCTCTCTCTCTGCTCCTCCCCCACTCACGCTCTGCCTCTGCCTCTCAAAAATGAATAAATATTTTTAAAAAAGGAATTAGGCAAAATGGCCCAATATTGGGACTCAAAATCCGAAAGCTACAAATCCAGAAGTTTCTGACTGTACAGCTCCAGGGTGTTTTCACTGAGCTATTCCTGCTTCTAAACTGAAGACTATTCCAGACTGAGACTGAGTTATTCACAAGGTGTCGGTGTGGAGAGGAGGAAGAAGAAAGGTACAAAATGATGACCAAAACTGGCACCTAAACCCAGAGCAAGCTAAGGATGAGCCTGAACTGAATAGTGTTCAGTCTGGCCCGGGCCACCCCCTCCAACCCAGCCCTCGCTGTCATCCCCACAATCTGTAAGGCATGCACAAACTCGTACTTTGACACCACGGGGCTCTGAATGGTGCAGTGCCCCTGCCTAGAAGGCCCTTCCTATATTCTTGACCAGAAAACTCCTGCACGTCACTCAAAGCCCAGCTCAACTGTTGCCCTTTCTTTAAAAATCACTCCCCAATAACCCCAGAAGAGATGATCGCTCCGCCAGGGCATCTTTGAGACCCCTGGTCTCTAATCCTTGACTGGACTGCAATTACGTGTTCAGGTCCTGGCCAGGTTCGCACCCCAGAGACAGGGACAAGACCAGCCTTCTACAATGCAGCCCTTAAAATTCGAGATACCTCACCGAGCACCTCTTCACACTTAACAATCACAGCAGCCCCGCGAGGCAGTGACTATTATCACTCCCACATTACAAATGGGGAAACTGAGACTCAGACAGGTTAAGTCACTTACCCAAGACCACACAGGCAGTCTGGCTCCAGAGTCTGCCTGCCCAGGCTGGTACTGTCTTGCCTCCCCATCGCCAGTGCAGTGCCTGGTACGCTAGGTGCTCCGTAAAAGTTCGTTGCATAAAAAGGGTAGAGAGGGAGGGGGGTATTGGCGCACCCCGGCTGCCTCCAGCCCCGAACCCCACCCGGAACTCCTTGGCCCCGGATATCCCTACTTCTGGTCCCATCTCTGACATCTACCACTTCCTTCTTCCCCAGACCTCCAGGTGCTTTTCCTATCCCCCATCCGTTTCTTCCTTGAGCGTCCCAGCAGGGGTGAAGGGTCCTGCTGTCTTTCCAGGGGGAAACTGAGACCCACAGAGGCCTCGTGGCCAACAGATCTGTTCAGAGACAGGCCCCCTGCCCGTGGGGCTCGCGCCTCGTGTGGACTGGTTTTACCTCTGCCTCCAGCAAGAAAAAGCAAGCAGCAAGTTGCAGCGGGAGTGTGGGGGTCAGCACCTGCCCTTTCCCCGCTGCCGGCACCCCCTGGCTGACCTGACTGCTGGTCTCTGGCTGGGCCTGGGGGGGGGGTGGCCAGGGAGGAGGAGACAAGAAGCCCTTTGTGTCTGCGGGGCTCCTGAGACACCTGTTCTTCTCCTGCCTGCCTGTGGCCTCCCTCCCTCCTCCCGGCCTGTGTGCGGCCTTGTTTATCCTGCAGCCCCGGCAGCCAGGCCCAGCCTGCCCCCGGCGTGGGGCACCGGCGGCCCCTGCCAGCACCTGCCCGGTCCTGGCAGCCCCAGGGGCTGCGGGCCAAGCACAATCACGCTGCTGTTGACACGGTTGTTGATCAGGAGGGCAGGGAGGGACGGGAGAGGAGGAAAGCCATAGCGAAGGCATTTAACACCAGCCTGGCTAATTTGCAGTTGGTCCTGGCAATCCTTCCTACCCCCCACCCCCCCCCACACACACAGCGGCCTGGGAGAGGCTTTGGCTTCCAATCCCGGGCCGCCTGGGCCACCTGGGCCGCACAGCCGAGTCCCGCCTGAACCCGCAGCACCATACCGCAGGGCAGCCGCCGCCACACCACTCAGAGTACCGGCAGCCTCTCTCTAGCCGCCCTGTCTTCAAATGCCTAGCACTCTCCCTCCCTCCAAAGTCCTGATGCCCCCTCGGGCCCTGGTGAGGGACAGGACCAGCTGTCATGCCCTCGGAGAGCCAGGTAGGGCCCCTGGTTGGCGAGGAAGGATCTGTCCCTACAACCTTCTCTTCTCTCTGAGTTGTTCTTGCCAAGCGATCTCCTCCGCACCCTCCAGGTCTCTAGGTTTCCTCTTACAGGGAGCCTTCCCTGACTGCCCAACTCTGATTGCGGTGCCCTCCAGGGGGGTGCTCCCGTAACACTCCACCCTGCATCACCCCACCCTGGCTTTTGTCAGGCTGTATCGGCTGATGACTTACTTCCCTACACCTTCCTCACTAAGCAGTGCGGGGCTGTGCTGGTCTCCTAGCCCCAGCGAAGCAGGTCACAGCCCCGAGGTAGGTGCTCCCCACGGGCCCGCTGAGCGGCTGCGTGAACGGAGCAGGCCCCCACAGGCCCGAACATCCACTCCACCTCCGCCCCGAGTTCCCTCTCTGACAGTCACCTCCTGGATTAATAAGGCCCTGTGGCTGGTTATAAAGGCTTCGAGAATTACCCACCAGCACATGAACTTAGGTTGGTAAATCCACTTAGCCAGTTATCTCCTCAGAGATCAAAGAACAGGATCTTGAAGGACAGGGACGGGTGAGTTTTGAGCACGAAAGAGGGAGACAGGAGGGCAAGGACTCAACGAAGACCCTGTGGGTCGGAGGCCAGCAGAAGGGCCGTAAGGAGGCTGTTGTGAGGCCAGGCAGGAACTCCCCTCTCCTCATACACATCCGCCTTCAGTCTTCCCCGCCCCTTCCCTTCCAGCTCTCCCAAATCCAGGGCCTTAACTGGGGAAGCAGGAGGTCCCTCGCTGCTATGGACAACTGGCTTCTACAGCCACTGGTCCCAACAGGACTCAGGCTCTGCGGGAGGGTAGCGGTCCAGCTACACAGACCCTCACTCAACACCCAAAGCACGCACACCCACACTCCCAACTGGCCCTCCCCTCATTTCTGGTTCCCCAAGCTCCAAGTCAATCAGTGCCCAGAAACGGGCAACAAAAAGCCAAATCACCTCCAAATTTGGGGTGTTCTGTTGAGGAGAATGGATCTAAGGCCAGGCAGAGCTGCCAGAAGAGAAGTGAACTTACATTCTGGAAACCATAGATCCCTGATGTTCTGACCAGTTCCAACAAGGCCATCACGTACAGTTGTGCAGACTGAGCACTGCACAACCCTAAGAGTCCCATGAACCCAGGCTTCTATACTTTGCACAACTTAGGCGGCAGTCAAGCTCATCCCTTGACGTCCTCAGATTACCAGAAAGTTCTCCCGTTACCCACCTCTATTCCAGGCAAGATGTGACAAAGATCCCCTCCCTCTGTTCTTTGACCTGTTTCCCAGCTAGGGTACCTTCACCCCAACTAAGAGAGGCCTCCCCCTCTCTGCCCCACCAGCTCCAGCTAGGGGACCCTATGACTCCATCACTAACTCTTTGCCTACCCACTCTGTTCTTTCTCCAGCCCCTCACCCTGGCCAGACTCCCAGCATCCTCCACTCCAGAGGAGCGGATAGGGCTGCAGTCCAGGCTCCCAAGGACATAGAGGCAACTGAATTTACAGAGAGGAAAGCAGCACTAACTGCTGCTCTGCCCCTCCCCAGGTAGAATGGAACCGAAACCCCAATCCTTTGTCAGGCACCAGAGGCTCTGGAGCCTTGAAGGTCATGAAGGAGGGACCAGAGGAGGGCCTCCCTCCGGCTCTCCTTGGTCCCACAGCCCATTCTCTCCTTTCCTTCTTGAGGCTGGTCTCCCTGGGGCTCTCAGAAGCACTTCCTGGTCTCCCAGAGACCAGAGGGGCTAACCAAGCTCTCTAGAACACAGCACCGCTACCCGGGTTGCCTAAGCACAAGGACACGCAGGCACACAAGCACGCCCTCGCCAACCAGCCAGGGAAAGGGGGGGCCAGGTCAGCCGGAGAAACAGCAGGGGCTGGAGGGGCCGCTCCCTCTCTTTTCAACAGCTCCCTATTCATTCTCCCCTCCCCTCACCCCACCTGCCTCCTAGTCATACCTGCACCCAGGCCTCCTCCCAGCCCCTCCCCAGGAACCTTTCACTCTCCCTTCCTTCCCCACCCCACCCACCCCTCCAGGGACAGGCCTGGCACTGAAGCCTCATCGGGATAAAGGAATGACTTCAGCTCCTTCAGCAGGGCTAGGGGCGGCTTCTAGAACTTCACACCCGGCAGTCAGAACACTCCCCTCTCCCTCCCCTCTGAGGGGTGCACAGGGCCTGCCTGGCTTAGCCCATGCACTCTTTTGAGTCAGCGTGAGGGCAGCTGAAGGCCAGAATTACTCCCTCCGCTGCCTCCTCCCAGGCGCCAGGGCCAACGGGAGGGCACGGGCCTGGGCCGGCGGCCTGTCCTCGGGAGAGGTTCGCGCTCTCACCCCTCCTGCCAGACACCTGGGGGTCCTCCAGGGAAGGAGCACTGCCTGCTCTTCTGTTCCAGTGTGCGGCAGGCTCTGGAGAGATTTTAAACCCTTCTCATTCGGATTACAAACGCAACGCACGGTGTCGGACTTTTGGAAACTATAGAAAACACAGAAATGAGGATAGAAATAGGAGGCATAATTTTAAGAAAAGGAGTCAGCAAAGGATGGTGGTCTAGCTGGGGATGGGTCTGCTGGGCCTCCTAGCCCGCTGCCCTCCCCCCTCCCCTGGGGGCTCCTTCAGATGGCGGGACCCACACCCCCTGGAATCGGCAGCCGGCGGCGGGGCGCCTCTTGCGTGCCAAGGAGCAGGACCCAGCCCCTTGGAGGGGGGATGGGAGAAGGCCTGGACCAAGGCCCTCTGGGAACTAGTTTTCACCCCATCCAGTTCCACAGGCTGCACATTCCATTCTGATTCAAGCAGGGGGTGGGGACTGGGGGAGGTAAGGCCGAGGGGAGGAGAACAGTCTGGCCTCCTCTGGGGCGGGTCCCCCAGGGAGCTCCAGGCCTGGCAGGGATCAGGCCTAAACCGCCAGGGCGGGGGAAGAGAGCCTGAGCGTTCCTGCCTGCTCTGCGGCCCCTTCCTGTTCTCTCCTCAAACCAAAGCACTGAAACCCTACCTTGGACATGTCCCCAGAAGATACAGGGGACAATGAGGGGGGAACACTAAGCCTCTCCCCACTCCCAACCTGGCCACAGTCCTCCCCCGGGGTGTTTAAAGGTACTGCGGTGGGAGGAGTCTGAAGACTGTGTGGAGGGAAGCGAATGCAGGTTTGTGGTGTGTGTCAGGCTTCCCAGAGCGGCCAAGGGGCCTGGGTAGAGGATGCTACTGAAGAAAAATGTGGAGGCGGGAGATCCGGTCCACATCTCTTCCTCTGCCACCTCACACACACTTCTCCCCTGAAAACACACCCCTGACTGGACACCACAACCTCTGCGTACACCTCTCAGCCCCGGCTGCGTGCTCTCCCGGCCCAGGCCCTTGGGCACCCTTAGGACTGAGATGCTGAGCACATCTTGGGCCATGCCCAGCCCTCAGATTTGCCTGCAGACGACCTTGGGAGGCAGTGACGGAACCCCAGACACTTATTCCTCACCGCACAGCCTCTTGGAGGTCTGACCGCTGTCAGTATTCCATGTCTGGGTCCTTCTAGATCTCTCCTCCACCCCACAGCACCTAGTGGGATGGGGGGGGGAGGGGCCGGGGCCACAAGGCCACTGGCTCCTCCTAAATGAGGCAGGATCCAGGAGCAGAGGGTCTTCCTAAATAAAGCAGGGGCGGGAAGGCCAAGAACATGTCTGGAGTAGCAGGTGGTAACTTCGAGGTTCTACGCTACGGGCCACACAGTGTAGGCAACAGCCTTTTCCTAAGGGAGCCCCGGGGGCCTCCACCACCCCGAGATTTGGGCAGGAATGGCCTCAGGGGTCTCTGGCTAGATCCACGAGATAGAACAGGCGCTCGGGGCCCAACTGGACACCCTACTCCACTCCGCCCGCTCTTAGGAGGAAACCGCCACGTCATTGCTGCTCAGAAAGAGTATCTGAGTTTTGTAAAGAAAACAGTCACTCGGCCAGAGAAGCAAGCAGAGCTTGGAGGTAGCCCTGCTGGGCTGGCCTGTAACAAATCTCCTAATCGAGGCTTTCCGAGGAGCTGGAAGGAGGGCTCCGAGGAAGAGGCAGCCAAAACGGAGGCGACCCAAGCAAAAGACCCTATCCAGAGCACATCCTCCTGGGATCAGGAAGACGGGGGCGGGGGGCGGGGGGGGAATGACAGGAGAGGTGAAAGCAAGACTCCACGGGCCCTGTGACAGCCTTCCTGGCTGACATACCCAGGTTCCAGAAAGGGGACTCGCAAAGGGTGAGGACCTCGGCAAGTTTGGACAGGAGCGAGCCCTCATAAGCAAACACTGAGCACAAAAATAATTCCCATTCAAAGCACGATTTACTGTGGGCCTGGCTGGGCCTTCCCAGCACAGAGCCCTTTTCAAAGGCTCCCCTTTACCTCTGAATGTGGCAGGGGGAGGGGAGCACAGGCATGGCGGTATTTGAATTCCACTCTTTCCCAAAGGCTTCCTGGCAACCTGCCCAATAAAGGGTGATCTCAAAGCGCCCCCAGAGAGGAGTAAACCTGTGTAGAATGTTAGCTCCGCAAGGGCAGGGATGTTAGGTCCTCTGGAGAGGAGGCCTCTCACGCAAACACTTATCCAGGAACAGCACGCTCAGACCCATACCATTCACGGCGTGCCACTGAAGACTTCAGAAGTAAGCACTGTTGCTGTTATTGTCCCATTTCACAGATGGGAAAACAGAGGCTCGGAGCCGACAAGTGATGACCATTTCTCCCAGCTCTAAATCCTTCCTAGATCCATCATGTGGTCCAGAATCTGCTAATTATGAGCGTAGCAAAGTGTTCAGAATGGGGTTCTCCCCACTAAGGAAAGACAGGGTGAGGAGGAAGCTGGAAAGGGGGACGCCTCTCAAGCCCAAGCAGCACTGGAAATCACCCTTCATCACCACTGACCCCAATACTCCCGATCACAAAATCTGAGCTGGGGGGATAGAATGCCCTCCTGGGGCCCGAGCAGAGAGCAGAGAGTGGTTAGTGAGATCTGCTGGCTTCACTTCCAAGAACAATCTCCCCTCGGCCCACCCTACCTCAACTGCAGCCCACCCTACCTCAATTCCAGCCCTCCCTACCTCAAATTCCTAATCAGCCTCCTAGTTAGCCCCTTCCATTCTCGCTCCTCTCCAAACTATCCTCTATTAGCAGCCAAAGCGACCTCTCTTTTTTACATTTTTTCCCCACTTACAAAAGTAATTCATGACCATCATAGAAGACTGGAAAAATCAATAAAAGATGAAGGAAATAAAAGTCACCCCATTGTCGAGCATCTGGAATTAGCTCTGTAAACATTCCGAGGCAGCCTCTGAATCTTTTTATGTATGTGTGCAGGCTGGGCATGCGTATACATACAATTTTGTAGGGGCGCCTGGGTGGCTCAGTCTGTTGGGCAGCTAACTTTGGCTCAGGTCATGATCTCACGGTTCGTGGGTTCAAGCCCCACACTGAGCTCTGTGCTGACAGCTCGGAGCCTGGAGCCTGCCTCAGATTCTGTGTCTCCCTCTGTCTCTGCTCCTCTCCTGCTCATGCTGTGTCTATCTCTCAAAAATAAATAAACATTAAAAAAAATTTTTTAATTATCTGTACAAAATTAGTGCTGTACCATATAGCATTATATAGGTTATCTTACACTTTTTATTATAAACATTTTCCAAATTATAAGCTGCTCTTTTTTTACCTACGCTTTCTGGGTTTGTGTTTGTGTGGTATGGTTGATATGTGCACTATACTCAGAAAGGACAAAAAACATTCTGGAGCCAAAACACCATCTTTCCTCCATCCCAACCCACCCTTCCCCCCATCATCTCCCTCCCCTGCGGGCAACTCTGATGACCTGTTTCTTGTATACTAAACAATCTGTTAAAATCATAAATCAGATCAAGTCACTCCCCTACTTAAAACTCTCCCACGTCTCCCCATCGCTCTGGCCATAAAATGCAGGCTCCTCACCAGTCCTACGGCGTCCTGTGTGACCAGGCTCTTGCCTTCCTCTCATTTCTCCTCCTCTGGCCACATTGCTGTTGCAAAATTTGATCTGGCCTCAGGGATGCTTCATCTGCTGTTCCCTCGGCCCAGAATCCTTTCTTTGGGTCTTTGAGGCTGGCCTCTTATCCTCGGGGCTCCACGCAGGGTGCAGGGCAGGCGGCTTTCACTGGCTTCTAATCTAGGGCCACCCCTGCCTGCCTCCAAGCGCACATCCTCTAGCGCGGGGCCCTGTTGTGTTTCTTCCACATCACACAGGGCCTAATGTGGTCTTGGTTACTTATTTCAAGTTATCTATTGCCTCCCGCTAGACGGAAGGCTCCATGAGGGCACACACACTACCTGTCTTGTTCATCCCTAAAAGCCACGCTGCCTAGCACGTAATACGTTTTCAACAAATTTCTATTGAAGGAATGAAAGGGGGGACTGAGGCGCCGGTGCTGGTTCTCATCACTGAAAACAGCCCACGGGTAGGATCTCCAAGCACTAACCTGGCCACGGTCCCCCATGCCCGGGGTGGGGGCTAGGTAGGGTATCAGAGAAAGAGGAGCCCATTGTCTGAGGCGGCATCCACCTGCTGCTTTCTTCCCTCCTGTCACCCAGCTCATCCCTTACTGGAGCTGTGCACTTGCAGAGTGTCCAGAATCAGACCAGGGGCCTGTGACAAACCCAAACTCCTAGAAAATACTCTAACTGCAAGTGCAAAGTTGAAGATGAAACTTCACATCCAGTCCTCCCAGGCAGCTGGGATATTCCAGGTTCCCAAGTGAGCCCCAGCAGCAGGTGACCCAGACGCTGCCCAGGGAGCAGAGCTCCCCCAGGAACAGCCTAGCCCAATCCCACCTGACTCCCCTCCCCTACGTACCCCTTCCCCACGGGGCCCCAGACACCTGGGCTCCTCTCTCCAGAAATTCACCCAGCTCCAGAGACACAAATGCACATCCAATCCTGAGCCAGCAGCCAAAGCCAAGATCCTCAGGGGACAACCTTCCTTCCTGGGGCCTGATTTCCACGGAGAGAAGACTGCAGGTGGGCCAAGATTAATTTTTAAGAATGAGGAAAAGGAAGGAATAAAATGCTTTTCATAAAAACTGTGAAATAATGGGGGGGGAGCATGAGGGGAGGTGATAAAAGACTTAACAAGACGGAAGTAAGCAAGGAGTAGGGAGAATCAGAAAAGTCAGTGTTAGGAGCGGGTGGGAAGAAGGGAGAGGCTTCTTCTCTCCCAGAAGTGGACAATTGTTATAATGGATTAAAGGAGCACAATCCCAAAGTGCCCTTCTGGGCTTTGTACAGTTAAGTCATAATGACAATAATAACAGTCATAATGACAATAACAGCTGACATTTCTCCAGCACTTACTATGTGCATTGTTCTTTGAGACTCAGACGAGCAAACTGAGGCACAGAGCAGTAAGATTAAATCACTCAAGATCAAGTTGCCGGTGGCAGGATCTAGGATCTACCTCCAGAGCCCCTGGCTTTTAACCACTGAGCTAGTGGTCCCACTGGGGGGAGGAGGGGTCCCTTTCCTTTTGGAGTTCATGCCTCCCAAACCATTATCGCTTAATTGATTATTAGATGCCAGCCTCAAAGATATGCACATAATTCTGCCCATTCCGCAGAGGGGAAATCCCATAAAAGTTAAAAGACTCGCCTGAGCTCATGCTGCCCATAGGAGGGGAATTAAAACCAAAGTGCGCTGAACCCAGCATCTGGAGCACTACTTCCTAAGGGAGCACTGTAGAAACCCGATCTCGAAACTCCGCCCAGAACCGCAGCATCTCCTCTGGCTTTGGCCAGACCCCTTCGCCAGTGCCGCGGCGCCCTGCCCGGAAATTCCCACAGAGTCACAGCGAACTTCCCAGGAAAACTCCTCGGCTTCCTCCTAGCCCCTGTCACGGAGGCGGCAGCCAAGAACGCCGCTGGAGTCCTTGCAGCTGCCGTCGGCCCTCCCGGGGGCGGGAGCCGCCGCTCGTGCGCTCGGGGTCCTCCCGGAAAGGTCCAGGGCTGAAGTTCAAAATGCACTTCCCGCCCAGGCCCGGCTCGCGGCCCCGCCCGGGACTCTCTGGCAGCCCCCACGTCTCTCGCCCTGCGGGGCCCCGGATAAGTCACGGAGCCCCTCCAGCCTGCAAGGCCAGGCGGGCAGCTGGGAAAATCCCGCGGGCCATCCCGACGCGTCCGGGGACTCGCAGCAGCCGACGCGCGCGCACACGCGCGCACACACACACACACACACACACACGTGTGTGTGTGCGCGCCCGCTGGCGTGCACAGCCGCCGGCGTGTGTGTGTGTGTGTGTGTGTGTGTGTGTGTGTGTGTGTTTACGTACGGAACGCGCGGGGTGGGAAAACAATGGCGAGCCGCTGGGAACAGAGCGAAGGGCCCCCTCCCCACATCTCCGCCTCCCTACCCCCAGGCAAGATTCGCTTTGCCGGGAAATCAGGATGCGGAGATTCACCTCCGACAGCCAAGGCGGGAGGTGGGGGCTGGGAAGGAGGAGGCCAGGGTGGGAGGTGGGAAGGGGTGAAACAGGAGCGGCCGGAGGAGAAAACAAACAGGATGCAGCGCCCGGCGGGTCCGCTGGGGTGCGAACCTGACAGGGTGGGAAGGACTGCGTGGCCGGCCCCACGCACCGCACCAGCCAGGGCGGGGGTGGGTCTGCGTTTGGGCGCCCGCACCCGAGTCCCACGCGGGGCGCGCACAGGTCGCCTCCGCTTCCCGCTGGGAAATCCTCAAACTGGGCGCCTAGACAGGCTGGTGAGAAAACCCCAGTGACCGTGCCCTCGGCCGGCCGGTGAGGGGGGGTGCACCCCAAGCCTGGCTAAGCGTGGTGCGCACAGCCCCCCCACTCCACAACCCGCCAAGGCCTTACCGGGCTGCCACCCCTCTGCGGAGGGACCCGGGTCTGCCCGAGAGGAGCCGCCGCTGGCCGGCGTTTTGGGGGGTAGGGTGGGGGTCCGTTCCTTCGCGAAAAACTTTGCAAAGGATCGAAACTCGCAGAGACGAGAGCCGGCGTGTGCCCAGAAACGCGGGGGCGCGAGTGTCAAACTTCGGAGGGCTGGGGAGCGGGGCGCAGCGGCGTGTGCGGGCGCAGGGGGGGCGCACTTACTACTCGGCCAGGCGCCGGGCTCGGGGCTCCGCGCTGCTGCTCCTGCTCCTCCTCCGACCGGGTCCTCGCGGCTGGCAGCCCGGGCTTCCCGCTCACATGCCCCGGCGATGCAGCTGACCGGCGCGCGGGGCTGGGGCGGCCAGGCTGGGAGGAGGCACGCCCCCCGCCGTGGGCCGGGGAGTCGCTCGGGGCTCGTGGCCACCCTGGGTCCGCGCCCCACCGCCCGCCGCCGTCCCGGGCGGAGAGCTCGGTTCCGGCCGGGCGGCGCCCTCCGCCGAGCCAGGCCTCTCTCTGCACTCTGCCCTCTGCCCTCTGCTCGCGGCCGTCTCCCTGCCTTCCGCGGTCCTGCTCCCGGACTCGCCGGGACGCTGCGCCGGCCCGCCCGCCCGGCTCTCCGGCTCCGCGCGCGGGCTCGGTCCCGAACCAGGGCCTCGGCGGCTGGCCGCTGGGCCCGGGCTCAGACCCGGGCTCGCCGCTCCTGGCCCGGGGTTCCTGGACCCGCCACTTGCACAGCTCAGTTCAAGCCGGGACCGGGAGCAGGGCGCTCGCAGCTCGCTGCTGCGAGGCGACTCCACAGCCTCAGAGGAGAAAGAGGGAGGGAGACAGAGAGCGGGCAGGGGGAGGAGGAAGGAGGAAGGGTGGGGAGATGGAGAAGGAGGGAGGGACAGAGTTCCCTCCTCCTCCCTGCAGCCAGGTCCATCCAGGCATCCACAGCTGGAAACCTCTGTCGGAAAGGGGAGGGCGGCGGGGGTGGGCGAGAAGAGAAGAAAGAGGTGGGTTCCACCCCCTCCCACTGCTCAGGTATGAGGGTCGCTAACCGAGAATCTTCGCTCCTTGAAGCAAGACCCAAGAAGTTGTCCATCCAACTCCGGCCTCCTCACCCTCCAGCCAGCCAGGATTTCGGGTTTCAGACCCTGTTTCTGAACCTCCCTTAGGACCCTCACCCCACCTGCAGCTACACTGCTTTCTAATGCCTCAGACCATTCTCGAGTCCTGGCATCTGGTACTCTCTCAAGTGCTCTTTTTTTTTTTCTTGAGCTGTTCTATATAAAGGAGTGGATTCCTTTAATTCAAAGTACTTATTAAGTGCCTACAATATGCCTGGCCCAGCAGCGTGCTGGGGACACCAGGATGAATGAGAGGGTGCCCTGCCCTTTCTGGGTTCCCATTCTGTGGAGTAGACAGATAAGTGAATGTGGAATTACAGAGAAGTGGAAGAGTGTCAAGACCAGACCAGCACAGGGGGGCTGGGGACCACTGAGGGCACTCAGGTGCAGGGACAAGGATCAGAGTCTTCTTGGGAAGGTGTTCTCTGAACTGGGTCTCAGAAAGTAGAGCAGGTGAAAGAAGTAGCAACCGGGACACCGCAGAGACCCGTGTGCCAACCGTGTAGGTGGCCAGCGTCTTCTCAGCAGGTGATGGTCAGCCAGGCGCATAAGACCTTCTGAGGGCTTTGGATTTCATCATTCCCCGCAGCCTTCCTTACCTAACTCCTTTTATTCATCTTTTAGGTCTCAGCCCAGATATCGATTCTTCCAGAAGCATGACTTGACAGCCCAATCTAGGTCAGGTGCTCATCTCGGTGTGGGCTCCAGAAGCCCCACCCCCACCCCTGGTTGTAGATACTGTGGTCATTGTTCATTTGTGTGGCTCCCCTCACTGGACTGCAAGGTCCCCGAGAGCGGAGATGTCCGGCTCGCCACTACATCCCTGGTGCCTAGTGAGGGCTTGGCAAACAGCGGGACCTTGACAAAAAGTTGTTGATCCACTGGTCGATTGAAGGGAATGGGGAGTCACTGAGGAATTCTAAGGAGGGCCTCTAATGAGATCAGTCTAGCAGGAGGCAGGGAGGCTGGTGACCAGACAGTGGTGGTGACCAGGGTAAAAATGACGCAGGCCTGAGGCAAGCTAGGGAGAGGGAGTGTGGAAAGAAAGGGGGACGTGAGATGTGAGGCGGAAAGAGTCAGTATTAACTCTAGTGTATGGCTTTTGGATGACTGGATGAAGCCATTTTGAAACCCAGGAGTCACCCAAGTGCCACCAAGCCTTTCCTCTTCCCAGCCAGCATGCCTGTGTTTTCCATATGCCCGGTTGTTTTCCTCTGGCCCCCGATCAACTTCAATGGCCACCTCCATTGGGGGTCCCTCCCTGTCCTTTGCCACAGCAGAGTGAGAGAGGAAGAACAGAGATATGGGATATGGACTCACCTCTCCAACAGCCCCTGTACACTACATCACGCCTCATTGGCAACCACCCTTCCCCATCACTGCCTCCAAACTGAAATTTTTTTTTTTTTGGTTTTTGTCTCACTTTATGTTAATTTTTAGTATATCACTACTTTTTTCACTTGTCAAAAAAATTTTTTAATCAAAAAGTAAAATATTTTTGGGGCGCCTGGGTGGCTTAGTCGGTTAAGCATCCGACTTTCGCTTAGGTCATGATCTCGCGGTTGGTGGGTTCGGGCCCCGGGTCAGGCTCTGTGCTGACTGCCAGCTCAGAGCCTGGAGCCTGTTTCAGTCTGTGACTCCCTCTCTCTCTGACCCTCCCTTGCTCACGCTGTTCCTCTCTCTCTCTCCTAGAAATAAATTTTTAAAAAAATTAAAAATAAATAAAATATTTTTATTTTTAAATAAAAAAAGAGAGAAATATCGTTTTTGTTTTTGTTTTTAGTAATCTACGCACCCAGCATGGGGTTGGAACTCACAACCTGAGGTCAAGAGTTGTGTGCTCTTCTGATTGAGCCCACCAGGTGCCCTTGAAATGTATTTAAGTATCTGCCTACTACCATCTTACACACAGTAAGATAATATACATATACAATTCTATTTTCATATACAATATCTATTTGTACCTTATCCCAGTTCTATGAGGTTCTATCATTATTCCTATCTTATTATCCCATCTTATTATTTTTTTAAGTCTATTTATTTGAGAGAGAGAAAGAGCATGTGCATGAGCAGGGGAGGGACGGAGAGAGAGGGAGAGACATAGAGAATCCCAAGCCGGCTCTGTGCTGTCAGTGCAGAGCCCAACTCGGGGCTCAAACTCACCAACCGTGAGATCATGACCTGAGAGGAAACCAAGAGTTGTACACTTAACTGACTGAGGCACTCAGGTGCCCCATCATTATTCCCATTTTAGAGGTAAGAAGAATGACGCTCAAGGTCATGGCCAGTAAGCGATGCGAGGCAGTTTGAAGATTCTAAGTCTTTCTATACTACTCTTCATTTCCGGGGAACACCCATCAAAATGACACTATTTGACCTAGTTGACGACTCCCTCTGTGAAACACTCAGTTCATGACTCTACACCCCCCTAAATTTCTTCTGACCTTACTGGTGGCCCTTTCTCAGCCTCCCTTATTTATATTCCTTCCTCCACCTTCTCTCTGGGTCAGTGTTTCCCAAGGGCTCCCTTCTGCATTTTATTTTCCTCTCTACCTTCTCCCCATAGGCGACGTTTTAGGTTTAGGTTTCCATAGCTTTACATACCAGCTATGCTGAGGATTCTCCTGATTTTTTAAGTAAATCTCCAAGACTGCTCAGTGCACCTCCGACCCCTGTATCTGACCACACACTTGACGTTTCTACCCAAGGATCTCACATACATCCTAAATTTAACATGTTCCAAAGTGGACCATTAACCACCACCCTCCCCCGCAAGCCTGTGTATACCCTGTCCCATTTTTCCCATCTCAAGAAATGGTACCACCCAGGAGTCATCCTTGATTCTTTCTTTCCATCCACCCAAATTAGTGAGTGCTGTGGATCTATCTCCACAAATATGTCCCAGCCCTCCTCTTTTCTGTCTTCACGGTCCCCCACCCTGGCCCAGGTCGTCCTCATCTCTCAGGAGGCCACCACCGCCTCACTGCTTCAGAGAACTGAGACGACCTGCCGTCACGTAATTTAACTAAGGCTGCCTACATCGGCATGACTTTAATATTTGTTCCAGAAATTTCTTGCCCAGGAAGATAAGCCCGTAAACCAGTAAATAATTTTATTATTTGCTCCAGGAACTTCCTGAAAATCAATTTATCTGAACAATAGACTGCTCAAACAGCCCCCTTCTCGGGACAATCATTTGCTTAACCTGGCAAACCACTAGCTTATCAAACAATTGTTTATTTTTCAAGACCCTCCCTTCGCTGTATCCTCCAATCCTGAACTGTTATCTTACAAACTTGGCCCAATCCCAGTCAGATCTCCATATTGAAAGATCTGCCTTTACCCAGACTTCAAGCCCTATAAATATCTCTTTACCTGGAAAGCACTTCCACAAACACTGCTCTTCCCAGGGCAGCCTCCCTTTCATCCTCTGGTCTCAACATAAATGTTCCTTTCTTTATCTTCCCTTCCCCACCCCACCCCCATCCCCCAACATCACTGTCCACACTTTATTCTCCTGCTCACGGCCCATTTGCCTCCTTCACAGCACTCACCACAATTGGTACTTATTTTATCTGTTTTCTGTTTTTTTGTGCTTTTTTTCTTTTCTTCCTGTTTCCCTTCTAGACTGTGGGCTCTGTGAGGGAAGAACCTTGTCTGCTCTATTTTCCATTTAATTTCCAGAACCCCTTGTAGATGCTCAAAACATATTTGCTGAAGGAATGGGTTTGGCTCCAGCAAGTGTGATCTCCAATCCACTTCATGTGGCTGCCAAGCCCTCCTGTGGTGGGGGCTATGGTGCCTGGGGGTGCTGGGGTTCCCCACTGCTCCCTTTAACCTCCAAGGTTAGAGACAAAGGGGCCAATGCAAATGCTCATGGGAGAAAGAGTAAGAGGATTAAATTCACAGAAGGGTGTGAATTGCTTTCCTCAGTGTTACAGGAGCAGGTGAGGGGGAGAAAGCTCCAGAGAGAAAGTGAGCTGAGGAGGTGGAAGAAGGAAAGAGCAGTGAAATCTCTGTCTCTTTGCCTCAGGTCTTTCCTGCTTTTCCCTAGGCCGCCAGCACCTAACATTTTCCATTTTCTCTGTGAAGAGGAGGGTGCTTGTCAGTTGGGTCAGCTCGGGGTAGAGGCCCAGCCTAGTAGAGTTTGTCTGGGTGCCAAATCTTCTCCTACTGAGGAAGTGCTTTTCTTTTCTTTTCTTTTTTAAGCTTATTTATTTGGGGGGGCGGTGGTAGGGGGCTGAGAGAAAAGGAGAGAGAGGGAATCCCAACAAGGATTCCCACTAGTAGTGCAGAGCCTGATACGGGGCTTGAACTCACCAACAACAGTGAGATCATGACTTCAGCTGAAACAAGAGTCCACACTTAACGGACCAAGCCTCCCAGGCAACCTGAGGAAATGTTTTTCTGGAGATGCTTACAGCCAGACTTGCCAGTCAGAAGCTCTGAGCTCAGATGGCCTTTGTGAATGTTCCAGGAGCCACATTTCAGAGTTGGGTACTCCCTTCCAGCTTGGTGGGCCTCTACTCAGTTCTACTTGAATTTCGCCCAGAGAGTCCCACGTGGATGTGGAAGCAAATCAAGAAGATAACGGGTTGATCCACAGAATGTGAATCATTTGCCTATCAGAATCTGAAAATATAAAATCTTGAAGGAACCAGCCTTCCAGAACCATCTTCTCCATCTCCTCCCTTTGTGCACAGAAAGAAGAGGTATCTTGCCCAAGGCTGGCACTTAACACATATGATCTCCTTTGATTCATCAACAACTCTGTGAAGATGGGGACTGTTCCATTCTACAGAGGAGGACAATGACAGTCCAAGATGGAAAGGAAAGTTTCCAAGACAGCACAGTGAAGACTGGGAAGGGCCAACATTTGAACCCAGGTTTTCTGGCCTTCAAAGCCATGCTTTTTCTGCTATACCATCCCGTTTTGCTTCTTAGGGGGTTTTATCGTCCTTAGAATGTGAACCATATAAATTAGCACTGGAATATTATTTAACAGCCTAGATTCTGGCCCAGGCCCTAGAACTAATAAAACAGTTCTCTCCTCCTATGTAACAGTTGGCTTCCTGTCCCCCAACTGGAGGACTGTCTCCCAAGGACAGAGGACTGACCCCAACACACTTGTGTGCACACACACAGGGACCTCATTCAGTGTGCATGCTCCCCTAATGCCAGTGACTTGAGTCCTTTTCACACACACACACATGCACACACGTGTACACACACACTCTTCAAAAATTTCTCCACGCCATTCTTCC
This sequence comes from Proteles cristata cristata, assembly GCA_017311185.1. Taxonomy (NCBI): domain Eukaryota; kingdom Metazoa; phylum Chordata; class Mammalia; order Carnivora; family Hyaenidae; genus Proteles; species Proteles cristata. The sequence goes on along the minus strand of JAESUZ010000532.1, from coordinate 75,627 downwards.
CATGTTTAGCTACCATGAAGAACTGAGCTTGGGAAGAGGGATGAGTATCGCTTCTCACCTCCAGAGCTAGCAAACATTCTCTCCCTGTAAGTTTAACTATTAGTAGTCCTAAACACTGGGGGCAAAAATCAGGCCCCGTGTCTTACTGATCAATTTGGAATGGGTGCAAAGGCAGGGCCACCTCCCTCTGAGGGTGCCCACACACAGGCTCACGGACAGTTTGTCACCGCACAATGGCTGTTTTCTTCTCTCCTCCTCCGGTCCACTCCAGTTCCTTCCCACAGAGGGGGGCCTTGGGCCCCACCTGAACCAGCAGCTGACTGAGGGAGGGAGGGAAAGAAATGAAGAGGGTATTCCCTTCCCAGGAGCCCTGGGAATTTAGGAAATCCTGAGGTTGCCTCCTCATTCTCCTCCACCCCCCACCACCTGGTTTATGGTGCCCCACCCCCAACACCTAACTTTTTTTAACCCTCTTTCCTGTCTGGAGGAGACCTAGATCCTCATCCTGGGAGGGACTGGCAACAATTAACAAAGGCACCATGGAGTAAAGACAATTAACAATCCAGAAAAGAGGGGAAAGAGAGGCTTTGTTCTGGTCTCCATGGCAACGGGGGGGGGGAGGAAGGAGGAGGAGGAGGAGGAGAGGCCATCCAGAGAGGCTGATACTTTCACTTTCCTTTCATCCCTCCCCTGTCCCACCCCCTTGGGTTTCTGCCAGGGAGACAGGGGATCTTGAAGAACACAGGCCTGGGACAGGCCCAGTCAGCCAGCTGGAGATTCAAGGTGGGAGACTGTAAGGTTCACGCTCTGGCTAAGAACTCACGAGGCTAGAGAGAGCTCCTGGGGGCCTGAAGCAAAGGCATCCTCCCCTTCCTTCTTTCCTGAAGGGCTTATCTTGTGCCCAGAACTGTAAGCAGGTCTCGGCTCTGGACAGCTTGGGGTCAAAAGGAACTTGAGTGGCTGGTGCTGCTTCCTTCCTGATCAGAGTCAGGGGCAGGGCTAGCCTCCGCAACTTGCGCGGCCCACTGCAAACTGTTAGGTCTCACCACCGTCCCCCCCCCCCCCGCCCCCGTTGCAAAGTTATTAAGAATTCAAGATGGCAGTAGCAAAGCAGTACATGAGCGTGGGGCCCTGTGCAGCTGCATAGGTTGAATACCCATGAAGGCAGGCCTGGGCTCTGTGTGCCTGCCCAGTGTGCATGCGTATGCGTGTGCAAGAGGGAGAGAGAGAGAGAGAACACTTTGGGGCAAATCCTTCCTTCCTGGATTTCTATTTCCTCAGCTATTAACAAGGATATTGAACGAGGCTGGATGTTCTATAGGTCTTTGTTTCCTCTTCTCCAGGATAAGAGGAGGATTTCTTCAGGCTTCTCTCTGCTGCACACAGTTCTGAACTCTACCTCGGAGCAAGAGAAACCAAGTATAGAAAACTCATTCCCGAGTGCTCTAATGTCCAGCCCTCCTGGGCTTCCCTGTTTGGAACAGGCAGAAGACAATGAAATATGAGCTCCAAAACCCCACTAGGGTTCACGCTATCGGTTTAGGGGGAGTTGGAAGGCACCTTCCATCTCATGAATGCTTCCAGAAGTTTCTTGGCATGAAAAGCCAGGGGGACCAGCCCCACCTCACGGATGGGCCTCTCCGTTAGCCATAGGAGACTGCCTACCAGGATATTTCTTGCTCCCAGCAACCCCAACATCATGAGAGAAAATAGGCTATGGACTCCAGAACCTTATCGTTCTAGGACTCAGCCTTGTGGCCCTGTGAGTCCAAGAGAAATGAAGACTATTAATCAGAAACTAAAACCAAGGAGAAAAGAAAAATCCATTCTGTCAGAGGCCCTAAACCAAGCAAGAGGTCAAAGGTCCTGCTCTCTGCCTTCATCTCTCTGCTTGGAGAGGCCCTGTCAGGTACCCTGTGAGGCACTCCTTGCATGGATGCTATTATGGGCTGACCTGAGTCTCCAAATCCATCTGTCCTAATCCCGAGGACCTCAGAAGGTGTCTATACTTGGAGATGGGCTCTTTACAGAGGTAACTGTGTTAAAATGGAGTCATTAGGGTGGGATGTAAAGCAACAGGACTGGTGTCCTTATAAGAAGAAATTTCTACACAGACACACTGGGAGAAGATGGCCATCTATAAACCAAGGAGAGAGGCCTGGGACGGATCCTTCCTTCATGGCCCTCAGAAGAACACCCTTCACTCCAGAATTATGAGAAGATACATTTCTGCTGTTTAAGCCCCCCACTCCATGGTGCTTTGTAAGGGTAGCAAATTAATATGGACACTTAAAGGTTGGGAGGTCTGCACGACCTTGAGGTTGCCTGGACTCACTGAGTGTGTCTCTGAAGGGGGGTGGGGGGGTCGGCTTTTGTATGAGCATTGCTGCATTATTTTAATTTGAAACAAAATTGATCTATTACTCTCTTCCCCCGTAGCCTACTCTTTTAAATTTTTTATTTCTTTTGGTATTGGTTTAACACATTTTATTGTTTTAATCCCTTTAGTCTTTTATTTTTCTGGTTTTAATGATTTTACTTATCTCTGTCATTTTTAATCTCTGTTTCGTCTTTGTTCTAGCCATTTCATACTCTTTGCTTTTATCTCATCTTATCTTCTAGATTTATTGTTATTGTATTATCTTTTTATTCTCCATCTTTTATTTCTAACCTTTGCCTTATCGTGTCTTTGTTCCATCTTTTCATTTCTTTTTAGTTTATTTGGTTTATTTTTAGCTCATATTACCACTTTGCTTACTGCCTTTTTTTTTTTTTTTTACCATTTTTACCATCTTTTTATTTCTTCTTAGTTTACTTTATCTTTTTATTGACTGGTGTATTAGCTTCCATATTTTACTGTTTTCAATTCTCTCAGCTTATTAAATGTGGAGGCTGGAAACACAGCCCTCAGGGGAGAGCTGCCAGGCTAATCCAGACCCCAAGTGGAGGAGGCTAGATCTTCTGGCTCCTAGAGCCTGCCCAGCACCTCCCAATAGATGCCCCATTTGCTCCAAAGTGGGCCCCTTCTATCTATAAGAATTAATCTGTGTAACATAGGAGACCTTGGGATAAAATCCTCTCGGGAAGAGACCTGCTTTGCTCACATAATAACATAGTAGACACACAGAGGAGCCCCGCTTTCTCATATCACATGCCATCAAACTGCCCTCTGTATGCTCAGTCACTTTAAGTTCACCATCACTAGACATCAGACCAAGGGTATAAAGAAACCACACCACTTGTCAGGGTGGGTATGGTGGGTAGGAAATTTCACTTTGTGAAAAACTCTCAACAGACCCCCTCAGGTTTCATTTTAAACAAGAAACCAAGTGGTCTTGATTCATACAACGAAAGTCCTTGGGGAAAGGCCCAGTGAAGGGTCTTATGAATTCTTACATCTAGCTGCTTCTCATTCATTCATTTATTTAATAAATCTGTACTGAGAAGCTACGATGTGCCAGGAATTATGCTAAGAAATGAGAATTACAGTGGAGAGCAAAAAGACCTAGAGTCCTTGCTGCCGTACAGTTTATAGTCTGGTAAAAAGATATGATATTTCCCTGGCTAGGACCGATCTGACTTGGCTTCCGTGCAGACAAGATTATAGGAGGTTGTTACGTCCAAGTCTGCCAGCTGTTCCCCCAGTATGTTTTGCCCTTCTAGAGTAATAAATACAAGTTCATGCTGAGAAAATGACTACCAATCAAAAGACTGCATTTCCCAGGCTCCCTTGCAGTGAAATACAGCCAGGCACCTGGGTTCTGCCCAGTAGAACTCAGGCAGACATGAAACCTACAACATGCTGGTTCTGCCTCATAGGGCCTAAGCAGAGAGGTATATGCAACTTCATGGTCAAATCCTTAACAATAAAGAGTGTATTCTTTCCATTCTCACTTTCTCCCTTCTGCTGGCTGGAATGTGGGTATGGACAGGAGTTCTTGAAGTTATGGGATAGCCTGGAAGGTCATGGAATGAATGAAGGGCATTGAAAAGGAGTATGGGGATGCCTGGGTGGCTCAGTCAATTCAGTGGCCAACTCCTGATTTCAGCTTGGGTCATGATCTCACTATTGGTGGGTTCGAGTCCCCCATCTGGCATAATGCTGCCAGTGCAGAGCCTGCTTGGGATTCTCTTTCTCTCTCTGCCCTTTCCCCACTCATGCGTGCTCACTCTCTTTCAAAATAAATAAATAAACTTAAAAAGAAAAAGGAGTATGGGTCTCTGATACTACGAACTTTTGTACTGCCTATTCTTAGACAATTAGAAGAGTGACTAATAAATTGCCATCTGGTACAAGCCACGGTGACCTTGGCCTTTGTTTTTGCAGCTGAATCAGCTCTCTTCAGCATGTAGGTCTCCCCCAAAACTTTCTCTGATTTTGACTCAAGCATGCAATGAAATCTTTCCGAGAACTTTTAGAGAAGACTTAGATATATAACAGCTGGGTTACTCCTTAAGGAGAGAGAGAGAGCCCTTCCTTGTCACCAGAATGCACAAGAGTGGCCACCATTATTTCGTGGCTGGCTCTACATTTTGTGGCTGGTCTCTGATTCTATACAAGCCTCCTTGCTGTGTTCTATTCTCTTGAGTCTCAGAAAAGTAAATTAGGTCTTAGCACTTGTTCCCACTTTAAATATCTTTTTCATGACAAGCTATATGCAAACAGAAGAATATTTTCTTAAAAACAAGACTTCATCAGTGCACTCTACGCCAATGCTAGAGTGACCCTACCCCTCTGCCAACAGTGTGATTCCTTTCCAAATATTCTACTATTGGTTTAGCACCACAAGTTGGCCCTCTAAATGTTTACTTCCATACTCCCCAATCACATTTTCAGTCACTTCTTCAGCTGTTGGACTTCCCTTCCATCAGCCCTGCCCCTCTGCAGACCGACACTGTCGTGAAAGCCTGTGGGTTCCTCTACCACTGAACACCTTGTAGAATCCTAATGCTGTGAATTCAGTCTTGCTTCTACTCAATCGGGTGGCAGCAGCCTTTTATATTAGTCTGCTCAGACTGCTATAACAAGATGCCACAGGCTGGGTGTCTTAAGTAACAGAAATTCACTTTTCACAGTTCTAGAGGCTAGAAGTCTAAGATCAAGGTGCCTCAGGGTTCCTGAGGACAACTCTCTTCCTGGTTTATAGATGGCCACCTCTCCCTGTATCCTCATTTGGTGAACAGAGAGAGAGCTCTCATCTCTCTTCTTCTTCTTATAATAACTAATCCCATTATGGACCCCCCTCCCTCAGAATCTCATCTAAACCTAATTACCAATGGCCCCATGTCCAAAAACCATCGCATTGGTGGTTTGGGCTTCAACATATGAATTTGGGGGATACACAGACATAACATCATCCCTACTCCCTTCTGTCTTATTTACTGCTGCATCCTCAGTCCCTAGAATAAATAAAGTCATAATTCTGCATAATTCTAAACTGCCAAAGGATAATGATTATATCCTTCTAGAAGATTCCTTGAAGTTGCCTCCTGTATCTAAGGTATTTCTCCCAGTATGGGGCTGGGTACAGTTCTCAATAAAACTAGTACATTCTATCTGAGGTTGTAATAGTATATCCATAAAGAGGATTCGATTCTACAAAATACTTTCATTTCTAAGAAGTAGGCCCTTTGAAGTTCCATGGGGAAGGGCACCTGACTGGCTCAGTCGGTGGAGCATGCGACTCTTGATCTTGGGTTTGTGAGTTCGAACCCTATGTTGGGAGTAGCGAAAAAAAAGAAAAACAGAAAGACAAAGAGGAAGGAAGGAAGAAAATAATTAAAGAAAGAAAGAGAGGGAGGGAGAAAGAAAATGAGGCAAAAGCAAACTGGCCATTTCAATCTTAGTGTCACTAAGCTTCCAGATTGTTAATATTACAGTCAGTGTACGAGGGTATCTGTGGTAATAACTCTCTGAAATGGCCCCAAACGATCCCCACTTTTTGGTGTGCATACCCTTGCCCTAATGTAATGTCTTCTCACTGAGTGTGGGCTAGACTTAGTGATACTTGTTTTAAAAAGTTTATTTATTTATTTTTTAGTAATCTCTATACCCAATGTGGGGCTCAAACTTACAACCCTGAGATCAAGAGTCTTATGCCTTTCTAGCTGACCTGGCCAAGTGTCCCTAGACTTGGTGACACTGCTAATAGACAGAATAAGGCACAGGTGATAGTGTGTGATTTGGAGATCAGCTCCTAAAAGGCAGAGTGGCATCTGGATTATTCACTCTAGGGGAAGACACCCGCACGTCAAGCAGCATCTGTGGAAAGGCCCACATGTGAGGCCGCCTGCCTGTAGACTCTAGGCTTGGAGGCAGGCCCCCCAGCCCTTGTCAAGCCTTCAGAGACTGTAGCCCCAGCCACTTTCATGAGAGACCTTCTAAGGATAATAAGCCAGAAACACTCAGCCAAGCTACCGCTGGATGCCTGACCCTCAGAAACTGTGTGAGATGATAAATATTTATTGTTTTAAGTTACTACATTTGGGTGGAATTTGTTATGCAGCAATAGGTAAGCAGATAATCGAGAAAGATGTCAATATCAGTAAGATAACTCTACAGCTTCTAAATATATTTACCTTCTATAGATGAGATCAGTCATCTGCAAAAAAGAAAATTACTAAGGGGGAATCTGAGAGAATATTTATTTGCTAGAAAACATGACTGAATCATCTGCATAATCTGTATTCTCCCAAACCTCTTAGCAGGATGCTGGACACAAAATTAGCTAATTGATTAACTGATGGCTTCTTATTAAAACTTACATGGCTTTCTATTTGCCTTATTTGTTTGTTTGCTTACTGATTTTTATAAATGTTTACTTATTTATTTCTTTGAGAGAGTGTGAGCAGGGGAGGGGCAGAGAGACAGGGAGACACAGAATCTGAAGCACGCTCCAGGCTCTGAGCTGTCAGCACAGAGCCCAGTGCGGGCCTCAAACCCACGAATTGTGAGATCATGACCTGGGCTAAAGTTGGACACTAAACTAACTGAGCCACCCAGGCACCCCTCTATTTGCTTTATTTAAACAAATATTTAGTAGATTCACAAAGCTCTTTCTGGAGTGAAGAGGAGTTCTTTTGCTTGCATTTTAAAAGTCTTTTCTAAATTCTGCCCGGACCAACCTGCACCCTTATGTTCACACCAGTGATTAGAGTTTGTCATTCTTTCCTCAGTGCATTCATGGCATCCTAAAAACAACTCTTTTATAGCCCTTGGTACTGCCTGTAATTGTCTGATTACTTGCTATCTCCCTCATTAAGCTGGAAGATTTCTGAAGACAGAGACTATGACTTATTCATCTTTTTAGAACAGAACACAGTCTCCGGCCCACAATATAAGTTCAACAATTATGCCTTACATGAATGAATAAGACTATATTAGTGAAGAAGAAATAAGTAAATTAATAAATGAGCTGGCCTTGAAAGAAAACTAAGTGGCTTGAGGAAAAACTTTTCCCCCTTGGATTTCTGTTTGCCTATAAAATGAAAGGGCTGGACAAAATTACTTCTAAGACCCATTTCCATTCAGACCTTCCATGATCTATGATTGAAGATGGGAATAGGAACCTATGCCCTTCTATAACTTTCAAAAAGCAATGTTAGGAAGAAAATAATAAAGATAAGACTAGAAATCAGTTAAATAGGGAACAAACCAACAATGAAGAAAATCAATGAAAACAAAGACTGGTTCTCTAAAAAGATCAATACAATTGATAAACCTCTAGCTACATTGATTAACAACCAAAGAGAAAACATACAAATTACCAATATCAAGAATAAAAGGGAGGGAGCATCACTTCAGATCCTACAGACATTCAAAGGATAAGAAGGGAGTATTATTAACAATGTTATACAATAAATTTGGCAACTTACATGAAATGGACAAATTACTTGAAAAATACCTATTAGAAAAACTGGCCCAAGAAGAAACAGAAAATTTCAATAGCTCTCTATCTATTAAAGATGTGAATTCATAATTTTTTAAAAATTGACAAAATTCTATCAATCATTTAAAGATGAAACAAACCATATACAAATTGTTTCAGAACACAGAGGTGAGAGGACTATTTCCCAACTCATTTTATGAGCCCACTGTTACCCAGATGTCATCACCAAAGATATTACAAGGGAAAAAACCCTACAGATTAAGAACCCTCCTGAACAATAGACACAACGCCTTGACAAAGTTTCTGCAAGTGGAACCCAAGAATATACAAAGTGGGATATTCCAGGAATGCAGGGCATACAGTTAGTAACGGAAGAAATAAAATGGTCTTTTTTTTTTTTTTTTTTTTAATGTTTTATTTATTTCCAGGAGAGAGAGAGACAGCGTGAGGAGGGGAGGGTCAGAGAGAGAGGGAGTCACAGACTGAAACAGGCTCCAGGCTCTGAGCTGGCTGTCAGCACAGAGCCCGACGCGGGGCTCGAACCCACGGACTGCGAGATCATGACCTAAGCGAAAGTCGGACGCTTAACCGACTAAGCCACCCAGGCGCCCCTAAAATGGTCTTTATTCATGGCTAAAATGATATGAATGCAGAAAGCTCTAGGTAATTTACAAAAAAACCCTCTATAAACAAAACAAAAAAACCAACCACTACAGCTAATAAATCAGTTGGGCAAAGTTGCAGGATACAAGATCAATATACAAAAAAAAAAAAAAAAAAATTACTCGTATTTGTATATACTTATAACAAACTATTGGAAAATGAAAAGGTGTCATTTACAGTAGCATCAACAAATATGAAATATTTAGAGATAAATTTAATAAAATATATGTAAGACATTTCAATGGAAAACTATTAAATATTGATCAGAGAAATTAAAGATCTTAAATAAATGAAGAGATACGCCATGTTCATGGATGTGAAGACTCAATATTGTTGAAATGTTAATTTTCCCAAAATTGATTTACAGATTCAGTGTAATCCCAATCAAAATAACTTCTATAGACTGAATGATTGTGTCTGCCCTCCCACCCCCAAATTCATATGCTGAAACCCTAATCCCAGTGTGATTATATTAGGAAATTGGGCCTTTGGAGGGTGATTAGGTCATGGAGACAGAGTCCTCACAAATAGGATTAGTACTCTTATAAAAAAAAAAAGTCCCCAGAGAGATCCCTATACCTTCTTCCACATGAGGACACAATGAGAAGACAGTCAGCTATGAACCAGGAAGTAGGCTCTTACCAGACACCAAATCTGCCAGTCCCTTGATCTTGGACTTTCTGGCATCCAGAAGTGTGAGAAGTACATTTCCGTTGTTTAAGCCAATGGTAAATCTAGAATTCTGTGATGGCAGCCCAAACAGGTTAAGACAATCATCCAGTAATCTTTGCAGAAATTGACAAGTTTTTTCTAAAATTTATATGGAGGAGCACCGGGGTGGCTCAGTTAGTTAAGCATCCAACTTTTGATTTCAGCTCCAGTCATGATCTCATGGTTTGTGAGATCGAGCCCTGCATGGGGGCTCTGCACTAACAGCTTGGAGCCTGCTTGGGATCCTCTCTCTCCTATCTCTGTCCCGCCCCCACCAAATAAATAAACATTTTTTAATTTAAAAATTTATGTGGAAAAAATAATAAAAAAATAAAATTTATGTAGAAATTAAAAGGACCTATAATATCCAAGCCCCTCTTGAAAAAGAGGAGCAAGATAGGATTTATCTTATTTGACTTCAAGAACTACTATAAAGCTGTAGTAGTCAAGCCAGTGTGGCATCGGTATAAGGATGGACACATACATCAGTGACACAAAATAGAGAGGCCAGAAAAAGGCCTACACATGTTTTGTCAGTTGATGGGTGACAGGGTGCCCTGGTAATTTAAAGAGGAAAGGACATCTTTTGAACAAATGGTGTTGGGACAACTGTAGGGTCTTATGGAAAAAAATGGACCTTGACCCCAACCTCCCAACACAGGCCAAATGAACTAGAAATGGATCCTGGACTGAAACATAACAGCTGAGATGACAAAATTCTAAAACAAAACACAGGAAAAAATCTTTGTGACCTTGGGATAAGAAAGATTTCTAAGGACACCAAGAAAGAAACAATAAAATTGACTCCACTGAAATTAGAAACTTCTGCTCTTCAAAGGACATTTTTGGAAAATGAAAAAGGAAGTCACAGGTCATAGCCTGTGTATTTTCAATCATGTATCTTACAAAGGACTCATATTCAGAGTATATAAAGATATATTCAGAATATTTTTAAAATATTTTTTTAAAATATTTTATTTTTAAGTAATCTCTACACCCAATGTGGGGCTTGAATCCACAATCCTGAGATTAAGAGTCGCACGCTCTACTGACTAAACCAGCCAGGTGCTCCCAGAATAATAATTAAAGTATAATGTATATATTCTTACACTTCAATAAGAAGACAGCCCAATATAGTTTTTCAAATGGACAAAAGATTTGAACAATCACTTCACCAAGAAAATATGTAGATGGCCAATAGGCACACTCAACAGCATGAGCTATCAAGGAAATGCAAATTAAATAGACAATGAGATGTTACTACGTTCCTATTAGAATGGCTAAAAGGAAAAAACATGAACAATACAAGTGTAGGCAGGGGTGCAGAGCAACAAGAATTCCCCTGTATTGTTGGTGGGGATGTAAAAGGCTACAGCCACTCTGGAAAACATTCAGCAATTTCTTATAAAGTTAACATATATCCACATATAACCTAACAGTTCCCCTATTAAATAGAATACCCAAGAGTAATGAAAATATATCTCCCACATAGGGTGCCTGGATGGCTCAGTTGGTTAAGTGCCCACAGTTTGTGGGTTCGAGCTCTGCCTCTGGCTCTGCACTGACAGGAAGGAGCCTTCTTGGGGTTCTCTCTCTCTCTGCCCCTCCCCTGCATGTGCTTGCTCTTTCAAGATAAATAAATAAACCCAAAAAGAAAAGGAAATATATAGGGGCACCTGGGTGGCTCAGTCGGTTGAGTGTCCGGCTTTGGCTCAGGTCATGATCTCGCAGTTCATGAGTTCGAGCCCCACGTCAGGCTCTGTGCTGACAGCTCGGAGCCTGGAGTCTGCTTCAGATTCTGTGTCTCCCTCTCTCTCTGTCCCTCCTCCACTCACGCTCTGTCCCTCTTTCTCTCAAAAATAAATAAACGTTAAAAACTTTAAAAAAAAAAGAAAAGAAAAGAGAAGGAAATATATATCCATAAAGACTTTTACACTAATGTTATCAGAGGTTGTATTCATAACAGTCCCAAGTTGGGTATAATCCAAATGTCTACTGGGGCACCTGGGTGGCTCAGTCAGTTGAGCTTCCAACTTCGGCTCAAGTCAGGATCTCACGGTTTGTGAGTTTGAGCCCTGCGTGGGGCTCTGTGCTGACAGCTCAGAGCTTGGGGCCCACTTCAGATTCTGTGTCTCCCTCTCTCTCTGCCCCTCCCCCACTTGCACTCTGTTTCTCTGTCTTTCTGAAAAATAAATAAACATTAAAAATAAAAAACAAAAATTAAAAAATAATAATCCAAATGTCTATTAATATGTGAATGGATCAACAAAGTGTACTAAAGCACCCCAGTGGAATACTACTCAGCAATGACAAGAAAAAACTACTTCCACACGCAACAACTGGAAGCCTGATACAAGAGGGTCCATACTCTATGGTTCTTTTTATATGAAAATCCTGTATTTGCAAAACTATTCTATAGTGACAGAAACCACAGCAGTGGCTGGAGGGAGGTTGGCTGCAAAGAGGCACAGGGGAGTTTTCTGGGGGTGGTGAACATGTTCTTTATCGTCGTGGTGGTGGTTACATAGATTTAAATATTTGTCAACCATTATTGAACTGTCCCCTTAAAAATGCTGTATTTAATTTTAAGTCAGCTATATCTCAATAAAGTTAATTTAAAAAGATGAGGTGCTTGGGTGGTTCAATTGGTTATGCGCCTGACTCTTGATTTCGGCTCAGGTCATGATCTCACAATGTGGTTTGTGAGTTCAAACCCCCATTTCAGGCTCTGCAATGATGGTGGGGGCGCTGCTTGGGGTCTCTCCCTCTCTCTGTCCCTACCCCTCCCTCCCTCGCACTCACTCTCTCTCTCTTTCAAAATAAATGAATAAACTTAAAAAGAAAAGAAAACCAAAAGGCAACACTACCATGACCTACACTGGAAGCCAGTCTGTCTCCACCTTCCCTCCCCTTCAACATATTTCTAACATCTCTACCCCAAAGCTGTAGCTACCCCTACAGCAGAGGCTCCTTTCCCTGTGAAAAGCCACTTTCCCAGCTCATCCTTCCCACCTGCCACCCCCAGCCAAGACCTTTCTTCATCAGCCTCCACAATCCAGAGCCTCCCATACCTACTACCAGCTGGCTGCAAGAATGAGCTGTAAGTGCTCCCGCAGGTGAGGGCTCTGGGCCAATGCCCAGCAGCCGGAGCAGACCGTGCTCAGCTGATGCAGAGCTGGCTCTCAACAAAACACATCAGCCTCACCGGCTCTTGCTGGGTCTTGGCAAGGGCAGGAGACTGCACACAGAGTCTCTGGCACCTTGGCCTTCAGACCTCGACACTTCTTATCCCCTGGACCCCCAGGGGCAGGCTCTCCGGGCTGCACGTGAGGTTCCACAGACCTGACCTAGGCCTCTTGGTCTGGTCCCCAACTGCAGGTTTTATCTTCCTTTCAGATCCTAGCTCCCTCTATCCCATGTCCTTTCCTGTCCCTAAGACATCATTCCCAGACAGAGATGTTTAAAAGGAAGAAATCCAAGTTGGCTGTGACTGTGGCCCCACTGAGGACCCGTTAGACTCCCTCAAGAAAGTACACCCTGGGCTGCTCAGTGTTCCTCTCCACCAGGCGACTGTCCACAAAGCTGGATGACCTTGTGGTCACATTATTGATGGACTCTGTTCAGTGCCACCACTCAGCTCCTCCATGGGGATAGAGACAAGAACACTTTGGGGACACAGAGAACAATGCTAGCCAAACAGAGAGAGAAAGGGGTGCCGGGAGGGCTGAGAAGCTTGGTCAGGGCTCTAGCCTGCATCTGTTTCTGGGTCCTCTTTGTACCCCTGATCCGGGGACTGTGGAGCTGGGGAGCCATGGGGAGCTAAGGCTCTTTGGCCCCCGACCCCTTGCCCTCCTGCTTTTGGACGGCGGAGAGGATGCAATTACCCTGGTCATGGGAATGGCTGGACCCGGCCGTCTTGGACACAATGACTTGGCCAGAGCACGTGGGCGAGCCCAGGAGACTGGCCCGGGTCTGCAGCTTCCTGGGAGGAAGTGAGGCATTGTTCAGGGGGTTGTGTGGGCCCGCTGGAACTCCACACAATGCAGGGAACGGTGGGTGCCAGGTCCAGCCCACCGACAATCCGGGAACTTGTTTATTGCTTTAATGACCCCATGGTGGATCCACCTGGAAACAGACCTGCTAATGAGCGGAGACAGAGCTGGCACAACCCCAAGGGAAGCCTGTCGGGCCAGCTCCCCTGGAGGCGCTAAGGGTGTGTGGTCTGAGACTGGGAGAGCTGGGGAGTAAGGCCTGGGATCTGTCTGGGAAAACCACAGTGAGATCTTATGCTGCTTCATCCCCACCTGCCTCCTCTGTGGGGTCAGGAGAAGGCAGAGTGGGGGAAGGGGCCATGAGGTTGGGCATGTAAGGCATGACCAAGCTTCCCATTCCAGCCTCTGCTCCAAACTGCCGGTGACCTTGACCAAGCTGTCAAAGCTCTCTGGGCCTCAGTGTCCCCATCATTCAGGAAGGGTTACCAACATCATCCTGCCATCTCCCCACTTTCCCAGGGTGGTGAGAGGATAAGGTAAGATCAGACACAGCCACTGCTTTGAACTTCTTGGAAGAAAAACCCTTTCAGACATCAAGGCTTTACACTGTTTGCTTCTTTCCCCTGTGGCTGGAGCCCGGGAGCTTGGGGATATGGACTGTCTGGGACTTGGTTTTCCTAGACTGTTTGTCAGACACCTGCCAGGGACTGAGACGAAATTAAAATCTGCCCCTGCATCAAGGACATCTGGGAGCCAAAGGTGGGCAGCAGAGGAAGGGGCAATGGTATGCTGGGGCCAGCTCATGCCCGTTCACAAGAGCCAGGTGCTGAACGTTCAGGAATGTTAAATCCATTAGTACCTTGCAATCAGCCACTATAAGAGCTTTTACACCATAAACATTAGCAGTCTCTCTATATCAAGACCCCCCTCCCTTTTTTTTTTTAAGAGCTAGGTTTCCGGCCAGAGTCTGCAGAAGACTCACCCAGAACTGCCGTGACCCTGCTAAAATCCCCACGCAGGTGTGGCTTCTTTGCGCTCCGGACACAGTCCCCCAGGGACTGGAGACCTGACTAGTTAAGAAAATGGCCCCGGTGCAGGTGCAGGCAGTGGGGTGGGTGGGGGGCAGGGGTGAGCTGTGAGGCGGGGTTACTGGACTCCAGCACTATAGCAGGACGGTTGTCTCTTCTGTACCAGACTGAGGTCTCGGGGTCTGTCTGGGAGCCAAACCAAAGCTCCGGTTGGGTGCTGGGGCCGGCTGCCACTCTGGGTGTTTCTCTGCCCTGGTTCTAACACAACAGGGGTGGGGATGGGGACGGAGGGCTGCTGTTAGGAGATGACGAGTTGAACATATCAGGCATTGATGTGGGTACTCATAGGAGCATAACTCGGGTCTCATTATTTGAGGAGTTGTTTGTTTCTTTGCTTGTGTTTCTGGGGGCTTATTTTTAATCCAAGAAGTTTCTTTACAGGCTGAAAAGGGGAGATGATCATAGATCCTGCGATGGCCTCTGACATGGGTAAAGCTGTGAAGCTGGAGGAAGAAGCTGCCAGTGACCTGGGATGAGGTGAGGGGACAGCTCAGAACCTGCAAGCCAGGACACCCTGGCTCTCGTTCTAGCTCTGCCATTTGATCCAGGGCCAACCACTCCATCTCCGTGGGCCTCCATTTCCTTGCCTGCACCGTGGCATCAGCAGCAGCCTACACCCCACACCCCCACCCGCCGCTCCTGAGGGGCCCTGGCTGCACGATCTCTGAGGCTCAGTTCATCTTTGCTGCCCTCTGGTTTCTCTTATCAATGTCTCCACTCTCACCAGGAGGCACATTAGCTGGGGATGTGTTCCCTCTCAGGGAACAGTCTTGTGCCATCGGATGTCTTTCACGGTTAAGGCACTTGCTCCAGAGTCTGGGAGGTCCTGGGTTTAAATCTTGGCTCTTGCCTCTCACCAGCGTTGTGACCTTAGGGCAGATTCTTCTCTGATCCTATCACCTCATCTGAGAGAATCAGAGAGCCTTCCACTCAGATTTATTGGGGGAATTCAAATAGGGTAATTCATGTAAGCTCTCGCCACACACCCTGGCATGCGGTGGGCATGGGATAATGATAGCTGTAGTCACTCTAAGTGGGTACTGCTCTCCAGAGCAAGACACACTGGCACACAGGCCCAGGAGGGACCTGCCACTTAAAAGAGGCAGGAAACCTTGAGCCCCCTCTCGGGGTATTGATGCATCTCCCCGAAGTCTTACTAGAGGGATTTCAACCCAGCAAGTGAAAGTCACAACCTCCCAGAGGAGGCCCCCACATTGTCACAAGGAAATGCATAACCGATCTGAGGTGGAGAGGCAGGGCACTTGGGTTTTGGTTTGACTTGTCCCCAGCTCTCTTGTTCATGACACGGAGCTCATCTCTGCCCTCCCTCATTGCTCCGGACAAATGAGGTCATGCGGATGAGCAAAATGAAATCAGTAAAAATGTTTTAGAGTATGCTATAAAATGTATTATAATCACAAATAATAATATAATTAATCTCCATGGCCCAGGACAGCCCTGGGAGATTTACTGGTGGGTAGAAGAATTTTCTTTTTCCCATTCTTTTCCAGGGAGGATTTTCTTTTTCCTCCAGCAGGAGCCTCCGTGCCTCAGGGACAGAGTGGAGTGGAATGTCCAGTGTAGTTCACAGTCCTGCCTTCCACCCTCCCACTCGTCCCTCCACTGGGAAATCTAAATATATTTTTAGGGAACCTCACTGCTCCCGCCCCGGTTTCCTTTCCAGGGCATGCCTGGGAAAGCTCTCAGAACTTGGGAGTAAAGACTGCTGTAGAGACGTGCCTGAGCACTTCTCTCTGACCCTGGGCTTTGGTCCCCAGGAGGGCTGATCCCGGTCTGGAGTCCCAGGGGCCGAGATGGCCCAGGGAGACAAAAGGTGTGGCGGTGACTAGCAGGGTGAGAAATGCAGTGAGGTCGGTGGTGGGTGAGGTAGGGGGGCCCCCACGGAGATAAGGGGAGTAAACAGCCCAGCCACGGTCCCCAGGTCCACCTGGCTGAGGCTGAAGGCAGGGCTCCAGGCTCCTCCGGGGCAGGTCGGCTTTGGCTGCGGCCAGCCTGGGGTGGGGCAGCAGCGACCCAGACTCCTCCAAGAACGGGATATATAACCTTCAGCTTCAACAATAAAGATCAATTATGACCTAATCGCCCAGCCCAGTTCCAAAGGCCCAGGGGGTGGGTCTCTTTCCGCCTGTCCCTCCAGGTTTAATTATCTGAAGAGTCTTTGGACTTTGGGAGACCCAAAAGCAAAAGCAGATCTGCAAATAATTAAGCCAGGGAATGGCCTTCGCTGAGAAGCGTCTGTGGGCGTGGGACAGGGGCTAGAGGGCATGGCAAGTCCCCCTGGGGTGCCTCTGGGTGCGGTGGGCGTGGGGTAGGGACAGAGAACAGCAGCAGAGGAAGGGAGGCAGCCGAGGCAGACAGAGCTCCGAGGTCAGGAAGGAAACCGGAGTGAGCCTGAGAGTCATTCTCTGCCCAGCGAGGCAGGAACGCGGAGGAAGCTGGCTGCCAAGGAACCCCTCACCCGGGAGTCCCCTGCGGTGCTTGTGGCACCTTTGCAGATACTAGAATGGTTGGCAGTGTCCTTGAAGGGACTGAAACAACTCAAAACAACACTGACCAAACCAGCGTGGACATCGCACTCGCCGCTGCAGGATGCAAAGACGCGGCGTCCAGGAAAGCACTTGCCCTGGTCTCCCACTCGCCCTGACTTGTCCAGCCTTGGGGTACAGCTGTCTCTCTCTGACACCAGCCTGGCAAACTTCTACCTGGCATTACCGTTGGACCCTGCTTGGTCCCAGCTGACACGACATGCCCGGCTCCACATGCTGCATGACACACATCACTAAAGTGCAGCTATACCCACAGTGGTGGCAAAGAGCAACTTCACACACGACAGAAGCCTGTGAAGGCATCATGGTGCACAGGTTACACACTGCCGCTAGGATTTGGGACGGGCCTGCCGGTTTTCCCTAGAGGAGTTTTGGGGTTGCAATTCATTTGGCCTGGTCCCTCCCTCCCTTCCTTCCTTCCTTCCTTCCTTCCTTCCTTCCTTTTAATGTTTATTTTTGAGAGAGACATAGAGACAGCACTAGCAGGCGAGGGGCAGAGAGAGGGGGAGATACAGAATCTGAAACAGGCTCCAGGCTCTGAGCTGTCAGCACAGAGCCCGACCCAGGACCCGAACTCGAGAACCAGCAACAACGGTGAGATCATGACCTGAGCCGAAGTCGGACACTTAACTGACTATGGCCTGGTCCTTTGTTTCTAACAGAGGTACCCATAAGGTCCTCAATGGGATCGGCAAATCCCTTCCACCTTGTTTGCCCCTGGATTCTTGACTAACCCCTTTGAAATTGCAGCCTATTAGCACCTGAAAGAACAGTAGAAGCCACCAAACACCTTTTACAGATGGGGAAATGTGAGTGTTCTTTCTCTATCCAAAGGTGGCTCTCTGGACTCCCACATGCTTTCTAAATGAGTTTTCCCATTTTTGCTAGTTGTATATACCTTTGGCAGGGGTCAGGGGGAGGTGTGTATCTTTTGTTTTGTTTTTTAAATAGGCTTCATCCCAGCGTGGAGCCCAGGGTGAGGCTTGAACTCACAACTCTGGGATCAAGACCTGAGCCGAGATCAAGAGTCGAAAGCTCAACTGACTGAGCCACCCTGACGCCCCAGGTATAGCCTTATTAATGACAGTTCTACATGTGCCCCCATATCATATGGCCACCATGATCGAGGCTCAGCCTGGATTAACTGTGGGCCCCGGCACCCCACTGGGAAGGGAAGACAGAGGCCTTGCTGCCTGCGAGCATGAGACCCATCCCCCACTCTAGCACTGAGGGGCCGCTGTGTTTTAAAATCACCTTGGTGTATTTATATATTAGTGTTCTTTTCTATTTTAAAAATGCCTTCCCATTGTGCTTCGACTCGCTGGGGCAGCGCTGTTCTCCTGGTTGTGCCGATAGGCTTTTCAATCAAAACCAAACAACAAATCCACATGTTTCTATTTCTTTATATATCCCTGCTTTTTCAGGAAAATAAATATTTGTTGAATTGAAGTAGAAAAATTTTTTGAGAAAGATGTTTTTGTACCTAGTGTGTTTTGCTGTTATTGTTGTTAAATAAGTGCTTTCGGTGACAGAGCTTTTGTTCTGAGAAAGGGCTTTTCATGGTGGGGTTGGGGGTGGGGCGGTGTCGTGTGTTTCGGTGGGGGGGCTGTGTTGGGAGTTTCAAAGTAGGAGAGTCTTGAGCCAGCTATGGCCCCTCTTCTTTCCCTTCTCCTCCCCTTTGTCTCTGCCTCCTAATTCACATATTCCCTCTTGTCACCAATGTCATCCTACCCCCCAAGCCCTAGCAACTCGGCCCTCTAGCCACTATATGGTAGGAGAGCAAGGCAGACAGTAACGTAGCTTGCTAGTGTGCATTACGGACTAACGAAGGGGAGAAGAGGTACCGGCACCATTGGAAGCCCGACAGAACCCATTTGCTCCAGTGTCCCACCTTGAGATGAACAGAAGTCTGTTCTGGGGTTCAAGTGCCTGACCTCTAAGGTCCTTCTTTCCACCCTCAAGCCTATTTCCAGGTGCCCACTATTCACCAGGCTCTCTCAAAGAAGTCACACATTGGGTTTTACTTAGGAGCAAACGCCAATGCATATGGGGGTACAGGGTGAATCCCACCCCTTCCTCAGCTAGTAGGGAGCAAGGCCCTAGGGACGGGGACACAGTGTGGCTACAGGCCAGTCCCAGCCACCTGTCACAGGGCCTCCCTCTCTCATGACTCATCTCGTGGAGGGCCACAGGGCCAGAGCTCGGCCAGATCTATAGAGATGCAACAGTGAAGGAACCGCAGCCCGGGGCCTCCGGAGTCCAGCACCTGACAGAGGACAGACGCTTAGACGATCAATCACACCACTGGATGGTGAATGTTATTGTGGGATTCTTAAAAGATGCTTAGGTTTTCACCAAAAGAGGAAGAAGGGAAAGGCATCTAGGAGAAAGAACAATGTGTGAAACAGGATGACTGAAAAGAAACTTCCACTTGTTTGGTAAGACGGGAGGGACAGCTATAGGGACGTGATGGCAGGAAATGAGCGTTCTTTGGGCTCACTTATTTATGCCGGGCACAGTTTTAGGTGCAGAGCAAGAGACAAGCTCCCTCTCTCATGGAACTTCTATTCTAGTGGGAAAGGCAGATAACAAAAACCAAACAAACATAACAGAGTGAGAAATGCTAAGCAGAGAATTCTGGAGGAAGGCATGAAAATGAGTCACAGGGGCACTACTTTGGGTTGGGCAACCAGGAGAAGCTTTCTGGAGAGAGCTGGATAAGAAAGTTGGCCCCATGAAAATCAGGCATCCCGGGCAGAGGAAACAGCTATAAAAGAGACCCCACTCAACAGCGCTCATTAAGGACATTTGAACAGTGGAATTGCTTCAGGAGATCATACCTCTTAAAGCATACCTCTCCAGCCCCTTGAAACAGATATCACTACATAACAAATGACCCCAAAAGTTAGTGACAGAAAACAATGACTGTATCTCACAAAGTTTCTGAGGCTCAGGATTCTGGAGGTGGTTTGGTTGGGGGTTTCTGGCTCAGGGTCTCTCTTCTTCACCACAGGGGCTTCTCTATGGGTTACTCACAACATAAGAGCTTGCCTTCCCCACAGTGAGTAATCTGAGAGAAAGACAGAGTCAGAGAGACACAGAGAGATAACATATTCCAAATTACAGCCATAGTCCTTGATGAGCTACTTTAGAAGTTGTGTAGCATCACTTTTGCCATGCGTATCTGGTGCAGTGTGCAAGGGACCACGCAAAGCTGTGATGGTTGGAACTCATAAACAAGGGAGGCCATCTTGGAAGATGGCCACCTCTGCCCTCTGGTCCCTAATGTTTGCATCCCTCTGGCATGCAAAATATACTCTTCCCCTGCTCCTCTCTCCACAAAACCCTAACACACCTCACTGCACCACGAGCTGTATCTCATCATCTACATCAAGCCCAGGTGCAGATCAGACTCTTCAGGTGTGGGTTCTTAAACAGGCTCCCATGAACGCTTCCTCTTGACCAGTTAAACCAAAGATGAGTTATCTGCTCCCACCATACCCTGTATGCAGTGTAGCAGGGGCAGAAGATAGCTGCTATGTATACTCCTGTTCAAAAGGGGAAAAGTGGTCCATAACAATTCTGAAATCCAACCACAGTTTTCAGCTCTCTCCTCTAAACTTTTGTTCTGACCTCTGTGGCATCCCTCCCTTTTCATGAAAGTTAGCCTGTGTCTGAAGATGAGTAGTTTACTCCTGACAGTAGATTCTAGGGAGTCCTAAAGGCCTCTCTTCATTTTGTATCATCTCAACTGTATATGAAAATATTTAGAGAAAAAAAAGAAAAATCAGCCCAGAGCCTAGACTACAAAATTGCTAGTAACAGTAGCAACTATGATTATTATTTTACAGTTTATTTTGAGAGAGACAGAGCATGAGCAGTGGAGGGGCAGAGAGAGAGAGAGGAAGACAGAGAATCCCAAGCAGGCTCTACCTTATCAGTGCAGAGCCTGACACAGGGCTCAATCTCACCAAGGTGCCCAATTTCTCTAACCATTAGATTATGACCTGAGTCAAAATAAAGAGTCAGCCACCTAGGCTGCCTAACCGAGTAAGCCTCCCAAGCACCCCATGGTAGCAACCTTTATTGAAAGGAGGAGTGATAGGTAGAACAATGGCTCCTAAGGATGTTCGAGTCCTAATCCCTGGAAACTATGACTGAGTTATCTATGTGGCAAAATGGACTTTACAGATGTGACTAAAGTAAGGACCTTGAGGTGGGAAGATAATCTTGGATTATCCAGGGGATAATGTAATCACAATAGTTCATAATAAGAAGAATTTTTTTTAAATTTTTTTAAATGTTTTATTTATTTCTAGGAGAGAGAGAGAGAGTGCGTGAGCAGGGGAGGGTCAGAGAGAGAGGGAGTCACAGACTGAAACAGGCTCCAGGCTCTGAGCTGGCAGTCAGCACAGAGCCTGACGCGGGGCTCGAACCTACGAACCGCAAGATCACGACCCAAGCGAAAGTCGGACGCTTAACCGACTAAGCCACCCAGGCGCCCCTCATAATAAGAAGAATTATAAGAAGGAGGGGGCACCTAGTTGGCTCAGTTTGTAGAATGTGTGACCCTTCATCTTGGGCTTGTAAGTTTGAGCCCCACGATGGGTGTAGAGATTATGTAAATAGATAGATAGATGATGATAGATAGATAGATAGATAGATAGATAGATAGATAGATAGATAGATAGATAAAAAAATTTAAAAGGTAAAGAAAGAAGGAGGCATGACCTTTACAGAAGGAAATGTGAGGACACTGCAGAGCTCAGTGGGACATAATTGCTGGCCATAAGGCCATAATTGCAGGTGGCCTTGGAAGGCTGGAAAAGACAAGGAAATGGATTTTTCCCTAGAGCTTCCAGAAGGCATGCAGCCCTGTCAACACCTTGATTTTAGTCTAGTAAGAGCCATTTTGGATTTGTGGTCTCCAGGAGTACAAGATAATAAATGTGTGATGTTTGTGGTAATTTGTCATAGCAGCAATGAGAAGCTAACAGAGGGGGCGATGGTGTCATGAAGACAAACTGGGGTAGGAAGAGACTTGGGGGAAAGACTTATGTTAGGGACACGTTAAGCTGAGAAAGCCCAGGTGCAGATGTGTAAGCACTAGCTGGGTATGTGGGGCTGGAGCCCAAGAGCAGGTGTGAGCTGAGCAACGAGACCAGGCTTCGGGAGACAGGGAAGCCACAAAAATGAATGAAGGATGAGAGCAAAAGAGGTGAAGGATGGGGGATGCCTGGACAGCAGGCCAAGGAGGAAAAGCACAGGAGCCCTTGAAGGTGAGCAAGAAGGAGCACTTAGCAAGGATTAAACAGGCGATTAGCATCCCCTTCCAAGGTGGTAAAGTGATAACATAATGAAGACCCTGGTCTCCTTTTGCTTATTCCCTGGGGTCTGCTCTTTATTTTCCATGTTGTCTGGATCAGGAGAATGGCACCTGATGGGATCCTGGTAGCTACCAGGATCCCAGGGAAGAAGGATGGGGGCATGACAGAATAGTCTGTCCCTGCAGCAGCCCTACCATCATCCTGGGGGTGAGGCCCAAGACCTGGCCTGTGTCTCAGAAACACGCTTTGGGATCCTGAGAGAATAGAGGGGCAGAGGGACCATCAGAGCAATGCTGTCATTTTAAGCAGGGTGTCTTTGCCACTGTGCCTAGGGACCTAGATTTATCCTGAGCTGAGCAAGCAATACAGGGAACTTCATTTGGGGGCCAGTTGAGGCCAATGTGGGGCAACATGTGCAGAGCTAGAAGGTCTAGGCCACTTTGGGGAAGGAGAGAGGTCCTTCCAGACATTTCTTTTCCTAAATGGAGGGCCCTGGTGACGCATCTCCTGTTTGACTGGAAAGGCTAGAGGGCCCCTTAAGCCTCCTTGCTTTGAAAACATCCATAAGCATATTTATTATCACTTAGGAATGCTTGTCAATGACGAGAAACAGAAAAACCAACTAACAAGGGCTTACATGAACTGGGATTTATTTTCCTCCCATGACAGGAAGTCTGGAGGTTGTCAGGAGCTGGCACTGGTTTAGGGTACTATAATATTAGGGATAACATCTTATATCTTTCTTTGCCTTTCACTTAGAGTCACACTGTGGATGCCATGGCTCCAGGCATCTTATCCCCATTCCAGGCAAACAGAGGGAAGGGATGGTGCCAGATACATCTGTTCCATTTGTTAAAAAAAAAAAAAATCAAGGGTTTCCTAAAAGCCAAACGGGTTTTTGATCATGTCTAATTGGCCTGGACATTGTCAAAGTCACCTACAGCTATAGATGACAAAGAGAGGGTGAGTCTTTCCAGTCTCTGGAGTGGAGACTGCTAAGCGAAGGGAGGTTTGGAATGGGTGGGGGATGAGCCATGCCTGTTGCTTCTCCTTGAAGGAGGTGTTTTGTTCCATTTGAGTGCAGCTGGGGTATAAGGGACACCATGCCCACTGCCACCAGGCCGACCCCAGATGACCAGGCGCCTGGTACCACAGGCTGCAGCCACTCACACCTCCCTCTGGGGAGGGAGGGGGGGTTCAGTCTTATAGGGCCAGCCACCGAAGGAGAAAGAGAAAACGCTGTCTGTCTTAACTTTTAAGTCCTAAAACCCAGGGCTGTTAATTTTGAGGTCAAAGATAACTGTTCAGTTAACTCAAAGAGGAAGAAGTGAAACCAATTGGGATGGTGACTAATTCTCACCTTTAGACCAGCTACCAGGCCTCGGCGAGGCAGCCAGCACCCCGGCCGGCCAGGAGTGCACGGGGGTCCCCTGGCAGCCATCTCTGCCTCTTTCCTTCTTCCTTCCCGCTGCGGGCTTGTTTTCACCCGCTCTCACCTGTTTATCCTTAGTTTGGGCGGCCCTCCTATCACTCTCACCTGCAGATGGACCGTCTCTGAAGCCGTGTTGACACCCACCTCCTCCCTGCCCACCCACGTACGGCCCACCCGCTGTAGCAGGCTGGCGGGGAGACCCACCTTCCCAACCGCAGCCTCATGCCAGGCACACACATGATCCTGGGAACATTAGATGTGGAAGCTATTAGATGTGGTGGAAGGATGTGCAGAGGGGAGGGCTCTGCCCACTCCCTCTGGGATTTGGGAAAAATCCAGAAGGACCTTCAGGCATGACTCACACACTTGGTGCTCAGTGGGTGTCTACCCACATGAATAAGAAGATAGGCACCACCCATTGTCAGGCGTGCCTGGGGGTGGGGGAGGCCTTAGTCCCCTTGGTCCCCTGCTGCTTCTGCTCCTTGACAAGCTTTGGAAGCAGGACCTGGGACCTTTGCAGGGACAGCACCCAGCCTGCCTGGGGGTGGAGCCAGAGCAGAAGCTTTATCCAGCAAGGACACTGCATCCCCTAGTGATTAATGGACAAGGGTCACTCACATCGACCCCATTTCCTGAATCCAAACAGCCCAGGAATGGGGGAGGGGTGCAGGCAGGGGAAGGCTGATAAGGAAGAATTTCCAGAGGCCTACCTCAGACCCTCCGCTGTGCTGGTAAGGGTGTGGGCAAAGGGGGAAAGTGGCCCTCTTGTGAGCTGTTGGTAGGAATACAAATTGGCTTAGCATTTGGCCTTACCTGCCCAGTTTTAAATGTGTCCGCGTGATACGTAAGCTACAGATAATGTTTCCACATGCATAGTATCTGAGCAAGGTTACTCTGAATCTGGAGCATGATTTGGGGGAGTTGAGCGACGTACACTCTACTTCACGCACCTCTGTATTTGCATTTCTTGCCAATGGGCATGTCTTACCTTTCTAATTATGAAAATAGCTTCACCACCATCTTCCTGGTTCAAATGTGTTATCAGTGTAGATAAATTCATTATTACCCTGGGGGAGAATTCTGGCCAGGGGGCTCCTGAGTTCCACAGGTAGAAGTTTTGGGGTGTTTTTAAAAAAATTTTTTTCATTTTTATTTTGCGGGGTGGTGAGGCAGAGAGAAAGGGAGACAGAGAATCTCAAACAGGCTCCAAGCTGTCAGCATAGAGCCCGCAACTGCGCTCAATCTCACAACCATGAGATGGTGACTTGAAGTGAAATCAAGAGTCGGATGTTTAAACAACTGAGCCAACTAGAAACCCCCACAGGTAGAAGTTTTTAAGAGTCTGGAGGGTCACAGGGAACAAGATGCAATTGGCAGAGAGACTTGGGGGTACAGTCAGAGAGGACAGTGCTCAGCCTTTTCTGCTTGGGCTGCCTCAACGCTCTCCCCTGAGCCCGGGCCCCCCAGCACCCAGTTTATTAAGGTGAAGAAATAGCAAACAGGAAGAGAAAAAAATATATATAGTTGCCCATAAAAAAAGATAAAGTAAATTAAAGGAAATAAAAAGATAATTAAAATGATATAAAAAGCAGTTAACTGAGGAAAGGAACTAAAATAGCCCCCAGCTCAGCCTCCCACTCTCCCCGCAGCTGCACAGCCCTGGGGTTGCAGAGCACAGACACGACCCCCTTGAGGGCCCAGGTGTCCCAAGTGCACTGACCTGGGAGGCCCGCAGGGGTGGCCTGGGCTGGGGGGCAGGGCACAGGCTGCTCTCGAACTGCCCATGGCCGAACCTGAATCTGGTGGGACCCTTCAGAGAAAAACTGTGGGAAGGCTTGGGACCCTCGGAGGAGCACTGGGACATGGGGAAAGGGGACTGTCACCGAGCTCCAGACTCTGAGAGTCCCCCGCAGCCCCATTCTCGCCTCTTTCCTGCTTCCCAGGCTTGCCTTCCTCCTCCTCAAAGAAGGGGGTGTCCAAGCTCTCTTTCAGGGGGCCCTTGGGGCCTCAACGCACTCTCAAGCCCACTTCTCCCAGGTCTCCCTTCTCTCTGGGGGTCTGCCCCTTCCTAGGGCAGCTGACTGACCGAACGTGTACACTTTACGACAAAAGGGATAGTTTAGGACTCGGCCTCGCTCTTGACCAGCCACTCTCCATGCGCAGTACGTTGCCCACAGTCAGGGTTCTGGTGAGATCCTGTGAGGAGAACTCAACCTTGCCCCCTAACGTTATCTTCATCTGGCTGTTAAAGGCCTCTCTCTGTGCTAGGTGGGGGAGAATAGAATGCCCGGCCCTCCTTCTGGCAGCTTCCTCTCTGTGCCCCCTGCAGCAATGGCTGGAACAGGGCTTCACCCTCACCCCTCTCTGACTTGCAGGAACAATGCCTTCTCCATCCCTACAGAAGAGAAGCCTTTGCAGCGAGTGGAAAGCTTAAACACACTCACCATGGAATATTCTTGCGTATGTAAAAGGATGAGGAGTACCAGCATGTGGGGACAGGGAAGGGTATCTGTGCCCGGTTATTGATGCCGAGGGTCTGGTCTCCCAGAACAAAGAAATATTTAACTGGAAATAAATCCCGACCCCTGAGAACAGCCTTCTGCTTTCTGAGACTGGGCGTTTTCCAAGGCTTCAAAAGCTCCGGGACCAATTCTTGGTTAAGGCTCGAGCTTAAATTTTGAGGGCTCCCCACCCCCCAGAAATCTCCTCGGGGAAAGAAACTCTCCCAAGGACAGAGCAATCTGGCTCTGAGGGAGGGGCCGGGGGGGGGTAATGATCACTCCTTGCTCCTCCAAACCGCGGGGGTCTTTCCTCAGTCCCTACAAAATAACACAATAACAATAAAAACGAGAAGATGAGATAAAAGGAATGTAATATAAAATTATAAAGAACAGAATAGAGATAAGGAATCATCAAGATAAGTAAAACAGAAGTAGGGGACCGACAGATTAAGAGGATAAAAGAAAGAAATGAGCTTTAAAAGTGTACAAAAAATATAATCAACGATAAGAGTAGGAGCCAAAGTTATAAAAACAAAGGCTTTCCTGGGTCAGATGGGACCAGGCAATTAGGGAGCTAAGCGGCCAGCTTAGCTGGGGTTCTTAGCACAGGGTTCTTCTCCGTCTCATCCAAGGCAAATTTTATTGGGAACTAGTATACCAAAGGTCCATGATGCCAAGGGCTGAATTCTAAAACTCCGGAAAATCAAAAAATGTCATCTTTTATTTGGAGGTATAACCCAACCTGGCTGGAACCCATTTGGTGGTGACACCTGGCCTGAATACACGTGAAACTCTTCCTAGGAGGAGCGGTCATCCATTTCCTTGTGCCTCGTTACAGGGCACTTCCACACAGCCAGCATCGAGAGTTGTGTGATACGGAGGGTCCGTGCCTTACATCTCTTTTTTTCTTCACCAAGATCCCGAAACACGTGTGACCCCAAGGTTTCAGATAACAGATTGTGGACCTGGGGCGCCTGGGTGGCTCAGTCAGTTAAGCGCCTGACTCTGGACTTCGGCTCAGTCATGATCTCACAGTCCATGAGTTCGAGCCCCACATTGAGCTCTGCACTGACAGTGCTGAGCCTGCTAGGGATTCTCTGTCTCTCTCTCTCTGCCCCTCCCCTGCTTGCTCCCCCCTCCCATTCTCTCAAAATAAATAAATAAACTTAAAAAAAAAAGAGAGAGTGGACCTGAATCAAAATTCTCTACTAGATATAAGAATGGATACACACAAGTGCATATTTACATGGTGGAATATTATACAGCAATGACAATGGCTTGTCCATACCACGTGCAGCATAATGTTGAGAGAAAGAAGGCAGACACAGAAGCATCTGTGTTGGAAGGCTCACGACCACATTATTTTTGTGTGTCCATCTCTTAACTTCTATTTATATAAAGTTCAAATACAAGAAGGCTACTCGGGGAGGATTCTCTCATCAAATATAGGCCAGTATCCTGATTCCCACTCCCCCCTCAGAGCCTCGCCTGACCCCCCTGTGCTCACAGCCCTGTCACCGGCTCAGGGCCAGTGTGCTGGGCTCCCTCCCTTTCCGCCTTCCTCTCTCAGCCTTTGTCTCCGGCCCCTCTCTGCTTTCCCTGGGTGGAGTGCTTGTGGGATGGTGGCAATCTTGTCTTTTCATGCTTTTGTCCTCACTCCATTTGGGGGTCCCTCTCCACCCTCTTCCCTGGCCATTCACATCAGTGTTTTATCTTCCTTCATTCCCTCTCCTCCTTGGCTGACAGGGCTGCGGATCCCCACGCGGTCTGCTCTCTTCCTGTCCTTGCGTCTCCAGTGTCTGATCCTTGGGATCAGCTGGCTCTGGGCTTTTGTTTGGGCCGCAGGGCTTTCTCTCTGCCTCTGCCTCTCTGTCCCACCACCCTCCCTTCCTTCCCCCTCATCTCGATGTCCTTTGTGGGACATGTACTTTTATCTCCCTTTGATTTGCTCTCTCCTCTTTGTAGAAGAATGAAAGTCTCGGCTAATTGTAGCGGGAGGGCAGTGACGCCCCTTTCCCCTCCCCGGCGTCTTCCCCACCAGGCCGAGCAGGAAGGGAAATGAGGGCAATTCAGACTCCCACCTGCTCCCCGAGTCAGCTCGGGTCCCTCTCCCCCATGGGCTCTTCTTCCCCAGTTTTCTCAAGGTGAGATGGCACGTGCCGGAGCCCCTTACGGCCACCTCCACTAAGTCTCCCTAGACCACCACTCATCCATTTCTGTCTTTACCGCATACTGGTGTGTGTCAGCCATCACGGAAGGTGCTCGGTGCAGAGTGGCAAACAAGAGAGTTGTGTGCAGTCTCTGCGTTCACAAGTCCTAGCCATAAAGTGGGCCAGGGGTCTGATGGGGAAATTCCTTTAATGTCTCCAACAGGGGACCTGAACTCAGCGTGGGGGCAGGGACTGGCTCTGAGGAAGTGATGTCTGAAGGACCTGTAGCAGGTAGTCAGGTGGGAGACGGAAGGTAAATGGGTCCTAAAGAGTCAGAACATTTGCCTGGTGGAAGGACAGCATGTTGTGAAATTCATTGCATGAATTTATGGGGCATAAACTGCTGGGGACCCATGATGAAGGAGCTTGGAGTTTATTCTAAGGATGCGGCCAAGTCATGGGAGTGTTTTCAATGGGGGTGTGACAGATCCTATTTGTGTTCGGGGTGGGGTGGAGAATAGAGCATGACTGGAGGAAGGGTGAGGAGGTTTCTCGTTCTCTATTGCTGCTGTAATAGATTACCACAAATGTGGCAGCTTAAAACAACACAAATGTGCTGTGTTACAGCTCTGGAGGTCAGAGGTCCGAAGTCGGACTCACGGGCTAAAGCTAAGATGCTGTCAGGGCTGGTACCTTCTGGAGGTTCAAGTAGAAAATCCGTTTCCTTATCTTTCCCAACTTGCAGAGGCCACCTCCGTTCTTGGGGATCATAGTCCCTTCTGCCACCTTCAAAGGCCATCTTGCATATCTTCTGTTGTTACATTCTCTCCCACGTCTGACCTTCCTGCGTCTCTGTTATAAGGAACTCTGTGATTACATCAGGCCGACTTGGATAATTCAAGATAATCTTCCCATCTCAAGAGCCTTACTTTGGTCACATCTGCAAAGTCTCTTTCGCCATAGAAGGTGGCATATCCACAGGTTCTGGCGATTTGGATATGGGCATCTTTGGGGGCCGAGCACCGGAGGATATTGTGGTATTTCAAGAAGGACACCATGATAGCTTAAACTGAGTAGTAGCAGTAGATTTGAAGCCAAGGGGATAGATCTGAGATAACTTGAGGAAGTCGACTAATTGTTGACTGATAGGATATGGGAGACGAGGGAGAGGGATGAGCCTGGATCCCTTCTAGCTCTCGGGCTCCAGCAACTGACCAAATGGCAATGCTGTTTACAAGAGAGAGGACACAGGAGAAAACTGTGCTCAATACAGGCAGTACAACAAACGCAGGAAGAGATGAGTTTGAGCTACCTCTGCAGAGGGCAGTTGGGCATTTATCTGGAGCCCAGGAGAAGGGCCTGCGGGGGCCACAAAAGTTAGAAAAAAGGGTCAACAAATCATGGCCAGCAGACTGGCAGCCTGTTGTACAAATAAACTATTATTGGAACACAGTCAGGCCCATTCATGTAAGCACCGCATCCATGGGTGCTTTCGCACTACAGCGGCAAAGCTGAATGTTTGCCACAGAGAAGGTTTGGCCTACTGAGCCCTATGGCCCTTTCACCAAAACGTATGCCAACCCTTAGGTTGGAAAATCACCAGCCCAAAGGAGGTACATAGGAGTGGAGGGTGACCCAGGACAAAGAAAGAGGCCCAAGGAACCCAGCAGTCAAGAGACAGGAATAACACAAAGAGCCCTAAGACAGACATTGAGAGCTGGTGGCCAGAGACACAGGGAGACAACCAGAAGAGCTATCTTGCTACAGAAGACACACACACACACACACACACACACACCCCTCTCTGCCCTCCCCAACTATTTGCCTAGAAGCAGGCTCAGGCTCTTAATCACCAGAGACTCTTATCAGTCCTGAGACAGCACAGAGAGGGATCTACATAACAAACCTCACCATTAGCTTCCCATCCCTTCCCCATGTATTTTCCTTCCCACGGTTTGCCACTCTTCAAAGCCTAAAACCCTTTTCCTTTGGCTTGCCATTTCTCTACACATTTATTGGTTTTTGTTAAGATGCTACAAGCCTGCATTCTCACCACCCTTTTGAATGACTCATCATCACTGATGTTCACTGTTTCTCCTTCATCTATGAGCTCAACACCCTGTTAATAAACTCTGTTTTTCTCTTGTTAATCTGTCTGTGTCAGTCTAATTTGCAGGGCCCCAGGTAATGAAACTAAGAGGGTAGAGGGAAAAGGTTTTTTCCTCCTCTACAGAACTCCTCAATTCTCCCACCCTTGATGGTAGGCTAGACTTGACTCTGTTCTTAGAAATGGAATCGAGCAAGAGTGGCAGTGTGTAAATTTGGTCATAAAAAGTCATAGTTTAGGTCATAAAGGAACTACACATTCCTCCTCTTTCTGAAAATAATAAAGGAAGGAAGTTGTGCCATATTGTGGGGACACACAAACAGACTACAGAGACATCCACATGACAAGCGGTTGAGGCTTCCAGACGAGACCCAGAGAGGAACTTCGGCCACCTGCCAAAAGCCCTTTCAGTGAGCCATCTTGGTAAACCCCCAGCACTATGCAAGCCTTCAGATGACCACAGCTTGGCCAGCATCCTGACTGCAACTACATGAGAGCTTCTGGACAAACCACCCAGCTCGGATGCCCCAGAATTCTTGACCCACAGAAACCTTGAGATAATAAATACTTGTTGTTTTGGGTGACTAACATTTTAGTATAATTTGTTATATGACATAACTAATACAACAAGGAAATAAGTGTCTCAACAAAGGCGTGATCAATGGCAGCTTAGAAGTCAAATAGAACTTAGCAAGCTATGCCTGTAGGTACCTTCTGGGGTGTGTTGCATCCTGTGGGATTGTTCCAGACTTGACGAAGTCTAATGAAACTTTTGTAGGAGTTCCCTGGCCAAGATGAGTACAACCAAAGCTGGCCATCATTTGTTTTTTCAGGTAGGTAATGCTGGAGGGGAAGAAAAGAAAGAAATATGTGGGGCTGCTCTATCATCGGCCCTCCCTTACAAGACAATTTTGGCCCATCCCCGTGTGAATTTGCAAAAGCCTTATTTTTTAAAATGTTTATTTATTTATTTTGAAAGAGAGAGAGCAAGCAGGGGAGGGGCAGGGAGAGAATCCCAAGCAGGCTCCACGCTGCCAGCACAGAGCCTGAGGTGGGGCTCAACCCCATGAACCAAACCATGAAATCATGACCTGAGCTGAAATCAAGAGCTGGACGCTCAACCGACTGAGCCACCCTAGTGCCCCAAAAGCCTTATGTGTTTTTTTTGTTTTTTTTTTTAAATATTTTTATTTATTTCTAGGAGAGAGAGAGAGACAGCGTGAGCAGGGGAGGGTCAGAGAGAGAGGAAGATACAGACTCTGAAATGGGCTCCAGGCTCTGAGCTGGCAGTCAGCACAGAGCCCGACGCGGGGCTCGAACCCACCAACTGCGAGATCATGACCTAAGCGAAAGTCGGACGCTTAACCGACTAAGCCACCCAGGCGTCCCAAAAGCCTTATGTTTTTAAAAAGGCATTAATCACAAATCCTTCCCGGGCCTTTGGTTAGAAGGCTTATGGAGAAAATCAAATAAGTGAATATTCTTTGCTACTTCTCTGAATTCCTCTGAAGTCAGGACATCTGTTGATGTCTTTATTATATTTAGTAAGTGATCAAAAGTGATTTGTGTGCTTCAGTCCATTGTCACCTGACCATGTAACTCTCTAGGGGGAAAATGTCCCAGGAATCTGACTTCAGTTTCCACTTCTCACCTAAAACTCTTCTCTCAAAAGCATCACAGAACCACACGCCAAATTGACCAGTCCTTTCTCAGTTTTATACTTTTTGACATAGATCAGCTAGTCTGGTGAGAGAATGAAGCCCTATAACACTACCAGCATCCACTGTATGTAATGAATTAACTTCTTTGCTGTGCATTTAAATGGTCCTAGGTATGTACCATTTTGGGGAGAGCACTGAGAAAACAGTAACTCAGATAATTTTCTGTGTGCTGCAGCTCAGATAAGGAACCCTCATTGAGAAAGACACTCAGATGCGTGTGTTGGATTGCAGGGTTGCTTCAGCTTGCAGAATTCTAGCTAACTGAGTATGCAGCTACTAACCTCTTAAATGTGTTGCTTCAAATTTAGACACATTTACGATGGTTCTTTGCTTCCTTGTGTCTTACGTTTTATTCACTTCTATTATTTTAGCTTTTGGTCCTTTTAATCATTCGGTCTTCAATTTGAACTGATTTGGCACAGTTCAATTGTTCTTAATGTGCTTTGTCTTTTCTTTCTTTTTAAAAAAAAATTTTATATCTTTATTTTATTTTGACTGACAGAGACAGAGCGAAGGGGGGAGGAGCAGAGAGAGAGGGAGACACAGAATCTGAAGCAGGCTCCAGGCTCTGAGCTGTCAGCACAGAGCCCAACATGGAGCTCGAACCCACGGACTGTGAGATCATGACCTGAGCCAAAGTCAGAGGCTTAACTGACTGAGCCACCTAGGTGCCCCATGCTTTGTCTTTTCTTACTATTTTATATATATATATATTTTTTCATTTAAAGTGCTTGTTCTCGGGGCGCCTGGGTGGCTTAGTCGGTTAAGCGTCCGACTTTCGCTTAGGTCATGATCTCGCCGTTCGTGGGTTCGAGCCCCCGTCGGGCTCTGTGCTGACTGCCAGCTCAGAGCCTGGAGCCTGTTTCAGTCTGTGACTCCCTCTCTCTGACCCTCCCCTGTTCACGCTGTCTCTCTCTATCCTAGTAATTAAAAAAAAAAAGTGCTTGTTCTCAATATTTTTTGTTTCTCTTTACCACTTTTAGCTTTCTGGTTGCTCTCTTTTTATCTCATATTTTATTATAGTTTCAGTTTTCTGTTTCTTTTTATCTTTTTTCTTGATCTCTCTATTAATTGCTTCTTAAAAAATAACTTCTTTTCTGTTAGTTTACTGATTGGGAGTCATAAGCACACCTCTGGGGTAAGCCACGTTATATGTGATCATACCAGAAGCTAAGGATGCCAGTTCACCTTTCTAGCCCCCTTTAAGGGCACTGCATTCCCTTCCTGTTCCAAAAGGTTTTAACCTGATTGATACGGGAGTCCCACCATCCAGAAGATCCCCCAAGATCAAGTGCGGTGGCCACTGACATTTCCAGCCCCCAGAGGACATGTCCCTATAATCAATCCTCTGTGCTTCAGTGGGGTGAGACCCAAGCAAAGGCTGGATTTCACTCCCAAGATTAGGTTATGTTGTCTCACAAAGGTGTAGGGATTCTGCATACGTATTTAAGGTTCTAGATCAGCGGACTTTTAGTTAATCAAAAGGGAGATTATTCTGGATGGGCCTGATCTAATTAAGTGAGTGCCTCCCCCCCTTTTTTTTAGTTTATTTATTTTGAGACAGAGTGTATGTGCGGGGGTGGGGAGGGGAGAGGGAATCCCAAAGCAGGCTCTGCACTGTCACCACGGACTCTAAATGGAGGGGGTGGGGTTCAAACCCATAAACCTCGAGATCATGACCCGAGATGAGGTCAGATGCTTAACTAACTGAGCCACCCAGATGCCCTGAAGTGAGCCACTAAAAGATCCAGGGCCTGTCCTAAAGCCAGAGATTGGATGTATGAAGGAGACTCCACTGCTGGTCTTGAAGAGGTAGGCTGCTCTGTTTGTTTATTGTGGCCATAACTTCTTTCCTTTTTCACTTTTTTAATAATATCTGACGTCCATTGAAATTTTATACAGTGTCAGCATTAGTCTCAATTTTTTCTTCCTGATAAATATATGAGTATCATTGACACACAAAGTTACATTAATTCCAGCGGTACAGCACTGTGACCCCACGACTGGATGCATTATGCTGTATTCACCACGAGTGCAGCTACCCTCTGTCACCATACAGTGTCGTTCCCTGCGCTGCACCTTTCGTCCAGTGGAGTTATTCATTCCTTAACTGGAAGTCTGTACCTCACGCTCCCCTTCTCCCATTTTGCCCACCTCCCCACTCTCTCCCCTCTGCAACCATCAGTGTGCTCTTTCCGTGTTCATCGGGTGGGCTACCGTGTTTAGGTGGCCTGTGAAGGCTATGGGGCAGAGGGCCTGAGACCTAGTTGGTGACAGGAGTCCCCAGCTTCCACCTAGCATGGACACGGGGACGCCATTCTAACAAGTGCAAGGACATGGACGCTGCCAACAACCTGAGCGAGCTTGGAAATGGACCTTTCTGTAGATGAGGCTCCAGAGGAAAACAAACCAGCTGACACGTTGACTTCTGCCTCGGGACCCCAGGAGCAGGGCATCTGTCTAAAACGTGACGGCCTCCTGAGCCGTGGAAACTGTAAGATAACAACAGTGTGCTGTTTTAAGCCACTCAACTTGTGGTAATTTGCTACACACGTAAAACCTAATATGTCATGTGAAGTCATGCTGATCACTTTTCTGAGCCGCTGAGATGGAGCAGTTCGTTCTCATCATACCATCAAGTTTCTCTCTGAGGATGTACAGCTTGCCGTCCCCATCCTCTGAACCCTTTGGACATTGAGCAAACTGTTTACACACACGGCCACATATCAGGAAGGGGAGCTACAGTCGCCAAAGCACCCGACTTGGGCTCAGGTCATGATCTCGTGGTTCGTGAGGTTGAGCCCATCGGGCTCTGTGCTGACTGCATCAGATTCTGTGCCTTCCTCTCTCTGCCCCTCCCTCACTCGCACTCTGTCTCTCAAAAATAAATAAAACCTTTTTTTATTAAAAAAAAAAAAAGAAGGGGAGCTACACAGGAAGTTCTACTTGCTGAAGGATCTTTAACACGAAAATGGTTAAAGTTAACAAATAAACAAAAGCATGGGGTCTTCAGCCTTTCAACAAGACTCCTTGGAAGGAAGGAAGGTAGCAGAACCCATATTCTGTCACAATTACATCTTCCAAAAATGGGCAAAACAGTATTGCCCAGCCCGTGTGATCTCAAAAAGTGACTTTGATCCTCCTCCCATTGAGAAGTGATTGCTGCCTCCTCTTCTTTTGACACTGGGCAGACTCAGGACAGTGGTGACACCGTGACTTCCAAGCTAAGTCATCCGAACATTCATCCTGGAAGTTTTCAGCCACGACAGAAGCAGTTTGATTACCCGCCCAAGCAGGAGACCACGCGGGAAGGCACTGTGACGACATGAAGAAAGTGAGGTGCTGCACCAGCCCAAAATTCTTCAGCTTTCCTACTTTTCCAGCTCTAGCCAGTTGACTACAACCATATAAAACATCCCAAGCCACAACTGCCCAACAACTGTGAGACCTAAGCCCAATGACCCAATCAGAGGAGGGACGCAGAGATTCAGAGCCCAAGAGTGAGTGTCTGATGGACAGCCGTAATCCGGGAAGTTATAGCAGACAATTTATCTCCTAATGCGCAAGTCCCTCCCCTGATTCCTCGTTGGCTGAGCACTACAGAGGTCACGGCCTGACCCGGAAGTCGCCTATGCCCACGTAAGGCAAAAAGTAGTCTGATTGAAACAAACCCTGCGGTGACGCAGACTTTCAGTCCCTCCTCCCTTTATTCTATGGCGCATGCTCATTGCAAAGCCCATGAAAATAAACTCGTGAAGATTAGCCCACGAAACGGAGAGGGGAGGAAGAAAAACCAGGAAGTGAAGTGTCTAAAGGTCTGGGGTTTGTACGTATTTCCAGTAGGTTGTAAACCTACTGCTAACCGGACAGCACAGCTTTTATTTAGTATTTCTGAAAATGAGTCAACTCCCTTACTTTTCACACCACCCCCTTGCAAATTCCTGACCCACAGCAGAAAGAGTGAGAGATAGCGGAACTCTTGCTCATGTTTTAAGTCATTAAATTTTAGGGTGATTTGTTACGTTGTTACGCAGCAACAGCTAACCAGGACATTTTAGTTTGAAGTCCTCCCTTAGGTCAGCCTACCCCCTGCATAGCTCTCAGTCTTGACTGGCCTCCCTTCTGCTCTTACCTACTCTGCCCACACAACCCTGACAGGATTATAAAAGGTCCTCTTGGTGTGTAAATTGCCTCAATCCCCTTCCTTTGTTCTTTTTTTTTTTTTTTAATGTTTTGTTTATTTCTAGAGAGAGAGAGAGACAGCGAGCAGGAGAGGGAGTCAGAGAGAGAGGAGTCACACAGACTGAAACAGGCTCCAGGCTCTGAGCTGGCAGTCAGCACAGAGCCCGACGCGGGGCTCGAACCCATGAACCGTGAGATCATGACCTAAGCGAAAGTCGGACGCTTAACCGACTAAGCCACCCAGGCGCCCCTCCCCTTCCTTTGTTCTGAGATTGAGAATTTGCCTAAAATCGGGATTTCCTCTGGTCCTGAGTCATCTGTGTTTTTGCTGGATTAACCAAGACACGAGAAGACCACATTTAAAAGTTAGAATCACCATGGGGCACAGAAGGCATGCAACATGACACTGACCTCAAGGACTTTACAATCGATTTAGTGTTTTTTAAAAGTCAAACAATGGTACAGTCTCTGTTGAGAAAGCCTCAGTGGCTCTATGTTGCTGGAAGTAGAAAGACCGTTTCCTTTGTTACCCAAATCTGAGGGTTTCGAAAGTGAAAGGGAGCACTATTACTAGTCACATTGGGACACCAGGCATAAACCAGCACATGCGGGCCTCAGAGCCACAGGAACATATTATCAGGAGAGCTATAGAGTTCTTACTGTCAAAGCACAACTTTTGTTAAACCCAACCTCTTCTCCCACGCTGCACCTGTTCCCATGCAGCTGAACATGGCTGGGAACCACGCACAGCTATGCTGACTGCTCAGCTCTAAACCCATTTACCGCACACGACTCAACGCTGCATAGCAAACACGCCGTATCTCCCGCTCTCCTGGCAACACTTTCACCTCTGTCTCCTTCCTCCCAAACTCCAACAACGTCCTCCTTCACCTTCACCCTGAGTCAAGGGCCCTACCCATCCACCTCTCCGCTCCTGTACCCATATGCTCTGCCTCCTCCATGCTGTGTGGATATGCTGTTGGTGCTCCAGGACGCGGACAGCCCCTCTGCTCAGACACCAGATGTCACCTACTGTCGCCCACTGCTCCCGCAGTTCTCCCCTCTGTCCCTCCTGCTTCATTAGTGTTTCCCTGATGAGGAACATGCTGCTAGATCTCCTGTCTTGATTTTTTTTAAGTTTATTTATTTATTTTTGAGAGAGAGAGAGAGAAAGAGATAGAGAGAGCAGGGGAGAGGCAGAGAGAGAGTGGGAGAGAGAATCTCAAGCAAGCTCCATGCTGTCAGGCTGTCAACACAGAGCCCGATTCAGGGCTCTATCTCATGAACCGTGAGATCATGACCTGAGATGAAATCAAGGGTCCCACGCTTAACCTACTGAGCCACCCACGTGCCACTGTCTCCCGACTTTAAAAATCCCTCTCTTAGAGCACCTGGGTGGTTCAGTCAGGTAAGCATCCAACTTCGGTTCAGGTCATGACCTCATAGTCTGTGGGTTCGAGCTCCACATCGGGCTCTGTGCTCACAGCTAGCTCAGAGCCTGGAACCTGTTTCAGGTTCTGTATCTCCCTCTTTCTCTGACCTTTCCCTGCTCACGCTGTCTCGGTCTCTCTCAGAAATAAATAAAACATTAAAAATTAACAAACAAACAAACAAAGAAACAAAAAACCCTCTCTTGTCTTTTGGGATGAACTGCCCACGAGAACATACCCCTGGCAAAGGACTGCATGGCCCCATCCCCGGAAGAGGCGAAGAGGAAACACAAGAAGTGATGCCTCGTTCAGAGCCCCAACTCTTCCTTCTGGACATATTCCATAAAACTCATATTCACTCAGGGTAAAGAGGAAAGCATTCCTCTTCCCTGTCACCTCTCTGACATCTTCTCTTCCTCTCCCTCGCATTCACTTTCCGGTAGCTCATCGAACGCTGCTCTCCTTCCAACACACCAGGCCTGCGTGCGTGTTCGTGCTGTTTACCCTGCATAGACTGACCTTCCCCCACATATCCTGATGGCCACCTCCCCCACTTCCTTCAAGGTTAATCCAAAGGTCATTTTCTTTTTTTTTTTTTTTTTTAAATTTTTTTAAATGTTTTATTTATTTCTAGGAGAGAGAGAGAGAGAGAGACAGCGTGAGCAGGGGAGGGTCAGAGAGAGAGGGAGTCACAGACTCTGAAACAGGCTCCAGGCTCCGAGCTAGCTGTCAGCACAGAGCCCGACGCGGGGCTCGAACGCACGAACTGTGAGATCATGACCTAAGCGAAAGTCGGACGCTTAACCGACTAAGCCACCCAGGCGCCCCTAAAGGTCATTTTCTTAATGAAGACTTTCTTGGTCATTATCAGAGTCAGTCCCCTAATGACTACATCTTGATACTCCCGTGTTTTCCTGCTGTCCCTTCCCACATTGACCTAGAGCTGGTTTGTGTAGCAGCAGAAGTGGCGATATGTCACTTCTGAGGTTAGGTTATAAAGCCTGCAACTTCCATGTTGGGCATGCAATCTCTTTTTCTTGCATCATGCCCTCCAGGTAAAGCAAGCTGCCACGTCACGAGCAGTCCTATGGAGAGAGGCAAGGAACTGGGGTCTCTTGCCAAGAGCCATGTAGGTTGAGCATGGAAACTGAGAGCCCATACCTTGACTGAGATTTCATGATAGACCATGAGCCAGAATCACTCTACTTAAGCTACTCTTGCCTTTCTTACGCTCAGAAACTGTGTGAAACAGTAAATGTTTATTGTCTTTGGATGTTGAGTTTGGAGATAATTTGTTATACGGCAATAAATAATATTGACAACATATCCAAACCCAGCCCCTGAGATATTATATCGACTTTCCTGTTTTATTTTTTTCTTCTTAGCATTGATTACTATCTAGGATTTCTCTCTCTCTCTTTTAATGTCTTTATTTATTTTTTAAGAGAGAGAGTGCAAGTGGGAGTGGGGGACAGAGGATCTGAAATGGGCTCCAGCTGACAGGCTGACAGCAGCTAGCCTGACATGGGCCTCAAGCTCACAAACCATGAAATCATGACTTGAGCTGAAGTTGGATGCTCAACCAACTGAGCCACTTGGGTGCCCCAGCATTGACTATTATCGAACATATTTTATATTTTACTTATTTATCCTGTGTTTGTCTCTCTCTTCAACGAGGATGTAAACTGGAAGACAAAGATTTTTCTCCCTTCTGTTCACTGCCATTAACTCCAGCACCTAGAACAAAGCCTGGCATATAGCAGGCACTCAACAAATTTTTGTCAAATGAATGCATAAAAGAATGAATGAATCTGACATCGGTTTTTAGTCTTAAATTCTCCTACATAAATTCAGTTAGAATCCCAATCATTTACTCACAGTTTTCAAGTATTATTTTTATTACCAAAACCTGTATAGCCAGCTCTGCTATAACTCAACATATGCTACTAAAAAGAATAACTCCACTAGGGGTGGAGCCTGGGTGGCTCGGTCAGTTGAGCATCCGACTTCGGCTCAGGTCATGATCTCACAGTTCGTGGGTTCGAGCCCCATGTCAGTCTCTGTGCTGACAGTCAGAGCCTGGAGCCTGCTTCGGATTCTGTGTCTCCCTCTCTCTCTCTCTGCCCTTCCCCTGCTTGCACTCTATCTCTCAACAGTAAATAAACATTAAAAGGTAAATAAATAGAAATAACCACACTATACACATGCTGTACAATGAATACTAGGGGCTTAAGGGAAAAGTGAGGTTAGAGGGCAAAATATTCAAACACTGTTAGTAACAAAAAAGACAGGAGGCTAATAAAATGGTAGTACAGCTTATACATATTAAATAGTTAAGAAATATGTAAACACTACAATAAATATAGCATTATACCTCTGCAGATTTGAATTTTGCATATGGAAGTGGATGTTGGAAGGGGCACAGCTTCTGCGTTACTGTGAAGTGGTAGAAGGGGGGGTTATCTGAGATTGGAAAGTAAAGGATAACACCAGGTACAAAAGGGTTTATAACACAACACAAAGGGCTGTGTTCACTTTGGCAGCACATGGACTAAAATATAACACTGTGAACTTGAACTTAGGTGGGGTAGACATTCGAGAGGTGTGCTTGTCTACGTTTTATGTATTCCCACCCTGCTTGGTTCAGCTGGGTGTATTTTTCTCCGCCTAATGTTTTCCAGGGCAAAATCAAGCATAAGCAAATGCAAAAATCACATTATCTTCAAATTGCTCCCTATTATATGAATCAGATT
Source organism: Proteles cristata cristata (assembly GCA_017311185.1). Lineage (NCBI taxonomy): Eukaryota > Metazoa > Chordata > Mammalia > Carnivora > Hyaenidae > Proteles > Proteles cristata. The sequence goes on along the minus strand of JAESUZ010000532.1, from coordinate 35,114 downwards.
GGAACAAATTCATGTTTTCAAAACAAGCCTTGCAGCAGAACTGACTGTATCTTTGTTTATATCATTGTCTAAGGTCATTCTTTCTCTTTTTGGCCTGGCCAATTCCACCTTTACTTCAAGACTTATTTTCCCTTGCCTCTCTGTTCTTACCTGTATTGACTTTATCTTCTTGGAACATTCTCATGCCTTCCTTCTCAATTCTATCTTATTGTCATCTTGAAATCTCATCAATTCACTCTACACACGATTATGTCTCTGTCTCGGGCTAGCTATAAACTACCTGAGGGCAGTGGTCCAATTCCTTGTGTCTCTTTGCTCGCCTTCCAGTATTCATCCCAGGACTGTGTCCTGCATACAATGGACGTTGGATAACTCCATTGATTTGATCTCAAGGCAGGACTACATGAGGCCTTTTCCATTCATAGCTTGATACCTAATGAAAGCAGTTGGGTCACTTAAACTTAAACTCACACCATGACTAAGTATGAGAAACCAAAGCCTAAGAGCAAAGATGAATGTGTTAAGTAGGTACTGAGTCCCAAGAAAGGGGTAGTGTCCAATGACCACAATTTACCTGGTCCGTTCAGGGATTTAATACTAGATGCCTGAGTTGTGAACAGAATTTTGAAGAAAAGAAAGACAATTTTGACTTAGAATTTAAAATGTCTTACCTAGAAGGAAAGTAGTCCTTGATATTGGACACCTACTCCACTAGTACAAGCCTAAATTAATACCTCCTAAAAAGTGAAGGATGGGTTGAGATTACATTTCTCTCCAAAGACAGCAGGCAGAGCCCCAGAATGGGTGATGAGGTTGACCTAAGTATCAAAGGTTAGGCCTTGGGGAAGGGAGTGGGGTGACTTTGGTGCTTCACTGATAGGGCACAGACTTAAGAAGCAAAAATGGGCCAGGCCACATCATTGCTCATGCTAGAGGCATCAATCAGATGCCAGTTTCTGTGAACGTTCTTTTCTCTTCCTTTTCTTTTCTTTTTTCTTTTCTTTTCCATCCTCTTCTCTTCTATTCTTTTTTAGTTTATTTAAGTAGTCTCTAGATTCAATGTGTGGCTCAGACTCACAACCCTGAGATCAAGAGTCCACATGCTTTTCTGACTGAGGTAGCCAGGCACCCTTCTGTGAACTTTCTGTATGCCAACTGGAAATGAGTCTTTAAAAGGGAGACTGAGAATCCACCTGTTTCCAAGTATGCCTCAGGAGGGGGGAGGATATGAGGGCAGGGAATGGTGCAGATAGTGCCTAAGGCTAGAACTCATTCTAAGGGTCTAGTTAGGGCCTATGGAAAACAATCAAAACCTTACAGTAGTAACTCTAAAATAAGATCTCAAGTTTACTGTTATCTTACATGTGCCTTACATATTTATCAGCAGAAGCTTAAATCTCTTCTTCACCTCTACAACTCAGAAGAAGGCTCTTTCTCAGGGGGTCAACCTCCCCTCGTCTTCTTAAGGAGCCCAGGGGCCCTTGCATTTCCCTAAAGTAGAGGAGGAAAACTTACCCATATTCAGCTTGCAGGCTGGGGCCCTGTAAATTAGGCTGGTAAAAGACAGATTAACAAGAGAAAAACAAGCTTATTAGCATGTGCACTGAGCATACACACAGGAGTACCCAATGATGATCAACTCAAAGAGCTGGTTAAGACTTGGGCTTACACAGTATCTTAAAACTAAACTTTTAGGAAAGTGCCAAGACAAAGGAAAAGGACTTTGAGTTTCTAAGGCAGCAATTGGTGAGAAGGTAAATATAGGAGAGAACTAATGGCTAATAAAGTTTCAGTAAAGTTTGTTAATTAGATTGCTCTGGTTGCATCTCTGGGCTGATAAGGGTCTAGTGTTGTCTCCAGTCATTGACCTCTGTTCTTCCTGGTAAAGCAGGGAGGGGTGACACCTTTACAAATTTATGTCCTGCTTTTAGGCAAATAGGGGGAAGTCAGAGAGCTTTTCTCGTGTCTGTTTCTTCTCAATTGCCTTCAGCTCAATCTAATCCTTATACCAAAGTGCCACATTTTAGGGTAGTGCTACCTACCTTCATTAACATTCTGTGAGCAGGCTACCCAAGTCCCCATCCTAGCTCATGTCTGCAATAACTTAATTTCTACTTTGTTGAACTTCCTTGGGAACTCTGAGCCATTGCCCAGCACTAGCTGCCTGGATCCAATAGGATTATTCTCAGATTCTGGGAAGCGGTGCGACCCTTGTGCCCACACCTTGTATGTATTGGCCAGGGGACCTTCCAGAGGCAGCTGGTGGAGGATGGTTAGGTCATGTCAGGAGGCACTCACGGACATGCCGAAGGGGTGGGAGAGGATGTATCCCAGGCTTGTCCAATGGCCGTGCCATGTGGATTAAGAGAGCTAAGAACGCAGCCGCTGGCGTGGCTGCTAGAGTTTGCGGAGTGTTGAAGAAACACAATAATGCTTCCGTCCCTGTCCTCTGTTGCCAGAGCCCAGAACTAATTACAAATATGCTCAATAGTAGTCCGTCCCAAACCTTCATGTTTTCTTTCCTCTGCCCTCCCCTAATCTGGGGAGTGTAGTTGGAGGATAATCTAAGATAAATGGCCTGGGAGGAGTCAAGAGGAAACTTCTGAAAAGCTGATTTTCCAGTTTGGCTGGCCAGCAGGTTGCCTGCCTCAGGCACTCCCCCCTCCTCCCAGACACTGCCAAGAGATCAGAAATTACACTGCTATTCATTTCACGGAAGGGGATTGACAGGTTTGATAATGGAAGACAGTCAAATAAGCCCTGCAATGATTTATAAATTTGTATAGATTGGTTGAGTATTTGGGAGCCATGATGATCTTTATAGAAGATGATGAAATTGAACATATTAGGGTGAAAACAACCACATGAATAACGCTTTCTACAAGGAAGCACCAACAAAGGTATTTTTGGTTTCTTCCCTAACCTCTGGGGGAAAAAATATGTAACTGTAATTCTAAAATTTGACTCTTCATTTATAACATTCCCCCCTACAACTGGGAAGATTGAACCATCTCTGAACAACAGCAGCACAATCTTTCAGTCCAAGAAAAGAGTTTCTGGACTGATATAACCATGGTGGTGCTGAGTGCCCATTCCTGCCTGGGAATGGCTTGGGGTCCTACGGCAGGCAGCAGCCCCCCGCTGTTTGCTCTGAGGATATCAGAAAAATAATGAGATTCTGTGTCCTCAGCTCTGAGGCACTTCCAGAGCTCTTCAGTCCACCCTGTGGAGGCCTAGATACCTCTCCTTGTCTCATATCATTAGAGATTGTGTTGGTCGGCTCAGGTAGCCTTAACAAAGACTGTATTAGCTTGGACTACCATAACAAAGTACCATAGACTGGGTGGCTTAAACAGTAGAAATTTATTTCTCACAGTTCTAGAGGCTGGGATGTCCCAGATCAAGGTCCAACACGGTCAGTTTCTGGTAAGAGCTCTTCCTGCGTTATAGATGGCTGCCTTCCCATTGTTTCCTCACACTGTGAGGAGAAAGAGAGTTCTGGTGTCTCCTCTTACAGGACACTAAATCTATGAGGGCCTCATGTTATGACCTTGTTTAACCTCGATTACTTCCCTACTCCAAATACAGTCACATTGGAAGCTGAGGCTTCAGCATATTAAGTTGGGGGGTAGACACAGTTTGGTCCATAGTATTCCATGCTTGCTCCCAAATTCATGGCTTATTGCATGCAAAATACATTGATTCTATACCAATGGCCCCGAAAGTCTTAACTCATTCTAGTAGTATTAACCCTAAAGTCTAAATATCATCTAAATCAGGTACATATGACGCTTGAGATATATTCATCCTGAGACAAAATTCCTCTTCAGCTGTGAACCTGTGAAACCTGACAAATTTTGTACTTCCAAAATACAATGATGGACAGGCATAGGATAGACATTCTCATTATAAATGGGAAAAATCCAAAGGAAGGAATGGGTGATAAGTCTTAAGCAAGTCCAAAATCTAGCAAGCCAAATTCCGTTAGATCTTAACTTGAGAATAATCTTCTTTGGTTCAATGCCCCGCCTTCTGGACTCCCACACCCAAGGCTTTAGTCAGAAGTTCTCTGGCCTGCTGAAACCAATGCAATGGTCCCACCTTTTGAAACCAAGAAAGCAGCCCTGATTACCTCAATTACTTGAGGGGTTGTTTTTCCCTTTTCTTAAAGAATATCACGCATCTGATAAATAGCCCTATGGTCCTGTTCTGTAGGATCTAAAAAGCCCATCAGCTTTCCCTCATTCGGTCTTGTTCTCTCCTTAGTTCACATTGGCAGTGTCTTTGCTGGTATAATCACATCTCTATGCCTGGCTTCTGCTGAGGTGGATGATTATGTCCATGAGTTACAACTAGGGGCTCTCTCTCTCTCTCCTTAAGTTTATTTATTTTGAGAAAGAGAGAGCACAAGCAGATGAAGGGCAGAGAGAAGGAGAGACAGAATCTCAAGCTGTCTCTGCACTGATGGCACTGATGGTGTAGAGCCTGATGTGGAGCTTGAACTCACAAACGGTGAGATCATGACCTCAGCCAAGATCAAAAGTTAAACTCTTAACCGACTGAGCCACCCAGGTGCCCGCGTCTAAGATCTCTTTGTTTAGCCACACCCTTAGTGTTCTCTTCAGATCAAGTTTTCTCATTGTTTTACAATATGGATAGGCTGATAATTTCCCCAGTCTTCAAGTTCTGCTTCCTTTTTACCTAATGATTCTTTCTTCAGTCCATCTCTCTCCTTTCATATTTTACTATAAGAGTCAGGAAGAACCAAGCTATTCCTTCAATACTATGCTTGGAAATCTTCTCAGCTAAATATCCAGTTTCATAGCTTGAAAGTTCCACCTTCCACAAAACACTAGAACACAGTTCAGTTTAGCCAAATTCTTTCCACTTTATAACAAGGATCACTTTTCTGCCAGTTTATAATAACACGTTCCTCATTTCCATCTGAGACCTCACCAGAATCACCCCTGACATCCATATTTCTAGCATGCATGTCAAAAATCTGCCAGCCTCTACCAAGTTCCCAGTTCTAAAGCCACTTCCACATATTTGGGTATTTGTTAGAACAGCACTCCCACTTCTAGGGTTCTCTAGAGAAACAGAACCATATTTTAAAGAAATGTATCATAAGGAATTGGCTCACATGATTATAAGTCCCAAGATCCAGTCAGCAAGCTAGAGACCCAGGAGAGCTGATGATGCAGTACCAGTCCAAATCTAAAGGCCTGAGGACTAGGAGAGTCAATGGTGTAAGTTTTGGTCCAAAAGCTAGGAAGCTTGAGACCTAAGAAGGGCTTATGTTTCAGTTAGATTCCAAAAACAGAAGACCAATGTCCCAGCTCTTTGGTCTGGGAGGCAAAATTCCCTTTTACCTAGGCTTTTTTGTTCTGTTTGGGTCTTCAGTTGATTGGATGAGGCTCACCCACATTACGGGAAGCGAACTTCTTTACTCAGCCTACCAACTCACATGTTAATCTCACTCAGAAACTCTCACAGACACATCCAGAATCATGTTTGACCTAATGTCTGGTATCCTTGTCCCAGTCAAGTTGACTCATAAATTACCCATCATGATGATCACCCAGGGAGGTTATAACAACTTCTCTCAACAAGCTTTGAATGAGCATATGCTAAGTCCAAGGTCCCATTCTTAAGCTCTTTGAATGTGAATTTAATTCTGTTCAGTATTATTTGATTCCAATTGTGGCACAGACTATTAGCACAGATGGTGAGCTCACTTCTACAAAGATCTTCTTGTAGATGCCCACTGTACTGAATGGCCTGGTCTAGCTCATACATTCTAGGCTACGGATGGCAAGACTGTCATGATATGGGCAGGGGTGTGGGGAGACAGAGAGGAAGGCGCTATAGTAGATCAGTACTTCTCAAGGAATATATGAATTACTTGGGGAGCTTATTAAAATGCAGATTCTGGGGGCACCTGGGACACTTATTTGGTTGAGCGTCCAACTCTTGATTTTGGCTCAGATCATTGATCTCTTGGTTCATGGGTTGGAGCCCTGCCTGGGGCTCTCTGCTGACAGTGTGGAGCCTGCTTGGGATTCTCTCCTTCTCCCTCTACCCCTTCCCCATGCATGAGTGCACGCTCTCTCTCTCTCAAAATAAATCTAAAAACTTTTTTAAAAATGCAGATTCTGATTCAGTAGCTTTGAGGTAGAGCCTGGAGATTTTGCATTTCTAACAAATTCTCAAATGATGCTAATGCTGCTGGCCCAGGGACCACACTTTGAGTAGCAAGGTGCTAGATAAATTCCCTTCAGAGTCTCTAAATTTGTTCCAATTCAGCAAGTGTTCATTGAGAACCACTTATGTGCCACGATGCCATGAGAGAGCCAATCAAGGCATGACAGGTGTTTCCATCCTTTAACAAGCTAACTTATATTGAGAGAGGTGTACAAAAGCCACAATTCCCATAAGTTCAGGAATGGCTCAACCTTCTGGGTCAATCTCTGAGTGTCTAGTTTCTTAGGAAGGCATTCTCCTTGAGATTTTTATATCAATGCTTTCCTAAGAAGTTTGGTCTCAATTTCTTTTTTCTTTCTTTTTTTTTTTTTGTAGAAGCCAGAGACCTGAAATGCAGTTTAGATGCTGGAAAAAATTAACCTAAACAGAAGAATAAGAACAACAACAAAAAACCAGTTAGATGAAAAAGTGTAGGGTTTTTCTTAAGCCCATGGGGGCAGCTGCAGTGGGTTACAACCCTGAGGAAATGAAGAGTGAAACAGGATGTGCATAAGGAGGCCTGAGAAAGGACATCTGTGACCAAATAGTCCAGGATCAGAGCTCTTCTAGGACAGAACAAGGGGGACATATGTAATGCAGAATGGCTACCACTGTAGATTGGGGTCATGCATGCCCTCATGGGAATGGCCGTCAGGCCTATACAAGGGCCCGTGTTACTAAACAGTCTTTTCCCAAACTAGGACTAGTTACCCTGACCTTTAGGTTCGGCTTGGAGCAGCAGACGTTGGGGGTGGGGGGAGATGTTGGGAGCTGGCCGAGAAACTGCTAACCCTACATACAGAGATGGAAGAAAGCAGTGGCTCTTGGGGGGTAGGGCAAAGAACACTTGTTGGCACAAAGGAAGAAAGGGACCGAAGGCCGGTACGACCCCCTTTGGCCTTGGCTATTAACTGAAAAGCCACCCACAACGGGGAAACACTTGCTGAGCAGGCCTTTTTACAGTGAATAGCTTGGGCTAGTCTTGTGACTCTTGGTGAAGACATAATCCACTTCCCTGAACAATCCTCCTCATCCACCCTAGTTTTAAAGCCCCTATTTGCCCAATCCTAACCTCTTTTTCCCCTCCATGTTGGTCCTAGTAAGGTTGAGGGCAACTAGAAGGCTTGACAGAGACCCTCCCTGCTTGGTGCCTTGGTCCCCTTCCAACACACACACACACCACACACACACTTACACACACACACACACCCCTAACCAGCCCAGTGACGAGCTCAGAATGGCTGGAGCTGGTGGGGGTTGGAAAAGGGGGAAGGGGGAGGGAAGGAAGAGGAGAATCAAACAGAAACCTTCTCATCTTTCTATCAGCACCCATGCAAGGAATATTGTTCAGCATGGCACAAAAGCGGCACTGAAAATAGCTGCAGCCAGAGCGGGGCTGCCAACCACTGCCTGAGATAACGTCTACTTGGAGACACTGGCGTCTTTGTGGGGCTGTCAGTGTCCCTATTGTTCCTGAGCCTATTGCCTGGGGAATATTGTTCCCAGCTTTTGTCTCCCCCGGTTCACTTTTGTTTGCCTTTACTTACCATTTCATTCCTCGCTCCCTTTGTGCTCTCCCATCCCCTCCTTTGTCTCTCCCTCCCTAAGCCTGCCTGTGGCTGGGGATTGGTGCCCAGGGAGACAATAGGCCCTACCCCCTCTCCACCTATGATCCCACCCTGAACCCCATACAACCGAAGCTCCATTCCTTCTCTCCCTCTCCTAAAGGCACCCAAGATGTCCCAAAGGTGGGACAGCCCCGAGGGAGGGTGAGGTCCAAGCTACCGCTCCCCTCCTGGTAACAGGAGAAAGGGTCCAAGGGATATTTGGACTGCAGGCCAAGTCTGAAATGCCTGATGTGTGTTTCTGCCTCTTTCTAGATCTTTTTTTTTTTTTGCTAATAGGTTTTCTGTCCTGTCAGAGGAATAAGGACAGCTCACGATCCACATCCCCCAAACCCTCTTTCAAGTGCCCAGCATGCACCTCTCTGACCAGGGCACTCGGTTTTCTTTTCCCTCCCTCTCAGCCTGGCGGATCAAAGCGACTTCTGTTTATTTGCACATTCAAATCCCGACTGCCTCCAGTAACCCGATCCAGTCAGGCGCCAGGATGCTGCGAGAAGAGCCCGCCTGCACCCCCTCCCCCATCTAACAGCCCTTTTGGCAGAACTGGACCAGGAATGGGACAGGGGTCTCCTGGGGTCAGAGTTGGCAGTGGAAGACGAGCTGTGCGGTGAGAAAAAAAACCAGAGCGGCCAATCCCTTTAGAACGGCCTCTGGTCCTCTCACCTCGACGGCAGGGGGACACTGCGGCATCAAGAGAGATTTAGAAAACTCGAGTCAAGCCCTGAGCTTGCCTGCCCACCCCCAGGATATTCAGGTGTCCAGCTGCAGTCCCGCGGACAGAGTCCTTAGCTCTAGCGCTGAGAAGGCAGGCCCCAGGTAGTGCTTCGGGGCTGGGGCTGGGGCTTTGGGTTTCAGGAGCAGTTAATAGAAAGTGCTTTTTCCGCCTACCTCCCCCAACTTCCTGCCGCTAGACAGATGGGGACAGTGATTGGAGAGCTGAGGAAGCTTTTACTTTGGCGGGGAAGGCTGGGGGCAGGGATGCAGCCTGAAGCCAAGGAGGAGGCTCTAGGCTCTCACTGTTCTAGTTCCAAGGACAATGGGAATAGTCTCCCGAGAGTCTTTGTTTCAAAAGCTGGAAATTGGGTAGGGGATTTCCGGAAAGTCTGAATGGAAGCCAGGCTTGGCTGCAAAGCGAGGAGACAGGAGGAGGAGGAAGAGGAGGAGGAAGGGGAAGAGGAAGAGGAGGGGGCAGTCTGGGGTTAGGGGAAAACTACCACTAGGCCCAGAGGACAAATTTGCCCTCCTGGTCTCGCTGATCTCAGTCCCAGACTGCTCATTTTTGCTCTGATTCTGGCTCCGCCCTTCTTGCCTAACCCTTTTCTAGCTAATATTAGCCCTAGATTCTTAATACTCCTAAGCATAAATAGAAGCCAAAATAACTCTCTCCCGCATTGAGTGTAACAATTGAGGCTGATCCACCTTTGCAACCTTAGCCCAAGCTCCAAGCCCAGAACAAAGTAGAAGCTCAGGAAAAGTGTAAATAATAAATGAATGAAGATGGTGTTGACTCCTCACCCCAGAAAGTCGAGTTGACTATCCCTGGACTTCCAGGAGAGTAGGCATGGGATTGAAAGTTTGAGGTGAGAAAAATCTAAAGATGAGGGGTAGTGGGGATTTGGGGACAGACCAGGCACAGGGCGCAGAAGGCAAGATGCAGTTAATGGACCATAAAAAGGGTACAGCAATGCAAAGTGATCTTTGGCCCCCCACAGTGAAATCCCTTGACTCAAGGGTCTTTTCTCTTCCCACTCATCCTACCTCGTTGTCTAAGGCATCTTTCAGAAATACAGATGTGATCATCTCTTTCCTCTGTGTAAAACCAGCTGGTGGCTTCCCCCTGCCTCCAGGCACCTGTGAGTCATTGAAATAGGAAGCCCTCAAAGACTGGGCCATGGTGATTGTTCCCAGTACCCACCACAGGTAACTGGCACCTAGCCAGCACTAAAGCTGCTCAGTGAACATGGAACTCAATTAACCGGCCATTGTGTGAGTTAATTTTGCCAATTCTACAGTGCTCTCTGGATGGTATTTCAAGGTTGGTATAGTCGATGATTTTGACACTTAATGTTTTATCCATTTTATAGCTATTGATTTGATCTTTGAAAATAGCCGGGAGCCATAAAATTCAAAACATGTATATTTATTTTAAATATTGAATCATATGACATCTAACTAGAATATAATTGAGAATCAGGAAGCAAGCTAAGGTACACTGTAGAGCAACCAAAAGTGATGGCATAAAGGCAATATATTCAATCTATCTGAGACAACAAAATATTTTTCTTGTAGCTAGGAATGGCGAATGCAATGTAAGTGGAAGATGCACAGTGCCTGAGAACTTCTAAAGGGCAGTTGACTCAGCTGGGGAGCCTACCTTTTTGCCCTTTTTTACCTTACTCTTTGTCTTAGTTGGAATGCGGTTGTGATGACTGGAGATCTAGCAACAATCTTGTGACCACAAAGGGACACTGAATTCGAAGTTTTACGTTAAGGAACACCAAACAGAAAAATAGGAAGTGCTTGGGTCCCTGAAGACCAAGGAACTACAATACTAGCCTCAAAGTGCTTATGAAGGTTAACCTACCAAGTTTGATTACCTGGAGTCAAAAAATTTTATTACATTAAGCCCTTTAATTTGAGTGTTTATTATTAGGAGTCAGACATAATTCTCCTGATTTATATCAATAAAAAATAAATTTCTAAACCATTTCTTTCTGTTTGCTGAACAGGTAGAAAAAAGAAAAGGAGTCAGAAGATATCTCCCACTGTGTACTAGAGCACATGAATAATCCTATGGATTTTCAAAGTGGAGTTACAAGCTGAGTTTGGAGTCCAGAGCTAGAGAGAACACAATTGCTCTGCACAATAAAGCAGAAGGAATAAATCTGAGGTGGCCCAGGGGGAGGGAAGAGGCCAAGCAACATGCAGAAGATTGCTATCAATGTATATACGGACGTTAGAATGAAATGGAAGCTGATGGCCGGAAAGAAGAGAAGAGGGAGTTGGAAACTCTAAAAAAGGACACGGAACTAAAAAACACAGAAGTGTATGAACGATTCTTAGGGTAAATTCAAATAGTTCTGTAAGCTTCATCAGATGCCTGAGGGGCACCAGGCTTTTGTAGCATTATACAAAAATGGACAACTCAAAATGACGAGTATGTCTCATCAAAGCGAGTCCTCTCCATTTAGGAATGTGGCAGCCAATTTCTGGGTCAAGGCAGCAGGTGGAGCAGATGCTGAAATCTCCTTCGCCAAATACATAAAATGAGGGAGAAAACAGATTTAAAAACTCATAGCCACACTTGAAAACAAGAAAGAGAAATATTAAAAGCTACCAAAGAGGGAAGATAGATTATGCACCAAGAAACAAGAATCAGATTGCCATCAGACTTTCTCTTATGTAACAACAGATGCCAAAAGATAATGGAATAAAATATTCAAAATGGTGAAATAAAATAATGGTAAATGTAAAATGCTATGCCCAGTGAGACTATTATGCCAGAGTCAGGGTAAAATGAAGACATCTTCAGGCATGTGAGAACTCAGACATTTTAGTAATCACAGATTTTTCACTGAAAGAACTGTTTCAACAAGAAGAAAAGTGAATCGAGGACAGAGTGTGGGATGCAAAGTTTAGCAGAAGACCTTACACATATCACACGTGTAATAAAAGGGAAGCGCACAGGTAAGTGATGCCATGGTAACAGACAACATACTCAAATCCCAAAAGCGGATCATCACAAAGGTATATTTCTTATTTATGTCAGTTCAGTGCAGATTGGCTAATATTCTCTATATATCTTCTTTATTCTGGGATTTAAGTGGAAGCAAAAGCTTCTGTTGGGAAGAGCTGTTTTCCTGGCAGAGAGAAAAGAAAAGTAGAAAGCCATGGATCTTGAAGCATCAGTTAGGAAGCAGCAAATAGCCTTTTGACTCACAAAACATGTCAGGTGTCTAAGTCTGCCATCAATAAGATTTGTCCTGAAAATCACGTGGCAATGGGAAGGGACATGTAGAATTATTTCAGGAAAGGGTGTGAATAATTTGGGAATGATATTACAATCTACCAAACAGAACAAATGCATTTGTATCCTGCTTTTTCAGGTTGAATGTTAATATTGTGAGTGTAGGGAAGGAAAAAAAAATTCTCTGGCTGGGGTCCTGGGAATTAAACTGACAAGACAGATTAACACGAGAAATGGTTTACTAACACGTGCAGAGTGCACACACACCAGGTGCGGGGCTGGGGGAGGGCGGTGTGCCAATGATGAGTAACTCAAAGGGATGGTTAGAACTTGGAACCTATTAGCATCTCAATAAAGAATAATAAAATTATAGAGAAATGACAATAATAATAATAATTGTAGAGAAGTGACAAGATAAAGGAAAATGAGTTTAAGCATTTAGGGGGTGGCAAATTGGAAAGGTGAATATAGGGGAGTAAAATTATAGAGCATAATTGTTTTTAGCAGTAAGACCCATGTCAGTGCTGACTTTCCCTCTTCTGCATGGCCCATAGAACCTCCTCAGCAGAGGAGATTTAAAACAGTCCTCATTTCCCAGAAGTTTCCACCATCAGTCAGATAGGGAAGGCTATGAGAAGGCTTCTTTCTACAACTATTGATTCTCATTTGCCTCCAGTTCTAATTCATTCTAATGTCAAAATGGCATATTCTGGGATGGCATTTTCTAATTCTTTACAGGGGCATTTACCATATCACTAATAGTACACCCCACCCCAAGATCTAATATGGTTTAGAAAAACCAAAATGGATGAGAGGATAGAATTTTGGAGCTCAAAGAAATAAAACTCATACACATGTCCCAAGGAATCCAGATATCTGGTATTTTATTGGTAACTATGTCTCTGAGTGCCATATAACTTTAAATAGTTAAATATAAAAACTTATTTTAAAAAATGAAAAGGCACAAAACACTGAGCCCACATAAAAATATTGGACAATGAGAGAATCATGAAGAAATGTGTTTTCCAACAACTCAATTCTTAGGTATCAGCAAAACTTGTGAAAGATTTTGAAATGAATCAAAAAATTACTGGATGTCTTCAATGGAAATCTATGCATCATATACAGCACGCCATTCTAAATTACCTGGCTTTATGGGGATTTTCACTTTCCATCATCTCTGAGCTACTTTACAATACTAAAAGTTGTAGATAACATAGCAATGCAAATAATTCTGTTTTATACACCTGTATAGTCAGTAAAAGGACAACTGATTTCTTTCCCTTCACACTCTTCACCAAAAAACAACAACTAGTTTTGCAACTATTTGTAGATTGATTTAAAAAAATTTTTTTACTCTTTATTTTTGAGAGAGAGAGAGACAGAGTGCGAGCAGGGGAGGAACCGAGAGAGAAGAAGACATAGAATCTGAAGCAGGCTCCAGGCTCTGAGCTGTCAGCACAGAGCCCGACACAGGGCTCGAACTCACAAACTGTGAGATCATAACCTGAGCCGAAGACGGACGCTTAACCGACTGAGCCACCCAGGCGCCCCTGTAGATTGATTTTATGACTACATATAGGTACGGTCTTTGAATTCTCTTTCAAACTGGGTGAAACATCTTACTTATTCCTTCATTAATTAACAGTCAAATAAAATCTTTGATGTGTTCACTTTATATTTGTATGCGTATCATGATTTTACCTTTTCCTTTTTTTAAAAATTACTCTCACACTGAATATTCCCCAAAACTTCAGTGGAACACTTATTGGGTATCAGCCTCTGATGCTATACATTCTTGCAAATGCGTGTTATAAGACGATAGTTTGAATTATTAACTGTTGCCTTTTCCATATGATTTTTTTCTTGACTAATATCCTGTTTGACCCAAATATATTCTATCAGATTAGCTATGATGGGATCACTGTCTTCTGTAGGATTGAGGATGGAGAGCTGGGAGACCTGCAGACTGGATGAGGAGGAGGAGGCAGACACGTAGAGAGAGCTTTGGGTCCTGGCTGCTGCCTGCTTCCTGACTCCTTCAGCAACTTTTCATTCCTAAACGTTATCCAGAATTCTTCCAATAAATTTCCTTTTTTGATTTACCTCATGTGAGCAGACAACTTTAACCAAAACAAAGTGCCATCAAGAAGGAGGGTGCAGGGACACCTGGGTGACGCTGTTGGTTAAGCGGTTGCCTCTTGATCTCGCTTCAGATCACAATCTCATGGTTCGTGGGATCGAGCCCCATGACAGGCTTGGGATTCTCTCTCTCTCTGCCCCTCCCCAACTCATGCTGTCACTCTCACTCTTTCAAAATAAAGAAATAAACTAAAAAAAAAAGAAGGAGAGCATAAGACCATTACCCTGGTGAAATCCCAGTCTCTATCCTATCTGGATTGAAAACACCCGGCCTCACTGACTTGTTCTCCCTTTAAGTTTATGATGGCCACTCGCTAGGTTTAGATGCTGTCCAGCTCTCATCCTATCCCTCCCTCCTCTGTTGCTTCTGTCCTCATACCCGGGGCCCTACCTCCTCCCACATCCTCACCCTGGCAGTAAGCCTGGTCTGTTTCCTGAGAAAACGGAAACTATTATAAGAAAACCACAGATTCTCACCACTTCCGCCCACACAGCTTCCAGGGTGCCATGATGTCTTTGTTTCCTTTCAATCTCACATATTCCTCCTTCCCCATCACCTTTGCCAGGGACTCTCTTCTAGCTCCCCCCCCCCCATCGGCGTTGTCCAACACATCAGCAGCTGGCCTCAGGTGGCCATAGAATACTAGCCTGAACTGAGTTGACATGTGTTTGACACACACAAGGTTTCGATGACTTATTAGGAAAAAAGGAATATAAAATATTTCATTAATAATTTTTATAGCGATTACATGTTGAAACGATAACATCTTGGATATCTTACGTTGAATAAAATGTAGTTTCAAATTAATTTCACGTATTTCTTTTTTGTTTTTTTTTAATGTGGCTACAAGACAACTAAACATTAATGTGGCTGACATATTTCTTTCTTGTTTTAAGTTTATTTATTTTTGAGAGAGAGAGAGAGAATCAGCAGGGGAAGTGCAGTGAGAAAGGGGACAGAGGATCTGAGGCGGGCTCTGTGCTGACAGCAGAGAGTCCGATGTGGGGCTCGAACTCACAGATCATGACCTGAGCATAAGTCTGGCCTAACTGACTGAGCCACTCAGGTGCCCTAAGACTCACATTATATTTCTATTGTCAGCACTACTCTAGATGTTGCAGTGCCCCAGGGTCTCAGCCTTTGATCGTCTATTTTTTTTTTTTTAGATTTTTTAAAAAGTTTATTTATTTATCTTTGAGGGGGGGTGGCAGGCAGGGAGAGAGAGGGAGAAGAGAGAGTCCCAGCAGCCTCCATGCTATCAGCACAGAGCCTGATGCAAGGATCAAAGTCATGAACCATGAGATCATAACTTGAGCCGAAGTCACATGCTTAACTGACTGACCCACCCAGGTGCCTCTAAAGATTTTATTTTTTAAGCAATCTCTACACCCAACTTGGGGCTTGAACTTACAGCCCTGAGATTGAGTTGCAGCTCTACCAACTGAGCCAGTCAGGCATCCCGTCATTAATTCTTTCTCTACTCTCACTCTCTCGTTCCGTTTTACTGCTTTAAATACTTTATACAGGCCAGCAACTCACAGACCTGTGTATCCAACTGCCTGCTCACATTCCCCACTTAGAAGTCTGATACACATCTCAGGCTCACTCCACCCTTGGCCTTCCCCATCTCAGTCGATGGCAACTCTGTTGTTCAGGAGAAAACCTTGTAGTCATCATTAACTCCTTTCTTTCTCTCCAATGACACAGCCATTTCTTCCTGTGGGCTTATATTCAAAGTATATCAAGAATCTATTTCACTATGATGGGGTTCAGGACACACTATCCTAAAATATGGTCCTTGGCATACTGAATATTTCAACCTGAAGGAGTTTGAGGGAAGAGCAGAAGGAGGATGGTTACTGACCTTCCCTATTACCAGAGGAAAAGAATAACCTTATCTCCAACCGAATGAACAAGCCTTGCTAAGTTTTCCCCACTTTACTACATCTAGCTCATACTCTTTCTCCTGTTGTATCTTTCCATGGCTTTCCACTGCACCAAGCCTAGCACTAAAAACACTCAGTTGAACCATTTTGGGGCTGTCTTCATTTCCTTATGAAGGGTCTTGTGTCGTATAAAATAAATATGTATGCTTTTCTCCTGTTAATCGTTATCAGTTTGATTTCAGACCCAACCAGGGACCCTGAGAAAGTCAAGGAAAACTTTCCTCCCCTACAACTCTATTCCCTTCTACTGCTATTATCTCTGGCTTGGATTACTGGCAGAGTAAGTAACAGATCTCCCTATTGGATGCTAATAGGTCTCTTAGCTTCTACTCCTGCTTTGGTATAATCTGTTCTCAACAGTGTCTGAGGAATCCTTTTAAAATTTAAATCAGTCCTCTTCTGTTAAAAGTCCGGCCATGATTCCCCATGTCACTCAGAGCAAAAACCAAAGTCCGTACAATGACTAAAGGCCCTACTTATCCTGACCCCCATGACATCTCTGGCTTTATCTCCTACTACTCCCACTCACCCTCCTCCAGCCACACAGCTATTCTTAAGATGCCACGCAGATCCCTGCCCTAAGATTTTAGAATTAGTTGCTTCTTTTGCCTGGAATGCCCTGCTCTTAGATATTCACATGACTGAAGATCTAATTCCCTTCCTCCAACCGTTTTCAGGTGTCACCCGCTAACGGAGTTTTCTCTGTTTAAAACTGCAGTCTGTACCTCCCCTTCTCCTTACTTCCACTTACTTTTACTTTTCTCCAAAGTACTTACTTATCACGTTCCAATATCCTGCACAATTTGCGTATTTATCATGTTTACTGTTATCCCACCCGCCATCCATACCACTAGGAATGGACACTCCTCTAGGGCCAGGAACTTGCTGTGTCTCCCATGTTTCCTAATGCGCTCCACTTACAACAGTGGCACAAAGTACACACTCAATACATATCTGCTGAGTGAATGTTAAGCTGATCAGAGTAGGCTGATGCCGTGAGACAAATTCCAGTTCAGGGTGGCCAAGCTGGAAGAAGAAAAGCGAAGCAAAATCACAAATCAGATTCTGAAATTCAGATCCATACATCAATTACTGGCCAGGCCCAAAGGCAGCCAAACAAATGTGCTGACTTGCTAGCTCCTTTTTCTCTGGGAGAGGATGATACACTTGCTTGAGAAAGAGTGGAATCCTGAAAATCTCACTAGGAATATGGGGGAAAGCATTCAGAATTCCTGGAACCCTGACCCTGGCCTGCAAATAGCCTCTTTTCATGCATACCTTTGTTGAAAGAGGGCTGCTATTCCAAGACTAAAACTGGAATGTAGTTGGGGAGCATGGGCAACATTCTTCAGGAGATTAGAGAAGATAGGTTCATTGCAAACTCCTTTCTACCTCTTTGTTTTGGGTCTATGCCTGGAGGCTAAGGCCATTAAACAGAAAACAATTGGGGACGCTAAGAAATGGAAGACCAGCAGTCCAGCACCAGGCCTGATTTTTCAGCTCAGTAGGGATGGAGGTGGACGTGGCAAGACTCAGCAATGTTGTGGGCATTCCTTCACCCATAAATATTTATTGAGTTCCTTTCATGTGTCAAATACATTCTTGGCCTTGAGGAAACAGTGGTGATTAATATAAGGTCTTTGTTTTCATGGAGATTATGTTCTGGATGGGGAAACAAGAAAATAATCAAGTGAAAAATGAACTAAGATAATTTCAGATCATGGTACTTGGTAGCCACTAAAAATAAAAATGGAAATGTGGTGGGGACTGGGCCATTTTAGACAGGGTGGTCAGGAAAGACCTCTCAGAGAAAGTAAGCTTTAAAAAGATTTTTTAAATGTTTTATTTTATATTTGAGAGAGAGAGAGAAAGAGAGAGGATGGAGACAGAATCTAAAGCAGGCGCCAGGTTGCCAGCTGTCAGTACAGAGCTCAGCCTGGGGCTTGAACTCACAGTGAGTTCATGACCTGAGCCAAAGTTGGACGCTTAACAGACTGAGCCACCCTGGGTGCCCGAGAAGGTAAGATTTTATCTGAGAGCTAGATGATGAAAAGGAGTCAGTCATGCGAAGGACATTTAGGTAGACAGAACAGCAAGCGCTGAGGCCCTGGGTTGGAAAGGATGACCAGAGGAAGCCTATGTGACTCAAGAGTAGTGAGAATGGGTAGAAATGGAATAGAAGATGAGGCTGAGAAGTTCTGGATGAGGTCAGCCATGAAATGGACAGACACCAACAATTACAAAGGAGTGAATATTATATTCTGATTTAAATTTTATGAATAGCTCTATAAATTGTAGAGAGAATTTAAAAACTAGCTCAATAGTCCAGGTGAAAGTTGATCACAGCTTAAGCAACTGCAGTGATGACTGTGATAGAAATAAAGAGATATGAATGGATTCAAGAGATATTAGGTATTCTGGGGTATCAAGAACAAAATGCACTGGACGATTAACCAAAGTAATTTCTACTTGACAGAGGAAATTAAGAGGTGGACAATTTATGTACTGTCGGTCACACAGCAGCATTTATACACTTCTCAACCCAAAGATACAGTCTTTCTGTAGCACATAAAAATAAGAAGCATATGAACTTGAATTATACTTAGCAATCATTATTTCAGTATTTTATCTTGGAAATGATCTAGATGTCTAATGAATATCCATTAAGTAACTCAATTTACTGTTCAAGGTTTTAACTTCCTGAAGATCTTGAAAACTAACTTCAAATTAATTATTGTTAAAATAAAGCGTGTCAGGATAATTATTCTATTTAGTTAAACACAAATTTACACTTTTTGTAATCTTAAACACTAATTAAAAGTAATGTTAGCTTACTGGATCAGTAAACCAATTAAGCTTAAGAACATATCTAAGTAGAATAAGAATGCCCACTACTATCTTACTTAATGTCTATAACTCAGAGAAAGAAAGCTATTCTTTTTTTTTTTTTTAATATTTTTATTTAATTTCTAGGAGAGAGAGAGAGAGAGTGACAGCGTGAGCAGGGGAGGGTCAGATAGAGAGGGAGACACAGACTCTGAAACAGGCTCCAGGCTCTGAGCTGGCAGGCAGCACAGAGCCCGACGCGGGGCTCGAACCCATGAACCGCGAGATCGTGACCTAAGCAAAAATCGGACGCTTAACCGACTAAGCCACCCAGGTGCCCCGAAAGAAAGCTATTCTTATTAAACCAAAATTATTATTAAAAAATTTTTTTTTAACATTTATTCACTTTTTGAGAGACAGAGAGAGAGACACACAGTATGAGCGGGGGAAAGACAGAGAGAGGGAGACACAAAATCCAAAGCAGGCTCCAGGCTCTGAGCTGTCAGCACAGAGCCAGACACGGGGCTCAAACTCATGAACCGTGAGATCATGACCTGAGCCAAAGTCGACCGCTTACCAACTGAGTCACCCAGGTGCTCCTAACCAAAATTATTATTATATTTTTAATTAAACCAAAATTATTAAACTAGTTTTGTTTGTCAGAGATTTATCTAAATTATGTTAACTTGAATTCTTAAAATGATTTAGTTTCTATTAAAATACCCTTTTTTTCTCATTGAAAGTATTAGAAGCTCAGGACGCCTGTCTCAGTCAATATAGCATTTGACTGTTGACCTCAGGGTTGTAACTTTGTGCGATCCCGTTTTGGGTGCAGAGATTACTTAAAAATTACTTTAAAAAAATCTTTTAAAAGTATTAGTTTCTGGGAATTTCAAGAATGCTTAATTTATATAAGTGCTTATTTATCTCTAAGCCAATCAAAATAGCAGTCCTCTAACAGATTTTATAATCTAATCTGGTAATACCATCTGAAGGTAAGAAAATACTACCGATTCACACCAGGAGAGGTGAAGAGTTTCCTGAATTATAGACATATAAACATACATACACACTGAAAGACAAAGTTTAAACTTTCAACTGTGGGTCAAGGATAACTATGAAGTGGGTCACAAAGCTACAAAGTGGTGGAGTCAGGACTTCAAAGGAAGAAGTGGTCAAATTAACCACTTGAAGTAGTTCTGCATTACAGTCATGGAGAAAAACAGTGCAGTGACAATAAAGATTTCCCCATAGGAAAGGACAATGAAAGAAACTTCCAGAACAGCTTCTGACATGGGTCACCAGTCAAGCCTATGCCAGGTCCTGCTGGACAGGGATACTGAGGTGAGAGGTATTCTCTACAATCTCAGTAGTATTAGGTCAAGTATTTGTTTCCTTGATTAGAGATGGGGTTTGAGTTTCCTGGTCAAGTAATTAAATTGCCACAAATTCCGTCCTCTGAGAGACTACACTTTGTCCCATTCTCTTCAGACCATAGTTGGTGACCTGCTACCCATACGTATTAGTAGCTTTTGGATGGCAGTGCCCAGCCAGTGGCTACAAAACTACAAAAACAATACCGCCTTCTTCCAAGAACCACTTTTGATCAACTATGCTCAGAGCTAGTCGAACTGCAGGCTGACTTCTTGGGCTAAATCTCTTCAAAATCTCCATATTTCTTCATCAAGACAGAACATCCTTTTGGGACGGTCCTCATGCTGCAGCATTGTGAAGGATGTTTTGTGCTTCAATGTTTTAATTAATCTTCTTCCAGTTTCTGGTGCTTGGCCTGGGACCATCTGCTACTCAGCCTTATCAATAAAGTAGAAACTTGTGCTATGTCCCCTTCTGGGAGTCTCAGTGACTGCACAGCTGAGTAAGTCCTGCTCCTGATAAATGCATCAGTCTCTTCTCTTGAACATCACCTGCGTCTTCATTGTCCTTGGTATAAGCTTCTAGATTTGAATTGTTTTGCACCATTCAGGACTCTTACAGACAAGGTGGGTATACTACTGAGATTCTCTGGGCTGATTATTGTCTCCTGTTTGTTCTCACCATTTGAATATGGACAATTAGTTATTCAGTGAACTTGCAGGTCATTGTCCTACTTCTCACAGGTACATACATTATAGTGCCAATAGCACCAAATATATGAAGCTCTAACAGATTCTATCCCTCTGTATGTATGTATGTTTATTTTGAGAAAGAGAGAGCACAGGGGAGGGGCAAAGAGAGAGAATCCCAAGCAGGTTCTGCACTGTCAGCACCCAGCCCTGTGTAGGGCTCCATCCCACAAACTGTGAGATCATAACCTGATCCAAGATCCAGAGTCAGACACTTAACTGACTGAGCCATCCATGCGCCTCTCTATCACAATTTGAAAATTCAGTGACCACTCTGGAGAATTGGTATGTAAACAAAATTATTTACATACCTGGTGCCTTAGAATCAAAGGATTCGAAAAGCCCAAATGATTTGATGGTTGGCTTTCTTTGTTGTAAAGAGGCCTCTGAAAAGCAGAAAAATTATCAAATTGTGTTGGGAGCCATTCTGAACTCACTAGTTGAGAAAACTCCTTGTGAGGTTAAGGCAGGTTGGCAAGGCCTCCTGCTGTCACGTGATGACCGATATCCACCCCCCACTCAGTTGTTTCTGCTTGAGCACCAACCACCATTCCCCCCAAGCACCTTCTTGATTGGTATCAGGAGTGACTTGTCCCCTTATTCTGGCCCTGATATGCTGATTGCACCTTGTGAAGGAACTTACTGTAGGAAATTCTTCTTTTGTGATTATGGAAGCAAACATTGCGTTTCCTGAAAATCCTGTTTTTCCTTATAGTTCCCCTTAAGCAAACAGGCTATTGAACTCTGCTCATAAAGAACTAACTTTGCCTTTGCTACGCTAAAAACATTGTCTTGTTTGTATTTGAATACTAAAGATACCTTCCTTCCCCATATGATAAGCACCTAAATCACCTACCTCAATCACTATTGATAAAGGTTATGCATGAGTCTTCTACAAATCCATGTTCTGGGAAATTTACACATAACAAAGAAATTTGTCATCAGAAATCATTGTCTGAGTCAAATGCCACTTCTGTGCTGTTCCCCATACACTTAACCAGAAATAAAGCTGAGTCTCAGTCAGTGCAGAGATGCCTGCCTGGTGACCAGAAAGAATCTCAGGGCTCTCTCATCCCTCTCTCGCCGACACCGTCTATCTTTCAGGGACCCCTGGACTGGCTGGAGCTGGGCTCCGGCAAAATTGCTTCCCTTAAAGACTTTAAGAAAAAGGCTAATAAAAAACCAGAGGACCTAAAAGTCTAGAGTACCTAAAAATCCAAACTCTTCTGACCAACTCCAGATGGGCCTCTCTTTTGATCTCCTTCCTGTACCGTTACCCTCTTCTTTTTGTCTGCCTTCCCTATCTTCCTTCTGTAGCATCCCTGGGACCCCTTCTCTTCCCTTCACTGCTCTTTACTAAATACATGCCTCTCACTGACAGTATCTCCTCATGCTGGCTTATAATAAAGTGTGAATGAAAATCATACCCCTCTATCAATGGACTTATATACTTAAACCTTGGCCAAAGTCAAATTTATATTAAATCTAGTTAAAGACTGGACTAACTTTCACCAAAAACAAACAAACAAAACCCCAAAAACAAAAACAAAAAAACCAAAACACAAAATATTAGAATTCATCAAGCATTTTAGGATTATTCAAAAAATGTATAGTCTGGTTAAACCAGATTCTGCAACCTAGAGATGAAAATGTTGGATCGAAGATGCAGGCTGGACTTATCACCAAATTATGTTAAATACTATACACTCAAAACTTAAGCATAGATGGATATTTAAAAGTATAACAATAAGATAAAATATCTTAGTAGCTTTCCATGAAGTCTCTCCTGTAAAATGGTAGTGTAAAAAACTTGGTCAAAAGTCACGTTTCTAAGCAGAAAAAGAATAAATCCATCCTAATTTCAGAGACCACTTAACCGTCACCTTCCAGTAACACTGCAGACCTTATAAGGCTCATGATGTCACAGTTGCCTTATGTAATTTCTTTATTAATGGCAAAAGCTAAGGAGGCAAATTTAGTTAAAAAATAGAAGATAGGGGGCACCTGGCTGGCTCAGTTTGTAGGGCATATGACTCTTTATCTCAGGGTTTTGAGTGGCCCCACATTGGGGGTGAGTTTACAGGAGGAGAGAGAGGGGGAGGAGGAGGAGGGGGAGGAGATAGCATCACTCCTCTCTAAATGACAAGATCTTTCAGACCCCTAGGAAGATACTTTCACTTGAGAAAACAAAATATATGTATATATACCAAATTAACAGCTCTTTAGATTAAGTAAGTAAATGGAACCAGAAGGACACCTCTATGTCTGGTCCAGGCAAAGACACCTGTCGATATTGCAAGGAAAGAGGTCAGTGGAAGAACTGCTCTGGTTTAATTTGGAAGCTAGGATCTAAAGGACAAAGGACAGAGTTTGGCTGACAAAACGACATCTTTCTATGGAAGTAGTTGCTCTGGTCTGTCCACAATTGCTCAATTGCTCACTCTCTCTCTCTCTTTTTTAAATGTTTATATATTTACTTATTTTGAGAGAGAGAGAGTATGCATAAGTGAGAGAAGGGCAGAGAGAAAGGGAGAGAGAGAAAATCCCAAGGAGGCTCTGTGATATAAGCACAGAGCCCTATCAGGGGCTCAAACTCAAGAACACTGATAGTTTTTGCTAAAGTGGGTCCTATGATCATAAGAACACCAAGGGCCATTTAACCACAACATTGGTCCAGTGGGAGAAATCAGTGTCGGGGCTTTCTTTGGGTAATATGGGCTCAGACAAGTGTTTTAGGCATTTCTAGCCAATCACATCAGTATCAAGAGGCTAAGACTGACAGAAAGCATTTGTTGAAGACATTATTCTTTTTCCATTGACAGGTCTTGATAGCCTTATTAAAAACCAACTGGTGGGATGTGTGGGTATCTCAGTTGGTTAAGCTCTTGATTTTCACTCAGGTCATGATCTCATGGTTCATGAGTTCAAGCCCCGTGTTGGGCTCCACACTCACAGCATGGAGCCTGCTTGGGATTCTCTCTCCCCTTCTCTCCCTGCCTCTCTGCCCCCACCCTCAAAATAAATTAATAAACTTAGTTGGTTGTAGATGTATGGGCTTATTTCCGGATTCTCAATTCCATTCCACTGATCAATATGTGTATCTTTAGCTTTGTAGCAAGTTTTGAAATTGTGAAATGATCTTCTAACTTTGTTCTTCTTTTTCAAGATTGTTTTGACTATTTTGGCATTTCCATTTGTATTTTAGGACCACCTTGTTTTTTTTTTTAATGTTTTATTTATTTTTAGGAGAGAGAGAGAGACAGCGTGAGCAGGGGAGGGTCAGATAGAGAGGGAGTCACAGGCTGAAACAGGCTCTAGGCTCTGAGCTGGCAGTCAGCACAGAGCCCGACGCGGGGCTCGAACCCACGAATCGCGAGATCATGACCCAAGCGAAAGTTGGACGCTTAACCGACTAAGCCACCCAGGCGCCCCGTTTTTTAGGACCACCTTGTAAATGTATGCACAAAAGGCAGTTGGGGTTTTGATAGGAATTGCATTCAATCTATCAATCAATTTTGGTAGTATTGCCATCTAACAATATTAAGTGGTCCAGTCTACTGACAAGGGAGATCTTTTCATTTATTTGAGTCTTCTCTAATTCCTTTCATTGATTTCTTGTAGGTTTCAGTGTGCAAGTCAGATCTTCTTTGTTGTTCTTTGTATTTTATTCTTTTTGATGCTATTGTAAATGGAAGTGTTTCCTTAGTTTGTTTTTGGATTTTTCATATACAACTAAGTTTTGTATATTGACCTTGTATCAATACACAACATTGTTGAACTTTTATTAGTTTGAATAGGTTTGTGTCTGTGTGTATGTGTGTGTAAATTTCTTAGTATTTTCTTTTTAAAATTTTTTTCAAATTTTTATTTAAATTCTAGTTTGTGACCATACAGTGCAACATTAGTTTCAGGTGTAAAATTTAGTGACTTACAACTTACATACAATACCCAGTGCTCATCACAAGTGCCTGCCCTACCACCCATCACCAGTTTAACCCATCTCCCACCCACCTCCCCTCTAGTAACTCTGTTTGTTCTTTATAGTTAATAAGTATTTTCTATAGGGGCGAATGAGTGGCTCAGTCAGTTAAGCGTCTGACTTCGGCTCAGGTCATGATCTCATGGTTCGTGGGTTTGAGCCCCACATTGGGCTCTGTGCTGACAGCTAGCTCAGAGCCTAGAGCCTGCTTCAGATTCAGTGTCTCCCTCTGTCTCTGACCCTCCCTTGCTCATGCACTCACTCTCTTTCTCTCTCAGAAATAAATAAACATTAAAATTTTTTTTAAAAAGAAGTATTTTCTATATATAAAATAATATAATCTTTGAACAGAGATATTATTTTACTTTGTAATATAGATGCTATTTATTTATTTATTATGCCTAATTGTCCTGGATAGATCCTCTTATATGTCAAATAGTAGTGGTGAGAGAAAACATCATGTCTTGTATATGATCTATCAGTTATTCATCAGTGTGTTATTTAACTTTTCCATATTTGTGAGTTTCCTAAATTTCCTTCTATTATATTATCAGTTTCATTCCATTGTGGTTGGATAGTATATTCTGTATGATTTGAATACTTTTAAACTTAATGAGGCTGGGTTAGTATTTTAACATATGGTCTATCCTAGAGAATGTTCCATGTGCTCTTGAGAAGAATGTCTATGCTATTTTTGTTGGGCAGAGTGTTTTATGGTGTGTTGTGTCTGGTTGCTTTATAGTTTTGCTCAAGTCTTCAATTTCTTTGTTGATCTTTTTTTTTTTTTTAATTTATTTCTGAGAGAGAGAGGCAGTGAACAGGAGGGTCAGAGAGGGAGTCACAGACTGAAACAGGCTCAGGGCTCTGGGCGCAGTCCAGCACAGAGCCCCGCGAGGCAGGCTGAGGCTCATGAGATCATGTGACCTGGCGAAAGTGGGCAGCTTAACCATTAGCTTGCACCCAGCGCCCTCTTTGTTGATCTTTTGCCTAGTTGTTCTATCCATTATTGAAAGTGGGGTATTAAGGGGCGCCTGGGTGGCTGTTGGTTGAGCGTCTGACTTCGGCTCAGGTCATGATCTCATGGTTCGTGGGTTCCAGCCCCTTGTGCTGGCAGCTCAGAGCCTGGAGCCTGTTTCAGATTCTGTGTCTCCCTCTCTCTCTGACCCTCCCCTGCTTATGCTGTCTCTCTCTCAGAAATAAATAAAACATTTTTTAAAAATTAAAAAAAAGAAAGTGGGGTATTAAAACCTCTATTATTGCTGAATTGTCAATATCTCCATTTAATTTTGTAAATTAAAAAAAAAGTTTACTTATTTATTTAGTTATTTTTTGAGAGAGAGAGTGCCTGAAACAGGAAGGGGCAAAGAGAGAGGATGGAGAGAGAATCCCAAGCAGGCTCCATGCTGTCAGTGCAAAGTCTGATGCAGGGCTTGATCTCATGAACTGTGAGATCATGACCTGAGCCAAGATCAAGTGTTGGACACTTAACTGACTGAGCCACTCAGGTGCCCCTCAATTTTGTACATTTTTGTTTTATGTATTTTGTATTTTGGGCCTGGATTGTTATGTATATGTTTATAATTATTATGTATTCCTGATCAACTATCTTGTCATTATAAAATGTCCTTTTAAATCTACAGTAACAAGTGTTTTGGGATGTTTTTTTTTTTTTTTGGTCTTATTTTGTTTTTGTCTTAAGATTTCTTTTGTCTGGTATTACTATATTATGTATTCCTGATCGACTATCTTGTCGTTATAAAATGTCTTTTTAAATCTACAGTAACAAGTGTTTTGAGGGGTTTTTTTGGTCTTATTTTGTTTTTGTCTTAAGATTTGTTTTGTCTGGTATTACTATAGTTACTCTAGCTATCTTTGAGTTACCATGGTAGATCTCTTTCCATTGTTTTAAGTTTAACCTCTGTGTGTCTTGGAATCTAGAATATATCTCTTGTAGACAGGTTATAGTTGCATCATGTCTCTTTTTAACACCTCCTGCCTATATCTGCCTTTTCATTGGAGTATTAAGTTCATTTATTTAGTGTAGTAATTGATAAGAGAGTATTTATGTCTATCAGTTTGCACAAAGGACTCCCTTTAGTATTTCTTTTTTCTTCAAAAAATTTCAAGTTTGTTTATTTATTTTGAGAAAGTGGGGAGGAACAGAGATTGAGAGAGAGAATCTCAAGCAGGCTCCAGGCTGTCAGCACAGTTTGACACAGAGCTTGATTTTACAAGTGTGAGATCATGACCCAAGCCGAAATCAAGAGTTGGACATTTAACTGACTTAAGTGTCCCCCTTTAGTATTTCTTATAAAGCAGGTGTGCTTGTGACTAATTACATCACTTTTTGTTTATATGGGAATGTCTTAATTTCATCAGTTTTTTGAAGGATAGTTGTGCTGGATATAGAATTCTTGGTTGACAACAGCACTTTGAATATGTCATTCCACTGCCTTCTGACCTCTACTGTTTGTGATGAGAAACTAATTTTACTTATTGAGGATCTCTTGTATATTCTGAGTTGAATTTCTCTTGCTGCTTTCAAAATTCTCTCTTTGTCTTTGATGGGTTTTCTATGACATACCAAGGTATGAATGATATTTATCGTGAAAATTCATTGAACTTTTTGTGTGTGCTGACTAATGTTTCCCATCAGTTTGTGGCTGTTATTTCCTTGAATATTCTTTCTGCCCATTTTCCCTCTACTCTCTTTCTGAGACTTTAGTTATGCTCATGTTGATTCACTTGATGGTATTCCACAGGTCTCTGAGGTTTAGTTCATTTTCTTCATTCTTTTCTTAATTTTTCAGAATGGAAAATCTCAATTGACATTTTCTATGTTCTCTGACTCTTTCTTTTGCCTGTTAAAATGTAATGTTGAGTTCATCTGATGAGACACCGTTTGAAGTTTCTTTACACATCTCATAATGTTTTGTTGAAACTGGACATTTTAAATCAAGCAATATGGCAACTTTGTAAATCCGATACTCCCTCCTCAGGATTTGGTTAGTGAGTTTCCTGGACGAATTCTTTAAAGTGTGTATTCTTTGTTATATGAAATTTCTGTTGAGTTAGCTTAGTAGTCAGCTAATGACTGAATAGAGATTTCCTCAAACATCTTAAATCAGTCTCCCAGGTTTTGCCAAATGACTCTGTATGTGTATTGGGATATGGTTTCAATGATTTGTCAAGCAGTTTACACTTCTTATTAGCCTTGCTTGATCAAAGCCTTAAAGTTAGCCAGCAGTGAGACATTATGGTCTTCTTGGCCTTTCTTGGGTGTGCACATTCCATGCATGTGGCGTTATAAATTCCCAGGACTGTGTCAGATCTTCACAGATCTCTCTGTGGACATCTTAATTCTCCAACTTCTCCTTTTAAGATTTTCATCAGCCTATTTTTAGCCCCAACTGTTAACAGCACCTCTGGCAGCAATGTTAAACAATTGCCACTGATTGTTTTTTACAAGTGCCCTGTGGATAGGGCTATCTTTAGATGGAGATCCTATTCAGGTCAAATAAAGACCAGCTCTGAGAATGGCGCTTTTCAATAGGCTGTCAGACAATTCAAATAATGACAATTCTCTGGGGATTGGGACTTTTGGGGACCTCTAAATCCATTCTCCCCCCTCCAATAGATGCTAGTTTGCTGTTTTTCACAGCTACTGCAGTTGAGAGGTTATTAGTTTTAAATGGTACTTTGGAGCTGGGAGAAGGGGTATTGGATTAGGGAAAGTTAAGTTGCCCCAAAGTTCATTGCTTTATGGAGAGTCAGTCATTTTTTTGTGAATAAACACACTCAGATTGCCAAAAGGCTTTGTTTAATTGTACGGGTTTGAAAAAGTTGATTTGGGCAGGGGTTTTTTGTTTTGTTTTTGTTTTTTTCCCTAGATTTCTCATTGCCTTTATGGAAGCAAATTTTTGGAGTTCCTTAATACCATTCTGGAAGTTAGATAGCTCTCCATCTATCTTTTCTTCGTGTTAGCATGGTATATCATTTTACATTCTTTTACTTTTATTCTGTCTTTATTTTATATATATATATATTTTAGACATTTCTATATTTTAGATATACACACACATATACAAAATCAACTGGATTTAAATATTTTTTTAAACATTTATCTATTTTTGAGAGACAGAGGGACAGAGCATAAGCAGGGGAGCATACAGAATCGGAAGCAGGTTCCAGGCTCTGAGCTGTCAGCACAGAGACCAAAGCGAGGCTCGAACCTGCAAACTGTGAGATCATTCCTGAGTTGAACCAACTGAGCCACCCAGGTGCCCCATAAAATCAACTGGATTTAATAAAAACCCTGGGGCACCTGGACGGTTCAGTTTGTTAAGTGTCCAACTTTTGCTCAGGTCATAATCTGAGTTTGTGAGTTCGAGCCCATTCAAACTCCTGCTGTCAGCAAAGCCCAGTTTGGATTCTCCATCTGCCACCTCCCCTCCTCTGCTCACTCTCTCTCTCAAAAATAAATATACGATTTAAAAAAATAAAAAGAATTGGAAGCTCTACTGACTGAGCCAGACTGGTGTCCCCCCTTTTTTTAAATAAGATTTTATTTTTAAGTATTCTCTATGATCAATGTGGGACTTGAGCTTACACCCCAAGATTGAGAGTTGTATGTTCTATTGACTGAGCCAGTCACATGCCTCTTGTTTGTGGTTTTAGTCATTTAAAGTAAGTGGTGGGGTAAACCTGATCCCTGCTGTTTCCATGCTCAGAAGTGGCAGTTTCCCTAAAAGTGCTTAAGTACTTGGTCCTTCCAGCTGAACAGGTGCAAGCAGCAAATCAGCATACGTGTGTGACTTGTGTGATAATCTTGAGATGTCAGCACCATCAAAATTTCTCTGGATTATATTATATTATAACAAAAATAGGGGTGCCTGGGTGGCTCAGTCAGTTAAGCGTCCGACTCTTGGTTTCCACTCAGGTCACAATCTCATGGCTTTGTAGGTTCGAGCCCCACAGCACAGGCCTGCTTGGGATTCTCTCTTTCCTCTCTTTCTCTGCCACTCCCTCACTCGTGCTGTCTCTGTCTCTGTCAATATAAATAAATAAATAAACTTAAAGAAAGAAAAGAAACTTGAGGGAATCTGTGAAGGTGTATTGTAGGCTCTTCTAGGTCAAAGCAAATAGCATCTGGTGATCCTTACAAACTGATAGAGATTTAAAAAATTTTTTTTGAAAGATCAGTATGTGCATAATAGCTATTTTGATTTGTTCCAGGCAATATACCATTTCTGGAACAATAGCTGTAAGTGGAATCACTATCTGATACATTTTATGACCCACAGTCATTCTCGAAGATCACAAGTTGACAGCTGAGTTGAATGAAATGTTAGATACCAACATCTCTGCACACACGAAGCTAGGAAGCAAAGATCAACAAATACAATAAATAACCTTAGGGGCGCCTGGGTGGCTCAGTTGGTTGGGCATCCAACTTCGGCTCGGGTCATGATCTCACAGCTTGTGGGTTCGAGCCCCGCGTCGGGCTCTGTGCTGACAGCTAGCTCAGAGCCTGGAGCCTGTTTCGGATTCTGTGTCTCCCTCTCTCTCTGACCCTCCCCTGCTCACGCTGTCTGTCTCTCTCAAAAATACATAAAAAACATTAAAAAAACAAATAAATAACTTTAATATTATGTTGGCCATTTTCTGATCATAATGAGATACAATTAGAAATCAATAATAAAAAAATAACTTTTAAATGCACACATTTGGAAAAACTAAAATACATCTCTATGGATTTCTATGGAAAGTACACGATCTATAGTTGAAGTAAATAATTCAAGATACTGAATATTGTATCATATATGACTATCATATATTTAAACATACATTATACTTGTGCATATATATTTGCAATTATATGTAAAAATTATTTTGAAATATACCCCCCAAATTTAACACTGAGCACTTGTATTGGGTGAGCATATAAAGCAGTGTGGAAGGGGTCAGTAGTAGGATGGACAGTTCACTAAATACCATTTCAATTTTTCATCTTTGATTTCTATGAAAACATTAACTAACCAAAAATTAAGTGCTTAAAATTGTTTTTAAAGTTTTTTTAAATGTTTTTATTTTTGACAGAGAGAGACAGACAGAACGTGACGGGGGGAGGATCAGAGAGAGAGGGAGACACAGAATCCGAAGCAGGCTCCACGCTCCGAGCTATCAGCACAGAGCCCGACGTGGGGCTTGAACCCACGAACCACGAGATCATGACCTGAGCTGAAGTCAGACGCCCAACCAACTGAGCCACCTAGACGCCCCTAAAATTATTTCTGAAACAAATTTTAACAATTCATGAGCCAAAAATGAGACTATAATGAAGAATTAGAATATATTTAGAATTGCCATGACAATAAAAGACTTACATTTCAAAGTCTGTAAGAAGTGGCCAAGTGGAACGTGAATAGTCTTAAATGCACTGAGTAGAGCAGAAGATAGATGGAGGTTAAAGTGGCAAGAATTCCCTCTCAAAAATGAAAAATTAAATAATAGTGAAAATTCAAGGTAATGTTTTTATTGAATCCTATTTCTGACTACATAATGAAATTATATAGAGTTAATTTGCACAAATCTTCTGTTTCAATTAAAATTCTGAATAAAATATTATTTTCCAAAAAAATCTTTCAGTGTATTACATGGGTAGCATAAAATTCCCACTATGAGTTACAAGAGGAGTTCTGGCTGTTGAATGCTCTAGTATCCACTCTGAGGTTTTCTGACCAACCCTGAAGCCTTGTCTTCTATTTTAATGGCTACATGGATCACAGAACCACCTAAGTACAGAATTTATTTGGAAGTGACTCCTAATAGTTAGGACCCAAAGAAGGGTATAGTACCCCCAGTGTAAGAATAAACAAAAAATCAAATCCTATTGTAAAAAAAAAAAAAGAAAGAAAGAAAAGAAAAAAAATCAGTGACAAGGAAACATAGCTGACTTGACCTTAGTATTGGAGAGAATGAGAAGAAAGACTCCCTGGATAATTTACAATAAACTATGTAAGGTGGTCAGTATCTAAGATGGTCCCAATGATCTCTGCCTTCTTGTATTCACATTCTTATGTATAGTCACCTTCTCCATTGAGTAGGGCTTATTTACATAGCTAATAGGATATTGCAGAAATGCCTCTGTGTGATTTCCATGGCTAGATCACAGAAGACATTGAGGCTTCTAGTTTTCTCTTTCTTGGAACACTCATTCTGGGAGAAATCAGCTGTGATGTCACACATACTCTTCAACAGTCCTATGAGGAGGCAAGGAACTGAGACTTCCTCCTAGCAACCGGCACTGATTTGTCAGGCCCTTAAATGAACCACCTTGGACATATGACCTCCAGCTGCAGGGAAGCTAAGCCCTTAGATGTCTGCAGTCCTTGCTGACATCTTAAATGCAGCCTCAACTGAGACTCTGAGCTAAAACCACCCATGTAAGCTACTCCCAGGTTCTACAAAGACCACATAAAGATAATAAATGTTTATTGCTTTCAGCCACTAAGTTCTGTAATTTGTTATGCAATAGATAACTAATACACCAGTCCTCACAAGGTTTTTGGTTAGAATTTCTATTGCTTGTGTGGTTAGAAAACTTTTAAGTAGAAATTTGACGACCAGCAGAAACAAACTTTCTTAGGAAGAGGTTATTTTCAACCCAGGCCTCAAAGAATTACTGTCAGTAAGTTTGAAGGCAAATAATACTTCACACTGAGGATCACAAAACACATGCAACCAAAAGATACCTTGAGTGAGACTCAGAAAAACAATAAACAGCAGAAGCAGAAATGTAAAAAATCCAAAATGAATTTTTATCAATGAAAGAATCTAAAATGATTATGTTTAATATGCTTCAAGAAATAAAAGCAGGAAGGGGGCACTTGGGTAGCACAGGTGGTAAAGTGTCTGACTCTTGATCTTGGTTCGGGGTCAAAATTTCATAGTTTATGAGTTTGAGCCCTGTATCAGGCTCCATGCTGATGGCAAGGGGCCTGCTTAGGATTCTGTCTCTCCTGCTCTACACCCCTCCCAGCTTGTGTTCTCTCTCTCTGTCTCAAAAAATAAATAAATAAAAAGCAGGAAAAATAAACTATGAGCAGGAAATAAGAAATCATATGAACACCCAAGCAGAGTTTTTTAAAGAACAAAGTCGAATTTCTATAAATAAAAAATATATGATGTTCATTAAACAGTCAAGGACTGATTAAATAGATTAGACACAGTTGAAAAGAGAACCAGTGCACTGAAAAATGAATCCAAAGAATTTTGCCAGAATGTGGTTCATGGATTTAGACAGAAAATATGAATGAAAGGTTAAAAGCAATGGAGGACAGAATGAAAAAGTCTAACAAATAGTTCAGTGGAGTTCCAGAAGAAGAGAATACAGAGAGAAGAGATGAAGCAATAATGGAAGACAAAATGACTAGAAATTTTTCAGGGTTGTTGAGAGAGAGATCAATCCTCAGATCCAGAAAGCTCCCTAAAACTCAGGGAGAATAAATAAAATGAAATTCAACAGAAACATATCACAATTTAACTGAAAATCGGAAAAGAAGAAACAATCTTAAAAAGCAGAGTAAGGTTAAAGAAAGTCTATCAAAAGAAATAATACTAGTAAAAACAAAAATTAATGAAATAGATAAAACAAAGCAGTAGATGGATCTAAAAAGACAGAGCAGATGTTAAAATAGACACTTATAATAAGATTGATAAATAAATAACATATGAATAATATCAGGAAGGTAAAGGAGGACATAATTCTCTTACACTGAAATCTTTAAATATTGTAGGAAATGATGATGAACTTTATGTCAGTAAATTAGTAAACTTAAATGAAATAGTGTATTAGGACATATTTGACTTCATGTCAAATACCTGATTAACAGTTGTTTAAGCAATAAGACATTTAATTAAAATATAGATGGATCTGGGGCAGGCAGACTAATGCTTTTTACATAGGTTTGAACTATTTCCATATACTTCTTTTTTTGATAGATTATTGTCAAGTTGATTTCCATATAACACCAATATACTTCTTTTTACTTTTTTTTATGTTTTATTTTTTTTTTTTGTTTAAAAAAAGTTTTTAAATGTTTATTTATTTTTGAGAGAGACATAGAGTGCAGGTGGGGAAGGGATAGAGAGAGAGGGAGAGAAAGAATCAGAAGCAGGCTCCAGGTTCTGAGCTCTCAGCACAGAGGCCAACGTGGGGCTCAAACTCATGAACCATGAGATCATGACCTGAGCCAAAGTCGGACACTTAGCTGACTGAGCCACCCAGGCACCCCCCCACAAAAATTTTTAAAGTGACCACAGAAGCTCACTATTCCATTAAGTCCTTATTCCAAAAGCTGGAAATAAAGGGCAAAAATAAAGATTAACCAAATCTTTTCAGGTGAAAGTTTAATTTAAACAGAGTTGATAAACTGACACTCATCTTCACACAAGAATGACAGTAAATGCAAAAAAAATGATACAATTGGTCTTAAAAATCTCTATTTTGCAGCACACAATGAAATAATTGATTATATACAAGTATCAGAAATAGATCCACCAACAGGTGAAAGATTTTGGAGAATAGTATACACACCAGTGTTAACATTAATAGCAAAGATAACTTGCCAATTGTTTTTTTTTATTTATTTATTATTATTATTTTTTTTACAAATAGTTTATTGTCAAATTAGTTTCCACATAACACCCAGTGCTCATCCCCACAAGTGTCCTCCTCCATGCCCACCCCTCCTCCTCCCCACATCCACCAGTCCTCAGTTTTTGTCAGCATTCAAGAGTCTCTCATGGTTTGCCTCTCTCCCTTTCCCCCACCATTTCCGCCCTTCTTCTCCCCCTTGGTCCTCTGTTAAGTTCCTCCTAATCCTCCTATACGTGCACACATATGATATTTGTCCTTCTCTGCCTGACTTATTTCGCTCAGCATAACGCCCTCAAGGCCCATCCATGTTGCTACACATGGCCAGATGTCATTGTTTCTCATTGCCATGTAGTATTCCATGGTATAGATAAACCACATCTTCTTAATCCATTCATCTGTTGATGGACACTTAGGCTCTTTCCAGGTTTTAGCTATTGTGGAGAGTGCTGCTATGAACATTGGGGTACATGTGCTCCTATGCCTCAGCATATCTGTATCCCTTGGGTACATTCCTAGCAGTGCTATTGCTGGGTCATAAGGGAGTTCTATTGTTAGTTTCCTTAGGAACCTCCACACTGTTTTCCAGAGGGCTGTACCAGTT